>CM053792.1:662379558-663020808 GCA_028749045.1 Cupressus sempervirens | reverse complement strand
ACATGTGGAGGAAGCCTGTAAAATTATACAGTCTTCATACTTGATTGAGAAGACTCCTCCTAGGAAAAAAGTAGGAAAAGTGGATATGACACAAGGGTACATGAAGATATTGGGTACTCGATCATACTCTTGAATAGAGTCATGGGTTTGCCCACTTCTGGACATTTGAACATATGGATAGTGCATTTTATCAAGACCATCAAAATGGAAAAGATGCCACTTGACTAGGCCTCCATTCTTAGGGAGAACATAGGTAAGAATTTGATGGTGGTGAAGAACAACAAAAATTTCTACATGACATCATACTTGGTGTACTTGTTAGCCATAGGGGTGACAAATTACCCTGGGCTTTATAAGAAGGGTAACATGTAGGATGAAAATGCATGGCCTTACATTGTGTATCCTCAGCTAGTAAAGAAGAATATTTTAGAGCAAAGAAAAGAATATAGGATTGTAAATGATGCATTCATATTTGTAATAATCTAGTCTATAAAGGGAAATTATGCAAAGAGGATGTTAGCAGAGGTAGCTACAAAGGTATCATAAGTCGGGGCTTATTATGTTTAGTATCAAACATTTACATATTTGAGGGTAGCTAGTAAAACTCTCAACCTAAATAATCTCCCTAGGTATCCTAGTGAAAAACTTGTTCTCTTGGAGATCTCTCAACAACTCTTGTTTGCATATGAAAAAATTAGAAAGCAACACAAAAATGTTGGATGTGGCCTATGGCTGTAGGGCCTTTTAGGGTGGATCAAAGTCAAGATATTCCATCTTTTGAGTGTGAATGGGATCAGTATCCCTTGGATGAGTATAATTCCCCTTGGCCCTAATTTGATAACATTGGAAGAGTATAATGCTTAGCGGGTAAAACATTTCAGCACGAAGATGTCCTTGAAGGTCACAGGATGAAAGCCATAGATGACTATGATGTCTACATAAGGGACTATTATCAGATGACTTTGTATATAGTAGAGAGTGCCTTGAAGATCAAGATTCCATTAAATATTGTGCAACAAGATACATAAGATCTTCTCGATCCATTACTCAATAGGGATAAGATTGGTGATAGGTCTATAATGAATGTCGAGATTAACAAAGAAGAAAACTTGGACATTAATCATAGGGCATGGCATGTCATTAAATTGACAAATGATTGGATCAAGAGACCTTTCAAACTTGATCCAATTCTTGAAACAATGATCTTCCATGCTCAAGCCTGCCTAGCTAAAGGTCGAGGAGAAAAAGTCACAATGCCTACATTCATGGCTCAGTCACCAGTGAGACTAGAAATGATGCACCAACTTGATAGGCTAGTTGGATATTATAGGGCTTAGAAAGGTAAAGGTAGAGGCAGAAGGAAGAGGAATTCTCCTCAACAAGCCATGTCAAAAGAGGGATAAATTCAAGCCCCTACATAGAATGGAGAAGAAAATGTACAAGGGTCAAAAAATGTTGAATCTACAAAGACCCAAGACAATCCTCAAGTGCCACCAGTTGAGCAAGGACGAGGAGGAGATGAAATCAAAGTACAAGATATACCTTAGCAATAGGTACAAGCCTCCCCCTCCATGCCTAAGAAGAGAAGAAATATTAAGACTCTAATAAAAAGGAGGGAAAAGGTCAATAGGAAAGTGATTCCTTTCATGTCAATCCTTGAACCTATTTTAGAAGAACTAGAAGAAGAGGATGATGAGGATGAAAAGGATAACTTACCTTTGAATAGGAGGACTTGTCTCATGAGAGCTACAGAATTGAAAAGGAGAAGAAGCTCCACCATCACACCTCCATGTATTCCTAGACAATCCATTCAAACTACAACATCAGAAGATGAGATGCAATAATGGATAGATGACCAGGATGTGGAAGGCACTGATATCTTTTAGATTTTAGATTTTGATTTTATGTCAGTGGGTGCTGAATTGGTGGGAGAAAAGATAGTAGACACTCCAACTAATCAACCTCAATAAGAGGATTGGATTCAGTTACCACCTTAGATACAAGGACCTAAAATAATTCCATTGTCACCACATCATGTCACATTTTGTGTGGATAAAGGTTCAATTACTCCCCTTCCTCCAAATAACAAAGAAGAATGTGTACAAGCAAGACAAGAGGAAGAGCTAGAATAAGTATCCACTGAGGAAGTGTTGGAAGAAGGGTAGATAAGTGAACAGCCTTAGTAAGCTTCCAAATACACTAAGGTGAGGGTTGTGGACTCTACAGATACAGAGACTCCCGGTGTAGATCTTTCATAGAAGGAGAGGACCCTAGAAAGGAGTGATAAGGGGATGAGTATAGCTGAGAAAAATCCTTCATCCTCAAAAGGTAAATCCCTTGTACAACATATCCCAAGGTGGCTCAGGAAAGAAGTAATAAGAAATAAAAGGCAGCAATTCACCATTGAGGAGGAGGACATAATGGAATTAATTGAAGTCCTAAGAAAGCCTAAATCACCCCCAAAAGATGCACAGGCATTAGCCTTCATTATGAGTGATCAGAGCTAGGACTTGTTCACTCATGTGGTTATCCCTCCTCCACATTCAAATGTTGAAGAATTTATGCCATGAGATTATTAAATTAGGGAGGTCATGCTTGGGGAGCCTACCTTGAATACCACTAAGCTAATGGTTACAAGAAGAATGAAGGAGGTATTCATGAGCTTGGAGTAGGAGGGGGGAAAATTAATAACACTTAGGTGACAAAATGAAATCCTAAAGGGATATTTAAGTAAATTTGTTAGCCCCTTGGATGCCACAAACCCCAAGGACACTTTGAAGACAACAATTGAGAGAAGAGATAGGGGTGCAGTACAGTTGGACCCATTTTTGAGAGCTTGTCAGCAATGGCGAGAAAGTTTTGAAGAAAAGGGTGTACAAATCATTCAGAGAAATCTAAAGTTGTTACATGTCATGTAGGAGGATGTGGATAGGTTAGTAGCCATTTTGAATCAAGATGTTGGTCTAATGGATGAGATACATACATGGGGCAATGATTTGCAAGCATTACAGGTAATTAAAGGCCAAAAGTATTGGATATTGATGGGTATATATATAGTTGAGGAGTTAGATAAAATTTATGATTGGATTGAAAAGATTGAAGATGGGAATAAAGTAATGGAGAAATTACACGTGGAGATTCACAAGCTCAAGGATCAAGCCCAAGAGAAAATTTTGGAAGCTGAGAAGCATTATAGTGATGTTAGTTTAGAAATTTTTGAGGATGATACACGGGACAAGTTAATACCAGTAGAGGTAGTAGTAGAGAAATTCTAAAGAGATTTTGAGGCTACTAATGATGATGATATTAGGTAAGCATTTAGAATAGAAGAGGCTTTACTGGAATTTGATGTGAAATTAGTAGATTTTGTGGAGACCCGTATTAAAGTTGACAACTACAAGTAGAAGGTGAAAGATAAATATGAACCCTTAAATTTTCTAAATGTGGCTCAAGTCATTGAGATTATTGAGAAATTTAATGGAAAATATCTAAACATAGCTCTAGTATAAAGGAGAACAAAACCCAGAAGCCAGACTTTCAATTTTGACCCTTAGTGAATTTTTACATTTTTTGGAGCCTAAATTTGAGATGCGTTGCTACACAGGTGCACCAAGTGCACTAGTTCATAGGTGTACTTTTTCAATAGTGTCATGGGAGATTTTTAATAATTCAAAGGTGCGCTGATAGTTAACTGCCAGTTCAAAATTTAGAGCTTTCCATGCATCAAAAACACATTTTGAAGGTAGTTTAACTCCTACGGATGCCTAGTGAAGATGGAGCTTCTATTTTGGCCACTTCTAGTCACTTCTACATCATGTAAAGGCTTTCTCTTTCTTATTCTCTCATGTTTTCTTTGTTTTATGACATGTACAGGCTCATGCATCCAATTAATGATATAAAATGGATGGAGTCCTACTTAGCACCAGTTAGATAGTTAGTTTGTAGATAAATAGATTTTTTTTATTAGTTTAGAAGCATATGATTGCATAAATATATCTCTCACTCTCAACACAAATTGAGGAGAAGATTTATTATAAACACAAGAATGTAATATGTAATCAAGGTCATCATTATTTTGCAATAATATATGCTTTTGGTGCTCACATTTGGTGTGTACTGATTCTTGCCTAATTGTGTTATATTTTGTGAATATATGTTCATGGAATGTAATTGAGCCAAAAATTTATTTCATTATTTTTGGTTGTGCGATCTTTTAATTCTAATGTTTGCTACATGTTTACATATTCCACTAATGTATTTAGTTCGAGAAGAGATCATCATATTGTTCCTGCATAACTTTTCATCTCGCATGATCACACTTTTTGTGGCCTTTTGATTTGATGAAAAGTGAAACATCTTATGGTTACTAAATTCCCATCCACAATTGCATTAGTGGAATTAACGAAGCCCTGCTCCTATTTTCATTGGTTACCTATCAGTCTTTTTGAAAGCTTAACTCACAAACATGTTGTTTCCATAGCTTATGTCTATTAAGATTTATTCTCATGTTATTTTCTTAAGTTTCTTGTCACCTTATCTTTGTTATTTTCTTTGCTAACCCCTTCATTAAATTAGGAATTCATATAGTTGCATTGTTATATTGCATTCATCCTAAAGTAGAAAAATGCAAAAATATATATCTTTCTTATGCAAGCAGATCATACATCTTATCTGAATCATTTTAGAACCAACAAAGGCCTCCTCATGAATATTCACATTTATCTTCAACTGAGCGGATTCCAGTAGATCACAAGATCACTTGAAACCTTGGAGTTGACCCTCAGATTAGCTTTTCAAGAGAGGAGTTTGAAATAATTCTTGTCATTAAGCATTGTGCAAAATGATGGCTCAACACCTATCCCAATCAACTTTCCATATTTCTCTTTGATAGTGCATTTCTTCTTTGTAAATTGCAGCTAATGGCCTTTATAAACCAACTATCCAACACTCAGTAAGTTATGCTTTATCCCATCAACAAAATAAACATCATCAATATTATTCTTTCTTTCAAGAGTAATAGATCATATTCTTATGATGTGACAAGTTGCATTGTTACCCACACTAACAATTCCTCCATCATGATTTCTAAACTTAACAAAATTATTCTTATCTCTAGTCATATGATGAAAGCGTCCACTGTTTATAATCTAATTAGATTTATTTCCAACTTGCAAAACTATAAATTTTTCCTCTCTAATTTCCCTTTTAGAAGTCTATTATTTTATAGCCATAAATCCTAACTCATCATCACTTTCACTCCAAATGGAACACTCCACCAGGGAACCCAAAAGAAATTAACCTAAAGTTTCACCAAGTTTATAAAACATTTTTTTGAAAGGTAATAAACAACAAGAGATAACATAGTAGAAGCAATAACTCACATACATACCATCATCCATAAATAGATTACATCTCTTAAGGGTTCCATAATGTTGAATCACACGTATAAATTTATTAATATTAAATCTAACATACAACCAAAATCTACATCATGAAATTATCACAAGTATGAATCCAATTAAATAATATACAATTACAAAGGATGTCATTTGGAATAACCAGAATGCATGATCATCTATTGTACAAGTCATAGGGTATGAAAAGCTAAAATAATATACATCATGAATAAATACATCATCTCATAAGATCTCTGATAATCAAGTACAATACAACAAAATATCACCATCCAACATAAACACAAGATCAGAATGAAAGAAACAACTGCACAAGTAAATCCAACAATGGCATCCAGTTGTCAGATCTCAATGGTATAAGAAACACAACCACTCGACCTGATGGAACCTAAATGGCCCACTTCCACCATGTTGAGGAGATAGTCTCAAGTCCCAAATGGATAACAAATCCAATAGTCATAACCAACATCTAGGTCAAGGAAAACTTGATAGCAATCTATCTCAAAGGTGCCAAGACACAAGTAACATAACATCTAATCCTAGAAGAAACAAAGAAACATAGGAAATATACTATGCAAGTGGGCAAGTGTCATCACGTGAGCCAACTGTAAAGTTATGTTGGCAACCTCTCTGGACTTTGTCCCCCTAGTGTCTCTATGTGGCATCAATATCCTTTTGTACAAAGAAGGCATACTAATGAGGCAAGGTCGCAACCAATCATCCTTTATACTCCCATCCTAGCCTGTACTAACACTCAAGGCATGGGCGAGGAAAAACACCGACTCTTATTAATTCATTTTATTCTCATTTAATGAAATGTTATTACTTATTAAAACAACTTGCAATGGGTTACCCAAGCAACCTCTTTAGGTCTCTGATCTCCATTCAAGCCACTTCCCAACATACAAATAGATTACTAACTCTAAGCTCTTGAAAAGTATAACTCATAAAATTACAATTTTCACCTCGGTCCTCTATAAGCAACTAGAAAGAACCTATAGATAAAACACAATATTTACCTCAATCCTTTACAAGAAACCAGAAAGCACCTAAAGACCAATCACAATAATCACCTTAGTCTTCTACAACCAACTGGAAAACACCAAAAGATAACCAATCAAAAACACAAAGGTTATAACAAGAAAGTCACAATAATCACCTCAGTTCTATACAAGTAACTAGAAATAATTAACAAAAAATTGATCAAACTCATCATAGAAAACATGTGACTACATCACAATGGTTGAGTATAAAAGATCATTTACATAACATCATCACAGAAAAAAAAATCCCCAAGCCTCTAGTAAACATCCTGATTGGTCAATGTACTAAGTCAAACCTAAACCCCAACATGAAATACAACATACATCTCATCAAAATTTAACAACTATTTTCATAGCTTATTTGGTTTTCAAAACAAAAAGGTTTGATATACAAGTAGGGTTTCAGTTTTTATTTCTAAAGTGTCATAATTACTAAGGTTTTTGAACTATCAAAAATAATTAAATTTCCCTAGTATTAGAAATCATTTTCATATAAAATTGAACTATCAAGCAAAACTCGAGTTTGTAAAAAAAAGTCACTTTCCTAATTGACAATTATCAAATTTACTTTCCAATATATTTTAATAATAAAATTCTTCAATTTAAATATTATTAGAATTTCAACAATAATCAATATATTATTAAGGATAATATTTATTATTATTAATAAAATAATTTAGATTAAATTATTAATAAAGCAATTTCGTATCTATTAATAATAATAATATTATTATTAATATTTATATTTATAACATTAAATAATTAATAATAAAAATATTTAATAACAAAATAGTTAATAATTATTAATATTTAGTAAATATGTAAACAAACTATATTAAAATTTGCATATATTAAAAATACTAATAAAAATTTAAAAACTTTAAAATAAAAAAAAACTCACCTCATATATATTTAAAATCTCATAGGCTTTGTTGTCACGGTAACCTCCTAACGTAGTACCTATTGATGCCGCAATAGAACTATTGTGCATAGTCCCCACAAAGGGTCGTTGGTCATGAGAAATAAGGGAAGGTGAGGTGGGGGTGGTGGCCTGCCTCCCATTTACTATATTTTTTTAAAATTTTATTTTAATATAAAAAAAAAAAAAACAAAAGATGATGCCCTCCCAAATAATTAATATTGTCATTTATATATATTTATATATAATTATCAGAGTAATTATCAATTAATATGGTAATTATATTATTATATATTTTTAAAATAATTCCCATAATAGATCAGATAAGAAAACAAATAGAAACTATTGATTGTAAGATTTAATTTATGATATTCCTTTTCAAACCCCATCCTGAATCCAAACAATAAAACAAGGGTTTCCATTATTAAATCTGTTCACAGACACTTTCAAAATGATGAACAATAAATTCACAAAAAAGGGTTTCAACCCAAATTAAATTCAGAATATAGATCCACAACAAACATGGAGAAGACAGAACAATTTTAAAAAAAAGAACTACTACCAAAACTCACAAGATCCTACATGGATCTGATGATAAATGATCAAAAGCTTAAAGCTTGTAAGCAAATTCCCTTTCTTTTGAAAACCCTCTTGCTCCAAAATTGGCTCCTCCAAACCTATGTGTGGAGAAATAAGCTCTAATTTTTTAATAAAGAGATTTCTCCAATTAGGGTTTTCATTTTGTAATCACACAAAACCTTTTTCTTATTATTTTATTTTATTTTATTTTAATTTCATGTGTAGCCTTTTGCATTTTAATTAAAATTAGTCTTATTAGATTAATTCTATCTCTTATTAAAAGATAAGACATCTTTAATAAGATATTTATTAATTTAACTAATAATAATACTTAGAGTTTACTATAAAAATAAAACTCCTAAATAAATTATTATTAAATTAAATAATTATAATCATACAAAAATTAGAACTTTAATTAAATCTTTTAAATTTAATTATTTTATCTCATTTAATTTCTCAATTAATTAAATATAATTAAATAATATTTTTTCTTTATAATTTTTTTATTAAATTAAATTATTTAATATTATTTTTATTTGATTTAATTATAACTAAAAATCACAATAGACCCACAAAGCTAAATAAGAAACCCATCAAAAGGACAAAGTACTAAATCAAGCTCTATGGTCAAAATCATGAATTCATGTCACTTGATGAATTCAAAAGGGTAAAACTCGTATACTTGTCCTACATTCTAGGATGATTGGCTTAAGGTAAGGATTTGGACTCAAGAATTATGTCCCCTCTTTTACCACTGAGATACTGTGATAGGGCACGTTCATCCTAGTAATTCAAGGAGGCCGATGCCTGGTACCTGCAATTTGCATAAAATTTAAGCATGTGCATACACATATAATCTAAACTAAATACGAAATGATAGGAAGTAGTGCATCATGTAGATCATCACTAGCAGGTGACTACAACTCCCTCCCTCAACTACATCAAAAATGTCAAACATAAAGTAAAACATACAAGTACACCATACACATGCAAGTATGGGCTAAGTAACCATAGAAACTACATATAAATCATCCATCTAACTATCATCATGAAATAATTGATCACTATATGAACATACATATATCATCATCGAATAATAACCATGAACACATAAAATTACTGAGTATTAAGTAGCTCATCAAATATACCAACTGAATATGAAATAACATCTAATCAAATCGAGTAACCAAGTAGTACTAATCACAAACGTAATCATAAAACTAGCGTAAAAGAGTTTGGCAATATTACATGAAAAGTCAACTAGGGGTAGGCATTACACTGAACTCTCTCCTTAGATTCATCATATTTATTTTCATAGAAACAATCTTTAGGTCTCCTAGGCTTGAAATTCCTTCTATACTTTTTCCCTCTTCTAGGAAACTTGGAAGAAAAATGACCAAATTCATTGCAAGTCCAACATTTTAAAAAATTATTACCATCTAGTTCTCTTCTCACAAGCAGGGTTGTTCCTTCTTCAATTTTCGTATCTTTTTCAGATCTGGATCTATTTCTTCTAGCATAGTCTCCATTTGTGCTTACACTTCTTCATAAACAAGGACGAACACTTAATGCACTAAAAAAAAATCCACTCTAGTAAATTCTCCATATTATCTCAAACTTGAATATGTTGCTTCCAATCTTCCAAGTAAAGTTTCCTTGGTGAACTTCTCAATGCAGGGTATCAAAAGTTCAATCATTTGTGCTACTTATTTGAAGGGTGGTGTTAAGGTTTTTAGAATCTTCCATACAATCTCATCTTCCTCTTTAGGTCCTTCACAAGACTTAATTCCTACAAAATCCTTAGATATTCTACCAACATAGCTTCTCACATATTCATCTTCCATCATTTTAGCATCTTCAAACAAACATATCCAATTATGTAGTCTAATTCTTTTAGCATGTTTAGCTCGTTCAAAAGTATTCCAAATTTATGAGATGTTTCTAAAGATCTTACTTAGTTGTATTCATTTTCAAGAAGAGCTAATAATAATGCTTCTCTAGCTCACATATTGTACATAATAGATCTCTTTCAACATCAATGCATTCCTCAAGCTTTCTTTCTTCAACAACCTTTTTGCCATTCTTTATCAAAAGTCAATATCCTAGACCCATACATAGAAAATGAGTCTTCATCTTCTCCTTCCAGCTATCATAGTTAGCTCCATCAAATTTAGGACTTTCTTTTTAGAAATAACTCGCCATTGATCTCCCAAAGTTGTTATGTTTTTTCTTCAAAGACCTAAGGCTCTGATCTCAATTGTTAGAAAGTAAAGTCTAGCAACATAACTAAGGTGGGGGGGTATCCAATTATTAAAATACGTATCAACCTTATTAACCTTTAACAATGTGAACAATATAATCACCAACCATAAGAAGATACTCATACAAAATAACACTAGATATGTTAACTAGGGAAACCCTTGATCAGAGGGAAAACCCCAGTGGGGATGGTACCCAAAAAATAATTTACTAATATAAAAGTTCCTTCTTAGAGGATGGACTCTATTAGGATTCAATGAAATGTATTCAGTACTTAACAGTCCATGTTAGGAAACTTTGAATCCATGTTAGGAGATTCCAACCTTGTTAGGAATTGTGCCAACCCTGTTAGGATTTTTAGAAGGCAGATGGATCCACTGTCCAAACAACTTCAGGGGCAAGACCATTGAACTCACTATCCAAATGATCTTTGTATTATTCCTTGTAGAATAATATAAATGCATATCTTCTTCTCTATCATTTTACTGGACTCCTCCTCTTTTGATCTCAATACAAGATCGCCAACTTTGCATCCAATAATCCTTTGAATTTCTTCATATTTACTAAATACTTCACATATCACTTGCTGAATTCACATTCCATACATCAATCGCACACTTTTTCAAAAGGAAAATAACCTTCCTTTATACCATATCCTCAAAATAATTCCTTAAATTGGAAGTGAGGAACTCCTAATTAATTATAATAGGACCTCATTAAGATATTACAAAAGATTACATCTTTTTGTAATTACAAATTATTGTCTTCTTGCATTCTTTACAAATTCTCACATGTGTGACCTTAGACCTTATGCACTCGCTAACATCATCATCAGGTTGTCTAATGTCACTGTCTAACTATGTGTATCATGATTTTGTCTCAACAATGAGATACAAATCAATCACCAGAAACTACTTATCGAGTACTCTATATGCTTACTATCTTCTAGAATTTGAGCATAGCTTTTTCATGTCTTCTACTCTTTGTATGTTGACTTAGCCACTTCATCAAGACATAGTATAGAACACATCCTTAACTACACTTGATTTGCTAATCAATACACAGTCTGTATGAAATTGTTCTTTATCTGCTACTCTACCAGTTTTCATAGAAATAATGTTATGTTGACATCAATGACAAACATGGTCATGAATGCAACATGTCAATCATGGTCACAATCTCTCTAAGTGTTCTAGCAATGCTTAAGATACTCCCTCAAATGAATACCATTAGCATTCATGCTAACAAACTTTGTATTCCCCTGCTCAACCAATCCTATGGGATGACAAATCTGTATGGCCTTACTTAGGAGAAAATGAATTGGAAGTTAACTTAGTCAACTCATGGTAGTAAGCAGGAATTCATTTATGGTATCACAAGAGGATGATGATATCATTACAACTATTTTGGTAAATGAGATTGGTGTTGACTCTTCCCCATATCAAGCTAGACATTGTTCCTTATAGAAAATCCTTCAACCTCCAAATGCACCTCACTATTTTGAGACATATCAGTGCCTTCATACATTACTACTTCACGAGATTCACTCACTCACTTTTTCTAAAATATCCATGTTAAACAAGTTATCAAAAATAGAAGCAGCCCAGGAAAAGAGTTGAATGTAAGCAAAAGCCTCTCTACAAACTAAGAAAAAATTCTTCTCAAGATGCTATAGGAAAAATAGAAATCATTTGCATGGGACTATATTGACATGAAAGGGCTTAATCATAAGCTTTGTACTCACAAAATTTATATTAGTCCTAAGTACAAACTAGTTAGGCAACTCTAGAGAAGGTTTAACCCAGTCTTAAGAGATATAGTCAAAATAGAACTACAAAAAATGTTAAATGTAGGGTTTATTTATCCAATTTCTCATAGTCAGTGGATTTCTCCTTTGGTTATAGGGTAATCACACAATAATGGGTTCCACTTTTTGACCAATTTTGACACTAAAATCAATATTTTTGAAACAAACCTCACGTTCGAGTGACTATATCTTTAAAACTATGAATAATTTCAAGATGACATAAACTAGTGATTTGTAGTACTCTATTCCTTCTCTGTAATCATATTTTTTAATTTTTTTAAAAAAAATTATGTCAATTTATTTCTTCTCCTCTGAAAAGTGGTACATGTTAAAATTCAATATTTTTAAAGAGTGACAGTCTATTTGACACACATAACTATTTTTTTAGAAAAGATAATGAGGTAGTTCTTTCGGTGTTGGATTTGTAACATCAATATCTAGAGGTTGCATTTGGTTTGATTCAATTTGGTTGAATATTGTATAGTTTATGAAGTTTTGAAGTGACACCAATTGTAATTCAGACATACGTTCATTTTGACACAGATAACTTGAACTCAATTTATCATAAATCTAATTTTTTTTGTTGAATAGAAATCTCTCTCAATAACCTATTTCCTAGATATTTTTCAAAAAAAAATTGACCTAATTTACTAATTTTCCCAAACTGTCAAAGTCAATTGATTTTCAATCGGTAATGAACCTATAATGAGTTAAACTCATATTTGAAGTCTTCGTGAATATAATATGTATTACAATTATATTCATTGGAAAGCTTGCTCTAAGTAGCAGAAATTGGTATTTTTTATTTTATAGTAGGAGATCAATTATTTTCAATTTTGGGTGTCAAAGGAGCCAATTTTGAATTTTTTTAGAAAAGAGGGTCAAAGATTTGTAATTTGACATGTTCGCTGCGGACATAGTGTTCACTGTGAACATGTTTTATATATTTGTTGTGAACATGTGTTCATAGTGAACATGCACACCTAAGTTTTCTGACAGCCAGAAATTGAATTTAATATGTTCTCCCGAACATATCACATTGTTTATGTTCGCGCGAACATTCAAAAAATGTTAACATCACCATCAGACAGGTTAGTTTTAAAATACTACGAAGCCATATTGCAAAGCCATACCAGGTGGCATGAGGCAAGGGATAAATTATTTTTTATGATTTTATAATGGGAAACAAGAAAGGAAGGAAAAATAAATATGCAAGGAAGAGGATCTAACGAAGAAAAACAAAGAAATCTTTAGAAGATTATTGCACGTTATCATCGAATTAAACAAAGAATGTAATTTTATATATTATTATTTTTTTGTGGTCTTAAATTTAATTATGTTTCAATTTTATTTTTTATCTAACTTGATTTATTTATAAATGTGATGCAGACAATCAACAAGGTGAAGGAAATGTTGAAGAAGGCTCAACAAAAGTAGAAGAAGTGCATATGGGAGAAAGGTCAGGAACACTCCCTACAAAATTTGAAAAAATGAATGTTGAAGAAGGTTCAAGATCACTCCCTACAAAGGCTCAAATAACAGAAGTTAGAGAAACAATTAGAATCTTTTGCTATAGAATCTCAAAAAATGAATGTTGGAGAAGGCTCAAGATCGCTCCCTATAGAAATTCCAGTAACAAAAGTTAGAGAAGGGTCGAGATCAGGTGTAGGAACTGGTAAGGACAAACTCCTAAATATTGCTCAATCTATAAAGAATATTGTTTCTTATAAAATTTAGATCATTTACTTAAAATGTATGTGGATAAATTGAGAAGACTTGCAGCTATTGTTCAGCCCTTAAGTTTGTCTAAGAAAAGGTCAATGAATAAGAAGATAAGACAAATTATGACTAAATTTGATAACACTGAAACATTTGAATAAGCTCAATTGCTTTCACTTTTTCTTACACAAAAGAAGTTGCAAGAGGTATTGAAATTGTTAGGTGTAGAAACAACATCAAAGAAGAGAAGATTTTCTAACATGCAAACTAATGTGATTGAAAATGTTAAACAAGGTTTGAGAAACATAGGAAAACACTCTCGAACTAAAGATAGGTCCATGGAAAGAAAAGTGATGTTGATGTCTATTGTAAATAAGAATATGACTCAAAATAGACAAATATCTTCAATTTCTTCTAAAATGGGTTTTAGTAGGAAAACAATGAAAGAATATGTTAAGAGAAGATTAATTTTGGATGACAGTACTATGGAGGACAATTGGGCAATCATGTGTAGAGCACCTTGTTCTGATAGGATTGAAGAGTTATCAAAAAATTCAGTCATATCATTTTGGATTGATAACACTCGTCCTTCATCAAATAGTAGAGATCTTATCAAGCATAGGATTACATCTGGTCAATATGAACATCATACAAAACATCAGTTGGACAAAACATAGCATGAGTTATATGTGTCATTTTGTAGTGAACATCCTAATGTAAAATTTGGGTAAACATTGTTTGAAAAATTGAAGCCATACTTTGTGAGGGCAAACAAAGTGTTTGAAACATGTTTTTGTCATCATCATATTGAGTTTGATCTCCACTATCAGCTATTTCAAAAATTTGTAGAAGACACATATGGTTTTCATGTTGCTCCTCCTAGTAGGAGAAGTGAGTTTATAGCATCCATTCTATGTGACGAAATAGATGATCTAGCTGGTCAAATAAATTGCATCAAAGGATTATGTGAAACATTTGGTGAATTGGCTCTATTTCCTTTGAAATTTGAAAATATTGATGTAAGAAAAAAATTGAATTGCAAAAATTACAAGTATGTAAAGAATGAAACAAAGTTGGGAAAAGAGACAAAAAGGTTGGAATATGTTGAAGAGGAGTAACCTATTCTAACATTT
This sequence comes from Cupressus sempervirens, assembly GCA_028749045.1. NCBI lineage: Eukaryota > Viridiplantae > Streptophyta > Pinopsida > Cupressales > Cupressaceae > Cupressus > Cupressus sempervirens. The sequence goes on along the minus strand of CM053792.1, from coordinate 663,005,935 downwards.
ATGGACAGATTTAAGAATTTGATTCAACCTTATATTCATCACACATTTTTTGCAAAGTGGCAAGCACAACAGTTTCAAACTTTGAGAGATAATTTCCCACTTGGAATGATTGTATCAGTTGTTGATTTTACAAAGAACTATTCCTTTGTTCATCAGAAAGCAATTCAATCAGATTATTTCTTTTCTAAGAAGGTCACTATTATGGTACATGTTTGTTATAGACATGCATAGTTAGATTTGGATGGTGTTCAGAGTATAGTTCAAGCACGAGTAATTAAAAATGAATATAATTTTTATATAAGTGATGATAAAGAACATGACATTCACTATGTAAAACATTGCTTCAATATGTTCTTTTCTTATTTGAAAGAAAGAGACATAAATGTTGATAAACATTATGTTTGGTATGATGGATGTGCCACACAATTCAAATCATCTAGACGACTTTATGCATTATGTAGATATCATTGCAATGAGAATATAAAACATATATGGAATTTCTTTGAGAGTGGCCATGGAAAAGGTGAAAATGATGGTGTTGGAGCTTGCGTCAAATGTGCTTTGTGAAAGTATCAAATGAATAATCAAGGAGTTTGTGTAAATGATGCACATGATATTGTTGAATGGTGTAAGATGCATTTTGCACTAGACAAGGTCGGGACATCATCAACAACGAGTCGATAGGTATCATATAGAGTCTTTTGGGAGATAACAGGTATGGATGTATACATCTATTTAAATTTTATGAAACTAAGTTATAAAATTTTATTGTTAAGTTTTATCTTTCAATTTGTTGAAGTTTAAATTTACTTTTCCCATATTTTCAATTTAATGAACTTTTAGGTGTTAATAGAAAAAACAAGCATGGTTGCAAGAGGATAGAAAAGACATGTTCCTTACATTCAGTGACGAGTACAGATAATTGCAATTGAACATTGAAGACAAGAGAATACTCATGTTTTTGTGACAGTTGCATTGATGAAGACTATCAAGAATGCATCAATCAAATACATGGATATACAAGTGCATGGATTTCAGTACCACTTGATATTATCGATACATTTGATAAAGATGATGAAATTTTTGATGATATTCCATTGATTTCTGATGATTATAATCATATCTCTAGATTGGTAAAAGTGGTAAAGTATCATAAAAATTAATCTCAACTTGTCAGTTAATTTCAATTTGTTATTTAATAATCAATTTGAACTATCCTATATATACTATACACATGTATGTATACTTTTTATGTAGGAGATGTCTTTGTAGTGATTGTTGAGCCTGGAAATCATGAAGGTGTCAAATATTATTTATTTTGATGTACTGCAGAGAGGACAAAGTTATATGATCCCGAAGAAAGTGATGGAATGTTGTTCCCCATAGGTATTATACATACATGTGTGCACATACATAAATGAATAAATATATATATCTAGGTAACTTTATATCTATCAAATTTTAAAATATTTAAATTTTAACATATTTGAAGCAAGACAAAATAGTCCAACATGGAATACACTTTGTTGATTATCAACCTGACAACAAGGTTTTACAATACAGCCACCTGGTCATTGCTACTGGGCTTTGTCTACATCCAGTCAAACTTAAGTGTGTACGTCACAAGTGGAGACTAGACAATGAAGATCATGAGAAGATATTACATGTTATAAGTGTACATCATGGTTGAACTGACCTTTGAGATTTATTTTATAATAATTTGAATTAATTTAAAGTTGTTAGTTTACTATACAGGGTCATAACTCTTAGTTTATTAGTTTATTAATGTTTTTTTAAATGTACATACATTTTAATAATATTAATTACCATGAATCATATTGGGATCCATTCTCTTGGAAATAAGGTTAATATATTGTTCTATGAACTATCTTATCTTATTGCCTTGTGTTCTTGGATTTATTCATGACTACATTTGGTTCAAATTAGATTGACTAATGCATGTGTTTGGAATAAAAACCTTTATCATAGTTGAGATATTTATACTTGATTGGATCTTGAGGTTCTTGTACTCTTGGTATGTGACCACTTGAGTTCTTCTAGTATTGTGGCGGTAGCTTAACCTTTGAGCCCTTTTGACCTTGTTTCTATTATCAATTGTTGTATTTTCCTCTTTTTTTTTGAAACTTTTTTTATTGAGTTGATATCACATTTGAATTATGGACATATGGAATTTAAGACCTTGTCTTTAGCATAATAGAGTTATTTTTATTGATAGGATCTAAGTGATGCATACTCTAGGTTGAGAACTATGCTTCATAATATTTTAATGACTTTTGAGTCTTTCATATCTTTATTATTATATTATTATTTTTATTTGTGCCTTTTTTTGATAATAAGATGAGCCTAGTTGGCATTTGGATAATGGAGTGGAGTATCCCTCTAGGCTAGTCTAGAATAGATATGGGTCATCATGATAAGTTAGAAATCTAAATTAAGTATAAAAAAAAATCCGGTAAAATTTTGTAATAAGAATTAATATGACTACCTGGTAATCTAAGGACATTGATTGAATGTAAGTAAATGTATGCAAAATTGAGGACATTGATCAAAGGTATTGGTCCTAGTCATGTAGTAACTTTGATTGAAGGCATGGTATCTATCTCTTTCTATAAGTTGATTGAAGATATGTAATGATTCTAATAATTTTCAAATGTTGATCATTGAATTAATGCTACATGGGACTCCACATTCTTGTCATGAAACTCTATTCTTGATTCCCTACACCAAACCATTTATAGTACTAAGTAGTAACCCTAGTGTACTATGATTTTATTGCATTGGTATTACATTATGGGTGTTTGTCAAGTCTTGAGTATTCTCCATATGTTATTGACTATTTGCATTGATTTCATTAATTGGCATGTGTGTATACCTATATTCCCTTGTGTGATTTATTCTTTATTTAGGTTGTGAAAATATCTCTACAAGCATGTTAGGGTGAGCATGTGGGTTCCACGTGGACAGGTGACACGACCAACAAATATAAGGGACCAATGCATAGATGATGAACTTTATTAAGAGAATTTGTGTGAAATGGATTGTTATTTCTTCCCTTTCTCTCTCCTCCTCTCTCTTTTCTAATTATATACTCATATTGTAATTCTAATTACCAAATTATGTTTATATAATGTTTATAGATGTAATTAAGTGTAATTCACCTTGATTTAGTTTATTTGGTACTCCTTGGTATAGATATAGGTTATACATTGCTATCAGTACTTAGATTTATGTATTTTGCCTCAAACTAGATAGAACTACACATATGGTTATTTCCCCATGCATACATCTAATCTTTCTATGCATATAACCCTTATCTATATGCATATGTCCTTTTATTATGTGCATTCCAACTAGTGAACTACTCTAATCTTGCACATTTGGAATAGAATGCACTTGGTTAGGGTTTGTGTATTAATGAATGTTACATTTGATCTCCCTACATTCTCAAGAGTATTTTCATGTGTTTAATTTCACCTTTAACATGTTAATTAATTTTACCTTTTACATTTTAATATTAATTAACATGGTGAAATTAAACACATGAAATACATTATTTGATTATTTTATAATGATCATAATAAAATCTAAAATCTAAAGTTTAAATATGTTCACAATAAAGTTTTATAATGATCATGTAATAAAATCTAAAGTTTAAAATCTATAATCTAATTGATGAAGAATGTTCTACTAAAAAAATTTAAAAATACACATACATATACGTCTCAAGAATAAACATCTACATCTAATATAGACTAGATACTGAAATGCATACATATACAAACTGTAAGTCTCAAATAAAAATGTATACATGTAACAAAATATAAAAAGTCATATTGAAATGCCCCGTCAAAGGATCCAAAGAATTAACCTAAAGTTTTGCTAAGTTTGCCAAAAAAAAAATTATTTTATTTTTTTAATCATGAAAGATAAACCATTCACATCAAACACATAGTAGCGGAAACAATAACATTATTCAACTGAAATCATAAATAGACATAATAGGTTACATTCTTCATGGATCCCTTAACATTGAATAACATCTAAATCAACTAGTATTAATGATTCCATCTAATACTACATCCACATGATATAATACTGAAAAGTCCAACGTTCTTAAATTACATCTCTGATTGCTTGATCATCCATTGTACATGCCACAGGGTATGAAAGGCTTAAAAAAATTTACATGTGTGAAAATGAAGTACATCATCCTATTCTAATCCATGATGCAAGTGCAATAAGGTAAATGAAACCAAATTTCGTATATGATACATCATCATAGAAGATATAAACATCCATCGTAACAGATAACCATAGATCACAAACATAACTAACTAAGTGCACGGTTCCTCCCAATTGTAAATAGCATCATTAGACCATCATGGATCTTAGCCATCCCTCTATGCATAACATCCCAAATCACTGAAGAGATCATCGGTATTAACATAGTAGGAATGTCACTCCTAAATCATACTACATCATATGCAAAAAGTAATCTAACATGCAAAGTAAAGCATAAGATAACATCATCTAACATATGCAAATCATCAATGTAAGGATACATGTCCACCATCATAATCCATAAAGATAGATGCCAACAAAGAATGCATCAGCCACGGTGTCTCAAACAGATCTCAAATGATAGGAGTGGAAAAAGCACTACCACCCGACCGTGTGGTACCTAAATGGTCCACTCCCACTACGCTAAGGAGATAATCTCAAGTCCCAAATAGGCTATCAAATCACATAGCATAAATACTCTCTAAGTCCAAGAATCCTAAAAGTATACTAACTCAAAGGTTTCAATCACAAAATGACATCTAATCCTAGAGGCACACAAAGACATGTAGGAAACCTACTATGCAAGCGGGAAAGTGTCATCACACAGATCACGCTAGAGTTACCCTGGCAGTCTCTTAATAGACCCTGGCCCCCTAGTGATCCTTGTGCAGCCACTAGTATCCTCTCCTATAGATGAGGCATACTACGAAATGCAAGTTCGCAACTAAGCATTCTCTCTACTCCCATCCTAGTCTGTACTAGCACTCAAGGCATGGGCGAGAACATACAATTATCTTATTAAGTTCATTTAATCCCCATTTAGTGTAAATATTTTCACTTATTAATACAACTTACAATGAGTTACCCTGGCAGCCACTTAGGGCCCTGGCCCCCATTGCAAGCCACTTCCCAACACCTCAAGTAGATAACCTTCCCTAAGCTCATGGAATCATAAATCAAAAAATCACCACAGTCCTATACAAGTGATTGGAAAGAAATACCAAAAGATAATCCATAATAAAAGCATCAAATCTCCATGAGCACATGAAAAGCATCCATAGATAATCATGACCACAACATATCTCTATTGGAAACTGAAGGTATCACTGATAATCAAAAGTATTCATTGGTTCTCAATAACCAAAATATATCTCAAAATCATACGGATCAAAAACTCAAAAATGGTTGAGTCAAAACATGTCACAACATGACATCATCAAGAAATAAATCAACACTTCAGTCCCATCATGGTGACTGGAAAATAATCCAAGGATAACTGATCGATGACTCAAAAATGGTTAAGTCAAGTGTCTCAGATACATATAACTCAGCTTCACTCAAGAAAACTGATGAGCAATAACAATCAGTAAATACAAACATCTCATAGAGCATGTCATCACATTACCATGGTTGGGTTTATAAAGAATCGAGATCAAAAAACAACATCATGACAACACAATCATAACCCTCGAGCCTCTGGTAGACGTCCTATAACTAGTCAACACTAGTCAACCCAAAAACCCAAAACAATAAGTATAGAGAAAACACAATGCAAGCACATGTTTTTGGTTTGCTAAAATCACATAGTTGAATTGAGTATGGAGGTTTTAGTTTCTGTTTGCAAGTATACTTCAAGTATATAAGATTAATCATTTGACCTACAAGTCAACCCGTTTGTTCCCTCGGTAACACTATCCTTCCATTATTTAAAATTACATTCTAAGAATAACTAAAGGATAAATATTTACTCATTACACTAATATTCATTGTCCCTTAATTAATATTATTTTCTTTATTAATTAATCTTAATCAATTAATAATGAACATAGGTATGACTCTTTGTCATTCTAATAATACTTAATTAAAACTCAACTAAATATTACTAAAATTTAGGTCTTTAAATCATCACTAATAACCATTAAAAAATCTAAAGTCATTATTCAAGTCATTAGAATAAGACTTATCAACTTCGATGTAGATACTTTACAACTTTGTTAAAAGAATCATATCAATTAAAACTCTATTACATAACTTATTTATTAATTAAATTTAGTTAACTCTAATTAATTAATTTAATTAATAATTGCATATCCATATCAACGACCCAATGAATATCAGTTGATTAATAACTATCTATAATTTATAAGTTAAAAGTCAACTATAATCCAATTCTCCAATATTAATAGTTCAATAATGACTTGTTATTATTTAATAACAAGTTATATTGGAAATATTATTAATAAATCTATAATGACCACATTCGTCATTCTTTTCAATGAATACTAATATTTCCTTAACAAATTCATATTATCGATAATCATTTTTAAAAATATCCTCGCATTCTATTAAACATCACCGTATAAATATTCTTAATTGGTTTCTAATATTTAATTATAACTACCTCTTTATAAAATCTTATTAAAAAATTTCATACAATTAATAATTATAAGTTAATAATTATTAATTATTAATTATATATAATATTTAATATTTTAAAGAAATTATTTATTAATAATATTTATGAAAATCGAATTATTAAAAATCGATTTCAAAAATATCATATATCATAAACAATTTTTATAAAACACGTAACATAATAAAAAAAATTAAAAACAAATGCAAACTCTTATTATTAATACTATTGACGTGGTCGCAGGGCCTACGGCGATAGCGGTACAGAGTACCGCCTATCATCATAGTACCTACAACGTAGGTACTCAGCACTCATTGTCGATGAGGCACGAGCTTCGCCCTCCCAAAATTTTATTCAATGCAAAAAAAATTTATAACATTTTTTTAATAAGCGCTTCTCAAAAGCGATTCACATTTTTAAATAACGTTTTTAAATAACATTTTTTTTTTATTAAATGTTTTCATGCAATTCGAAATCATATTTATATAAATCTCTACTGTGTTTTTAAACAAGTATATACATATATATATGTGTGTGTGTGTGTGTGTGTGTGTATATATATACATATATACATATATGTATATACATATATGTATATCTGTATATACATATATACATATATATATGTATATATATATGTGTATATACATATATGTATATATATATATATATATGTATATATATATATATATACATGCAATTTATCAAGTATTATTGCATATATACATATATGTATGTATGTATGTATGTATGCAGATTTCACATGTATATATAAAAAGGGAACGTATGTCTAATTTTACACAAGAAGGGCTTTCCATTTCGATGAATTAAGAATTTCTCCTAAAAGGCAATTGTTCTCTAAATTTACCCATTATTTATTCTTTTTAAAAAGAATTGTCCAAACACATCTAAAAACCCTAACCCCATAGTTTCCTCAGATCTACACATATAAGGTTCTTTCAAATAGAATTTGAAATACCCATAAAAAAATACATACAACCAAGATATTCAACACATGAAATCCTCAGAAAGCATTCAGAAGACACGAAGAGGACAGGAAGTGCAAGAAGCAGAAATAACATAGGTGAAATCACAAGTGTCTACCTAGACACTGATGCTAAAACATTTCTCCTCAGAGTCCGCAGAGCAAGCTCCTTCCTTCTCCAACGTTCTTGGGTCCTCCAAACATGCTCCAAACACTCTCCCTAAGCTTCTAAGAGTGACTGAATATAAAAAACTCTCAGGAAGCATCTAGAATGTCTCTAGAAACAACCAGAAGGTGTTGACAACTAAGCCTGAGTCTTTTGTAACCTTCTAGATGAGTCATAAGGTTGTAGACACCATGTGCTTAATTTGTATGTTGACAACACGTACATTATTAGAGTACAAACTCTTGTGTTGTCTACATGACAACTCCCAAGAATTTACAAACTCCTAAGTGAATAAATATTAAAATAAAGCACATTAATTTATTTAATATTCACTTTACTCTTTTCAATTTAATTTTTTAATTTTTTAAATCTCATGCACTCACTTTAATAATTCTACTTGTTTTATCTTAATATATTTATATTTTAATCACATGCACACATCATGCAATCTAGAATCTTTTAATAATTTTAATATCTTTTCCACTTTTAAATTCATTTTCGAAACTTAATTGCTAAAATATTTATTAACTTAAATAAATATTATCACATTCTAACTTTTAAAATTATAACTTTTATCTTCAAATTTAATTATTTTATTTAATTAATTTCTTAATTAATTAAATTAAATAAATATTAAAATACCATATTAATTTTCCATTAAATTAAACCATTAATTAAATCTTTTAATTAGGCTTAATTAATAGAAAATACACCAAAATAAAATACGAAAAACCCACTATAGCAGAACACATACAAAATCAAACCAAAAGGGTTAATATCATGAATTATGTCATCTGATGCATTCAGAGCGTACTCAACTTAAATACTTGTCCTAATTTCCAATTAGGACAAATGGCTTAAAGGGTTGGGATTTGGACTTGAGAATTTATCTCCCCTCTCTTACCATTGAGATAATGCGATAGGGTATGCTCATCCTGACAATTCAGGGAAGTCGATACCCAGTACCTACAACCTACATCAAATCCACACATGTACATACACAATATATACTTAAGCTAAATAGGCAATGGCAGGAAGTGGTGCATCGTGTAGATCCTGACTAGCAGGTGACTACAACTCCCTCCCTTAACCACATCAGAAATGCCATACAGAAAGAAAATAAACACGCACACCATACACATGCAAGTATGGGGTAAGTATCCATAAGAAAACACACAAAATAAACCATCTATCTAATCATCATCAATAACTAAAATCACTTGAATAATCATCATGCATACATGAACTATAAAGTACCAAGTAATCTCATCATATAATAAACTGAATCTGAAACGATATTTGATAATCTCAAAATAATGTTACTAATAATCATCAACATAAAACTAGCCCTAAAAGAGTTCGACAATGATAACAAAAACATGACCTAGGGGCAGGCACTACACATATACATGTGACCATCCAACTACTAAAGTACTAAATAATCAAATAAATAGTGAAACATGTATGTATGCCATTGAGGTACTAAAATACATGTGTATGTAAGTCTCTAGAATATATACAAAGTCTTTAATATATAAATGCATGCATCTAATATATAAATCTACTACTGCTAGAGGGACCCCTCAAGACGCATATGAATAGAATGACCCTCTAGTTGAGTCTCATGTACATCATGTGGCTAAGGCGCATCAATCGAGCCCTATAAATACACACACACACACACACACACACACACACACACACACACACACACACACACACACACACACACACACGTACATACATGTTCAAATTAAATATGAGTGCATATATATCTAGTTTGAAACATAAATAACTTTACAAACTATTTAAAACTTATACCTGAGCTCTACTAGGTGCCTCAATAGAATCATCTCTCTGATGTACATGCCCTAACCCAACACTAGATGTAATCATATGCTCGACGACCTATGCCTACATGATTTATTATAGTTATTAAATTAAATATCTATTTGAGCTTAATTTTTTAATTTCATATATTTAAATTTAAAACTAAATTGTGTGTGTGTGTGTGTGTGTGTGTGTGTGTGTGTGTGTGTGTGTGTGTGTGTGTGTGTGTGTGTGTGTGTGTGTGTCTACCTAGGCTTCCAGAGGTGGAGGATGATCTGAAGCAGACTCCATCGTATCATCTATTGATGCACCTCTACTGCCTAAAACATCAGTGCATCCTAATACTCTAGTATCATCTTCTAAAACTCTGACATGTACTGAACCACCCTCAGCACCACAATCTCCAACTGCTAGTAATGAGTGAAGTTCTCCACTATTAGTAATGAGTAAAGTGGATTGTGCAACTGGCTAGGTAATGGTGTAGAATAAGTGCTAGCTCTGAATAACATGTCCATGTATGATGATAATCCCATGCTCAAACTAGTATCAATCTTAGAAAGCCCTCATAACTGCTCACCAAAATCATCAAGACCCTTAGCTGTGATCCTAAGATCTCCAACTCATATGCTCGATCCATCTGTAGAGTGTTGTGAGCCTGGTGCAGAATGCTGTGAGCTATGCATAGGTGTATCGATTGTCATTGGTGTGGTCTATGCCTATGGAACTATGGGGCTCTGGTGGTGTCTAATGGCATCCATCAGTAAGTGAACTAGCATCCCCTATGTGTTAGCAATATAATCGATATTGTGCAATAGATCCTCAAAAAAATACAGTGCTAAATCCATATGCATACGTTGTCCTAAAAGAGAATGAACATCACCTAGTACTAGTAATCTAGTAGCTCTATATGTGTCATCAGAGGAGGTGTCTGACGTGCTACTAGATGCCTTTGAAGATGGTCAACCTTGATGACTCCATCGACTGTGAATATAATGACCAAGAGAATCAAATGTGATCCTAGCAATCGCAAATGCAATGTGTCCAAAACTGTCAATTGCTCCCCTCTAGGAAGTAATGACAACTCTATCTACAATAGGTTCATGTGTTGGAGTCACTAGAGGTAGTCTCTATCCAATGAACTGTCTCACATATGGAGGTGGTAGATGTTGTGCACTACAATACTAGTCACGATCTCTCATTTGACCATGCTCCTATTTGCAATAATCTAGAATGTCTAAGTAGTTGACATTGAGCCCTATGCAAAACTCAACATACAACTATTGTGCAAAATAAATAGGTATCTAGTTGTTATTAGGATAAGGACCATGTGCGGCTAAAAATGAGGATAGTTCATGCTAGCAATAATAGGATCTCTGCATCATGTGACTCGGTAGCCTCTCACCCTACCCTATACACCCTCATATGATGGTTTGATGATGTCTTTGGGGGCCACCCTCTTAACATCATCAAAAGATGCATCTCTTGAAATCTTATCCCTAAGCTCCCTAGATATGGAAGCTAATATGTCAAGGGTAAATCAATGGTGAGCTCTAAATCTAGCAGTCAAATCTTGTAAACTCCTACATATAGTAGCACATATGTCTCTGTATAGACCATCACCAGAGGATAATATAGACTACTATAATCTAGCAACCTCCTACTCTGAAAATGTAAATAATGCATTGATATCAATGCCTAGAGGTGATGCAGGAGGACCTCTAATAGGATCTACAGGTGCAAGACCTCCAACAGGAGGTACAGGTGTAGGACCTCCAATAGGAGCTACATCAAGAGCCACATCAGGACCTACACCACTTGGAGCTGCAACATGAGCCCCATGACAAGTCCTATGACAAGGCACAATAGGGACCCCACCACAAGCCACATCACAAGCCTGACCATGAGCAACACGATGAACTACATGAGGAGCCAGAACAAGAACTGCATCAGGTGCTGCAATAGGTACCTCATCAAGTGTCGTAATAGGAACCACGGCAGGAGCCCCAATAGGATGATAAGAAATTTGATCATGTGAAGTCATATCTGTACAACATTTGATGGAGCTACTTTATATAAAATTTGTAAATTGTACATAATACATATGTTATAACATGTATACATGTATGTCTAAGTTTAGTACAAACAATTTTTTATTTAAATTAAAAGATATATGTAATCACGTACATCACATGTCTATATAATCTATAACACATGTACATATAAATAAAATTTATATGATCACATACATATATGAGAGTTAGAGTTAGATTTAAAGGGAACTTGAGTTTTCAGAACTTTAGTCCAATTAAAGATTAGTACCTAGGTTTGACTTAAAGGGTTTGAAATGAGTTAGATTAGGGTTTGATTAGGATTTCATTTAGATTAAAAAGGGCTTGAGTTTTCAGTTATGGATTACATTAGAGTTTGAGTTAAAGAAATTAGGGTTAAATGAGTTTTCAATTACTTGAAATCTTACATGTTAGAGTTTGAGTTAGATTAAAGGGTGGCATTTCTAGATAGATAAGGGTTTAAGTTTTTAGGTAGGATTGTAACATTAGATCTAGTTTGAGAACTTAGATTACAATTTTAGTTTGAACTTAGGATATATTTATTTATTAGGCTTTGAAAATGATTTAGAAATACAATTTAAGGCTCACAACTAAAAAAGTGTAGAACTGACATAAAGTAAAGTTATCAAATATATATATATATATATATATATATATATATATATATATATATATATATATATATATATATATATATATATATATATATATATATATATATATATATATATATATATATATATATATATATATATATATATATATATATATATATATATATATATATATATATATATATATATATATATATATATATATATATATATATATATATATATATATATATATATAAAATTATACTTTGTTTTTGTCTATAATATAGATCCTTGAATATAAGTTATTTGAATAAGTTGGCACGTGCATCGCATATACATGTCTTACAAGTTCATACTGGAGCACTCGGGTTTCTAGTGGAAGCCAGGGAACGAATTGTGAACATAATTTAAATATATGTGTATATAGATAACTTAATAATAAAAAAATTGTAATACTATTAATATTTAAATTAATAAGAGAGTTTTTTATCATTCTTATTGAACTGAGATTAACTTTGTAGGAAGAGTGGGTCAATATTGAAATAATGCTAGAAGAATCATAGGCCTTAGCCTAGGTAAGATCCTAATTTTCCTTACAATTCCATCATCAACATATAGGGGGAATGAAAGTGAAATTTAAGGAAGGACGGTAAATGTCTTTTGAAGAATCCTAGGCTAAGAACAAAACAAAGAAATAGTATTGTGAAACTTGTTCTATATAAAAACATAGTTTTGAAACACTCCTTATGGATGTCTTCCCAAACTAGTCTATATCAAATTCTTTAAGAATTTCTCTATAATTAACCAAATAAGTTAAAACCAATCACAATGGAAGGAGAACTTATGTGAATATCAATTCATGATCACAAGTTAAGGAAATAAATGCATACCAATCTACACAAACACAATTAACAACAAGAAAATAGTGAAATCATTATTGATAAACACCCAATCTTCTTCAATTTGTGACAAAAACTTGAAGTTACATCATCCAATTGATCCAAAGGCTTAAAATAGGCCTTCATCAACTTTTCTAACCATAATTTGAACCAACTAGCCATTGGAACTTAACTAATGAGTATTTTGCAAAATTTGTCAAAGTTGCACTTAGACAACTTTGCAACATAATGATAACATTGTGCAATTCAAACCAATTTTGTAAGCAACTTTACCTCCTAATAAACTCAAACCTTTACATATCCATCAAAAATGACTTCCTAACATACTATAACCCTTCTAAGCATGGTTTGACCATGGTTGACCACCATTAATCAATTAGGCATAATGAGGACATTACAAGAATTTGATCTTAACCAACTTACAAATCTTGGCAAAATGCCTTATTACAAATCAAAGAAGAAAAAAAATGATTGATCCTTGATCAACCAAGGTGTAGGGAATGTTCTCATGCACCATACTCTCTAAGAGAAATAAAACTCAAGACTCTTTAGCTGCTAGTTTGCAAAGAGGTATTGCACTTGAGTATAGTTTCTTCATTCATCCAAACTACCCTTGATTCTAGAATACCTATCCATTTCACCAATTATTCCTTGTAGGTACCCCTATTGGTTTCTTGATGACTTTGGTATCAATAATGATCTCCAATTGAACTAGCTTGATGGGTGGAAAGGCCTTGACCCATTCCACATCATCTTCTACTTTCCATAGCTGATCTTTTCCATCTAAACCCTATGGTGGCATGTAAGGGGATAATTTTGAAACATTGAAGATGTGGAAAATTTTCAATCCTATGGACAATTCAATTTCATAGGCATTAGGCCCAAATTTATGAATTATCTTGCAAGGCCATATCTTCTTCATGAACAACTTAATGAGTTTTCCTTTAGGTAACTTTTCTTTCTTGATGAATACCATGACAAAATATCCTTCTTTGAATTAGGCTTCTCTTCTTATTTTATCAAATATATTATTGTACTTCAAGGTGTTCTCCTCCAAATTTATCTTCACCTACTCATGTACTTCCTTGATGGATTTAGAAAAATCCTCACTTTGGGCACTTCTCTTTTCAACTCCATATAAATCTCTAAGTTCCAAGATTCCCCAAGGATTATAGAAATGGACTAAGATTTAAAAGGGATCTTCCATGAACTCCTATTCATAGAGTCATTGAAAGAAAACTCTTCTTGATTGATAACCAAGTACAAGGCCATGTTATGTTCCTTGGTTAAGAATATCAACAAATTTCCTAAGGATCTATTAACCACCTCTATCTGACCATCCATTTGAGGATGGTAGGAAGATGAAAAGGATAATAATGTGCCAAGTTTTATCCATAATGTGCACCCAAAAATGGCCAATAAACTTAGAGTCAATGTTGGTGACAATGGATAAGTGTAAACCATGTATCTTGACAACCTCCTTGAAGAACAATCCTACTACATGAGATGCATCGTTAGTACATTTACAAGGCACAAAGTGGACCATCTTTCTAAACCTATCCACTTTGACAAAAATAGTGTCAAATCTCCTAGGAGGCCTTGGAAGGGAAAGTAAAAAATCCATGCTCACACTTTCCAAAGGTCAGGAAGGTATGTGTAGTGATTAATAAATTCATGCATCACAAGATACTCCTTTATCTCATTGATAGTTATGACAACCTGCTACAAATATTTTGACATCCACCTACAACTTAGGCTAGTATTAGTGCCTTTTGACCTATTTCAAGGTCTTATCTAGTCAAAAATATCCTCCTAGATCTCCATTGTGCTTCTCCCTAATAATTTGTCCCTTGTAGAATATTTGGGAATACATAATTGATTCCCTTTGAAGAAAATCCCATCCTATAACACATAATCAAAATATTCTACATGAAAAGAGTTGGCAATTTTTTTACAAACTTGATATGCATTTTGGAAATTAGGATCATCCTTATATATCTCCCTAAGTGATTGTAGCCCCACACTCTACAAATTGATCTCCTATACAGTAAGCATCCTCTTACTTAGTGCATCTACAACCTTATTTTTCACCTCTTTCTTATGCCTTATTGAGAAGATATATGCTTGCAAGTGCTCAACCCACCTAAGTTATCTCTAATTGAGTTTCTTCTAACCATTTAGGAAGCTTAGGGAGTGGTTATCCATATACACTACATATTCTCTAGTAATATGGAGCATCTTCTCTTCTTAAGGGCTTCTAACATAGCATAAAGCTCTAGATCATAGGCTGAGTACCTCTATTTTATATCACTCAACTTTTTAGAGAAGAAAGCATTGTTGACCCTTATAGCTAAGGACTTTCCTATGGAATACTTACGTGTATCACATTCTACAATAAAACAATTATAAAAACTAGGACAAACTAAAGTGGGAAACTTTGTAACCTTTCTCTTCAACAATTGAAAACTTTTATCTATTTATATAGTCCAAGAGAATCTTCATTTGATTCTCCCCTTTATAGTGTTCAATATAGGAGCAACAATGTGGATTAAATCTTTGATATATAATGATCAAATTAGACATAATCAAATATCCACATCAAAAATATGATCTTATTAGCTAAGTTCTAACCAAAACAATTATAAAGTATGGAAAATGAAAGTCCTTGAACATTGAAAATACTTGATACCAAAAGATATCAAAGTTATATTTGACACATCAAGAGTATTGAAAGAATTGCAACTTGCGTATGTGTAAGAGTTTCACATCAATCTTTAAGAATCTTTATATAGGTGATGATAATTTATTGATATAAAAAGAGTGATCACTTGGAAACATATGTAATGCCCCGCTCGGGAACCCAAGAGAAATAAACCTAACATGTTACAATGTTTACTGAACTATTTTTTTTTTTTGAAGTTTAAACAACATCAAGATAACATTAATGCGGAAGCAATATGAACATACACAACAAATACACATTTGCAATTACAGATATAGTTTCAATTCCTCAAAGGTTCCTTTACGTTGAGTCACATTTAATAATCTTAAATTAATTAGTTTAAGTTTCAAGTACAATGTCTCAAGATCATAAAGGAATAACAGATACATAGTCGCATAAGCAAATGCATAAGTATAAACAATACAATGAAAGAACATCCAATCAATAACATCCACTGCACATGTCGCAGCGTATGTGAAAATAGATACTGTACAACAGAATACATGATAACATATATACTTCATCTGAAAAGAAGTCTCTGAGATAAGAAGTAAGAATGATAAAGGTACATCTTCTACAACGAACATCCAACAGCTGGCAATGTGAAGGGGAACCCAAATGGTAAGAAGGCACTACCTCCCGACCGCGTGATTACCTAGTCAGGCTTCCACTCCCACCGTGCAGGGAAGATAATGAACGATCCACAAACGGCTATCAAACATAAAACACTCCTAGGCATGGAATACCTACTAGCCAAAACTATCTCAAAGGTAACACATACTACTCAAGAAGATAAAATAAACCAGAAAGAAAGAACACTCAATCCAATACTGACATCACATAACCAAACATCATATACAAACCAAGTATAAACCAAATACCAATATCACAAGATAAAGTCAACAAAAGATAATCCTCCTCAAGTCAAAAACCACATGTCAAAAGTACAACATAATGAAACACCAATCATCATCAATGAAAGTAAGTAACCACAATAAACACATCCAACAATAGATACACCACCAACAATAAGTACACCACATCCAACAATAAGTACACCACCAGAGATACATAAAAACTACAGAGGAGACTTAGGCTACATACTAGGGAGTGTCATCACATGGCTACTTGAGTTACCCTAGACTGATCTCTAAATAGACCCCGGACCCTCAAGCGTTGAGTTACCCTGGACTGGTTACTCTGAACCCCGGACCCTCAACATCACACATGTGGAAATTAGAAAGCCCTCTCAAGAAGACGAGGCACTCATCTCATTCCCATCCTTAGTCTATACAAGCACTAAAGGCATGGGTAGATCAAATATCTCTAACTTATCTTTTTAGTGTATTTTTTTCCCCCCCATAAATTGTAGTTACTAGATTATCACTTATTACATAACTTGCATTAGGTTACCCTAGTACTGACCACTTTGGGTCCCGGACCCCTATGCAAGCCACTCCCAAGTCATGTACCTAGACAACCTCTCCTAAGCACATAAAAACATAGTTGTGTCCCATACCACAACACCCATAAAGATCAAACTTGGTTCCTTAACAAGCAACTTGATAACAAGATGGATCAAACTAAATCCAAATATACATAAATGCTCACAAAACAAATCTCATAAGTATAAACTCCAATTTGAATCACAAGAATCATCATAACATCTAGCCACATAATAGTATCCAAGAAATCTCACAAAACCTCTGGTGTACATCCTAGACTGGTCGACATCTAAACAACACCAAAATCCAAAAAGAAATATAGACAGTACATAGAAAACATCATAGTCTCACAGTTGGATTTGATTGATAATATATTGTTGAATTAATGTAAGGTTTCAATTTTCGTTTTCAATATAAGTTTCAATTTGCATTTCAATGTATGTTCAAGTGTATATGATTCTCAGTATTACTCATACAATACACCCATGTATTTGTTTTAATTAAGGTTTTAAATTTCCGGTTTAATACATGTTTTCAAGTAAGTAAGTTTTCTAGTTAACCTTCATAATTAACCCTTGCAATTAAACTCATTCTGGTTCATATAATAACATATCAAGACTTAGAAGTAATACTAATCATTTATTAAATTATTCGATTACTAAATAGAAATATTTCCCAATTCCATTAATAATTCAAATGGTTAAATAGTAAATATTATTAACCATACCACTGCTATCGTAGCCTGCGTCAGTAGCGTACGGTGCCGGCAAGGGTTATAAAAAATTTCTTTTTTTTTTAAAATTTTTTTTTTTAATTAATTATTATTATTATTATTATTATTTTAATTTCTTTTTTTTTTAAATTAATTTTTTTTTTTTTAAATTTATTTTATTTTATTATTATTATTATTATTATTATTATTTTTATTTTTTTATTTATTTTTTTAATTTTTTTTTATAACTAAGTCAAATTTCAATAATTTTGTTTATTAGAAGAACAACCCTTCTAATAAATTTAGATAAATTATTATATATGAAAATTTTAAGAATTGTATTATAATTCTATATTCTTTATTTTATAATATTTTTCTCAACGAACTTCATAACAATATTATTTTAATATATACATATTTTAATAACATTTACGATATTAAACTGATAGGAAAAATAAATTGAACCCTTCGAATTTTCAATCCTAAGATTTTCATTTCCAAAAACAAACCCCTTCCAAATTTAAATTTCTTAATTCCATTTTAATTCAAAACCCAAATTTCAATTTAATACTAAATTTCTTTCAGAAGTAAAACAAGGTTTTCTAAATAGTTTTTTTTTTATCCCGATTCCCAGAAGAAATCAAATCGCAAAAGATTCAGAAGAAAGGTAGCAAGATTCATTCAATAAAATTTGAGAAAGCAATTTCCAACAAGCACGAAGAAGACAAAGATCCAAAAGTGTTTCTAGAATGGTTCACAAACCCTACCTTGATCTGATGCTAACAATCTGGTGAAACCCTTGCTAATTCGAACCCTTCCAAGCTTCCAAAGATTTCTTTGCTCCCCTTTCCAAAAGTGTGTTCCCTGAAAACCTGTGTGTGCAATAATGACCCAAAACCCTCTAATATAGAATCTAATTACCTTTTAGGTCTTCTGTCCCCACAACTCAAAAATAATAATTACTTTATTTAATTAATTCATTCATGCACAATTAATTTCCCTTTTAATTAAAATTATTATTTTATTATTCCTTTCATGCACGTTAAGTGAATTGTTAAATTACTTTATTTAACTTTCCACTTTACTTTAATAAATTTATAACTTTTTAAATCTCATGTGCACATTATTAAAATATCTTTATTCAAGTTCACATTTTTTTTTTTAATTAATTTTATTTCTAACTCATGCATAATTCATGCGAACTATAATCTTTATGATAATTAAATATCTTTTCACTTTTAATTTCATTTTTAGAAACTTAATTGATAAAATATTTATTAACTTAAATAACAATAATATTTAGCATTTATTTTAAAATGCACTCTAAATATATTATTATTAAATTAAATAAATATAATCACGTTCTAAATTTAAACTTTAACTTTTATCTCCAATATTTAATTCTCTCTTATTTAATTAATTCATTCATGCACAATTAATTTTCTTTTTAATTAAGATATTCTTTTATTAATCCTTCATGCACTTTAAGTGAATTGTTAAATTACTTTATTTAACTTTCCACTTTGACTTTGCTTTTAAAGTTAATTTATAATTTTAATCTCATGTGTACTTTATTAATATACCTTTATTCAAGTTCACATGTTTTTATCTTTTAAATTAATCTCTTATATTTAAAACTCATTCATGCAAACTTAAATCTTTTCCATAAATTAATATCTTTTTTTTTTTTTCCTTTTTAATATATTTTTGAATGTTTTAATTTGATAAATATTTATTAACTTAAATAACAATAATATTTAGCATTTATTTAAAAATGAACTCTAAATATATTATTATTAAATTAATAGATATTATTACGTTCTAAATTTAATCTTAAAACTTTTATCTTCAATTTAATTCTTTATATTTAATTAATTTCTCAATTAATTAAATATAATTAAATATTCATAATATCATAATAATTTTTCATTAAATTAAATTATTAATTTAATCTATTAATTAGACTTAATTAATAGAAAATACATCAAACACTCACAAAACAACATACACACAAAAATACTCACGGGTTTTAAAAAGGGTAGACAGTCTGTTACGAGTCCTCCTTGCAGGACAAGTATTATAGGCTTATGGCTAGGATTGGACCTGATCATTATCTTCCCATTCTCACCATTTGAGTATTTGTAATAGGGCGCGCTCATCTTGGCAATTCAGGGAAGTCGATGCCCGGTACCTGCATCCTGCATAAAAGACGAGCATGTACATGTACATAATATATCTAAACTAAACAGACAATGGCGGGGAGTGGTTCATCGTGTAGATCCCGACTAGCAGGTGACTACGACTCCCTCCCTTAACCACATCAAACACGTCAGACAGAAAGATAAAATAAACACACACACACCATACACATGCAAGTATGGGGTAAGTATAATAATCACAAATCTAAGATCAAATGCATACATATAATAATGCATCTCTATCAATACAACATAATCATCATTAAAGACATCATGTTAACATTTTTATGAAAGAAACCACATTTACTAACTAGGATCATCAAAATACCATTAACAACACATGAATGAAATCAACTAAGCAATAATAACCGATGCATTTGTAATCAAAGTCATGAAATAATATCATAATAATGTAAATCTAGTATCTCTAAAACTAATCAATGCATAAAATTAGCTTAAAAGAATTTGACAATGATAATAGAATGTGAACTAGGGGCAGGCACTACAACATAAATATTACTCCTTGAGCTCTCTTTCATATCTCCAAGTGAAATGATGAGAAATAATATCTTTTGAATATAAATAATAAACTTCTCTAAGACATGAAAATTCTTGCAAAGACCTTTGAGTGTGAATAGTTTTGAGCATTATCTACTTCTACATTTGTCTTGATAGAAAAAATTTAGGGGGGTCAATATTATGAAAGATCTCACAGTGACTTGAAAGGTGTTAAGGATAGATATTTTCCTTCTTCCTTCTTACATTATTTGTCTTCTAAAGCTATTATATTGTTTGGAGGGAGTAGGAAAAATATTTTGGAATCCCTTAGATTACCATGGTTAATGACAAATATATTTTTGGAATGTCATGAAACATGAATCTATTTGAAGATTTTTTTTGTTCATTTATATCTTACATTTTAAATTTAATTTTTTTCATACACTTGAAAGTGAAATTTCAGTTAATCTTAGGGTTGTAAAAGGGATAGCTCAAGTCACCTTCTCTTACAACCACTGTATGAAAAGGTCTAACCTTCACTTGTTAACATTATAAAGGATTTAGCAAGTATACTCAATGGTAAAATTACTTAGATAAAGGGTTTGATTATGGTTCAAATGGTTTGGATTAAAGGGTTTTCTGAAAGTTAAAGATTACCTCATGTGATTCTAGGGTTTGATAAATAGAGATCTATCTAAGGGTTTGGTTGCCTGGTTTGATTTATAGGGAACTTACATGGTTAGATTAATAGGGTTTGTGTTAGATTCAGATTTGATTAGGATCTCATTCTAGAGTTTGAGCTAGGGTAACTTGAGTTAGATTAGGGTTTCAATTTGAGTTAGGGTTTAAAGATTAGGATTTTAGTTATGATTAGGGTTAGGTTCTAGGGTTATCTAGTTATCTATTAAGATTAGGATTTGAGTTAAAGATTAGGGTTTGATCCAAAGGGTTCAAATGATTTCTAGATTAGGGTTTAAGTGAACTAGATTTTAAAGGGTTTGATTGGGGTTACAGTTGTACATTATTTACTTAAACTTGGTTCGAGTTAGGGTTTCATTTAAAGGGAATTTTAAATTTAGATTATTAATTTAGGGTTTGAGTTAAAGATTAGGGTTTGGTTAGCATTTCATTTAAAAAGAAATTATAGGGTAAATGAGTAAATATTAGTGTTTGAGTTTTTAGTTAGGAAATTAGATCTAAGGGTTTGATTTAGATTAGGATTTGAGTTAGAGATCTAAGGGTTTTGGTTAAATTTGGTTTCGGATTAGATTATGGTTACGATTCAACCTAGGGTTACATTAGCTCATTTTAGTTACAAAACTCTAGGGTTAAAGAGTTTTCAAATTAGGGTTAGAGTTTGAGTTGGGGTTAGAAATTAGGGTTAGAGTTTGAGTTAGGGTTAGGGTTATGGTTAGTGTTATTTTTTAGGGTTATAGTTAGTTTTAGGGTTATATCCAGATCTAGCTCATTCTAATATTTTTTTAATTTTCTACACTAATTTTTTTTTTTTCTAATGTTTTTCTAATAATTCAAGTTTAATGTTTTTTCTAATATTTTGTAATGTTTTTCTCAAATATTTTATAATATTTTTCTAATATAAAATGTTTTTTTTCTAATATTTTGTAATGTTATATATACTAATTTATTTTCTTTAATGATAAATACTAATATTTCCTAATGTTATAATACTAATTTATTTTTCTAATATTATACAAGAAATTATTATTTTTTTAATATTTCACTTACTAATGTTTTTATTTTTTAATATTTTTAAAATATTTTTCTAATATTTTCTAATTTTCAAGAAGTTAATATTTTTTAAAATATTTTCTAATATTTTTCTAACTCTTTCTAATTTTTTTCTAATATTTTCTTATAGTTTTTTAATATTTTTCAAATTAATATTTTTAAATATATTTTCTACTATTTTTCTAATATTTAAAAATGTAATATTTTTTCTAATGTTTTACTAATAAAATTAATATTTTTCTAAATTTGTTTTTTCTAATGTTTTTATAATAAAACTAATATTTTTCTTTAAAAAATGTTTCTAATTAAACTAATTTTTTTTCTAAATAAACTAATATTTTTCTAAATTTTATTTTCTAATATTCTGCACTATTGTTTTTTTAATATTTTATAATGTTTTTCTAATATTTTCTAATTTTCAAGACTAACGTTTAAAAAAATGTTTTCTAATTTTTTTCTAATATTTTTCTAATGTTTTTCTTAATATTTTCTCATAGTTTTCTAATATTTTCCAAACTAATATTTTTTTTAAATATATTTTCTAACATGTTTTTCTAATATTTAAATGTAATATTTTTCTAATGTTTTTCTAATAAAAACTAATATTTGAATATAATGTTTTTTCTAATATTTTTTATGTAATGTTTTTTCTAATGTTTGATATTCTAGAAATTAACATTTTTAATATTTTCTAATGTTTTTCTAATATTCTAAACTATTGTTTTTCTAATATTATAAACCATTATTTTTCTAATATTTATCTAATTTAACACTTTTTTTTCTAAATTTGTTTTCTAATGCTATATTAATATTTTCTAATATATAACGAACATATACAAAAAATATATATATATATAAACGTTAAATTAATAGAATTAAGTAAAATAAATAAATAATAAAAATATCAAATTAACATTAAGATATGCTTTGAAAACATAAAAAATATTCAAATAATAACATATAGACATACCAGAAATAGTGTAATAACGAGAATCTAGAGGAGAATGACGGGGCATGCTAACCAATCAAGCACGTTCGCTCTAATGTATAAGTCAAAATCAATGAGTCGTAAAAATGAATAGTGAAATTTTTAAAATGGCATTTAAAATGTCATAGTTGTCATAAAATATGTTCGCTATGTACATACTTAATAAATGTATAATATGTTCGCAACAAACATGCTTTATATGTTGGCGTGAACATATGATAAATGTGATTTGCGCATTTTACAAATTGTTTGGATTTTCTTCGTCCGACAAAAGTGGAACCCACTATTGTGGGTTCACCCTTATAGTGCCTAAGAAAAGAGGTAAATGGCAGGTTTATGTGGACTACAAGGAGATAAACTTAGCAAGTAAGGATCATTTTCCCTTACCTTTCATTGCTCAAGTACTTGTGGCTGGTAAGAAATACTTTTCCTTCTTAGATGGTTTTAGTGGTTATAACCAAATAAAAATAGAACATGAGGATCAAGATAAGAGTACCTTCACTTGTCCTTAGGGAACCTTTTCTTATTTAGTTCTATCTTTTGGTCTATGTAATGCATCTACCACTTTTCAAAGAGCAGTGCTTAGCATATTTGTTGATTGCATGGAAATCTATATGGATAAATTTACTATATATGGTTCCTCTTTTGAGGAGGCGCAAGATAACTTGGAGAAGGTTTTCAAAGGATGCCAAGATTATATCTCTCTTTGAATAGTGAAAAGTGTTGCATGATAATGGAAGGAATTATTTTGGGGCATTATATTTCCTGAAAGGGAATTCAAGTTGACCAAGATAAGATTGAAGTAATCAACACATTGCCAACTCCTAAAAACTAGAAAGATGTTAGAAGCTTACTTAGACGTGTTGGCTACTATAGAAGATTTATTAAAGACTTCAGTCAACTTGCAGCTCCATTATATAATCTCTTGAAAAAGGATGTTGATTTTTCATAGAATCCAAAATGTGACAAGTCCTTCGAGTAGTTCAAGGAAGTGTTGACTACAATACCTATTCTATAGGGTCCTGATTGGAGAATTCAATTTCACATACACATGGATGCTTATGATCAGGCTATAGGAGTTGTCTTGGAAAAAAAAGAAGGGGTTGTTGAACATGCAATCTACTATATTAGAAAGAATTTTCAAGTGGCATAATTAATTATATTCTCACTAAAAAGGAGCTACTTGTAGTGATCTATGCACATAAAAAATCTAGACACCACACAACTAGGTATGAAATATTTGTGCATAAAGATCACTCTTCTATCAAGTATTGAATGAGTAAACCTTTTATTTTTGGAAGACTGGCTCATTGGTTGTTTCTCATGTAGGAGTTTGGTTTAACTATAGTAGACAATCCAAGAAAGCTAACATGGTAGCTGATTTTCTTCTCTGTTTGAATGCTCTAGAAGATCCTACAACAATTGATGATAGCTTCATATATGAGAATTTTTTTTCTACATCAACACAAAACTCATGGTATGTTGATATTGCAAACTACCTTACTATAGGAAGGACACTTGCTCATTTCTCTGCTAAGGAGTGTAAATAACTAGTAGAGAATAGTTTTAACTTTTCCTGGATTGCTGGTTTTATGTTTTACACTAGAACTGACCAATGATGTGTAGGTGTGTTAGGGGAAATGAGACATATGACATCCTAAGAGCATGTCATGATGATCCATGTGACTGACACTTTGCAGCCAAGAGAAAAAAATTCAAAATTTTGATGGCAAATTATTACTGGCCCACTCAACACAAGGATATTGTAGTAAGGTACACTAAAAAGTGTGATAGATCCCAAAGAATGGGAAGGCCTACCAAGTCTAATAAAATTCTCGTACAACCATTGGTAATTGCTACACCTTTTGATAAATGGGGTATAAAGTTTGTGGACCTATAGAACCATCATCAAATAGAAAATCATACATTTTAGTTTGTATTAATTGTGTTACTAAATGGGTGTAAGCTAAACCTATGAAACATGCTAGGGATTACAATGTTGTAGAGTTTTTGTATGAAGCAATATTCACTAGGTTTGGTGTCCCTAGGGAGATTGTAACTAATCAGGGTGCCAAGTTTACTTCCAAACTAATAATAACCCTCATGAATAAATATACCATTAGACATGGTACATCTTCACCTTATCATTCCCAAGCCAATGTTCAAGTAGAGATTACAAATAGAGAAATTGAAACCATTGTAGAATGATTGGGCATTACATCCACCTGAAGAAATTTGGGCTTATAGGACAATGTGGAAGACTACAAATGGTTTCACTCCCTTCGAGTTGGTCTATGGTAATGAAGTTGGCATGTCTATTTAATTTGAGGATAAGACACTAAGGACAACATTTGAACTTAATATTGATCTCACTAAGGCACAACAAGAGAGAATCCTGCAACTGAATGGCCTAGATGAATATAGGAAATTTGACCCACACAACATTGAAGTTATCCAACAACAAAGGAATAAATGACATGATAAGTTTATTAAAGATAAATAGTTTTTAGTTTGTGATTGGGAACTACTATATGATTCATGTTATCAACACACTCTGAGAAAATTTCAAACAAGATGATTGGGGCCATATGAAATAATATCAATCTTTGGCAATGGTGCAATACAACTTTCTACAGTTGATCGTGTACATTTCAAATGGTTGGTCAACGATCATAAGCTTAACCTCTACCATAAGCCACAAAGTAAGGAGGCATTTCTATAGTAGTTTGAATTTGAAGCACCTCCTACAGCGAAAATGAATGATAATTTTACCCAAACTTCCTTAGTTCTTTGATCCTATTCAAAGACACATATTAAATCACCTCACCTTCTCCATAATAAATTCATCTCACCTTCTCTCTTTTCCAAATTTCCACCTCATCTATTGGAATATTCAAATGAGAAGAGTACTTCTGAGGGGGGAGGTGAATCAGAAGTATCACACGTTTTTAACCCTTTTACTTATCTTTTAAACATATAACTAAAAAAAAAAAAATTGCATGCATGTAAACATATAAAAGAACATAAAAACAATTACATGCAATAACACATAACACCAAAATTGATAACCTAGAAACCCTCCATGAATAAGAAGGTAAACCTAGGGTGGGGATGATACCCACAAAAATCACTACAGCAATTAATGTTCAACCACTTCTGATGGTTTGCCATGTTAAAAGCTTTACACTATGTCAATAGTGACCTGGTTAGAGGACTTAAAAACACTTACATGAAGTGCCACCCTATTAAAGGATTTACAATATATTGTTAAATCCACCTAATACATTGGATTTTCAATCACCTTCTCCAAAGGTTCTCCTACCTAGTTGTTAAGCTAACCTATCAACATAGGATTTCAACCTCTAATACAATTGTGAGAGTATTAGAACATTTAACCTGATTGAATACAATCTCAAATTGCTAGATGCAGGTACTAGATCTACTCTTCTCATTTTGATCTCTACTTGATATGATCTCTGAATGTATCCCCTGCTCTATTTAGATCAACTAGATGATATTTGCAGTCCATTTCACTAAGTCCTTGACACCTTTGCTGATCACTCTGTTCTACAATTTGATAACTCCATTAATAACCTTCTTAACTCTTGTCTTAGCAATCTCAACAACTTCAATATGGTGTCGTGATCTCCTTATAAATATTTTGTGGACTTAGGGTTTGCTATGCATTCACGAACTTGAAATTCCCACTCAAATCCTTTGTTTTCACCTATTGGTTGCATGCTATCTCTAATTTTCTAATTGGCTGCATGTTGATTTCATAAGTAATTGCAAGGATTAGATCTTATCTTCTTATCCTTTTGTAAGTCATGAAAAAACTATTTCACATTGTAGTTTGTGGTGGCACAAACTCTTATGTTGATCCTAAGTTACTTGGCACATATTGTATTCCTAATGCTCGGCCCATACTGTTTCTAGATTGCTCGGCATCTACTACATTTCTAGTTTTCTTGGCACCTATTATATCCTAGTTTGCTCAGCACCTATTATATCTTGTATTTCTTGGCACATGAATGTTCCTAGATCACTCGGCATACATTGTGTACTCAGCATATATAGTGAACATGGTCAAGTGTGTTGACACTCAGTTGTCAAGACTATTCTTTTGACCAATATCATCCTCAATTCCACATAACAGTATGTAGAAACAAATTTTATATTGACTATATTTCCAAATCAGTATCATGCATTTGTACATATAATTATTTTCTTTAATTTCATAGTCTAGTGTTATAATGCATATAGCAATCTTTGCACACACATGCATAATGGGACCCATGCTCGAGGAAATTGTATTATAAATCTATTCAATTTTGCACATACTATTTTGATTTCTTACATTAAGTCAATCTTAGCATTATAATTAAACCAACATGACATGTCATAATTTCCAAATTTAAAAGATCAACTTCTTGATGTGACCCTTACTTATAAGAATAAGAGGTATGAAGGAATGCATTTATGGAGCGATAAGGACATGAGTGAGTTAAAAAATAATAATGATATGATGTGATCAAAGATGGTTGTGCTTGAGTATATCATTTTATTTTCTTTCTTTTTCCATCGCTTTCAAGAATAATTTCAAAAAATTCTGCTCTAGAAAATTCTTAAGCTAGTTTATATGCCAAGATTGTGTCATTTCCTGTTGTGCATATTAGCTCAAACTGGTGATAGTTGAAGGATATAGTCATGGGAGGAGATTTTATATGTCATGAACAAAAATTTCATGACATTATATTAAAAGATAATGTATGTCATCCATTGTTTGAAAATCAAGGGTGGTTGTAGTATTTGTAAAGCTCATAGCATGGGATGATGATGTGACACTCCAATTTACGATCTCTTTATGTAATGGTATTGTCATAGTCAAAGGGATTAGATTTGAATGTAATGAAGACATAATTGCTAAATTATCTAATCTATCCCAATAAGGGGAAATTTTCAAAGAATTTTTGGACCCAAGATCAGTTAGGGCCTAATTCATCCTGCACACAAATAGGCAACTAGAAATTGTCATGAAACAAGGCACAAGAAGAATACATGTGCAAGAACCCCACAATCAATGTGCCCTCTACATCATGAAATACATCATTTGTGAAGGTAGACATCAATGTTTGAATGGAATTAATTTTAAGCTTCTCTATTTCCTTTGACATGAGAACAAACCAATGAATCTTTCACATTTTCTATTCAAATTGTTGAAGAAGAGAGCCACTTTTATTCAGGAAGGTAAGCCCAACTCTGTATCTAATAATTGTTTGATTAAATTATTATTGAAAGGGATTTGATTGAAAATTCTATTGTTTAATGGGAGGATTTCTTATTAATGGATGAATGTTTCCCTAAATTTGGAGGACCTAGAGGTTTAGAAATATGAAGGAGGGATGTTACAACATCAGGTACTTTAAAAGTATTAGAATAGTCCATGCCCTCAACTTTTGGTTCTTCCAAAAGCCCTAGGTCATCTAGGAAGAAGAAGGTAGAAAAATCACTATCTATTTCTACCATGAGAAAGGGTAAGGAAAATTATGTTTCTCAAAAAAACCCTACTACTCCTCAACCCCAAACTTGTGTTACGACCAGGTCTTCTGCATAACAAATTTTGAAAGAACCAGTCTAGGAACCAATAGGAGGAAATGTAGAGAAACCAAAGGAACAAGGGAATATTGAATTTATTAATGTTTCCTCATCACCTCCTGCTAAGAGGAAGAAATTACAAAAAGGAACTCATGCAACATCTGTCGAAGGAGAGTCTTCAAAAAAAATGGTCAAAAACTTTGTTTGAGACACTTGTGAGGAGGAGTAAATGGATTGCTAGAAACCCTACTAAAATTGATACACCTATTGATGAACTTTTTCATAGTGAAGTTTATAACACAAAAATGTTAGGAAGGGATTCAAGAAATGTTCCACTAAATGATCAACATGATGTAGGTCAGTTTCAAGGGGATGAAAATATTGTTCACATTGAAGATGATAGTAGTAATAGTGAATATGACTCACAATTTTGTGTTTAGATGGATGTAAAATGTATTCATGTTGTGCATGACTCTAATGATGAACAAGGGTATTTAAATAATGACACAATCATTCTTTTTGGCAGTGAAAAATAAGAAGCCATAAATGATAATCTTGAAAATCTTGATGAGGATTATCCTGCAATTAATGTAAATATTGTTGGTCAAATTATGGAATAAATGACTAATGAAGGGTTATAAAATGTAGTTCAAGAAGCTAAGTAAATAGAAATGGAAAATCCTTCACAATAGTCAGCAACTTCTAACCCTAAGAGGGTACTGGTTTAATGGAATAAGAATCTAGTAAATGAGCCTAGGAATAAAGAGCCACAAAATGTTGTTGAACCTAGGTGGATTGATGTTGATAATCAAGGTCCAATGCCTCCACTAGATCTTTCTACACCATTGGTAGCAAGACTAAGCTTATACCAAAAAAACATGATGGAAAAGACTATGTGGTTGGGGGAGAAAAAGGAATTGCAATGAGTTATTATTATTATATAATCAACAGAATGAGTCGTTCGACAAGGAGGAGGAGATTAAAACTCTTGAGGATAAGATGGCTCTAATCACTGCATTGGTTCCTGAACTACTTCAATGTAGGCCTCCAACACAAGTGCATACCCTATTCCTTAAGGAACAAATGTTGAACTATAAAATGACTAGAGTTTTTCAAGGGCTTAGTCCTTTCTTGAGTACACCTCATGAATTTTATCATGCATTCCAACAATATCCTACAATGATTAGGAATTTATTATGTGAATTATACATGCATAATTTGGCAATTCCAGGTGACAAGGATTGGAATCCCTTGATGTTTGTAGAGACATTCAACTTAGAGAGTTCATCTCTTGGGTTCAGAATGAAAGTAGATGATAAAATCAAGCTAGGTCATACAAGGAAGAGGAAATGACAACACCATTATACCTTAAGCCAGAAGTAAGGGATCAAGAGACTTATTATTATGATTAGCTAAATGTGGTAGTTAGAAAAGTAGGGAAGGAACATATTAAGCCTCTTAGAAATGTTTCTT
Source organism: Cupressus sempervirens (assembly GCA_028749045.1). NCBI lineage: Eukaryota > Viridiplantae > Streptophyta > Pinopsida > Cupressales > Cupressaceae > Cupressus > Cupressus sempervirens. The sequence goes on along the minus strand of CM053792.1, from coordinate 662,975,295 downwards.
ATGTAGAATTTAAAGAATTTGTAGGTAAGAGAGCTATGAGAGGTAGAAAAAGAAATAATTCAAAGATAGACAAGACTTCCCCATGATTTATAGGTTCAAGAGCCACATTCTCCTCAAAAATTTGGTATGACAAGTAGAGAGGCTCCATGGTATTGTTAATCTCATATTGGTTTTGACAAGTGAGTTTCTATAAACTTAAATCATTTACTTAGTTCATGTTGAACAAGTAACATATGTCAAGCACAACATATAAGTTAGAGCATGCCAAGTAAACAGTGAGTGTCAAGTCACTCATCTGCCGAGTCATTCAAGTGTCAAATAGATAATATGTGTTGAGTGATTTAGGTGTCGAGCAAGTAGTGTATGTCGATTCATTTAGATGTTGAGTGATAGCATTGAAGTTATAGTTAGTGCTGAGCACTAGTGACTTTAGATGCTGAGTAATATAGTTTTGACATAGTTGTTTCTATTAGAACAAACTACTATATAAACCATTTTTGAGCCAACTTAAGGATTGATTTATGATCTTTTCTTGATAAGGATGAATCTTAATTGTGAATCCCTATGTATTACATGCATCCAATCAGTAAAAGGGAAGGTTTAAGTGGCAATATGGGTGAATCACAACTATTGATTCATACCTAATCCTAAGTCACCTAGGTCTTCTTAAGGAGGACAAACCCTAAATGTTGTAAGTGTAGAGAAGGAGAGTTTGTATGCACAAATAAGACATTATGATTTGAGTTTCATTATAGAATCAAATAAAGGAGAACATAGGAAAGAAAATAGTGGATAGAAGAGAGACATCAGATCAGAAAGGATCAAGTACACATTAGTATAGAGGTGATCTAACATCAATCGACAAAGATATTATGATTCAACCATGGTGACCAAGATATTATGATTCAAGTTTCATTATAGAATCAAATAAAGGAGAACAGAGGAAAGAAAATAGTGGATAGAAGAGAGACATCAGATCAGAAAGGATCAAGTACACATTAGTATAGAGGTGATCTAACATCAATCGACAAAGTGCTAATCATAGGATCATTGTTAAGACATTCTAACAGGTGAATCAGTTAAATCTCTTAATAGAGTAGTCCTAACAGGTTGTATTGAAATCCTCTAACAAGGTGCTTACTTAATTGTGAGTTAAAGTCCTTTAATCAGGCACACCTCTAACAAATAAGTACTGAAGGAGGAGAATCATCCAAAAGTGGTGAAGAAATAAGTAACAAAGGTAGGAACTTCAAACCTACTTGTCATAATTATGGTAAGATAGGTCATATTGCTAATGTTTGCAGGAGCAAGACTGTAAATTTGAATGTTAAGTAGAAGAACATGGGCCACTGCCACAAGTGTAACACATAAGGTCATCAAGAACATGAATTCATAACAAAGACCATGCACACAAAAATATTTGAAGGATACTATTATAATTGTAAAAAGTATGGACATAGAGCTTTTGAATAAAGATCCAATCCCAAGTGGTCATCAAACAAGAAGACAAAGGTAAAGAATAATGGTAACTCTTATAATTGGGATTATAATACAAGGTATAGTTGTCACTATTATCAAAAGTATGGACATATTCTTGATAATTGTATTAGAAAACATTTTAGAAGTGATTACAAAAGTTGGTTGAGTCAAACCACATGTTTTAGTTGTTTGAAGATAGATCACATAAGCAAAAATTGTCCAACAAGGTCAAAGGCACCAAGTTATGAGTTCAACAAAGGAAAAGGAAAGGTAGATATTTAAACTTTTAGAGATGAGATGAAAAAAACATGGAGGATAAAGGAAGATTGCAGCACATCAAGTGTATATGGGATCACTTCACCCAATGGGTCAGGTGATCACACCTCCTCCAATTAAGCAATCAAGAGGTATGTGGGACTGATACTTAAAGGGATATACTATATATCAGTTCAAAGTATTTAGTTTTGAAAAGATTACATATGCATGAATAAAGATGCAAAGTGTTGTTAGGAATCAAGAATAAATCTTTTAAGTTTTTGTCAATTTTCATGTTATTGTCAAGCATGAAAATTTTTTCTATGGTTGTCGAGTGAAATGTTAGTGGATGTTGAGCTAGAAAAGTTGTTAGCAAAGTCTGAGCTCATAGTGGTTTCCAGGCATATGGAAAAACACATGGATACTGAGTGAGCTAGAAATTCAATTGAAGCTGAGCTTATAGTTGTGTAAGCACTTAGCATTAAATGTAGTGTTTTAAGGGTTATTTGATTGATTTCTACTCATTTAACATCATTTGAATTTGTAGTAGAGTATGAAGAGCTAAAAGCGATCTAGAGAAATTGATCTAAGCATCTACAAGAGATTTTAAAGTTGTTCAACACCATTCTAGCAGGATTCACAAGGTATTTATTGTGTGTCGAGCTATGCAATTTCTAATTTCACAAACCCTAGTTTCATGAAATGGCATCTAGTTCTTTAGAAGCCAAGGTTATAGAGGGAAAAGAGGTTTTAAATGTACAATTTATAAGAAATGAAATCAAACAACCTACCTTTAGGGATATCCTAGATATAGCTTACAAATAGGATCCCTTCGGTGTGTTAGCCATGATACCACTACAAGTTTTGATGATACAAGATGTTAGAAACTGTTATACATGCAAAATTGGATGTATAGGTGATAAGGAAATTAGGGAGACATATGGAAAACTACATGAGAATGGAGCATTGAAGGAAGAATTTAAAGTTTTTGAGAGAAAAGGGTTAACCTATGCCCTATATTTCCCCAACATATTCAAAACAGAGTGGATAAAAATTATTTTGAGTAGAATTCATGACAACTTTGTATGGCTAGAGAATGGACTGGTGAAAATCACCAAGAAGATTGTACATAGTCATAGGGTATCCAACCTTAGATCAACTCAAGACAATGAGAAGTGAAGCTAAGGAAATAATTGAAAGAAACATAAGGGTTGTGTGGAATAAATTAGGGATGAAAATTGATACAATCATAGATCCTCTGATAGCTTTTGTAGTGGGGATTATAGTACATAAGTTCTATCAATCCAATAGATTAAATAGTGTAGCTTGCATTGCAGTTGATGTGGGTTACAAAATAGTGAAGAAGGATCATACTTATGATCTTGCTAAGTTGCAATTGCAACAATTGATTGAGAATTTGGGAGCTATAAGGAAAACCAAAAGTGAACAATGTAAATTTGGATCAATTCTTGTATGCATTTTCTTTCATGTACAGAATACATTTTCCACATTTGGTAGTGTTGCATGGAAAGTAAATAGACCTATTGCAGCTCAAATAGGTGAATTTATTGAGCAATTAGGTGATAATTTTGAATCTTTCATGACAAGTTATTTTGAAGATTTCAAACAATCAATGAAGAAAAGACCAAGGATACCAGTTTCACTAGTGGACAAACATTTTGATGATGTTTTCTTCCTAATTAACACTAACTTCACATATGGTCAGGCAAGAATTCCTAGAGTGAGATGGCTAAGGCCATTAGGATATGAAATAAATGTTGATGAGGCCTTTGTAGTAATGACAACATTACTTGTAGAAGAAGTGGACAAAGAAGCTACAGCATTTGGAAACTATGGCATAGCCAAATCAAAGACTACAATGGAATTGGAGACTTCCTCAATGATCAGGAAGAAGAATAAACTAGTTAAAAAGCTTAAAGTAATATTCAGTGAAAGAGAAAATCAAGAGGAAGAGGAAGATGATGAAGAAGAAGAGGAAACACAACCTCAAGAACCATTAGCATTAACACAAGGTCAGGGAGAAGATAGGCAAGAAGAAGTGGAAATTGTAGAAGGTGTCAAGGGAGAAGAATCCAATGAAGAGAAAAGAAAAGACACAAGCAGTGAACAAACCAAAGAAGGTTGCTAAACCTACTCAATATAAGCCTACAACACCTACCACAAGGGCTAGCACTAGAGTCACTGCACAAAATGCTAAAGAAGTAGCCAAGCCTAAGGAGAAGAAAGTTGAAGCTCAAAAGAGACTGAAGAGAAAATATGTTGCTCAAGCTGAATCTGATGAAGAGAAGACTGAATCGGATGACAATAGCCAATTTCAAGTGGTAAGTCATAATCCCTCTTTAGATTTAGACAATCTATGTGAGAATATTAGAAACAATGTTGATTTATCAGGATTCTTTCATATTGAGTTTGAAAATTTGGGAAGATTGAAAAGAACCAATTTGAAGAGGCAGTATATGCCATGATGGAAATATTCAAAAAGGCTCCTCTAGAACTTGCCAACTCTATACCTAAAATCTTGTATGATAGAGTTGAGAAGAAGTGGCATTATTGTTTAGACACTGAGAAACAAATTAGGGAGATAACTCTTGCCCAAGTTATGCCAAAACTTCGTAAGACTAACATGACTAAAGCCATTATGAGGTATGCTACAAGATTTGTGTCAAAATATAGGGCATTCAGCATACTACAAAACAACATTGAGGATGTTATACAGAAGTCCAAGGAAATGTGGAAAATAACATATGGACTGTCAAAATCTGGGGAAGCTGAGAAAACACCTATTGAGGTAGGTGAGGATCAAGAAGATGACATTGAACAAGGAATAGTTGAGGGAAGCAGAGATATGAGCATTGACACACGGGCACCAACTAAAGAAGAGAAGAAAACAAAACAGAGTGTACACGATACACAAGTGTTGACTGCCAACCCCCCATAGGAGATAAATGCAGCAAAGTTAAGGATGCCTCTGATACTATTGCTCAAAACATCATTCCCCTCATAGAGGATGATTTGAAAAACATACTTGTTGAAACCACTCTCCGGGCCAAACTATGTGACAACCCTATACTGGTGAGTGTAGATGAAATTCAGAAGATAGATACAATAATTGCAGGGGAGGAAGTGAAAATTATAGACACACCTATAGTCACTCCTCAAGTCACAAGTGTACAACCTTCACTACCTATAGTAGTATATCAAAGGAAGGAGACATCAAGTTCCACTATCAGTACACTTATGCAAGACACTCGAGTCTCAGTGAATCTACAAGAAACTAAAAGCAATAAGGATGAGATGGTTGGAGAAGACAAGGTAGAGACACAAGAGAATGAAAGAACTCAAGGAAAAATAGGTTAGGTAAATACATCTACACCTCCAGCACAAGATCAAGGTGCAACTAGAACTACATAACCAGAGAAGGACAATACCAAAGAGTTAATTGTGACATCCAAGCCAGAGAAGCAACTAGCAATTCAAACACTGGTGACATTACCAGAATCTACTACTCCTTCTAGTCAAGCTCTTCAAAGGTCGAGCACAGATGCTACACCATTACAATTTTCAAGGCTGAGTCCTAGCTCATCTAAAGAAAAATAGGTAATTGCATATGGTGATGTTAGCCTAGACAAAGAGATTGTATTGCCTAAATTTGATTTGGTAGCAATCACAATTGAGTAGATGGGTATATTACAAGAGGCCCTAACAAAGAAGAAAAATCAAGAACTACTCAGAAGGGAGCATAGGAAAAAGCAAGCTTTGATTGACATCAAATATATTTTCCTAGATGCATTCAGTCTATTGACTCTAGATGAAAACAAGCCTATCATTGAACAATTAACCAATATAGTGGAAAGGGTTACTGATACAGACCTAGATACAAATGTAAAACTACTTGAATGGTCTGAAAGGAAGTTCCAAAATAAGGTAAATGAGAAAATATCAAGTGTTATTGCACTAACACAGGTTGAGCTAGCAACCAAGATAGAGAGTGTGAAGAAGGTACTAGAGAACATTTTCTCTTTGTATACCAAATTGTGTAATGCTAAACTCTTCACACAAGAAATAAGGAATCGCATCCTGAGTTTGGAGAGCCATATATAGTCATCTGGTGCTACTTTTCCTAAGTCTCCAGCGTAAAGTGAGAAACACTTTAGGTACCTCTTACAATCCCAGAGTTATTTAGCATCTTTATAAACAGATGAAGTGAACATTAGGACTAAACTGATCAACATCCAATCAACATTAACTCCACACATGGAGATATTGCACAAGGAACTAGGCTATGTTGAAACTCTTATGAAGAAATATCCTCTTCTTTCTACACTAGAAGACTTAGTCCACCTTTTTGCCAAGTTGGCCATCCAAATCAAGTCCTTGGAGGTAGCTTGTGATAATTGGGATGTAGCTCTAAAAATCATACTTGAGGTCCATAAATCATTTTTGGACAAATACACTATTAGTGTATAACCCATTGACATAAGTGTCAAAAAGGGGGAGTAAGAGTAATGGGGGAGCAAGTAGAGCAAGAAAGCAAAGAAAAGAGGGAGAAAAACCCAAGGAGGAGTAAGTGAATAGAGCAAGAAAAGACCAAAATACTAGCTCAAATAGAAACAAAGGCAGAGTGTTAGTTTATGCAAATCTACTCAGCAGGAGAAAGATTTTGATATAGAGTATAGAACTGAACTGAACTGAACAATCAACTTAGGGGGAGTTATGAAATTTTGAGGTATGACTGATAAGTCATGTATTACAAAATTTTGATATTTTAAATTTTTGTATAGAAGCCGAATAGATATCTATATTATGCTCATAAGGATAAGATCATTAATGCATGACCAAGTGTTTTTGACACTCATGTCAAAGGGGGAGATTGTTAATCTCATATTAGTTTTGACAAGTGAGTGTCTATACACTTAAGTCATTTACTTAGTCCTTGTTGAACAAGTGACATATGTCAAGCACAACATGTAAGTTAGAGCATGCTGAGTAAATATTGAGTGTTGATTCACTCATGTGTTGAGTCATTCAAGTGTCGAGCAGATAATATGTGCCAAGTGATTTAGGTGTCGAGCAAGTAGTGCATGTTGAGTCATTTAGATGTTAAGTGACAACATTGAAGTTACAATTAGTGTCGAGCACCAAGGACTTTAGATGTCGAGTAACACAGTTTTGACATAGTTATTTGTATTGGCATTAACTTAAACTATTTTAAAGCCAACTTAAGGATTGATCTATGATATTTTTTTGATAAGGAAAAATCTTAAGTGTGAATCCCTATGTATTACATGCATCCAATTAGTAAAAGGGAAGTTTTAAGTGGCAATATGGGTGAATCACAACCATTGATTTGTACCTAATCCTATATCACCTAGGTCTTCTTAAGGAGGACAAACCCTAAATGTTCTAAGTGTAGAGAAGGAGAGTTTGTATGTACAAATAGGACATTCATGTTGACCAAGGTATTATGATTTGAGTTTCATTGTAGAATCAGTTAAAGGAGAATAGAGGAAAGGAAACAATGGACAGCAGAGAGATATCTAACCAGAAAGGATCAAGTACACATCAATATAGAAGTGATCTAACATCAAGCAATAGAGTGCTAATTGCAAGGTCATTGCTAAGACAATCTAATAGGTTAATTAATTAAATCTCTTAACAGAGTAGTCCTAACAAGTTGTATTGAAATCATCTAACAAGGTGCTTACTTAATTGTGAGTTGAATTCCTTTAATTAGGCACACTTCTAACAGGGTGTTGAAATCCTTTAACATGTTATGACCTAACAGCCTTTGTAAGCTTTTAACAAGGTAGACCTTTCATAGGTTAGAACATGTTTCACTATCAAACATTGTAACCTTCATTGGATACACTTTATTACTACAATAGTGAAGATTTGTCGATGTCATACCCACCCCAATTTTACCTTCTCATTGGAGGGTTTCTGGGTAATCATATCTTGTGTCATACATGTGTGAATGCTTACTTGTTTACATATTTTAGATGTATATATTTTATATGGTATTTTAGTTTTTATGGGTTTGGTGTTTGTTAGAAGGTTCTTTTAATTTTTAAGTTCAAATACTTTTTATTATATGTTATGTATAAACCTATAATTACTATGTTTAACTATGATTATGAAGACATCATATGGTTTCGTTAATATAATGCTATAGTTAGAACTTATATTTGATAAATAGGATCATGTGTGAATATATTGGTGGATAAAATACTTTATTCCTTTAAAAAAATTATGGGGTAGGTTCCTGTAGCCATATACAGTGAGCAACGATTAGTCTATCTGTGCATTTAATGCTTTCTATGAGTTATTGAGATGGATATATGTTTCAATACTTGACATGTGTAATAATATTTTGTAGGAATAAGTAAAAGAGGATTAGAAGGAGCTTGATTAAGGGGAGTAATGACAATTTCATATAGTTCATACCAATGGTTCAACTGGAGATTGGGTCAATGCAATTGTCAACCACTTGTGTGCAAATCCTGAAGTTATGGTGCACTACATTTGATCTAGACATGTTCAATTAAGAAGAATGTGTTATGTGTTGATGTATTTCATTAATGATGTTGTTGAATCCTCATTTTTTGAAGGACCCTAGATTTAGGAAAATTAGTTTTTATTAGATGTTGTAAATAAGGTGTCGGTTCTGAGCCTCAAAATTAGGAGAGGAGTGATTGTAATTGATAACAACATTTGAAATATAGTCTATTATTTTCAGTTTGTACTGTTAATGGTTTTATATCAATGAAAATGACATTTTTGTTTCTCAGTACTTTATCTTGAGTTCATATTCATTCACCCATTTAAGGGGGCCCACTTGGTGAGTTAACTTAGTTAGTAAGAGTAGTTTTTATTTCCTGTTAGAATAGATAGAATTGTATTGCTCTTGTAGTCATTGGTAACAGAACTATTGGTTGTTCTTGTAGCAAAGAAAAATAACTTAGACTCATGTTTTTAATTCAATTTATGCATTCTAGATTAGTTTACTTAAGTTTTGCACTTATATTTAATACTTCCATTATTGTTAACTCTAGTACTTTCATTCTCTTACAGTATTAATGACAACTATAAGGGTTTAGAGTATATACCTTGCATATACCATTTTAAGCCTACATCCCTAGTTGATAAATTAAATTAGTTCAATGACATATTTGGATGCTACTGAGGATGTACAATCCATGAGCGTAAATCTCTAATTACCAAACCAATCATTTGACCAAGAAGTGAGAGGTATCCTTGTTAAGACTACAATGTTTGTCACTCCATTAGGAGTAATAAAATAGGGATTGTAAAAATCCTCCTTTCTCAAGGATTTAGCAACACAAATACAATGTGTGCACTGAGTTAAAATATTTACAAATAGACTTCTAGGTCTACCTTGTTAAAGGATTTATCTACTATAATGCTAATAAAATAATAGTGAGATTGATCTACTTGTGTGCAACTTACTTTTTTGTTCATATCTCTCTTATGCTCAACACCTTATCACCTTCAATGGCCAATATTTATGATCCTTCCCTTTTGATAGTTGCTTAGTACTCTTCTCGGTAGTAGATTTTTATTTTCATTCTTCTAGCATATTCCCTCTTCTAGCACCTTCAATAGCAACCTTTTAAAGTATTCTTTCTAGGTCCTTATATAGAAAATTCTCTGCCTCTTCAATCCATGACCTAATTAGGATTTAGGAACCTTCTGGAATATGTTATTTGATTAAGATATATGATCTAGAATCATCCTGTTAGTTGGCATTTTGAACCCCAATTTTAAACTTGAAAATCCCATCCTCCTGATGGCCTTCCCTTGAAACATAAGTCTTCCTAATGATTCTCCTCTGATTTATTTTTAAAATATTGTGTAAAGTTACATTGTGTAAGGCAATTTTTGGATGAAATTTCATGACAATGAACCAAAATATTCAATCCCAAGTTTCAAGACTTTCCTTTGTAAACTTCATATCATTTGAACCAATTCATCAATTCAATAGGTTCAATAGCTTCAATAAGTTCAGTGGTTCCATGACGTAGTTTCATATTGTAAGTTCCTTGGTTCAGGTCCAATATTCAAAATATAGATTTCAAGAATATTATGATTCAAAATTGAAGTTCAAGTTCAAAGGTTCATGTGATTCAAGAGGTTCAGTAGTTCAAAGATTCAGTTTTAACAACTATAACAGATTTTCTAAAAACTAAAAATTGGGTCTACGGGGGTCATAACTTTCAAACCCATTGTTGGATCGTGCTCAATTTTGGATATGTGTAAGTAAACATAATTTTCTAAATTAAAACAAGATAAATTTTCAAAATGTGTCCTGATTTGAGAAATACATATGACTATTCACAACACTGTCGAAACAACACTAACAATCACAGAATGCAAATTACAGAATGTGAGTCATATTTCGAAGTCTATATTTCTCAATCCAAGTGTTGGATTGAGATAAATTTTAGATATGTCTTGTAAAACCTAATTCTCTAAATCTCATTGAAATATTTTTATTAGATTCATTATGGATCAAAAGTTACAGGTTTTTGAGTGCGACACTATCAAAATCAGCACTAACAGATACAAAATGGAAATCACAGAATATCAGTCATACTTCGAAAGTCATAAATTTTATTCTAACCATTTTATTTGTTCAAATTTTTGATATGTTTTGAGAAACCTAATTATATAAATCATATCCAAACGGTTTTCTCAGATCTATTATGGATACAAAGTTATGATCATTTTCGTGAACTATCAAAACTATCATGACAATTATGAAAAGATGATAGTATTTCATCACCAATAAATACCACATGTCAAAGTCTTCTTACAAAATTATCAAATGATATGCATAAATTCTTAATTATAATGTTTATAAAGGCTTTATGTTATAAAAGGAAATGGATAAAGGAAAGTGACCATGAACAATGATCAAATGAAAGGAGATTTAATTTATGATAATTTCCAAGAATCGGTTATGAAACTGAATAAAGTTCTTGAGAAGTTTATTTAGCAAGAGAAATTTGGAAGAAATAGGGTTCTTTTTCTGAAGAGGAAGATAGTGTGCTTCTCAATTCTGGGTGTGGAGTGTCCTGAAGATTCTACTATTTTTGCAAATTTTGTGTTGCATATTTGGGGAAAATTCAGATTGTGTAAATGGGGGCAGTTTTAGATTGTTTTCAAAAATGTTCGTTTTAGTTTCCTTCTTTAGTTTTCAGAAATAAATTGATTCTTAATAGTACATTCAAAAATAAATGTTCTCTATAGGTTATCTAGCATTCAAAAGATAAATGAATCTTTGGAGATTGCTTTACAAACACAAGCCACAATCAGTAGAGGAAGAGGTAGAGGAAGAAGAGGAAGAAGTTCTTTTCGATTTGATAGTAGACATGGTGCTGAAAATCAAGAAGAACAACCTCAATCACAGTCATAAAATCAAAGAGGAAGAGGAAGAAGCAATAGAGGAAGAGGCAAATTTGATAAATCAAACATATAATGTTATTATTGCAAAAAATATGGACATTTTGATAGTGAGTGCAGGAAGAAACAAGAAAACCAAAATAGAGGAAGAGCTAATGCTTCCAACATGGAAGAGGGAACTCATTAAACTTTTTTATCATGCTCAGTGGTAGAAGATAACAGGAAAGAAGACACATGGTTGTTAGACAACGCCTGCAGCAATCACATGATAGGTAACAAAAATACTTTTACTAGCTTTGATGAAATAGTGAAGACCAAGATAAAATTAGGAGATGATCACTTGGTTCATGCTCTAGGAAGAGGTATTGTCATAGTTGTAAATAAGAAAAATGAAAAGAAAGATATCCATAATGTTTATTATGTTGAGAATTTGAAGCATAATCTATTGAGTGTAGGCCAAATGAGTGAGAATGGATTTGAAGTCAGTTTCAAAGGACCTATTTGTTATTCCAAACAAACCTCCAAGTAAAATGGTCATAGCTAGAGTCCAAATGACAAGAAATAGATTATATCCTCTAAATTTGAGAAGTGTCAAACAACCTATTGCTTATGCACAATATGTCACAAATTTGATGAAACTTGGTTATGGAATCTTAGATATGACCACTTAGCATTTAACAATCTAGATATGTTGCAAAAAAGGTCAATGGTTGTAGGTCTATCAGCAATAGATGTTCACCACATCCTTGTGATAGTTGCATAATTTCCAAGCATAAGAGAATGCCTTTCCAAATGTTGCAACTTATAGAGCCCAAGATCTTTTAGAGTTGGTGCATACCGATCTTTGTGGCCCCATGCAAAAAGAGTTTATAAGAAGGAGCTATTATTTCTTAACTTTTATTGATGATTGTAGTTAGATGACATGGGTATATTTCATCAAGAACAAATTAGGCACTTTTGAGAGATTCAAACAATTTAATGCAATGAGAGAAAATCAGAGTGGTAGGCACATTAAAGTCTTAAGATTTGTTGGAGGAGGTGAATATGATTCCAAAGGATTTGTTGCATATTGTAGAGAACAAGGAATTCATAAACAATTTACTACCTGGTATACTCCACAGAAAAATGGAGTAGCAAAAAAGGAAAAATCAAACAACCATGAACATGGCAAGGAGCACGTTGAAAGCTAAAAACTTACCAAATGAATATTGGGCTGAGGCAGTTGTGTCTTCAATCTACATCTTGAATAGATCACCTACAAAAAGTGTGAAGGATAAAACACCTCTAGAAGCACGGAGTGGAGTGAAACTAGATATAACAAATTTGAGAGCTTTTGGAAGCGTAACTTATACACATGTGCCCAAGGAGCTAAGGAAAAAGCTTGATGATAGAAGTGAGAAATGTATATTCGTAGGATATAGTGATGCATCAAAAGAATACAAATTGTATAACCCAATCACTAAGAAGACAATAGTATCTAGAGATGTCAAATTTCTTGAAGATAAGTCATGGTATGAACAAGATAATGGAACAACTCAAGGACAACCGACTCCACATAGTTTTGAGTCAGAAAGTGTTGAGCAACCAAGAGAATGACTACCTAGATTAAAGGTTCCAATAGTAGTAGGAGAAAACCAAGGACAATAAGTGCATATTCCTTCTTCTAGTACTGATTTAGAGCCTACACTAGCACAATTAGGGAACCAAAAGACTAGAACACTTAGAGAAATATATGAACAATAGGACAACAATGAACAAGTATTATTTGTTTTGATGTCTAGTCAGCCTATATGCTTTGAAGAAGCAATTGAGAAGAAAGAGTGGGTAGAAGCAATGAACAATGAAATTGCAACCATAGAGAAGAATGACACATGGGAGTTAGTAGACTTGCCACAAGACAAAACAAGAATAGGAGTTAAGTAGATTTATAAGACAAAGCTTGATGAAAAAGGTCAAATTGAGAAGCACAAGGCAAGGTTAGTAGCCAAAGATTATGTATAGCAGCTTGACATAGACTATGAAGAAACATTTGCATCGGTAGCAAGATTAGACACAATTAGAACTATATTGGCAATAGTGTTAGGATTAAACCATGAATAGAAATAACAATTACATGCAAATATAACCAATAATAGAAAATAATAGATCACACATAAAAGAACACAAGACACAAAGATTTAATGTGGTTCACCCAATCCTTGGGCTATGTCCACCAAATAGAAAGTCTAATATTATTACGATCCAGTGATTGCAACCTAATTACAATCTGTAATCCATTACAATCTGTAATCCCTTACAACTCAATACCGCTGCAAGAACCAATTTTGCATCACCACAATGAAACAATCCCTAACCCTAAGCCCTTTTATACAAGTATCTTTATGTCACTTTAGGGTTACAACATGTTGGCCACATGTAGGCCATATGTATAGTACTTCCCTAATCAGTCACCACAAACTAACAATCTCCCACTTGGGGATTGATCAGACTCCACACTAGACAACAATCTCTCACTTGGAGACTAATCCTATAGCAATATAGCTACCACATGGGGCTCCCACTAGAGCAAATCATTGTGGACTTTTTTGTTCTTGTATTCATATTGAGTATAGAAGACCAACCGAAGTTGAAGAGGAGTTCAGCTTCTCCCTTATTACTACCTTTGTAAACATATCTGCTAGATTGTCATCTATATGTGTCTTATCTAGCTTTAACTATCCATCATCCAAAACTAAATGAATGAAATGGTACTACAACTGAATGTGTTTAGTCTTTGAATGCAAATTTGTATTCTTTGCAAGATGAATAGCACTTTGACTATTTGTAAACAAATAATTATCCCTTTGAGGGTGTCACAATTCTTCTAAGAAGAACTGAAGCCATATCATCTCCTTGGTTTCCTCTGTAGTAGCAACATACTTTGCCTCTGTAGTGGATAAAGCATTAACCTTCTATAACCTAGAAACCCAACTCACAACTGCCCCCACCAACAGTAAAGACATAACCTATAGTACTTTGCTTGGTATCAATATCCTCAGCCAAATCTGAGTCAACATAGCCATGTAAATCAGTAGTAGAGCCCCTAAAGTGTAAACACTTATTGGATGTTCCTCTCAAATATCTAAGAATCCACTTAACTACATTCCAATGCTCAATTCCTAGATGACTCATATACCTACTAATGACTCCCACTGCATGTGCAATATCTAGCCTTGTACATACCATAGCATACATCAAGCTTCCTACAGATGAAGCATAGGGTACCTTAGACATCTTCTCCTCCTCTTCTTGTGTCTTAGGACACATCTCCTTAGTCAACTTCAAATGACCAAGTAAAGGTGTGTTGATGGCTTTAGCATTCTCCATAGAGAAACACTGCAACACCTTCTCAACATAATCAGCCTAAGATAGCATCAATTTTCTATTCTTCCTATCTCTACAAATCTTCATACCAAGGATTTTTTTTGCTACCCCCAAATCTTTCATAGCAAAAGCATGTGGTAACTGGCATTTCAGCCCCTTAATGTGATCCATGTTAGACCCAACTACAAGCATATCATCAACATATAAACATAAAATAATGTAGCTGCCATCATCCAACCTCTTAGAATAAACACAATGATCTAAATTCAACCTACTATATCCATGCGCGTGCATAAAACTATCAAATTTTAGATACCATTGTTGAGGTGCTTGCTTCAAGCCATATAAACTTTTCTTCAATCTACACACTAAGTTCTCCTTACCTTTGACCTCAAATCCCTGTGGCTGAGCCATATATATCTCTTCATCTAAATCACCATAAAGGAAGGTTGTTTTAACATCAAGCTACTCCAAATGAAAATCTTCAATAGCCAAAATACTTAAAACAGTATCGATAGAAGTCATTTTAACAACAGAAGAAAATATCTCATCAAAATCAATTCCTTTTTTCTGTGCAAATCCTTTTACAACTAACCTAGCTTTAAATATTTTCTTACCTCCTTCCTCTTCTTTCAACGTGTAAACCCACTTATTTTGTAAATCTCTTTTACCTGTAAGCAACTTGCATAAATCTCATGTCTTATTCTTCAGCAAAAAGTCCATTTCATCTTTCAATGCAAACTCCCACTGAATCTTAGTATCCACCTGCACTGCTTCATCATAACATTCAGGTTCACTAGCATCAGTAAGTAAAATTAAATACAAAGAGGAAGAAAATCTTTCTGGAGGTCTAATTTTCCTTGTTGACCATATAACATTCACTGGTGTGAGTGGTATTTGTTGTTACAGTTTTTACACATCATGAGGAATGGTTGGAACGTCATCTTGGAGTATCATCCAGCACTACATAATCATCTTCTTTCTTCTCATGTTGCTACAATAGATCTTTGTACAACACTTTCTCATTGAATATGACATCTCTACTTCTTAAAATTTTATGATTTTCAAAATCCCAAAGCCTATAACCAAATTCATTAGTGCCATATCCAAAAAATGCACATTTCTCTAACTTAGCTTCCATCTTGGTTCTATTTTCAAAATCTATGTGAGGAAATGCTTCACAACTAAAGGTTTTCAGAAAAGAATAACTCACCTTCTTACCAGTCCATGCTTCCTCTAGAACACCACAACCCAAAGGAGTAAAGGGACCTTTATTAATAAAATATATAATAGTATTCATAGTCATCACCCACATGTGTAAGGGCAACCTAGCATGCCACCTCATGCTCCTTGCACGCTCTATTACAGTTTTGTTCATTCGTTCAGCCACTCTATTTTCCTGTGGAGTCCTTGGAAAAGTTTTCTATCTACAAATCCCATTAGTGGAGCAATAATCTTCAAATTCATGATTGCAATACTCACCACCATTATCAGATCTAAGACATTTTAATTTCTTACCAATCTCATTTTCAACCAAGCATTTCCATTTCTTAAAAGTTTGAAATACACTAGATTTTTGTCTAAGGAAATAAACCCATACTCTTCTAGTTGCATCATCAATGAATGTAACATAATAATGAGAGCCACCAAGGGAAGATACCTGAGCCGGTCCCCATACATCAGTATGCCCAAGCTCTATTTCTCCTTTTTGTTTTCCTTCCCAGACTTCACAAAACTCACTCTCTTTTGTTTTCCATACACACAACTTTATAGAAATTCATATTAACACATTTCAAACTTGGTAAAACATTCTTTGAATGAAGTACTTTCATACCTTTCTCACTCAAGTGCCCAAGTTTTTTGTGCCACAACACTGTATTAGAATTTACAGCAGCTATTTGTTCTTCCTGCTCAACTGTAGCAACTATTCCTAAACATTCATTTTTCTCTAAAAAAATTAAAGTAGAAGGAACAATATGACCTACACAAAGATATAAGGTGCCTACTTTCACACCATTTGCTACTACAAGGGAACCTTTTGAAACCTTCCAATTTTTATCATTAAAAGTAACTACACAACCCTCATCACCGAGTTGTCCTACTGAAATTAAATTCCTACTCAGCCTTGGAACATGTCTTACCTCATGTAGTAGCCAATGATTCTCATTCTACAACTTAATCTTAACTTTTCCCTTTCCAAAAATTTGACAGGGTTCATTATCCCCCAAATAAACAAGCCCAAAATCCCCTTGGACATAATCAATGAAATAACCTATATGAGGTGTAGCATGAAATGAAGCACTAGAATCTAAAACCCATGAATCATCAACACTTTCTAAAGATAGAAACAAAGCATCCTCTTAGGATTTATTACTTACCACATTTGCTTCCTTGTCTTCATCTAGTCTATCTCCTTCATTTTTCTTTCGAGTCCAACAATATTTCCTTTTATGCCTCAATTTCCCACAGTACCAACAGTCATTCAATTCTCCCAATTGAGACCTCCTCCCCTTTGACTTTTCTCTTGATTCCCATGATTTTTGGAATTATTTCCTCTCTCAGTTGTTCTGCCTTGACTTTGTGCATTCAAAGAACTTCCTAATGTAGATCCAGCTAAGGATTTTCTACGAGTTTCCTCACTCAAAATAACACTCATCACATCATCATATTTTAGGGTACTAGATCCAGGAACAGAATTACTCACAGCCATTACCAAGCCATTCCAGCTTTCAGGCAAAGAACAAAAAATCAAGAGAGCCCTAATTTCTTCATCAAAATTGATACCCATAGAAGATAACTGACTAGTAATAGTATTACACTCATTTAAATGATCTGCAACAAATCCACCTTCTATCATTTTCATATTAAATAAATGCTTTATGAAAAATACCTTGTTTGAAGCGGAGGGCTTTTCATACAATTTCACTAGGGTTTGCATCAACTCTTATGTTGTCTTCACTTTTGTAATATTAAATGCCACCGATGGTGCCAGGCATAATCGAATGCTTCCAAGTGCCTTTCTGTCCAAAAGATCCCAGTTTTCATTTGACATAGATCCCTGATTCTTGGCTTTTCCTTCCAACGGCTTCCATAAATCCTTTTGATAAAGATAGTCTTCCATTTGCATCCTCCATAACTAAAAGTTCTGCCCATTAAACCTGTCAACCCTCAGCTTAACCTCGTCTGCCATCACTCCCACTCAACTGTGAGACTCCCACTCAACCGTGAGACTTTCTTGCAGAGGATAACTAAAAAACACAACCTCTCTCTTATACTACTTTTTAGGATTAAACCACGAACAAAAATGACAATTACATGCAAATATAACCAATAATAGAAAATAATATATCACATAGAAAAGAACACAAGACACAAAGATTTAACGTGGTTCACCCAATCCCTAGGCTACTTCCACCAAACAACAAGTCCAATATTATTACCATCCAGTGATTACAACCTAATTACAATTTGTAATCCCTTACAGCTCAATATTACCGCAAGAACCAATTTTGTATCACCACAATGAAACAATCCCTAACCCTAAGCCCTTTTATACAAGTATTTTTATGTTTCTTTAGGGTTGCAACATGTTGGCCATATGTTGGCCATATATACAGTACTTCCTTGATCAGTCACCACAAACTAACAAGTAGCAGCAAAACAACAATGGTCAGTTTATCAATTAGATGTGAAATCAGCATTTTTAAATGGAATTTTAAATGAAGAAGTATATGTTGATCAGCCACCTAGGTTTGAGATCAAAGGACGAGAGAAAAAGGTTTATAAACTAAAAAAGGCTTTATATGGATTGAAACAAGCACCAAGGACTTGGTACAGCAGAATAGATTCTTATCTACTCAACAAGGGATTCAAGTGTAGCAACAATGAGCCAACATTGTACACCAAAACAAACTTGCAAGGTGAAATCTTGATTGTATGTATTTATGTTGATGATTTACTCCATACTGGTAATTTGTATCTTCAAGAATTCAAACTTGACATGGAAAGAGAATTTGAAATGACCAATCTTGGTCACATGAAATACTTTCTTGGTTAAGAGATTGAACAATTGGAAATGGGCATTTTCATCAGTCAAAAGAAGTATGTACAAGATGTGTTGACAAAATTCAAAATGAACAATTGCAAGCCAATAAAAATGCCTATTGTTCCAAGTACAAACTTGAGCAAAAATTATGAGGGTGTAGAAGTGAATTCCACTTTATACAAGCAATCTGTAGGCAGCCTAATGTACTTGATAACAACAAGGCTAGACATTGTGTTTGTAGTCAACCTTCTCTCTTGGTTCATGGAATCACCAAAGACATCACATTGGAAGGTAGGAAAAATAATACTAAGGTATATTGCAGGAACAATGCAACATGGTATTTTGTATGCAGGTAATGAAGACAATCAGCTAATTGGATTCACAGATAGTGACTTTGCTAGAAGTGTAGATGAAAAAAAGAGCACGTCAAGTTATGCGTTCTATTTGAGTAAAGGTATAGTTTCATGGGCATCCAAGAAGTAGCCAATTGTCACCATTTCATCAGCAAAGGCAGAGTACGTAGCAGCCACATCAACAACTTGCCAAGTAGTCTGGATGAAAAAATTGATATGTGATCTTGAACCAACATCAAAGAAGGAACCAATCACAATTTTTTGTGACAACAATTCAGCAATTGCACTTTCCAAAAATCCAATCCTTCATCAGAAGAGCAAGCACATTGACACTCAGTATCATTTCATCAAAGAGTTGATCAGCAATGGAGAAATCAACCTACAACATTGCAAATCAAAGGATCAATTGGTAGACATATTCACGAAGCCCTTAGCAAGAGCAAGTTTTGAATTTCAAAAGCAGCAATTAGGAATTGTTAGTGTTGAAAATGTATTAATGTAGATAGAGTCAAAATCAAGGGGGTGTATTAAATGCAATTATTGACTTTACCATTTGTTGATGCTGACTCCATCGATTAACCCTTGTGTTAACCCCACACAACTCAGCAGATGAAAGACCAAATCACTCGGTCAACAAAGGGGTTACTTGGCAAAAGCACAAAACCAAGAGTATGTCGAGTAATGTTAACACCTATTGAAATAGTTTTTAACCAACCTGCATTTGAAATTTTTGACAATTAGTTTTGTATTTAATGTGGTAGCTAAATGTTTCATTTTCCTGTCCAATTTTGAGTTCCAAATCTAGCACCCTTTGAATGCTTTATTTTATATCTTGTAAATGCATAATGTAAGAGAGGAATGAGGAAGCAATACAAATAATATTCTCTACCTATGAGTTCTGGTTGTGCTCTATTTTCCTCTTTTTTGAAATATCTAATAAAGTTGTACCCTATAAAATTCAGAGGGCGCTTGCACAATTCAATGGAAAAGTGACCCAACTATTGGTATCTTTTTATGTCTTCATTTTTGGGCAAATAAGAGTTATTTTGATGGTTTATTGTGTGAAGACAAATATGTTTACCAACACATCCTTATTGTATCATTAGCATTATTTTATTTCATTGGTTCATGCTCTATCTTGGAATCATAAACAATCAAGTTGCTCTTACCAATAAATTTTACCAAATTAATATTTTTGATTTTTGTAAACCTCTTTTCCCACTTGGAGGAATCAAATTACCTTAAATTTAGTGTCATTCCAAACTATTAAGTTCATCCTATGTAGCTTGGTAATTACATAATCTTTGGACTGAAAGTATCTATAATTGTAGGTATCAAAAATCCTGTAAGAGTAAAAGTACTATCATGTTTGGGATCACATCCAATCTGTAACACTTTTTCCCCACGTCTAGCTAGGGCAATTGAAATATTACAACTAGTGGTTGATTTACCGATTCTGCCTTTTCCATAAACTGTTATTTTCATCTTTTGATCTCCTTTTCTTTATTTTTTATCTTCCGAACTTATTATTCGTTTGATCTAATTTTGAGTTTAACTTTGCCTTATTTGATAACAGTAAATAAATTCTAGTATGTTACATTACATTCTTTGTAACATTGTGTGTGTTTTTTTTTTAGCTCCCTCACCCTCATTTTATCCTGAGTAAATGGAGGAAGCCAAGCAAAGAATCCTTCATTTCCACTTCCACAATAAATGCAAATTTTTTCATTAATTTGAAACGGGAACTCCCCGCTAATTAAGACTTATTTCTCTATATTCAAATAATAGAATAATTTACTGCATGACAAATGAGAAGAGGATAAGATAGGTTTGGGATTCAATTTGGGCCTGCAAATGAATGCTTTTGTTATCTTATATATGATGCTAAATGTGTCGTGTGTCGTTATTCAATGAATAAATTTGAAATCACCATAAGAAATAGTTGTTTTGGAAAGATCCCAATCTTACTGTCGATTCAGCTTTTTTTTTGAGAAAATAAAAAAATATCTATATTTTATTCTTATATTTTGTTATATGTATGTAATAACATATATACACAAATGGATCATCAACCACTCATCATTTGATTCATTATAGAAAATCACAATGAATTGAATCTGGTCGACCTTTTTTTTTACCGAGCGAACGACGGGGATCGAACCCGCGCGTGGTGGATTCACAATCCACTGCCTTGGAACCACTTGGCTACGTCCGCCCCAAACTAATTGGCAGTCTCTGTCTACGATCATTCCATTTCAAGAATGGATGGTTCTAAGCCCCGAAAACCAACTAATAATGAAACTATTCTATTATTTATAATAATTAATTTGTTGCACTTGCAATGCAACTCTCACACAAGTTAGTGACATTGACATTTTTTTTTTTTTTAATAGTTTTGGGTATTAAAAAAAAAGATCTGAGCCAATACTCGCTACTTAATTAATAATTGGTATTATGTATCCATGGCTGAATGGTAAAAGCACCCAACTCATAATTGGGAAGTCGCGGGTTCAATTCCTGCTGGATGCACAATAAATAGTTACTGTGCTCTGTTCGCTCGCAATAACTATAACTTTTAAGAAAAATTAGACGGAAAAAGCAGTACCAAATTGGTACTGCTTTCTTTTTAGGATTGAAATACACTAACAATCCATCTTGAATAATTAGCCGTTTATAGAATTAGCTTCAACAGCAACTAGATCCAGAGGGAAGTTGTGAGCATTACGTTCGTGCATAACTTCCATACCAAGGTTAGCACGATTAATGATATCGGCCCAAGTGTTAATTACACGACCTTGACTGTCAACAATAGATTGGTTGAAATTGAATCCATTTAAGTTGAAAGCCATAGTGCTGATACCCAAAGCAGTAAACCAGATACCTACTACTGGCCAAGCAGCTAAAAAGAAATGTAGAGAACGGGAGTTGTTGAAACTAGCATATTGGAAGATCAATCGGCCGAAATAACCGTGAGCAGCTACAATATTGTAGGTTTCTTCTTCCTGACCAAATTTGTAACCTGCATTAGCAGACTCATTTTCGGTAGTTTCCCTGATCAAACTCGAGGTTACCAAGGAACCATGCATAGCACTAAATAGAGAGCCGCCGAACACGCTAGCTACACCTAACATGTGAAATGGATGCATAAGAATATTGTGTTTAGCTTGGAATACAATCATGAAATTGAAAGTACCAGAGATTCCTAGAGGCATACCATCAGAGAAGCTTCCTTGACCAATAGGGTAAATCAAGAAAACAGCAGTAGCTGCTGCTACTGGAGCTGAATATGCAACAGCAATCCAAGGACGCATACCTAGACGGAAGCTAAGCTCCCACTCACGACCCATATAGCAAGCTACACCAAGTAGAAAGTGTAGAACGATTAGCTCATAAGGACCACCGTTGTATAGCCATTCATCAACAGAAGTTGCTTCCTAGATGGGATAGAAATGCAAACCGATGGCTGCAGAGGTAGGAATAATAGCACCGAAAATAATATTGTTTCCATAAAGAAGAAAACCGAAAACAGGTTCACGAATACCATCAATATCTACTGGAGGAGCAGCAATGAAAGCGATAATGAATACAGAGGTTGCAGTCAATAGGGTAGGAATCATCAAGACACCAAACCATCCAATGTAAAGACAGTTTTCAGTGCTAGTGATCCAATCGCAAAAACGATTCCATAGGCTTGCGCTTTCACGTCTTTCTAGAATTGCGGTCATGGTTATAACTTGGTTTATTTAATCATTAGAAGCTCCCAAGCATACACATAAGGCTTGTTATTCAACAGTATAATATGAGTCATATCTGTATCTCAACCAACATTTTGACATGGTTATAAATATTCATAAAATTCATAGTATCCTCTTCCTTCCATAAACTATATGCACATATATTGAAATGGTTTTCAATAGTATCCGTAGATATTAATACCTACAGTATTAATGCGCTCTATTGGCATTCCTTCTTTCTTTATGATTCAAGGTAATAAATACTATTACCTTGGAGTTAAATGTGATTAGACAAAACTCTTTCGATGGGTAAGAAAGACCCTTTCATTTCTTAAGGATGATTCCCGAATAGTGGGATGCTACCTATCTTGCTTGTTAAGAGCAATGGATAACATTGAATTGCATTGGATCTGCAATAAGTAGACAAAATACTTTTAGGTGCTAGATTTTGGTACTCTGGGTTGCCCGGGACTTGAACCCGAAGCTCATCGGATGGAGTGGATTATCTGCTCTTTTTAATAGGAGCAAGAAATCTCTCCCCAAACCGTGCTTGCAATTTTCATTGCACACGGCTTTCTCCATGTAGTGATTTGATCCATCATTTGGTTGGATTTCCAGTTGGAAAAGATCTATAGCATCATAAATTGATCCTGGCAATTGCTCAATAAGCATTTCATTGGTCAAAATCAGTTTTCTATTTGTTTTTTCCGCATCTTTTGCCAGAAATTAGCCAGGGGGTTTATCTGGCTAATTTCTGAATTCCAAATTCGTTCTCTCTGTGAACGAGTTTTTGAAAGGGACGAAGAAATGGATTCTCTTTCTTTTGAAAATGATTTTGTAAAGAGTTCCGAACCTAATTGTTCTCGAACTACATGTATAGTACTTTTATGTTTACAGGCCAAAGTTTTAGCACATGAAATTAAAAGTATATACTTTATATGATATAAACCATCTTGATTGATGGATCCACTGTAGTAATGAAAAAGATTTATCCAAATTTGATCGAATCGATCGAGAATATCATCATCTGATAGACTGGTCCAAGACAATTTACTAATTGGCCACCCTGAGATGTCACAAAACTTTTCTTTAGCTAAAGAAAAAAGAATTGATTTAATCGGAGCTGTTGAGTTTAATTCATTGGTAATAAGATCGGTAATGAATAAATCATCTAGCATTTTGGCTCTAACCATGAGAGGTCTCATTTTAACATGCATAAAAAACCCTAAAAAAAAAAAAGAAATCTTGGATAATTCAAGACTGCATATCCTATACGGTTGAAACCAAAGATGAAAATAATATTGCCAAAAATGAAACAGATGATATCTACATTTTTTCACTTGAAGATGCATACCCTTTAGAGCTATAAGGGATCTTTCTCCATATCTCACATAATGGATGAAAGAATCCTTCAACAAACAGATCTTTTTTGTTGAAATTTTTTGAGGAGGAAATATAACAATATCTTTGATCTTTTTCTCAAAATGAGTTCGATCTGGAAAAGAGTCATATAACAATGACTGTGAATTAAAAAATCGTTTAATAAGAGGAATTAAAAATTATTCGCATTCATACACATAAGAATTCCAAAGGAACAGGGAGAACGTATTTTCTCTCTGTGTAATCAGAGATTTTTGCAAATTTTCTTTACTAAAACTACATTCATGGAGAATCGATCGTAATAAATGCAAAGAAGGAGCATCTAGGATCCAGCGACGAAAAAGTTGAACCAAAATTTTTGGATGAATTGAATAGGGCACTCGTATATCTGATATATAATTGGAATGTGGTAATTTATCCTCCATAAAAGGAAATATGCAATGGATGGATCGGAGACTATTCCATCCATCCATTCCTTTTATGAAATGTTTTGATCGCATTGCGAACGAAACTTCCAAGACAATTGTAAACCCTTTTAGTATCGATTTAAAAGTATTCTTATTGTATTCAATGAATTGATTTGAATCGGAATTCTCGAATAAACTAATTGAATTATTCTGTTTACGTATTCAACGTATTGAACGTTTTACAGCTAGGAAACTCAAAAAATTAGAAACTAAAATTTTTGTCGATTCCTCGGAACCAAATCTATCTAAATGATGATCATGAGCAATTGCATAAAGATCTTCCCGAAAAAAAAGTGGATATAAAAAGAATTGTTGCCAAGATCGATGTTTGTTTGAATTTCTTTGGAAGTCATCCATTTTTTTAAACCCCCGGACCCAAGAATAACCTGTTGGATTATTCAAGATAATACATGGTGCGATCTAGTTGGAACATAATAGAAAATGTCTATCAGATAGATCTTTTTCTTCGCATAGATCTTCATTCGTCATGAGGAAGAATGAAAATTTCTTATTTTGGCAGTCTGATCGCTCTCCTGACTCATGGAATGGAATTAACATGGTCAGTACACTATTTCTCTTACACATTTGTTTTTGAGTACTTAGGACTCATGGTGAATGTAGAAAACCCTAATTTACTACAGGGAAAAACTTCCTTTATCGGTTACTAAAAGGCTTTTAACTTTCGATTAGTAAAGGGAATTCCTCGTTGAAATGAGGAACAGAAGCTCGTTCTTCTGGTTTTACTTATGATTCAAGCCATCCAGCTTTATCCATTGACTCACTTGACTTAATCACTCGCACTCTTGAATTTATTTGATCTTATTTCAAAAGAAATTCATTTGTTCAAATTCAATTGTATACATATGTCAATAATTTGTATACATTATTATTTGTATATGCATTGAATTCCTTGATCCGCCGCTTCTGTTGATCAAAAATGAAAGTTGAGATTCTTAGAACGACATGTTGCTTTCCATTTTTGTTTTTTCAGGATCAGTCGTAGTCTTACTAATTTTACCGATGGTATAGATGAATTGAATAGTTCATCCGAACATGTAAAAGATCATAGTCGCACTTAAAAGCCGAGTACTCTACCATTGAGTTAGAAACCCTTTATTTGTATAGATATAGCCGAAGTAGAGCAGTTACTTGATTCAATCGATCAGAAATAGAACCTTTACAATAAATCATCAAGGATATTAATAATCGAATCGAACTTTACCATTTCTTAATCAAATCAAGTGATCTTTCCGGATCAAAAAAAATCTGATCCGTTGAACGAATTCACCATAAAAAAAAAAAAGAAATAGCGGATTTATTATATCCAAAAAATATGCTATTGTCGATCCCGAAATGTTGGGAAGGATTGTTGGATTGACATTATATTAAGATGAAAAATGATTAGGACTATAAAGAAAAGCTCGTTAGAAATGGCAGTAAAGTAAAAAAAAAGTACAAATTTATTATTTTATTTAATGAACAAAAAACGATAACAATTGTTTATCATTTTTTGTTTCATTCATTCAGTTCATTCTCACAATTCTAATCTTCTTCATTTCTTCTCCTTCTCTTGAAGAACCGCTTAACAAAAATCCTTATGTGCTTCCCTATAAAAGATCGCACAGGAATAAAATACATGAAATGAAGATATAATAAAACAAATATAAATGGATAATAATAAGACAACCATGATACAAAACTTATATAATAACTAAATTTTATATGATCTAAACCTAAACGTAGACGCATTATTTAGAATACCCCCTTTTTAATAAATAAAAAATAAAATTGAAAACACGTTTAAAATGATAAATTTTTGCAGAAAAATACCATGACACAATTTCTGTAAATTGAGCTACTAATTTGATAAATTATACAATAGCACTATAAATAAATAAAACTCGTTTTATTCTTATTGATTGAACCCAAATTCCTGAAGAGCTCTTCGAGACTTAACATCAAATTCGATAGGTAGCTCATTGATTTCACTTCAATTAACCCTAGATTCTGCCCCTAGCTGGAAAAAAAAAAAGTTGATACCAAGCTCCTATATCTTTTTTTTTTTTTTCTAAATGTTGAGCTAAGAGTATCTTCGCGTCAAAATGGCGGATGTCATAATCCACAGAACTAATCATGTCATTTAAATCACACGTTGCTTTTTACCACATCGTTTTAAGACAAATTTTTATCATACAGATAGATCTCTTATCCGATCCTAAAATAGATATGTAATTATTAATAGTCATTCACTCAATTTTTAGAATACATTTTTTAGAATTAATTGGTTTAGTTAGCTAGGTATTCAATGCTTCTTTAGCTGCATACATTACTTCGACAGTAATGGTTTCAATCCCCTTTTGTCATGCAAATTTTTTAGTATTTCTTTCCACCTTTTCTCTGGCAAAACGAGGAATTTTACTTAATTCTAGTCGACTTTCAGGATTCCAAATTAGGCCTATATCCATAGATATAGATTTGGATATTATTTCTTTAGTATCATGACCACCAAAAATCTCTAGAAGATGGTCCTCCATACCCAGAGCAAATGAGTTATAAATTAAATCAGCTATTTGATTAGTACCTTCGTAACCTAAAAAAGGTTGGTATCCCAAAGGAAAGTTTTGTATATGAACTGGTGCAGAAATAACTCCACATGAAATATCAAGACGTTTACCAATATGACGTTCCATTTGAGTACCAAATATTGCAGATGGTTCCGTGTGAGCGATCATATCTCCTACCTCAGCATGATCATCTGTGATCAGTATTTCATCGCAGAAACCTTGAATTTTCTCTTTGAGCCATTCTGCATCGTGTTTGCAATAAGTACCTGCACAACTGACACGAATCCCCATTTCTCGAACAAGTATCTTAGTGATTGAAGCAGCATGAGTTGTATCACCAAAAACAACTGTTTCTTTACCCGTCAAATTCTGACAATCAATAGATCTTGAAAATCAAGTAGCTTGGGAAACAAATCGAGTTTGTCCGTCGATATAAGGTTCATAATCCACTCTTTTATTCGATGAACTAAGAGTCAACGTATTCACATTTTTTTGAATCTGGCGGATCCACTCTGCCATATCTACAGCTCCCATGGGAGCTATAGATATGTAAGGCATCCCATATTCTTTATTTAAATATACCGCTGTCATTAATCCCACTTCACGATAAGGAATTAAATTGAACCAAGCTTTTGGTAATTTTTTAAGATCTTCTACGAATCCTCCTTCAGGAATTATTTGATTAATTTCAATATCCAGATCTCGTAATAAACGTCTTAATTCACGACAATCGTGTTGATTATGAAAACCCAATGTAAAAATTCCAATTATATTGACAGAAGGCACATTTGTGAAAAATTGATCCCATTTTTATTGTCTATGACATCTATCTAAATAATATCGAACCACCTGTTCTAAAGTTCTATCCGCTGCTTGAATTTCATTTACTTGATAATGATCAACATCTGCAAAAATGACGTCGGAATCAGAAATTATGGATGCTCTATTCACAAAGTTCTATAAATCTTCTTGCAAAATACTAGAGGTACATGTAGGTGTCAATGTAATAAGATCAAGGTGTTCCTCTTTATCTTTCCGGAGAATATTATCCACAACTCTTTCTTGAGATCCACGTGCTAGTACGTGATGATCTACTATGCTAGCAGTTGCGGCAGTAAAATCTCTTTCACGTTCTAACATAGAACGCATGACATTGAAATAATCATCTCCTAGAGGAGCGTGCATAATGGCATGCACATTTTTGAAAGAACTAGCTACTCGTAGGGTTCCAATATGAGCAGGACCAGCATACATCCAATAGGCTAATTTCACTTTATCTCTATCTCAATTTGATCTGTATTCCAATTCTACACCGCAAAAATATCCCTTTCTCTATTTAGAATCTTATCGAAATCATCTTTTCCTTCTATAAGTCTTTTTTTTTCAATTCAATAATACTGTTCCACCTGGGACGGAAGGATTCGAACCTTCGAAATAACAAGACCAAAACCTGCTGCCTTACCGCTTGGCCACGCCCCATTATTATTTTATAATAATCCATTAAGATAAATTGACGCAATGTTTTGAATCTGAATTGCATTATTATAATTTGATTCATTATGCAATTATGCATAACCGGAGGGGCATAGATTCTGGAGTTAATCAGATATCTAACTATAGGGGAACCTAAAAAGAAACAAGAATATACATTCATTGGTCATTCCCTATCAGAATAGGTAAAATATTGTATAAATAAATGATCCCTTCCAACTCGAAAACTAAAAGTCTAATCTTGTCGAACAATTCGATTGATTGGCCAAATACTTTTAGATCTTTACATTATTCATCGGAGAATCAAAATGTCAGTTATCCTCAACTTCCATATTTGTCTAGACGATGCCGCTTTTCATTTGAATAATCCCTTTTTTTCCAAATTGCCTGAAGCTTATGCAATTTTTGATCCAATTGTTAATGTAATGCCCATTATCCCTCTGTTCTTTTTTTTATTAGCCTTTGCTTGGCAAGCTGCCGTAAGTTTTCGATAACGATAATCTAAGTTTTTATTCATTTTTGTTTGTATCACTTGATATGGAAAAAACATCTTTTTTTCTATCATTTTATGATTAGTTAGTTGTTACAATTTAACTATTTCTAATTGGATCATTTTCATTAACTAAATTGATGTAACACTCTTTTTCCTCGTTCTGATGTTTATTTTGTGATACATCTATTCTCGACAGATCAAAATAACTTGAGTCAATATCAATGGCATCACAGTTGCAGTTTGGGTGATTAGCTAGTGATTAGAATATGGTATTAGAAGATAACATATCTTTCAATATTCTATTTAAAAAATGAGTAAAGATGATAATTTATCTATTCCAAATTTTCTTCTATTTTAGACATAGACTGTACTTGTTTCTATTGTTTTGTTGATTGTGATAATCTTAAACAAGTTTAGGGTAGTTTAATTAGTATTCGAATTCCTATTTATCCTGTTCAATTTCGAGCAAAGAAGAAAAGAGAAACAGAATAGATTCAATTTTGAATCTGCTTTTTTTCTTTGCTCAGCCAATGCCAATAGCCAATATATGATACAAAAATTGATGATCTATTCCGTTTTCTAATAAGAATAATTTCGGAGATTACATAATGCTTACTCTTAAGCTATTCGTTTACACAGTAGTGATATTTTTTGTTTCTCTCTTTATCTTTGGATTCCTATCAAATGATCCAGGATGAAATCCTGGGCGTAAAGAATAGAAAAAAAGATTAGAAAGTAGATTTTGTCAAAATCCCTTAATAGGTTTTGAAGAGTAATCTCAGACTGAACGGAGAGAGAGGGATTCGAACCCTCGGTACAAAATAGTTTGTACAACGGATTAGCAATCCACCGCTTTAGTCCGCTCAGCCATCTCTCCTAGATGGTAGATCTAAAATGAATATAGCATTTCACTAAATAAAGACCAACATTTGTGAGAATCCAATTTTATTTTTTTATTCCATTTCAAACAATTTTTCGCTTTTTCTAGCCCGGCCAGTATCTGGCCAGGCCATTGTTTTTCCTAGATAAGGAATTAATTGACTAAATTATGAAGAATACAGTGCTCTACCTAATCTGAAAGCTAAAATCATTATTATAAAAGTAACAGCAATAAAAAGGGCTATCAAAATTTGACCTTGTGATATCATTTCTTATATTTCCTTTTATGTATTATATTTTTATCTCTTATTATAAGATTAATAGATAAGCACTTTCTATATATATATAATGTATTCTATTTTTATCTCTTATTATAAGATTAATAGATAAGCACTTGCTATATAATATTTTTTTTTTTTTTATTCCAACTATTTCAGATTATAATCTGGATGAGATGTTCTAGATTGGATTGAAAATGTATAGATCATATTGAAGGGTAAAAAAGAGATTTCAAAGACTAAGAGTGGATCATTCTTATTTTCTATATCTGTCATAAAGAAAAACTAATTCCAAATTACTTGAATTATTCTAAAGAATGTGTTAATAATCATAACAACTATCTATAAATAGACTAGTTACTAAAGAAAATCATACTATTAGTCATGGAGTATTCCCTACAATATTGATTGAGGGTTTTTCTTTTTTCTTGTAAGAGTAAAAACAAAACAATAAGGTAAGGGACGCAAGAAGTGAAAAGAAACTATCTCTTATTAAGTTTTCAGGAATAGGAAAATATGATGATCGGAACTTGCATTAGATTCTTATTAGAATCTAAAAATTACTTTTTCCTATTGGACAAAAAATCGATCTGTATGATACAATGAAATTGTGGCGGGTATAGTTTAGTGGTAAAAGTGTGATTCGTTCTATCATTATATTCAACAGAGTTGAAGGATCTTTCAACTCTCATTTATATTTTTTTATATAAAAAACTCTATTTACTATATAGGTTCTAAACCTCTCCTATGAATACCCTGGGTCAGGAAAGGAATTGTGCGCATTCTCATAATTTGAATTTGGAATGAATGATAAAATGATGATATTTTCCATTCAAGATGGCGAAACAGAATGTAGAATTTTTGAAAAGATTAGACCGATCTATCTAATCGGATCAATCAAAGATCCATGGATATCAAAATATTATTTTTCATCGTAACTAAACTAAATGTTCAACTACTAGAATAAAAAAGTTGGAGTCAAATAGCTAGGTAACAGTGACTTTGGTTTACTTTAGTCACCGTGATTTTGTTTGAGCTCGGTGAAATTTGATTTCCTCTAGGATTGCAATCAGTAGAAATAGAAAACGAAGTAATTAGAAAGATTTTTGAGCCCAATATTAAGAATTTTTCAATCTTATCTTTCTATAGGGATCATCTATCAAGTGAATAGGTATTTTCTATTTAAGGTTCTTCACCTGAAGTTAAGAGGAAAGAACTACAAATACAACTAACATAGATGTTATGGAGCAGAGCATAAATAATTTATGTATTATGTGAAAAAGCATTTTTTTTTTTTTTTTATCAGACCTCCCTTTCTATCTCTCTCTCATGGAGGAGCCGAATGAAATGAAATTTTCATGTTCGGTTCTGAATTAGAGGCGTTAATCAACGTCGACTATAACCCCTAGCCTTCCAAGCTAACGATGCGGGTTCGATTCCCGCTACCCGCTCATTCATATTTCTTATTCTTATTTCATTTTTCATGCCCATGTTACCTACCTATTCTTTCTCTTTCGTTCCCGAATCTCGTTGTGAATAGAGAAAAAATCATACTTTTTTATTCCCAATCGATAAAGTAAAGGAATAATGAAAATAAAGCGTCCATCGTCTAATGGATAGGACAGAGGTCTTCTAAACCTTAGGTATAGGTTCAAATCCTATTGGACGTAATAATTCATCGTTATGCTTTGTTAAATGTTGCAAAATGATTATTTATCTCTTTTATACTATTTCGAGCATAATAAAAAGTTGGAGATTTTCTTGAATAGCTTCTTTTAAGAGATCTTCTGCTTGTTGCGTGAATGTCCCAGAGAACGTATAATTTCTCCAAATTGGGGTTTCTTTTTTACTAAATACTCGCGCAGCTTAAGAATAAATTTTTTAACTTGTACGATCTCTAATACATCTAGATATCCATTCGTTCCGGTATAAATCATAGCAATTTGTTCTTCCACTGTCAAAGGATCTGATTGAGATTGCTTGAGCAACTCGCGTAATCGTTGGCCTCTTGCCAATTGATCTTGCGTAGCTTTATCAAGATCAGAAGAGAATTGTGCAAAAGATTCTAACTCTACAAGTTGAGCTAATTCTAATTTTAATTTCCCAGCTACTTGTTTCATAGCTTTCATCTGAGCTGCGAATCCTACTCTAGATACGAAAAGACCCACATTAATGGCAGGTTGAATTCTTGCATTGAAGAGATCAGCTGACAAGAAGATTTGTCCGTCGGTAATGGAAATGACGTTAGTGGGGATATAAGCTGAGACATCTCCAGCTTGAGTCTCAACTATTGGTAAAGCAGTCAAACTACCTCCACCTAACTGCGAATTTAATTTAGCTGCTCTTTCTAATAAGCGAGAATGTAAATAGAAAACATCTCCTGGATAAGCTTCCCGGCCAGGTGGTCTTCTTAATAGAAGAGACATTTGTCGATAAGCTTGTGCTTGTTTTGAAAGATCATCATAAATGATTAATGTATGTTTTTCTTTATACATAAAGTATTCGGCTAAAGCTGCTCCTGTATAAGGAGCAAGATATTGTAATGTAGCAGGAGAATCTGCAGTTTCCGCTACCACAATGGTATACTCCATTGCGCCACGTTCTTGGAACGTATTAACTACCTGAGCTACCAAAGAAGCTTTTTGACCAATAGCGACATAAACACATATTACATTCTGATTTTTTTGATTTATAATCGTATTTGTAGCTACTGCCGTCTTACCGGTCTGTCTGTCCCCAATAATCAATTCTCACTGACCGCGCCCTATAGGGATCATAGAATCAATAGCAATAAGACCCATTTGAAGAGGTTCATATACAGAACGTCCTGAAATAATACCTGGAGCGGGAGATTCGATCAATCGAGATTGGGAAGATGAGATCTTCCCCTTACCATCAATAGGTCGAGCTAGCGCATTTACAACTTGACCTAAATAAGCATCACTTACTGGTATCTGAGCAATTTTTCTCGTTGCTCTCACGGAACTACCTTCTTGTATCATCAAACCATCACCCATTAATATAGCTCCAACATTATCTGATTCTAGATTTAGGGCAATACCTACTGTACCATCTACAAATTCTACTAATTCCCCTGACATTACTTTATCAAGACCATGAATACGAGCAATGCCATCTCCTACTTGAAGTACAGTGCCAATATTAACAACCTTGACTTCGTTATTATATTGTTCAATCTGTTTACGTATCATACTACTGATTTCATTGGGTCGAATAGTTACCATTAACACTAGTTAATTCTCTTTTGAAAAATAAGACCTAGTATATATATATAACGTTAATCAGTTATGTTTTTCATGCCTAGCAGCAAGTCGATATTATGCTCAATCGTACGTAAATGTAACTCACTATTCAGACGATTATTCAGAGTTCCTAGAGCTCTTTGGACAGCTTGGCGAGAAATTTGTTGTCGAACTTGTTCAATTACTCTTTGTTGTTCCAATTGAACGGTTTCATTCTTTAAATTTTATAATTGTTTCAAATTAACAGAAGCAACATTGATAAGATCCTCTTTTTCTTGTTCTATTTGAGAGTATCCATTTTCCCGAATTTCACGCGCTCGCATTTCTACTTCCCGTAAGCGAGCCCGAGCTTGCTCAAGCTGATTAGCAGCTCCTTTACATAATTCTTCAGAACTCTGAATAGTACTCACTATTTTCTGTTTACGGTTATCTAATAAATTACTTAATGAAAGTAGATTATCTATTCATAAGTTGAACGAATAATCTCTTCCCAAACCGAACACGAATCTTTCGATTCATTCGGCTTTCCCGCTCGGCTTTTTTTACCAAGCCTACCCTTTTCGTTCATATTATGTAAATTAAAAAAAAAAATCAATCTATCAAAGACCGAAATCTACGAAGGGCTCTTTTGCCAAAAGGGGTTTTTTGTTATCAACTGAGTTGTTGTTTTTTCTTTTCGTATTTTTTTTCTTGAATAAATTCGCTTTTGTGTAGGTCGTCGGTTCCGCATTTAAACCCCAAAAATTGTATTGGATGGGAGATTAGGACTATTTTTCAGTAGATAGATTGAATAATTCCATTGATATGAATGTTATATATCGAATTAACCTCCAACTATGCCTTTGAACCCATCTCATATTAGCACAGCGGTTGAAAGAGTACCAGTTTTGCTTGGACTTCAAGCAGTTTAGCTTTAACCATTCTAAAGATTTTCTCATATTGGTTGGGATTGGTCAAAAATTTCCCAATCAATTACGAAATGCTATAGTTCTTCCATATTGATTTTTTGCCCTTTTAGAAGTAATTCGTTGAGATCATGCACTTTTCTATCTACAAAATGCAGTTGGTTGGATCCAGCTAGATTATTCAAATATACAACTCGCACACACTCCCTTTCCGAAATAGGTCAGTACACCAAGCACCACACTGAGATTTAGTATATTTGTTTCTAAAATATTGGTATTTAACCTAAAACCCTCAGCGAAGGATAAAAAAATTAGGGAAATGAAAGAATCAGTTACATTTTTCATACGCTCTCCCCTCATAGATAAGGATACTTTTACAAAGTTTTTTCTCTGACTTGATTCATTCTGGATAAACAAATTTCGAGTACTTAGTAAGTCCCAGGTCCTGCATAACGATAAATAAGGATATAATAAAAAAAACTTTGCTCAATCTATCTACTTCTCCGAGTGTCGCAAGTCTTTCTGACCAAAACAAGTGACGTATAAGTCCATTATTTTGGATCAGCCCCTCCCCTATTGGCTGAACAAGAAAATTGATAAAGGGGGGTCCTTAAAATCCCGAAGGATACGGATTTTAGTCTTCGAGATTAAACAAATGGATTAGCAAATAAAAGTGCTAGAGCTACAACTAATCCATAAATAGTTAAAGCTTCCATAAAAGCTAAACTTAGCAGTAAGTTACCTTGTATTTTACCCTCCGCCTCCGGTTGTCTCGCAATACCTTTAACAGCTTGTCCCGCAGCAGTGCCTTGACCAATGCCAGGTCCAATAGAAGCAAGGCCTACGGATAATCCAGCAGCAATAACGGAAGCAGCAGAAATCAAAGGATTCATGGTAATCTCCTCTTAGATTAAATAATGGTGGATAATATGATAGTTTTCTCTATTGATTTGATTGTTCACGTTCAACTAGAGAACAATTTCTTTTCTTTGAAAACAACTCAATTTTGATTCGACGAAATGGTATTAAAAAATTATTTGATAATAAAAAATAGGTAAATCCTCTACCCTTATATTATATCCTTTTTTAGATTAAATATTCTATCTCTAATTCTTTAGAGATAGAATATATAGACAAACTATGTACATAAAACGTATCCCTTCGAGTCATTGCTCGAAACTGGGATACACACATAGTTTACTAAACTAATTCCCATTAGTAAACCTATTAATATTATTAATGTAGATATGAATCTACAAATATGATCTATTCTATCTATCGATTTTATCGACGGGTGAGGTGATCCTTAATCTTTCTACTAAGATCTTAGAGATTCGGTATTTTCATTTATGACTATAATTAAGGGGGAATCAAAATGGAAAGAACATTTAACTTTTTATAAATATAAATGAGAAAATTATTATGAATCTGAATTAAAAGACTAAGTCCAATTAATTCAATTAATGATGACCCTCCATGGATTCTCCTATATAAGCTGCGGCTAGAGTTGCAAAGATTAGAGCTTGAATGCCACTTGTAAATAATCCTAGGAACATTATAGGTATAGGTACCACTAAAGGTACTAAGGAAACAAGAACGGCAACTACCAATTCGTCAGCTAATATATTTCCAAAAAGCCGAAAACTAAGTGATAGAGGTTTCGTAAAATCTTCTAATATGTTAATCGGTAAAAGTATTGGAGTTGGTTGAATATATTTACCAAAATAGCCTAAACCCCTCTTTGTAAGACCTGCATAAAAATAAGCTACTGATGTGAGCAAAGCTAGAGCTACTGTAGTATTAATATCATTTGTAGGCGCGGCTAATTCCCCATGAGGTAATTGAAAAATTCCCCAGGGGAAAAGAGCACCTGCCCAATTAGAAACAAAGATAAATAAAAACATGGTTCCTATAAAAGAAACCCAAGGACCATATTCTTCTTCGCCAATCTGAGTTCTAGCCAAGTCCCGAACAAATTCGAGAACATATTCCACAAAATTTTGAGCTCCGTTTGGAACAATTTGTGGGTCTTGAACAGCTAGAGTAGTTGAACTTAATAATACAGCAATTACAATCCAGGAAGTTATAAGTACCTGTGCATGAACTTGGAACCCCCCTATTTGCCAATAAAAATGCTGACCTACTTCCACACCGGATATCTCATAGAAAAAATTCAGCGTGTTAATAGGAAATTGTACAATATTCATATTACCCTTTCTATATTAAAGATGAATTTCAAAAAAAAAAAGATTTTGGTTCAATGACCGATTCCTCAATTATTTCACTATCATCAGTTAGGTTACGAAATAAAATAATGAAATGATTATTTCATTGATTAAGAAGATTTTTGTATTTCTAGACTAAATATATCTGTATTTCTAGACAAATATATCTTAATCTATTCTATAAGATTTGGGAATAGTAGCCAACTTAGTTTTAGCTTCTCTTTTTTTTGTTTATTCACTTTTTATAGAATTACAATGCTTTACCCGTGCGAATTGCTAAAATTAATTTATTTAGGATCAGTCGGATTGGTCCTCTACCATCATCATTGGCTGGGATTGGGATATCCACGAGATCCAGGTCACAATCTGTATCAACTAAGCAAATTGTGGGAATACCCAAAGTTCTACATTCCCGAATAGCAGCATATTCTCCTTTTTGATCGAGAATTATTACAATATCGGGTAATTTTTTCATGTATCTAATACCTCCCAGATCTTCCTGTAATTTGTTCAATTCTCTCCTGAGTATTGCTGCTTCTTTCTTCGTAAATTGATCAAATCCTCCCGTATTTTTTTTTTCATTAAATTTTTGAATTTTTCAAGTCTTGCTTCTGTAGTAAACCAATTAGTTAACATACCCGCGAGCCATTTTTTATTTACATAATGACATCGAGCTGCTAAAGTAGCTAATTTAGCTGCATCAGCTGTTTGATGTTTTGTACCAACTATCATAAATTGTTTTCCTCTTTTTGCTCCATCAAACACAAAATCACAGGCTTCTGATAAAAAACGAGCGGTATAAGTCAAATTTATAATATGACTATTTTGACGTTCTTTAAAAATGTAAGGTGCCATCTTAGGATTCCATTTTTTTGTCTCATGACCAAAATGAACTCCTACTCTTACCATTTCTTTCAAATTGATGTTCCAATTTTTTTTCATCATTTTCTTTTTTTGCTTTTTAATATGAACTGGAATACCTACATTCCAATGGAATGGGTTAAATTGCTTGCCGTAGCCTACTTGGTACAAATATTCATTTGATTTTTTTATTTTTTTTTAATACAATAAAGCAAATTGTTAGATTTCTTTCTTTATAAATTTCTTTTTTACTACTCCTACTCGTTTTGATTTTTTCTTTATTTTGACTAATTTTTTTTGAACTTTTTTTTTTTGTTTTTACAATAAAACTTTAAAGAAAAAGAAAAAATCTTTCACTTTTATTGGAAATAGATTTTTCTTACTCATTCTCGGATCTATTTTACTTCGTTTTTTCAAACGGTTGAATCCAGTACCAACAGGTATCATTCTCCTGAGAATAACATTTTCCTTCAAGCCCTTCAACCAATCAATGCGACCTTGAAGAGCAGATTTCGCTAAGACCCGAGCAGTTTCCTGAAAACTCGCTTCCGATAGAAAACTTTGAGTATTCAGAGATGCGTTTGTCATTCCCAATAAAATGGTTCGATAGTTTATTCTTTTTTCGAGAGCACGATCCATTCTTTGTGCTTGTGATAATCTAATGAGTTCTCCGGGTAAAAAAAGACTATTTAGTCCATTTTCCAAATTTTTATTTTCGGACTTTTCGACATCTACAACTAAAACTTTCGATGTAATTTGGCGCACAATAATTTCTATATGCTTATCAGAAATTTGTACCCCCTGGGATTGATAAATCTTTTGAATTTCATTGACCAACTGATTCTGACTATCCTCCATAGTTATTCTAACACTGGTGAATGACCCCCAAAAGTTTCCAAAAAATCTTGCCAAGTGTCTGTTCAATTCTTTAAAAAATTTTTTTCGATTTTTCGATATTAAAGTATTCGAGCAGGCTTCTGATAATTGTTCAACTTTAGGAAGACCTTGAATTATATCATCAGATTTTAATCTGTCGTATGACATGGTGATTAATGTATCTCCTTCGTAAAGAATTTTCCCATAATAACTATTATGAGTTGCTCCTCGAGTACCCAAATAGGGTTTAGCTAATCTAATGATAAAAGATCCCTCACGAACAACTACAATTTGACCAGATTCTTGGAGTTGTTTATCTTCGAATATCCATATGCTTTTGCAAAAAAATTGTCCAAGGCTGACTACTGG
Source organism: Cupressus sempervirens (assembly GCA_028749045.1). Classification (NCBI taxonomy): domain Eukaryota; kingdom Viridiplantae; phylum Streptophyta; class Pinopsida; order Cupressales; family Cupressaceae; genus Cupressus; species Cupressus sempervirens. Next base: position 662,936,571 of record CM053792.1, on the reverse strand, counting down.
AAATGTTTTTTCAAAAAAATTGGATAGGGAAAAGTACAAATGAAAATTGAAAAGAATATTTCTGCATGAATCAAATTTATAAATTTCCCTCTTTTCGTCCATAAAATAGCATTTAGCTACTTGAAAAGTATTCGAGTCATTGTTAGAAATTGAACATTCATTTAGTAATACTTTTTTATAAGTCATCAAACGACAGTATGGAAAACGATTAGAAATACTATGTAAATAACCCAGGAAACCTGACAATGCCATTTTTTTATTTGCATCCGACTTTTTTACTATATTTAAGCTTTTTAAAGAATCATTAAACAAAACGATTTGCAAAAAATCAGAAGTAGACAGAATAATAAAAGATTGATCTTTTTTATTCTCATTAGGTACTGAACGAATAGTTCCCTTACTAAGTAATTTACTTTGATCATTCGAAAAAAAAGAATTAGTGTGACCTAATTTGTTATGAAACAAAAATGGAGAACTTGCCATATTAAAAGAAGGGTATTTCAGCAAGCTAATTTGAATCATATTGATAATGATCTTATTTGTTCTTACTGAAATGAGAGAAATATAAGCCTTTTTTATTTTTAATCTGGGCCTTCCGTCTAATTGATTTTCAAGAAAATTCCTTTCTTTTTCAATTGAATAACCCCCGAGAATATTCCCATATTTTATCATTTTTGAACGAGGGTCATTCAAAAAAGCAAAAATATTGTTATTTTCATTTTTATAGAAAATAGATTCTATAGGCATTCTAAGAATTAAATGAGGACAAGGGATTCTTCGCTTCCCCGATTGTTTATCACACCATAATGGTACGATGAGTTTATTTTTTACCCTCATATTGTTGGTATTTTCAAAAAGAATGGTGCAATCGATAGAGTCTTGATGTTCGTTAGCTATGGTTCGATCAGTTTTGAGATAATTGAAGATTTTTTTCCCTCTTTCAAAACAGTTTGAGTCAACTGATTCGTGTTTCACCTGATCCACTGAATAATTCGAAAGTGATTTATGTTTGTAAAGGAGAAGCTCTCTAATATCCACTTGATCTTGATCTTTATGAAAAGCGGATTCATATATCCCTCCCAATAATACCCATAAATGAGTTGTCTTTTCTATTAAATTAGACAGCATAGGGATATTCCAGTGCATTTCTCCTGTCAGGCCAGAATATATAGATTTCTTTACTTTCTCTTTAAAAGGGGGTTTTTTTGCACGAATCTCAGCAATTATTTGTTCCGATTCCACGAGTTGATTATTCTGAATGAATAGCAAGCTTTCTGGTGGAATCGTTAAGTTTTGTACTTCATATTGATTATCGATAGTCACGTCTAAACTATTATGGCATATATAAGCAGGGTGCCCATGACGGGTGCGGGTAGGAAAAACAAAATTTTTGTTGAATTCCATTTTTCCGGTGAACGGGGCTCGTATATGTTCTGCAACATCACCCGTAAATACCCCACCAGTATGAAAAGTCCTTAATGTTAGTTGAGTTCCCGGCTCTCCAATTGATTGGCCTGCAATAATGCCAACTGCTTCTCCTAATTCGATTAAGTTACTATGAGTAGTATTCCGACCATAACATAATTGACAAATCCAAGATATACTTTTGCAAGTAAAAGGGGTTCGTATATATATTGGTTGTATTTGGAAATAATAGAATTGATTGGCAAGTTTAATTCCAATATCTTCATTGCGCGTGGCAATACATCTTCCCTTTATATATACATCATCTGCTAATACGCGCCCAATGAGTATTTGTAGAACAAATTGATTTTTGATTGTTTCTTGATCTTGAATAAGATTTACAAAAAGACCTTGTATAGTACCGCAATCTACTTTACGTACAACGAGGTGTTGTACTACTTCAACAAGTCTACGTGTGAGATATCCAGCATCTGCTGTTCGTATAGAAGTATCTACAACTCCTTTACGAGCACCGTAACAGGAAATAATATATTCTGTTAAGGAAAGTCCTTCACGTAAATTTCCTTGAATGGGTAGATCGACAATTTTTCCTTGAGGATCTGACATTAATCCTCTCATACCTACTAATTGGTGAACTTGAGATATACTTCCTCTAGCTCCTGAAAAGGACATCATATGTACTGGATTAAGAGGATCAGTCATCTTAAAATTCGAATTCATTTCTCGTTTCAAATATTCACTGGTAGCATGCCATATCTCAATCAATTGACGTAATTTTTCCACTGCATCTACATTTCCATAATCATGATGTCTTTCCGAAGCAAACCCTTGTTGCTGCACATCTTGGATAAGCCATAGTTTAGCTGGTGTTGTTAAAAGATCATCAATTCCTAATGAAATAGCTGCATCGGTAGCTTGCTGGAAACCTAAAATCTTCAGTTGATCTAATACATGTGATGTATATGTCATTCCAAATTGATTTACGAATCTTTTAATAAGGTGCTTCATAACAAATTTATCCATCCCTTTATTAAAAAAGGGCACTTCAAAAGGAAAGGGTACTTTTAATTTAGGTTGTATCATAAAAAGAAGGTATTTTCAATTTAGGTTGTATCAATAAAATATTTCCATTTTGGATAAAATCTCCCCATTTTGGGTTGGGGAGTAGGAATCAGCAATGGGTTTAAGCTCCAAAGCTCCTTTAATCTTTATCTCTGCATCAATGAAAGGATCATAAGATTAATAACATTAAATTCTGAATAGTGACAGTTCTTGTCGGATATCATAAGTCCACAAGCCTTTTATAGCTTCTTCTATTTCTCGATTAAAACGAATACGACCAACGGTCGTTCGAATGTATTTATTAAGTATTTCCCCCACTCTACATTTTCTTATTCGAAAATGATCATAGATTTCGTAGAAGGTACCGAAAGATTCATATTGAACTTCGATAGGAAGTTCTCGATTTACTGAATTAATAATAGAGGTATCTATATCTCTCCTCCATCGGAGCCATAAAGGACTGTCTAAATCAATTTTTTTTTGTTCATAAGCTTTAAGCACATCATCATAGCTATAAAACGAAGGTGAGACGATCTTCTTTTTTGAATTATTCGGGTGGTATCTATTTTCATAAATGCCCTGGTTTTTTTGAATAGTTGATCTATAAAGTCCTAGAAGCATATCTTGAGTCGGTACACAAATAGGGTCTCCTATAGTTGGAGAGATAAGATTGAGATGAGAAAACATAAGTAAACGAGCTTCTACTTGAGCTTCCATAGATAAAGGTACGTGAACATCCATCTGATCTCCATCAAAGTTTGCATTAAACCCTGCGCAAACCAATGGGTGTAAACAAATGGCACGTTCTTTTATTAAAATGGGTAGAAATGCTTGTATTCCTAATCTGTGTAAGGTGGGTGCTCGATTTAATAATATGGGATGTCTTTGGATAGTCTGTTTAAGTACGTTCCATATAATAGGTTTCCTATCTCGAATTAAAAATTTAGCAGTTCTTAGATTGGGAGCAATCTGTCGTTCAACTAGATCACGAATTAAAAATGCTTGAAAAAGTTTTATTGCGATTTCTCGGGGTAATCCACATTGGTACAATGAGAGATGGGGAGCTACCACAATAACAGAACGACCTGAATAATCGACCCATTTTCCAAGTAAATTTTCACGAAATCTTCCTTCTTTCCCTTGGAGGAAATCTGAGAATGATTTATAAGGTCTATCCTTACTATCTTTCACCGGTTGCGCGCCTATACTGTTATCAAGAAGTGCATCTATAGCTTTTTGGACTAATTTCTTTTTATCAAACAATAAATTTGGTATTAGAAATGCACGAGTCCATTCTATGGATGCTAAAAGATTATTATTTCGACGGATAACTTTTAGATAAAGTTCATTGAGATCCGAAGTAATCACTCCACCTTCATTTAATTTATACATTGGCCTCAGGTCGGGAGGAAGAACTGGTAATAGGCATAAAACCATCCATTGTGGTTCTACATTTGTTTGAATAAAATATTGAGCAAATTTCATCCGTCGAACCAAGCGATCCTTTCTTCTTTGAAGTGAAATAAGTTTTTTCTTGATACTATAATATAGTTTTTTCAAAGGAGAGTCCAAAAATTGGGGTTGTATCCCCAACCCCAATAATATAGATATTTTCGTATCTATTTCCTTCCATTCTATATATGAATGATCTATAATCATTTGCAGATTTAGACCAACTAATTGTTCTTTGATAGCTTTTCCTCCAGTGGTAATTTCTCACTCTTGAAATAGCGCAAAATCCCAAGAGAGATAAGAAGCAATATCTTTTGCCCAAGATTTAGACTCATATTCACGAAGTTTTCCCTGAAATCGCAATAAAGTTGGCTTGTTAACTATGGGCCTAGTAATAAAAACATTTGGATAGGTTTTACAATCTTTTTTCCCCCCCTCAGAATCGGACATGAAAGTTTCCTCTCATCCGGCTCAAGTAACTATACCCAAATGGAAAGTGATTATGTATCATTATGCAAAAAATGTTTTTTGCTCTCTGATACAGACAATGTTTCCCGACGGTTTTCGTCCCCAAGTGATAAAACTAAATAGTTACTCTTTGCTCAAGTGCCAAGTGAATTCGATTATTGGTTTACAATTCGTATTATGACATAAATACGTAATTAATGAGCAGTCTTCTCCCTTTTGAACGATACATTTCTTTGTGAAAGATCTTTAATTTATTGTGAAATTCATATGGGATTTACTTGTCTCTATCTCTTTATTAATTGATCCTGTAGGTTTCTGTTTTACTTTGATGGTTACAATACTATTTGAAGCATATGTGCGATGAATAGACTCCTATAACCATATTTTCTCTTTGGTCTAGAATAAAAAGAAAAATGAAACAGATTTTTGATTCCATTTTGTTTCTGTTTCTGATAAAAGAAGTATTTTTACGAAGTCCAATTAGTAATTTAAATTAATATATTACTCAAGATATTAACCCTAGATTCATTCCTCTTTATCAACATGGTTCTAATTCTGAGCTTCATGTCCCTCTTGCCGAGGGACGTGTCAGAGCTAAGGGCATCCCAATTAGATTGAATAGGATGACAGTTCCTATGGATCTGTATAATCGGAGCTTGTGATCAAGTCACACATCCCAGTATACTAGGCCTTCTAATTCTTTACGAGTCTTATTTAATAGATTCGCGATATAACTGGGACGTCGTTTGAAATACCAAATATGAACAACTGGATATGCCAGTTTAATGTATCCCATTCGATATCTTCGAATTCGAGGATCAATAACAAGTTCAACTCCACATTGAGTACAAAAATTGGAGTCGTAGTTTTCCTTCTCATTTTCTATCATTGGAGGTTTTACACAAGCACAAACTCCCCTTTTCCTAGGTCCAAATATCCTTTCACAAAGTAATCCACCTCTTATTGGTTCATAAGTTCTATAATCTAAAATCTGTTCTGCAGTCACTTGTCTGACTCTTTCTCCATTAGGTAATATTCTTTCAGACCAAGCGAGAATCTTCTCGGGAGAAACTAATCCAATTTGGAGTTGTTCGTGTTTATTCTGGTCATTCATAATAAATAAATTTTGATTCATTTTGATCAAACTTCCTTCTTATCTATTTGAAAGTCCATCTCAGATAGAGTAGTATGATTCAATTCTAGAGCTAAATATCGTGGTTCTCGACTGAGCAATCGGAAAGATTCTGTAAAAGTGGTAGGTTTAGGCATTGGTTCTCCGTTGAAAATGGCACCAAATATTTTTTCACGAGTGTCCATATGATCAGATTTTAAAGTAAGTATCTCGTGTAAAATATAAGCAACACCAAAACCTTCTAGAGCCCAAACTTCCATTTCTCCTACTCGTTGTCCTCCTCTGGAGGATTTTCCTTTTACAGGTTGTTGTGTAACCAACGCATAAGGCCCACGGGAACGTGCATGAATTTTGTCGTCAACTTGATGGCACAATTTCGATATATAAGCTATTCCTATTGTAACAGGTTGTTCAAAAACCTTTCCTGTTCTTCCATCAATTAATCTATGTTTTCCAGGATTATCAGTTTCAAATACCCATGGATTAGCTGTTTGCTCACTAGCTTTATAAAGCTCAAAAAACACTAGTTTTCTAGAAGCTTCTCGCTCGTACCTTTCGTCAAAAGGTGGAAGTCTATAATGTTTGTTCATTAGTTTTCCTGCTAAACCAAGTAAACATTCAAAGATCTGTCCTACATTCATTCGTGAAGGTACCCCTAATGGATTTAATACCATGTCCACTGGTGTTCCATTTTTTAAATAAGGCATATCTTGCCTGGGCAAAATTTTTGAAATAATACCTTTATTACCATGCCTTCCCGCTACTTTATCACCCACTTGTATTTTACGTTTTTGTAAAATATATACATGAACTTTTTCTATAATATCGCCGAGATAATCGTCTTCCTCCTCCTCGAACTCCTGAAAGCATCTCACATCGATAACTCAACCTTTTACACCTTTAGGGACTCTGAAACAATTTTCTTTTCCAGTAGGTGCCTTAATATCAAATAAAGCTTGTAATAATTTTCCTTCTGGAGTATTTATTAGTGAGTCTTCTTCTGCTTCCAGTATTAATTTACCTACTAATATATCACCTGTTTCTATCCAAGATCCTATCATTACAATGCCGTTTTCGTCCAGATGACGGAGTAAGTAAGCATTTAAATGAGGTATTTCTCTAGTTATTACTTCAGGGCCCTGGTCCGTAAAATAAACTCCAATTTTGTATCTTACGATCTGAAAAGAAGTAAAAATGTCTTCATATACCAGACGTTCACTAATAAGTATTGCATCTTCAAAATTGTATCCTTCCCATGGCATATAGGCCACTAAAATGTTTTTTCCCAAAGAAAGTTCTCCCCCTGCTGTAGCTGCACTGTCTGCTATAATTTGTCCCCTCTTTACATATTCCCCTTGGCGAACTCGGGGTTTTTGATGCATACAAGTATCACTATTAGAACGTTGATATAGAATCAATTCTGTTTCTATATTGTCTCGAGCAACAGATGAAGTTATGATTATATTTTCACCATCAATATACTTTATTTTTCCCCCTTGCTTGGCTATAGCTACACTTCCTGAATCTAGAGCTACTTGACCCTCCAATCCAGTTCCAACAATACACTTCTCAGGTTGAACAAGTGGAAGTGATTGACGCTGCATATTAGAACCCATTAAAGCACGATTCGCATCATTATGTTCGATAAAATGAATAAGACAAACTCCAACGGAAAAATATTGGGAAGGGAAAATACTTCTAAAATGAATTTGGTCCCATGCAAAAAATAAAAATTCTTGCTGAAATCGAGCTGCAGTCAATTGTTCCTCTGGAACCCCTTGATTTAATGCCAGATAATTTCCTATAGCTATCCGATAGTATTCATCTTCTCCCGGTAATAGATAAACCATATGGTCTTTGTTCGATCTCTCAGATAGCCTATAGAATGGACTTTTTAAAGAGTCGTAATGACCAAGCGTTGCATAAATAGATAACGATCCAATAAGCCCAACATTTATTCCTTCGGATGTCGTAATCGGACAAATACGTCCATAATGACTAGGATGAATATCCCGTGTACAAAAAGTAGACGTTCGACTTGTCAATCCTCCAGGGCCCAAAGAGCTCACTTTTCGACTATGAACTATTTCTGCCAACGGATTAGTTTGATCCAAAAATTGTGATAAGGGATGTAACCCAAAAAAATTATGAAAAGTACCCGTTAATGAAATGAAAGTTTCCAATTTAATAAGAGTTATTCTCTTTTTAACATTGATTGATATACCAAGTAATATAGTTTTTTCAACTGCTTCTCTGAAATCATATAGAGCTAATCGTAATTGCTCTTGTAATAAATCTGCTACAGAACGAATATATCAATTTTTTAAGTGATCTATATCATCGAGTGTACTTGCTCCAAATTGCACTTTGATAAGGTAATCCACAGCAGCCAATATATCGTACGGTAATAATAAAATTTCGTTCTCGGATACATCAAGACTTAGTTTTTATTCAGATTTCGTCGACCCATCTTTCCTAATAAACATTTCGTTCGAAAAAATGTTGTTACTTTTTCATCTATAGACTCAAAATCCAATTCTTCTTCTTCTTCTTCTTCTCCTTCTTCTTCATTTTCGTCACTTATGTAAAGTTTTTTATAAAGTTTTAAAATAGCTTTCCGCTTCCCGCCATACCAAGTATAATACTCCTTCGAATATCGGAAAAACGCTTTAACATTCTTATAGTTAAAAATCTCTTTGAAATTTAGACCCATAGCCAATAAAAAAAGTAAAACAGATATTTTTTTTTTGTTTATATGAATCCATATATTTTCTTTTTTTTTTATTAAACTCTAATCTTGATCTTCTTCCCCAATCTGAAATTATTGTGCCAATCCAGATAATGTTTCCCGACGGTTTTCGTTTCCAAGTGTAATAAATACCGGGGCTTCTTACTATTTGATTGACCATGACTCTGTAATTTCCATTTATTACAAAAGTTCCTTTAGAATTCATCAAAGGAATATCTCCTAGATATAAAATCTGGTCCTGTATTTCACAAGTTTTCTTAGTTTTCTTAATCAATCTTGCTGGTACATATAATTGACAGTTATATGTAACAGACATATATACAACATCTCTCTCTTTAATGAAAGGTTCTGTTAATTTATATTCAGAACCAAAAAGAATAATTTTTATCTTTTTATTTGAGCTTTCAATTTTTGAAAATTTATTGATTTCTTCTATTAAGCCTTGATTGATAAAACGAAAAAATCCTTCAAGTTGTATTTTACCAAATTGGGGAATTGTCAATATTCCTTTATTTTCTTCTAATCGCATTGAATGTTTGCTATCCTATATTTCTATAGTCAATTTTATATTTCGATATTGTATTCCCCATTAATCTAGACGAATAAATTCGACAAAAAATTGACATGTTTTGTTCACTATATCAAAAAAACAAAAAAAGAAAAAAAGGAAGCTATTTTCTTTTATTATTAAACAAATGATATATGATGTAAATATTTCTATAGTTGTAAATTCTCTAGTTATTGACAGACAAAAGTGGATTTAGTATACTTAATTGGGTACTCTAAATTCCTATTCTATACTAAAGGCAGGAACTTCAATTCCTAACCGATATTAATAGGTTATAGGTTCCATTTTAATAAGATAATTGAAAACCAATCCCTCTTTTTCCTATTGGAAAAGTCTAAATCCCCTATTAGACCTGGGGACTATAAATTGGTTATATGGCATATCCGAGTGATAAACAAGAATACGTGAAATACCTTACATATCATCTCCGATAAATAAAGCAAAATAGAGTTTTACCTTAGGATAAACTAGATATGGGGATGGCGACATAGCCAAGTGGTAAGGCAGGGGACTACAAATCCTTGATCCCCAGTTCAAATCTGAGTGTCGCCTTGGTAGTCTAAACAAATACAAAAGTCTCTATTTGTATCCATGTCTTTTGGAGACAACTTGTGTAGCTTCAGGTGCTATTGCTAATATAGCAAATAAAATTGAATTTTATCGTTAATGTCTGATCTGATAGGTAGTTTATAGTAATTAGTTACAATAAAAAATTTTGAGAAGCCTCTACTATCGACTCATCCTTTCAGAATAGGAAGGTAGAAGATTCCCACTTTGCACTATTTTGAATAGTTCCATTATCATCAAGAATCAATAATGATATTATTAATTTGTTTTTTTTTAAACTTTTTTTTAATTTTTTAAAAAGAGAGGGATTCGTATGGATATAGTCGGTATCGCTTGGGCTGCTCTAATGGTAGTTTTTACTTTTTCTCTTTCACTCGTAGTATGGGGTAGAAGTGGAATTTAATAGAATTTGAATAGTCCTTCTGTGTTTAATCGTTCTGTTAAAAACAAATAAACAATGATTATTACGATGATTAAATCATTACTATCATTAATTATTTATCTATCGTTAAATTAAATTATCAACGAGATGATTTATAATATCAAATTGATCATGTTAGAAATAAAATTCTACTTCATATTTAGAAAATATGAAGTAGAGTTTTATATAGCGAACCATACTATTTTTCACTATACATCTGTTAAAGCATATGGAGCATTATTGCTCTGTCTTTTCCATATCAATTTTTTGCCTTTACGATATACAATTTTGTATATTACTATGGAATAGTAAACAATGCGTATTCGTATTATCAATATTTTTGAAAATATTATTCAAATCAAAATAACACCTATGTTTTTATTTACATCAATTTTTCCAGAGATATGTAAGAAATTATGTCTAGTTCCCACGAGACAAATTAGAATTTAGATCTACTTATCCAAAATCTGTATATAAGTGGTATAAACGAAAATTTTTTTGTAACTACTTCTTCTCAAAAAAATCTACTGACCGCTATAACTTTTTTATAGGGACGATTTAGACTAATTCTAGATTCTAAGTAATCACTCTAGTTCACTTTGAGGCTTCGTTTGCGCGTAAATGACGATTAGAAAAGCAGTGGGCACTGCAATGAATAATAGAATAGCAATAAATGCAAGGTTATTTACTTCCATGATTGATTTTCGCTTCGTTTTAAAATAACTCGAGATTTGATCTCATAGAGTATCTCTTTTTTTTTACAAAAAAAAATTTCATTAATGTTTGTCTCAATCAAATATTTCTTTTTTATGTTAATGTCTATTATATATTAGAACAGGATCTATCTATATAGAGATAGATGGTTTTGATAATAGTCAAAAACCAAAAAGGGTCTAGTAAAAAATTGATGAGCAAACAAAAATATGAGAGATGAACGCAGAGCGTAAATCTATACATGGTATTCTTCCTAACACAGATCTATCTTACTACGCCTTTTTTATTTCTCAAGGAAAAAAAGATTGCATATCTAATAATTCGGCGAATCCACACACAAAATGTGTAAAAAAGATGTCAAATCTATTCTAGTCTACTCTATTTCCCTTTTTTGCTCTTGTTTGGGGTAGGAATCGCTCAAACAATTGTTCAATTTATTGAATCGGGACTGACGGGGCTCGAACCCGCAACTTCCGTCTTGACAGGGCGGTACTCTAACCAATTGAACTACAATCCCACTAGGTACAGTTTATTGACTAAACTGTCATAAAAAAAACTGTGTCGGGTCGTATTTGTAAAACTTTTATCTTTCAAATTTATATATCAAAACTGTTCGTTCCGATTCTTTCTCTATAGTTCCGATTCTTTCTCTATACAATAGGGTAGGGGATTCAAAAACCAATTACCTTTCTTATCTGATAGATAAATATCTATCTCAATCTATCAAGTTGGTATTGGGCCGAGCTGGATTTGAACCAGCGTAGGCATATTGCCAACGAATTTACAGTCCGTCCCCATTAGCCACTCGGGCATCGACCCAGGGAAAAATGGGAAGTTGATTATAGTACCTAATTAGGTACTATAATGACTTTCCTAGCCTACCTAGTACCCCTAGGGGAAATCGAATCCCCGTTGCCTCCTTGAAAGAGAGATGTCCTGGGCCACTAGACGATAGGGGCCTACTTATTGTTATAATATTCAAATCCCTAGGAATTTGTCAATATTGGTATATAAATATGAATAGATGTTATTTATGTCCTTTCAAAAGTAATTTAGTCTTTTTTAATATGTTTTGAGTAGGCATGATGGTAGAAGTCATATCAAACCATTTTGTCTCATGCAACAAATCACACTTCTTCATGTAACTTAATTAAACTTGCTAATTTGGTCAAATAATTATATTTCCTTTAGTGGCAATCATGGATTCTTTCTTTAATATATGAACTATTGTTGTTTGTTATAAAAAAGTTGCATCTATGGATTATCTTTGCTACTTACACAATATTGTCATTATTATCATATTCATTATGTATATCATCTTGATAATTCGGCTGACCACTTTTATCATTTTGCTCAATCCATCCAATTGTAGACCATTGATTCCTTGATTGTCCAATGATCAATTGAACTCATCTTGACCTATGTATTAACTAAAAGCTTGATATATATCAAATTAGATATATAATTGATACACACACACACACACACACACACACACACACACACACACACACACACACACACACACACACACAAAGATATATATATATATATGCATACAAGTCTATTGAGAATCTCTATTATATTATCTACTAATTCATATCGAGTTGAAGATATCTGGTATAGTTCAACATATTGATCAAGGATCAATTTTAGTATCACTATTGATATTCTAAGTATCAGTCTTTCATATGGATGATTACTAATCATCAAGTCTTGCATATTTACATTTCATATAACTTGTGCATAGTTTCCAAGTTTTCTTATTTACCTTTCATATAACTTTCCATGCATAGTTGTTGAGTTTACCTTTCATATTACTTGTTGTGCATGGTTGTCAAGTTTTCTTACACTATTTAATATCTATTTCTCATCCCACAACTTCTGTATTTCTAGTTCAAATGTTGTTTAATTTCTCTAAGGGTGAAGCTTGTTTGAGGTAAGTCAACCATATGCTTCTACTCATTTTTATCTTTAGTTTCACCTTGAGATGTTTTATGTGCTACTACCATGACATAAACCTTCTCTCCAAGTGAAAGAGTTGAGCAAGACCTATCAGAAAATAGAACAAGAAATGGGTATTGTTTTTTGTAGCAAATAGATGCACTACCAAATCGCTTGAAACTGGGGATGGATGTAGAGTTGTGTTTAAGAAAAACCTGCAAAGAAGAAAGTGAAATGCTAGAAGAAGCAACCAACAACATATTTTCTCTTGGCGCTATATGTGTAATAGTTAAAGAGGATGCAATGCTACCCCTAATTGGGCATTGAATAATTACCCAGTCCATAGCCCTTAAATCAACAATGTTGACCAAGTCAAGATTAGAAACCTTATTCAACATTCTTTCACTTATGTTGTCCACTTTGACTTCTACATCAACACTCACATAGGGGATAAGAGCTCACAATAAAGATGAAGACCATCAGTTTGTGGTGCAAGTTAATTAGTGATGAAGCAAACAATGAAGAAGTGCCCTTTCCAAAACCCTTACAACCATAATGATGACCTCATGGAGATTAGAAACCTTATATTAATTAGTGGCTTTGATCCCAAAAAATTTGGCTACATCTACATCACTCACATAATTGATGGTGCCCTATGCATAAATGTCCATTTGTTCCATGTTGTATCCAACAATTATTTCTTATCCAAGCCATTTAATTCACAACCTTTTAAATCTCTGCAAAAATAAAGTTGGAGGAGGAGAATTTTTTTTCTCAAAGGTGTCCTCTAATTGTAAAGCCTCCATTCTATTATCTATTGACCTATATATGGCTTGTTTGTTGAACAAATAATGGAATGGACACTTTACAATTAGAGGACACCTTTTAGAAGAAAATTTTTCCTCCTCCAACTTTATCTTTGCAAAGATTTAAAAGGTTGCAAATTAAATAGCTTCCATAAGAAACAATTTATTTATATATCATTAAAAAAAATTGACCGAACATTGGTGGAAATTTAGACCAATTGTTGATAATTTTCTACCAAGAATTGGTCAAAATTTCCACCAATTATAAAACAATTTTGACTAAACATTGGTGGAAATTTTGACCAATTCTTGATAGTTTTCTATCAAGACTTGCTTGAAATTTACACCAATTATTTTTTTTAAATGACCAAACATTGGTGGAAATTTTGACCAATTCTTGATAGTTTTCTATGAAGAATTGATCAAAATTTCTACCAATTCTAAACGTTTTTGACCAAACATTGGTGAAAATTTTGACCAACAATGACAAATCAGAGCTAGCAATTTTTTTTTTTTTGATAAATGTATTGGTCAAAATTTTGACCAAGCTATAGGTTGGTCAAATTTTTGAAGAGGAAATTTACCACAAACTGCTTGGTCAAAATTTTGACCAAAATTCATTGAAAACTGAGTTCAAATTTACTAGTGTTTAAATAAGGAAGATCAAGAAAATATTGAGAAGGTCATGCTAGATATGATAGGAAAAATAAAAATATTCCTATTAAATTAGGAAAGGATATTCCTAATGAATTTTATAAGAAATTAAATGCAAAATGGAAGTGTGCATCATCCATTGAAAAGCAAATAAGGGAGACCAAATAATTTAGAGAAGACACATATGTCTATAGCCCTTAAATACTTTTCCAAGACATTTGTGCCCAATGTTAGGGCATAAAAAATTTGAAATAATAAATTAGATGAATTTGAGAAGTAGAGTATTTTTATATGGAAGAAAGTATTTGGCTTGCTACTTCAATTGGTAGAACAAGAAAAAGAAAAAGAGGGTAGTGATGCTATAGAATTAGAAAGTCATGGAGATAATGATGAACTTGAGAAAATTGAAGAACAACTAAAGAAATTGGAAGAGAAGAGTGAAAAAAAGGATTTTGTCACTATAGAGGATATTCCTAATTCATCACCTCATAATCAAAATATCTTAGCTGAGGATTATTTGAAAAATATAGAATTTGTTGGGACTCAAAATTGAAGCCCTGATTTTGATTACCGTTCAATGAATCAAGCCCTATAAGTGCTTTTTGATGCATGTGTACTTGGCTATTCATTTGAGGCCCAAGAGGTTCTTAATGTTTCTAACACCTTTTATTCAACATATCCACTCATCCCATGAAGATAAATTTCCATTTTGAGTCATTCTGTGAAGTTTAGTTTTGAGTAATTTCTAAATTTACATTTTTGTCCAAGTGTCAAATAGTGATATGAGGCTTTTTTTGCAATTGAATATCTTATACCCAAAAATATTTCATTACTTTCCACTTTTAGAGTATTTAGTGTCCATATTGCAAAACCTATGTTTCAGATTTTGAGTTGTTTCAATATGTTTTGACTAGGTTTTGAATCCCTCAAAGTTGGTTGTTTTGTATTGTCATGCTGATGCAAATTGTTTAGAATTCTAGGAGGCCCTATTGGACTTGTTATAACTTTGACCTAGGTTACCAAAATAAAAAAATTCCTTTTGAACTACATTTTAGAGGTTAGAGACTTACTATGTTTTAATTTTGAGCTTATGATGAATCTGTTTGATAAGTTTTTGAATGTGATTCCAAAAGTAATTTGTAAAGTTTTACTAATGTCATAAAGTGTAGATTGGTCGGTACCCCTATTCCTGATGTTATAACTATGAATACATGATAGGTAAGATTGAATATATTTTATCATTGTATTCTCCTCCAAAAATATTTTAGGTTTTTCTGAAAAATCCATCTTCACACTTTCTCATGTCCATTTCGTTTGCAAAAAATACCTTTCTACAGGGTTTCTAGTTCTGCAAATCTAAGTAGCCCACTTTGACCATTTTCTAAATGCATCTAGTTATTCATCATGAGCCCTAATCATATATTTATATTTTCCTCATGATAGTGAACCAATGCCCCAGTTTTTATCCTCCCAAGTTTCAGTTTGACCTATTTTCAAAGCCAAATCCAAACAAGTTTTATGGTTTTCTAATATGTTTCCTTGTAGGCAATTTGGAGGAGGCAACTTTGATAGTCAATATCTTTTGACTTAGAATTCATCATGGAAAAAGATTCAATAGGATGCAAGAATGTAAAACATAGAATTAGTTTGTCAAATCCCAGGGCCCAATCAACTATTTTTCTCAGTTCTTAAGGCTAGTCAAAGGATCCCTTGTCATGAAATTAGAAAGTCATAGAAAAAGAGTTAAAATGATTTTTAAAGAATTCAGTGGTTGAACTTGATTCCAATCAGTGTGATGGGATAAATAAGCCAATTTCAAATGTTAGTTATTTAAAAATGAAAAAAAAAATTAGGTGGACCCACTTTGGGGCCTGGCTAATTCCATCAGTTTGATGATAAATTTCCAAACCAGAGACTTTTCAAAATATTATAATAACCTTAGTTATTGATGATCAGTATAGAAATTAACATGTATAACTTAATTCATACTTATACTTTTTCTCTCCCTTTACTCAGTCAATATACTTCGTCTTGGTAACAATTCTCACCAACCAATATCTTCTATTCTCACCGATCGACTTTTTTGCACTAATCACAACAATGAATGTGCATAGGAGTAACAAGAATATTCAATTTTTTCCAAGAAAGATGTTTCATTGAAGGGAATAAAGTGACTAGAACAATGCAAATTATCTCTCACCAACAATTCATTGATGATTCAAAGTTGTTTGAAATTACATAGAAAAGATAGTAAAATAATATACAAGAGATTTTGGACATTGAACAACTTGGGTTCAATTGGAGGTTTTTATCTTCTATGTTTTTGAGAAAGGAGATGAAGATACTAGAACTTTAAGTTTTAAAATAGGAAAGTTATTCTCGCTTGTATTTGGTTCTTCCACTAGACAAATGATTGATGACCTCAAAATTATGGAACCCTCTAAGGGACAAAATAGAAATCTTGGAAGGGACATTGGTTGTCTTGGGTTAGCTAGATTGTCATGCTTAATTCATTTCGAACATGCTTATATATCTTTTGTAGTTTCTTTTCTTTTCATTTGGGGCTAATCAAAAGTTGGTTCAAAGAATGAAGATATTTATTGGCAGGGTTTGATTGAGAAAGTTGCATTAATCAGGACAAAGTATACAAGGAAAAGAAGGATGGTAGTGTTGGCCTTCAGAGAAATTTGTAGTAAAATAAAGTTTGGGGAGAAAAATTATTATACAAAATGTATGAAAAACTAAATGAAGTGGAACAAAATCCTCCAAAGAATATATATAGACAATGACAACCTAATTAAAATATATATAACTATCAATCCAATCTATAGTTCACAAGTGTGGAACTTCATGCTTAATATTAGGGCAACCAAAACAGAATTTCTTATCCTAGGACATTCATGATGGTGGTTTGGCTTTATTTTGGAAAGAATAATGGGGAGGGGTGTGAACTTTATACAACAATGAAAATATAATTGCTATAGAGAAAACTAAGACTTTCATAAAACAATATTAGAGAGTTTTTGTTGAGGATGTGTAGCTTTCGATAATGAGGATCCTTCCCTTGGGTTACATTAGAAAGAGTTTTGGTTCCTTCCTCTAGAAACAGAAGAGGTCAACAAATTAATAGTGGTTTTGAGCAACAAAGACTTGGTATTTAGGAAAGACAAGATGATTTGGATAGCCTCAAAGAATGGACAATTATTGTTAGCAATGGATATAACATGATAGCCAAGAGGAATTGACTCGTAAGGAAGGAAATTCCCATTCAACTATGTTGGAGTATGTTTTGCTTGCCCAAGACTAGGGTCTTTCTATGAGAAACCCTACAAGGTAATATTCTTAATGCAAATAAATTTAGAGGAATGGGCTATGAAGGCCCATCAACATGCATCCTTTATAGGAACATAGATGAATTAGTTGATCACTTGGGTTTTGTATACCCCTTCTCTCAATTTTTTTGGATATGGTTACGTGCAAAATTAAGGTGGGTCAATATGCTTTCAAATGATATAACGAGTCTATTTAAGGTTGGATTGATCATCCATATATCTAACCCATTTGAATGCCTCTCAAGTTCTTCAATTTTGTTGTGGGAAATTTGGAATGAACATAATGGGAAGATATTCCAAGACAAGGAGATGCCATTGGGCACTTAACTAAACAAAGTTGAGGCAATGATTGTTGAGCTAATCAATAGTAGACTTGTTGTGCACCTTGAGAGATAGACTCAGTTCAAGCATTGGGATATCAAGATAAGATTTGAATGGTATTTGAAGACCCTTACTTTCCTTGGTAAAGGGTGTAAGAAAGTTTAGTCGATCATGATCCAAGTTGTTTGAAAACTCTCTCAAATAAGATTATTTAAGTTGAATTTTGTTGGAACCTTGAAAGACAACCTAAGCACCTCCAAGATCAAGATGGTTTGATTGTAGAAGATTAGTTGTTCCTTACGAAGAAAAAAAAAAAAATTGTAAAATTGAATGCATTGACTCAAGGATTATTATTTTGTAAAGATCTGGGTAACTTTCATGTTAGAGATCAAAGGTGTCTCCTCACTAGTGGTCAGTGCAATTAGCCCGGGATCCGTTAACTACCAGAAGATTTGCGTGCTACTGGAGAGAGCTAAGGAGCACGATCATATTCTTTGACGCCTTCACAATCAATTACACTTACTACGAAGCTAATGGTGAAGCTTCCATTTTCGCTATGTGACAGCAAATGGTATAGAATTGGAATCAATTGGGTCTGCCTCTCAAGATGGCAATGGCAGAAGAAGTATACTCTGCCCAAGGCGGTAGTACCATTTGTATCTATATTTCTTGGAATAAGGGCATACTTGGACGCATAATTGGGAACTGGTTCTTGTTTATTGTTCTCCAGTTCATATTTTTTCAACGATCAAACTTTTGGAGATGATAGATTTTGCACCTAACAAAACATTTAAGCAAGAGATATGCAGTGTTGTCTCTTAAATTAATAAACTTTGTATTATGGTAATTCCCTAGTTTGCATTGTTTTATGTGTGGTGTAAATGTCCTTCCTAAGAGTAGGTGGTTGTACCCTTCTTCATCATCCTTCTCTATTTCTAGATCTGTAGACTCTAATATAACTAATAAGAGGTAAATTCGACGCAGCTATCCTCCATCGAAATTGAACAGTTGACTAATTTTCAAAAGATTGAAAAAATCATAGATTTTTTTGAAAATTCTAGCGTTTGATCTTCATGATCTGCATAGTTTGTAGTCGAAAACAACAAAAAAATTGAAAAAAAAATCACTACGTTTTCATAAATCTGGAAAAAACAAAGTTTGACTTTGTTTTGTCTTTGGTACTTTTTTGATGGAGATTAGTCTATACCAGAAAAATGTAACTCCTTCGCTATATTTCGAAGATCAAAGGATTCAAGTGACTTGCAATTCTCCAAACCTGTTGTCTATGGAAGTCCATTAGAATGGAGCTAAGGAAAAATTATGACCTATGGTAACAAGCATCGTGTTAACATAGATATCTCATCCCATTTTCTAGTCACATTGCTTAATCTTAAGGCGCAAAAAGTTTAATTCTTGCTTCTCCTCTTAGATGTCTTTAAGGAAGAGTTTCTACTCGATGACATCGATCTTGTGGTCTTGGTGGAACCAGGCATTGGCATCCCTCAGCCAGATGATATTCCTATTTCTAAATTGATTATTTCTTAGTAGCCTTTGTCAGTTGAAACCCTGAGCATTTTGAACATTAAAACCCATACCCTTGTTCTTATTTTTATTATTTTAAAATGTTCCCCCACCCCCCCACAGCCTTTTAAAGGGTTAGATTTCTTAGTCATTTCTTGGAAGATTAGGTTTTCCTCTTTTTACAAAGTTATTTTCCTATGTCTTGTGCAGTCTTTTTTCATTGAAATTTGTCCTGGTTTACGCAATGATAGATTTTGAAAATTGTAAGTTCCATAATCTGACAAATTTTCTTTTTTCCATCTGGCACCTTGTTATAAAAAAGGCTATATCCTCAAGGCAGGTGGACCCAAGTTATTTTTCTCACGGTTGTCAGATGTTGGGTAGATTCGCGGCCATCACAATGTCGCTGAACAAAAATGCTTACGTATTAACGTTTGCGACAATGTGCTAATTAACACGTGTACCAAGTGGTCCATCTGTAGAAATCAAAGGGAGTATCAAATCGGAGCCAGTGGATTTGAGAATGATGAAGGGTTCTCGTTGTCGCTAAGTGTGGAGGAACATGCTTATTCCTCGCCACACGATCTAAAGTAAATCAGTGGCAGTCTCTTTGTTGTTGTAGTGAGATGCACAATGTTTAGTCATCACGACAATGCACATGTGTCCCAGAGATTTCAATGGTACAACGAGGGCTCGTAAAGGAAGAGTGGCTTATAGTTGGCAAGATATAATTAGTTTGACTACCCTATCAGCATGAAAGAAGGTGATTCGGTGGTAGAATTAAATCATGATCGTCAAATTTATTTTTAATCGACGATCTATTTTTGAAATTGTTCGCAAGACATGCATGCCCATTGTCTAAAACAAATTAATGGAGAATTAATTCAGTTCGTGTGGATTTTAATCTTAAAAAATAGTGTGTTTATGTCTCATCTTATTGTGTAAAGGTGATTGATTCTAAAGTGAACAAAAGAGGCGAGATATACAGTGCTAAAGGTTGCAGACTAATAAGGAAGGGTGAATCGAGGGTGAATTAGTAAGTATTTGTTCTCAATTTGAATTTTATAGTGAACAGAAAAGGGATAAGGAAAAATTTTCTTCATGCAAATTTTTATAATTGTTAAAAGATGCCTCCCAGACTAGATTTCTCAAGAAAAACATATTATCAACAAAGAAATGTTTGTGATGATTCTTTAGAACAATTGGGTGGATCAACTAATGATGTTGTGCAAGGTAAGCAATTAGTCCTTGTTACACCTCGTCTAAAAATTGTTGAGGGTCTATATGATAGAAGAAATTGGACACGGGATGCACAGACAACTAAGAGTGGGTTGCAACTTTTTAAGAAGTTGTTTTTAGAGACAATCCTTTTTTTTCCTCATGGAAATGTTTAGAATTTTGACTTAGGAAAATTGGTTCTACCCTAGGTTTTTATGGATTCAAATGTTTTAACCCTAGTTGTTAAAATGTATGATCTCATTGCCTGATGTGTTAGGGATGTAGATGGAAATTGTAAGGTTAAGATAACCTGAGGAAATTCGTGAAGTCTTTGGGTTAAAACCTTTTTTTGAGAATCATGAAACCATTGATCTTCAAAAGTTAGAGAACACTTATGCAACTCAAAAGGTTTACATTAGGAATGGATTTCTAAGAGAATACTTGGAAGCTATTGAAAACTCAACTCTGGTAACATCCTCGACTTCGGAGCCTTTCCTAAAGGAATTCTTCAACTCTCGTGCTCTAGAGGTATATATTTCTTTGCACAAGGTTTTTGAGGAGGATGAAAAAGACCATATGCATGTCAGTTTTATGTATGTGACAGTTCAGACTCCTATCTTTGATTTTACTTCTTTCTTGGCCAAGGGAATTCGCAATGGATTAATTGGAATTAGTAAGGGCAAGGTTGAGAAACCTTTTGGTTAGTATTCAATGTTAATGCACATGTTTCTTTTCAAGGGAATCGTTTATTTTGGTGAGGGAATGCATTTAACCATAGTGCAAGATGATGAGAAACTACTATTGACACAAAAATTTGCACCCTTGCTAGAGGTATGACCCTCAAACGACCTCGTGTAACATGGAAACAACCTCCAAGTGGGGCACTTGCACTCTGAGGTTGAATCTACGGAGAAGGTCGGCTTCCTTACAATCAAGATGCATCTAAACTAAAACTTGGGAGGAAAAGGGGGAGAGATTGCATGAAAATAAAATGTTGAAAGCGAAAGGGGGTGATGCACCATACTGAAACTCGATTACTACCTCTTCCTATGAATGCACTAAACATGAATAAAACACCCAAATAAACAGATCCCAACTCTATTCTACCTTCCAAGAACTTGTATGCAGGTTAGAAACTAACTAGGTACTAAAAGGAAATGGATTTCACTATACAGCAATTGTATGCATGTTAAACATGACACACAAATCTGAGAAAACAAAAAATAAAACAATACATACTAGGCAATAATTGCACAATATATCAAATTAGAGAGAAGAGGTAAAACTAGTATTTCATTAATGGTAGGTAATAGGAATACATTTGCAGAGCATAAGGTTTTTGCAAGTGAAATAGAGAACCCCAAAAAAACTATTTACAACTTGGTTTTATAGATTAGGCATAACTCAAATGTTTACATAAAGTTCAAACTCCAACCACTGGAGTTGAGTTGTAGAGAAGAGCAATAGCTAAATACAGAGATAAATCTGATCATGTATGCAACATGTTGCTAGAAGTGTGTTGCCCCACTTTTCACCATACACCAATGTTGCAAAGTGGAAAATAAACTAATGTCATGTTCTATCAAAATCGGGTCAATAAGGTCTTTCCTCTTTAGGTGTTGAGTTTCTTCATAGGGTTTTCATCTTTTCCCTTCTCCCAT
The DNA here is from genome assembly GCA_028749045.1 of Cupressus sempervirens. Classification (NCBI taxonomy): domain Eukaryota; kingdom Viridiplantae; phylum Streptophyta; class Pinopsida; order Cupressales; family Cupressaceae; genus Cupressus; species Cupressus sempervirens. The sequence goes on along the minus strand of CM053792.1, from coordinate 662,914,556 downwards.
GTCATATATAGCCTAGGTGGGTATTTCTTGATTGTCATTGTAAGGAAACTCAGGTGCGGAAACAGCTTCCTACACTGATCTCATAAGGAAAGTATGATGCAAATCCTATTAAAATCTTCTACACTTACAGAATCAAACATGCATACAGAAAATAGACAGAGAAAGGAACACATAACACAAGGATTTGTTGGTGGGGAAAAACCTTTCAGTAAAACAACCCCACCCCTTCAGAACTTGCACAATGTATTATCTTCAACACAAGGTTACAATACACTTGCAATGCAAGTTCAACATCAACAACCGAAGACTCCAGTAGCTACTCGCAGTACCAACAATACACCCTTTTCACATCGCATCCCTTCGCAACCCTAAAAATGCTTATAACATGCGCTTCACTTTAGGGCTACTCCCAAAGGTAAACCGTATTAGGGTTTTACCATTCTTTGAGAAAATAGGAACCCCAAAAAAAATTTCAAACCCCACTATTGGGGTAGAGTGTACAGTACTCAAATATCTTAGTTGCCACATGTTTTCACCTGTCATTGAATCTTCCTAACATAGCTCTTACGTGTCATAGGAATCCGTCATAACCATTTTAGTCATGATCTCCTTACACACAATTCAAGATGTCGACACATCAACATTATTTACAAGAAATACATTTTACAAAACAAATAATAAGAATAGGAATTATACAAGGTTGAGACACCTTATTCCTAACATTCTCCCACTTGTCGAACACCTTGTAAGAGCAACAGGAACACAACAGGAACTAACCGCTATAGTCCGAAAGGCCCATAGACTCCGAACACCATCTGAACTTCTCAGTGCCCACTAGTTTCGTTAATGCATCTGCAACATTCTTCACAGTATCTACCTTTTCCAAATTTACCTTTCCATCTTCCACCATATCTCTCACAAAGTGATACTGCACATCAATGTGCTTCGTTATGGCATGGAAAGTTGGATTCTTCACAAGGCAAATAGCACTCTGACTGTCACACCAAATAGTAATCTGTTCTGCATCAACACCAACATCAGAACACAATCTCTTAAGCCAAATGGCTTCCTTACAAGCATGAGTAGCAGCCATGTACTCAGCTTCTGTAGTGGACAAAGCAACTACAGGTTGTCACTTGCTCATCCAACTAATGGCACCACCAAACATAGTGAACACATAAGCACTGGTGAATCTCCTGCGGTCAATATCACCTGCCCAATCTGAATCCACAAACCCATGAATACAAACTGAATGCGCAAATCCAGAAGAGTTACCATGATAACATATGGAGTAATCTGATGTACCCCTCAAATATCTGAATACTCGCTTAACTGCATCCCAATGTATCTGTCCAGGATTAGCCATAAATTGACTCAGGACTCTCACTGCTTGGGCAATGTTTGGTCTAGTACAGACCATAGCATACATAAGACTGCCAACTGCACTAGCATAAGGTACTCTACTCATGTCGTCCACCTCACTAGGAGATTTGGACAATCATCTATAGATAACTTTGTTCCCACAGGAATAGGAACACATAGTGGTCTACAATCTGCCATGTTGAACCTGTCCAACACAGACTTCACATACTTACTCTGACTCAACCAAAGTTTTCTGTTAGACCTGTCTCTATTGATTTCCATACCCAAGATGTACCTAGCTGCCCCAAGATCTTTCATCTCAAACTGTACTGACAACTGAGATTTAAAATCAGAAATCATACCCTTACCCTTCCCAAATAGCAACATATCATCAACATATAATGCAACAATAAGAAGGTGATCATTTTCAATTCTGAAATAAACACAATGATCTGATTTCGATCTTACAAATCCAATTGACAACACAAAGGCATTAAACTTAAGGTACCACATCCTAGGAGATTGCTTCAAACCATATAGAGATTTCTTTGATCTGCAAACTAGGGATTCTTTACCTTTAACAATGTAGTGCTCAGGCTGTGACATATAAATCTCTTCCTCCAAATCACCATGAAGGAAAGTTGTCTTCACATCCATCTATTCTATCTCTAAATCATATGATGCAGCAAGAGATAACAGAAATCTAATGGATGTCAACTTTGCAACAGGAGAGAATATTTCACCATAATCTATTCCCTCTACCTGTGAATACCCCTTTGCAACCAATCTAGCTTTGTACCTTTCAACACTGCCATCTGCACATAATTTCTTCTTGAACACCCATTTACAGCCAACAAATTTTCTCCCTTTAGGAAAAGGTACAAGGTCCCATGTTTTTTTTTTCTCTAATCAAGCCATCTCATCATCCATAGCCTCAATCCAGGAACCTGCATCTTCCATTCCCAAAGCCTCTTTCACAGATCTAGGCTCATCAGTGTTAGTAATCAAAGCAAAAACGCAACTAGAATCTAACATAGAATAACCAAACCTTTCTAGTTGCTTTCTTTCTCTCGTGGATCTCCTCAAGGGCTGAGGTTGAGGTTGTTCTTCCTCTTCTTATGAACTATCAGAGCTGCTAGAGCTCTCCTCATCATTAGACCCAACATTGTCTCTCTATTCAGTCTTCTCAGGGGTAGGAGGCAACTGAACAACATCTTTTTCCTTTTCTTTTTCATCTAGTTGTAGCACAATAGGAGAAGATGTTAGCTCTCTAAAAATAACATTTCTACTATACAACACCTTACTAGTCATAGGATCCCAAAGCTTGTATCCTTTCACACCAACACTGTACCTGATGAAAATACATTTAACAGCTTTGTTTTCCAACTTAGATCTTTTCTCCATTGGAACATGTGCATAAGCTTCACAACCAAAAACACAAAGATGTCTAATTGAAGGCTTCTTACCAGACCACACCTCCATGGGTGTCTTACCAACAAGGGCTGATGTAGGAGATCTGTTAACCAGATAGCAAGCAGTGGCCACAGCTTCAGCCTAAAACCTTTGTTCTAAACCAGCTCCACTAAGCATACTCCTAGCCTTCTCCATCAATGTCCTGTTCATTCTCTCTGTAACTCCATTTTGTTGTGGGGTATATAGAGTTGTCTTATGCTTCTCGATACCTTGTTCTTTACAGAACTGTTCAAACTCTGCTGAGCAAAACTCACCACCATTTTCAGTTCTCACACACTTAATCTTCTTACTAGTCTGATTCTCTACAAGGGCTTTAAATTCCTTGAATCGACTAAAGACTTGTGTCTTACTTTTAAGGAAATAAATCCATGTCCTTCTACTGTAATCATCTATGAAAGATACAAAAAATACAGACTTGGAGATTGAAGGAACTTTTATAGGACCAAATACATCAGAATGAATAAGATCCAAAACATCAAAAGATTTGTGAGAACTAGAGTAAAACTTAACACGATTTTGTTTACCATATACACAGTGTTCACAGAAGTCGAACTCGAGATTGCAATCATTTAACCCCTCAACGAGATTTTTATTTTTCAGGGTTTTGAGACCCTTCTCACCAATGTGACCAAATCTCAAATGCCAAAACATTGTCTTTTCTGCAGGAAGCTTTCCTTCCAAAGTGTTTGCACCCTTAAGTACACTTGTTGCACTACCATCAGAACCACTAACCATAGTCTTCTTTACTGCTCGTTCAGATTGTGGGGATGAAGTGATAGCTACTCTCTTCTTTGAAACAAAAGAACTATTACACTGAAAAATGTGTGCATCAAGCTGAAACAAAGTACCTCTCCTAGTACCCTTAGCAAGCACCATAGCTCCTCTCATCATCTTACATCCATCTTTAGAAAAAACAACTTGCACACCTACATCATTCAGCATACTTACAGATAATAGGTTTCGTGCCAAACCTGGAATGTGCATAACTCCATTGATTCCCTTTACTCATCCATCAGGAAATTTGATACTGACCCTTCCGCATCCAACTATCTTTAGGTGAGAATCATCACCCAAGTACACCTTTCCACCATCGAACTCTTCATATCCAGTTTCGATGAAAGGTCATGTGAAAAGATGCACCCGATTCAACCAACCACACATCATCAGATGCATGGGCTGCCAAAACTACAATGAATGCATCACCATCTTCTTGAGATTTTTCAGAACCAAAATCTGAGGCTTTCTTCTTCTTCTTAGGCTCTTTACAGTCTTTACGGAAGTGCCCAGTCTTATCACAGTTCCAACATTTTGCCTTGGACTTATTGGAAGTCTTTGACTTCCCACGGGATTTGGATCTACCCTTATTGTCAGACTTATTGTCATTTTTCTTCCCTCTTTCCGTGGATCTCCCACGAACAACAAGGGCTTCTTTTTTCGAAACAGAAGCCTTTCTCTGCATCTCCTCTGATAGCAGTGAAGACACCACATCATCCATTTTGAAGGTGACTAATGTGCTTCCGAGAGCCATCACAAGATGGTCCCATGAATCCGATAAAGAACACAAAAGTGTGTAGCAACGATCCTCCTCCTCTAACTTGACACCAGTTGATGTCAACTGTGCAGCCAGTAGATTAAATGCATTTAAATGATCCGTTAAGGATCCACCTTCCTCCATTCGCAGAGAATACAACTTCTTCCTCAGGAACAACTTGTTCACCAAAGATTTGGCCTGATACACGGCCCCAAGTCTCTCCCACAAACTATATGCGGTTTTCTCATCTAGAACATTCATAAGGATTGCATCGGTTAAACAGAGTCTTATGAGACCCTTAGCTTTACGGTCTTTGATATCCCAATCTGCTTGAGCTATAGTCGCTTCCCATAGGTCACGACCTTCCAACATGTCTTCCATTTTGAGTTTCCACAACTCGAAATTAGTGCCATTAAATTTCTCCACCTCCATTCTTCCATATGATGAACTCGCCATCTCAATCTGCAAATAAGATTCAGGATGCTCTGCACAAGACTCCCACTCAACTTGAGATTAGCTCAAAAAACCCTACCCAACAACTAGGATCAAAAGTTGATCAAGCTCTGATACCACTTGTAAGGAAACTCAGGTGCGGAAATAGCTTCCTACACTAATCTCATAAGGAAAGTATGATGCAAATCCTATTAAAATCTTCTACACTTATAGATTCAATATCATGTAAACAACAATATTGCAGCCAAACATGCATACAGAAAATAGACAGAGAAAGGAACACATAACACAAGGATTTGCCAGTGGGGAAAAACCTTTCGGTAAAATAACCCCACCCCTTCAGAACTTGCACAATGTATTATCTTCAACACGAGGTTACAATACACTTGCAATGCAAGTTCAACATCAACAACTGAAGACTCCAGTAGCTACTCACAGTACCAACAATACACCCTTTTTGCATCGCATCTCTTCGCAACCCTAAAAATGCTTATAACATGCGCTTCACTTTAGGGCTACTCCCAAAGGTAAACCATATTAGGGTTTTACCATTCTCCGAGAAAATAGGAACCCCAAAAAAAATTCCGGCCCACTATTGGGGTAGAGTGTACAGTACTCAAATATCTTAGTTTCCACATGTCTTCACCTGTCATTGAATCTTCCTAACATAGCTCCTACGTGTCATAGGAATCCGTCATAACCGTTTTAGTCATGATCTCCTTACACACAATTCAAGATATCGACACATCAACATTATTTGCAAGAAATACATTTTACAAAACAAATAATAAGAATAGGAATTATACAAGGTTGAGACACCTTATTCCTAACAGTCATGACTCTTAAGGGTAGTTCAGAGCCATACTCGATGGAGATTCTCGAATCATGCTATATCATTTGACTTTCTTGCAGCTCATTTGATCTAGAGATAGAGAAAATTGAATTGGCAGAAAATCAAGTTTTGGCTTCTCCTCGGCGGGTTTTCGCACCCCGAAGGAGAATTTCTACAAAGACTAGAAAATTCTATTTGTAACCTTTACTAAAAGTAAAGTGAATCATGTTATGGAAGGATCATTCAAATGATGTCATGATTTCACAGCGAGAATCATTTTAAAGTCAGAAAAATGACTGGAATAGTGATCGGCGAAAAATTCGAAAAGAGCTTCTCCGTGGCGAGTTCTGAAGTCAGAAGTCGGTTTTCTGCAAAGGTTTTTATAAAAGGGTAAAATGACGTAGTGGGTCCCACTCTTCATTGGCAAAGCTACTTTTATGTTTTTCAAAGGCTTTATATAAAAGGGGTTAAGGCAAAGAAATAAAAGAAAGATAGAAACGGGAAATTGGAAATCAGCTTCTCCACTGCGGGTTTTCTACCCTCGAAGGCCATTTTCCGCATTTGAGGAAAAATCATCCCTGCAAGCATGGTAAGTATGTGAATTGATTGTGGATTGTTTTGGGCAAGGAAATAGAAGCAAATCGATGAATTGATAGGGTTTTTGCAAGTAGAATTGAGTTAAGTGGATTTTGCCCTAGGAAGTACTTCGTTCTTGTTTTTTCAAAAGATGGGTGAAAACGAAAAGTAAACCAGTAATTAATGAAAGTTACCGTTGAGCCAACGAAACAGTGAAAAGACAAGGATAAATCCGTTAGAACCCTTATATTCACCAATCCAATAGATTCACCCTTGAATTCGCTCGTGTGGCGCGGTTTATGAAATTCAACGGGAAAATCTAGGGTTATGCTATAAAGAGGGATGTAACAGATTTTCAAACTACCGTTTTACTGTTATACTGTTGTATTGGATAGTGCCTTCAGTAATTTTCAAAGTTACAGAGTTTGCTTCTTATATCATTTGCGATTGCTTGAATTTCTGTTATCATACATTAACCAAGATGGCAACAAGATTTGTGGGTTTCGATGGATTGGGTGGAATTAAGTTGGCGTGGTCGACTATCACGGATACTTCACTCCGTTTCTATGATATGCAAGATTTTCAAACAAGATTAAGAGCAGAGCCAGTTCATCCCATAACGAAGAAACTTCGGTGAAGCAGATTAGTGGAAGCAGCTAGGTTTCCTATAGCGATACAAGCCCTGGAGTTGATTTTGGAATGCATCAATCATTACAACCCGGATACAAAGCAGATTCTATTGCTCGACCAAACAGTGTTGATTTCGAGTGATCACCAAGCAGTAGTGAATTGTTTGCAAATTTCAGAACAAGGGGAGTTCTCTGATTTAACGATGGGAGGAGCTATGTCTGAATTCTCTCTGAAGAAGATGGTCTAGAGGAAGGAGATCATGCAGTCTTGGTTTCAAAAGCCAAGGGGAGCTAAGAGTAAAGTCCCTAAAACTCTTTTCAATACAAACCTCAAACCAGAAATTGTTGACATTTTGGTTCTATTGCATCAACTCAAAGGTGAGGTAGAAACCTTTAATTTTGTAGAGTAGTATTTCTTTTTGGTGCAAGTTATTTGCTCAGACACACAGTATATTGACTGGGCGTATGAGGTCAATGAGCATCTTTCTAGGGCTCTTAGTGTAGCTAAGTTTTATAATTCATTTTATATGTCCTCTTTCTTGATATACATGTTGGATTTTGTTCAATTGTGGTCGGGACTCCCTAGAATTGAGAATTTTCCTGATAATGTAAAAAGTTACAAGTTTTATCCATGCTTGCAATTACAGAATAGTTATGCAAAATATATCTAATTAATGATGCATTCACCATGAGGATTTGCAGAGAGGTCCAAGGGTGTCCGGAGCAGAGGTTCAGTCCAGAAGTGATGGTAGCCATCAGCCAATTTGGCAGTTATTTCATTTAGTTCTCATCATTCTCTTATTTGTGTCTTGCAGCGTTTGATGGATTTCCATTTAAGTTACCCAGGTATCCAGATGATATGATCATGCTCGTGGAGATCGTGAGGCAAGCAATCCTAGTCAACGTGTTGAGTGCTAGCCTGAAGAAGAAAGGTTATGAATTCCCTGTAAAAGTTGGAGCATACAGTTGTGAGACCAGATCGGATGCAAAGAATATACTCAAAGCATTCGAGAGCAGATACAAATTGGAAGAGTATGAAGTAGTAAGGCCGGCGTTTGATCCAAATGGATATGCCAGAGATGTGCTTCAAATTGGAAGCGTAATCAAACATGTGACAATCATGGAGGATTATTGGGTAGATTGTAAGAATGAATTGGAGAGTCGAGATCGTGCCTTTGCCAGATTTACAATTGATCAGGTAAAGACATATGGTATAAATTTAGATGTGGAAGGGTTGGAAGATGATGGTCAAAATATGTACAGTAATACATATTTGACTAAGTTGAGGAATACTCCCATTAGTTTCGAACCATATGTTGACATAGAAGAAGACTTCGATGTCATGATGGAAAGAATTATCAAAAGGACTGGGAAGTGGGTTGAATGGACAGCTAAGAAAAGTCGGAGCAAGAGAAAAACTACTCAAGCCTCTCCACCTGCAGCTACGCCTGCTTCATCTCAAAGTGCCACACCCAGTGCTAATACCATAGCTGTTCAAGGACCAGCCCAATCCGCAGAAGGAGGTGATCAACCCCCGAAGAAGAATGTTCCAATAGCCCCAACCTGTAAAGGTGGATCACTACCAGTCATTGGAGCTCAAGTTGAAGCTGAAAAGGAACAGAAGAGCAGAAAGATGGAGCTCCTACTCCAGTCTCATCTCCACATGCCACTCTACCCCCATCTCCTCAACCTTCTCCAACCTCATCTCCTCATGGTACCCCTGTCTTATCCCCTCATCACAGCCCTACTCCATCTGTAAGTGCTCCTGTTCTAAAGCTCGTTGGTTCTCCTATTCAAATAGTAGAGATTGGAGATGATAAAAGTAGTAGTGAATCCACTGAGTCTGATGAAGTTGCAAAGAAAACTCAAGAAGAAGAGAAAGCTCCAGGTTCATCTCGGCTTCTTTCTCGAGATCTGAAGAACCTCTTTTCTGCAACTACAGTGGCAACGACTCTAGTAAAGAAGAAAATGTTCAGCATTGAATTGCTTAGAACAGTCTCCAAAGTGATTAGTACAGAGTCTTGGCTCAAGGATACTTTGGAGAAGAAAAGGAAAAGAAACGATGAAAGTGTTTTTTCAAAGGATGTTGTATCTCAAGCGGTGCGCTCAGGACCTGCCATAGTGAAAGCTAAAAAGTAGAAGACCTTGTCAATATTGGGACAAGATCTAGAAACAAGGCACTTAACTATGGAGGTAGCAAAACCAAACAAGGTAGGGAGAATTGAAGATATGACGCCAGAGGACTTCACTCTGCATTCAATTGATCTTGGAGAGGCTAGACATGATACAAAAGTAGGCCTATGGAAATCGGGTAATGAGGTGATAGAAGAGCAACTGGAGAACCTCAAGTTGTCAAAGATCATAATGAAAGCTGAAATAGAAGAGTTAAGAAGGTTTATCAGGCAATTAGTTGTTCCATTGGCAACTATCACTAGTGTGCCTACTACTGAAAATCCTTCAATAGAAGAGGTACAAGCTTTCATATCGCAGCTCCAGAAAGATAGGCATTTTGGTCAAATTGGAAAGGAATGGATCGAGAAACTCAATGTAGATGGAGTTTCCCTAATCGACCAAATTGGAAATATTATCCTTCAACTAGAAACTGAAAAGGATAATATTACGACTAACAGTAATATCCTGGCTGGAGAAAGGGCGAGGTGTATAAATTGCATTTCTCTCCTGGAGATGGTTATTCAAATGAAAGCAAAGGATGTAGTTGAAGCAAAGATTCTGAAGAAAGGAAATGAATGGCTCTAGAGTATGAAATTCAACCTGGAAATGATTCAAGAAGCTGAGAAGGGACTCAGAGAAATAGCAGACAAAGCAAAGAAGACCTAGGACAGAGAATTTGAGCTCATGCGAGGATTGCACACCAAGTCACAAACCAGTGGGCAAGGGAAATCCTTTATTAATGTAGAAGTGATGAAGAATAATTTCTCTACGTATTTGAGTAATCTGTCTGGGATAGCTTCAAGCAGTCAAAACAGAGTGACAAAACTGCAAACACTTGGCAGATGCGTGCACATGGCTGTTGAAGAAGTGACAAGTCAGCTGAATGAAGTAAAAGAACTAGCTCTAGAACATTCAAGGTGGCTTTTGAGATTCACCAACGTACAAGTACCCAATCATGAAGAATTGATTCCCATCATGGTGGCTGCTAAAACATATAGGACAAAAACTGAAAAGGGGAAGAAGTCCAAGTGATTCAGATTACCCCCTTTTCATTTTCTGTTGTAAATTTTGAAATCTTTGTTAATGTTTTGATATGATAAATTGGCATCTTGCCATTTGTCATCTAGAGAAGATGAACCAATTAATATTCCTATTGTAACGATCATCTCTCAAATCCTATATGTATGAAATTCAATGATTAATCAAAGGTCGAAAAAATTTTGGTGTGAAGTACTATTTGTTGCAGAGACAATTGAATGGTATTTTATTTTCAATCATTTTCCGTTCCAGTACATATGGTGATTAGTTAGTATTTCCTTTCTGTTTTACAGACAACTAAGGAAGAATAGAGTTTCATTTCCCTTGTTTTCTAGAATACAAATGAATGTAATAAGTATTGTTATAATTCATTTGATGAAAGGATTCTATTAGTTTTTTTCTCGATTTATCAGTCTTAGTTTAGATTTGAATTTCAACTTAATCTAGTCTTATGTGAATAGATTTATGGATTCATAAGAGGTGTGGATACGTGAATATTTTTTAGTATTTGGAAGTCTTTCTTGCCTGAATTAAGTTCTAGTTAGGCTTAATTTGGTTTGCCTCTTCTGCTCTCGGGTTAAGAGCATACCCTATATTGGTTTTAGGAATAAAACACAATTCCTTGAACATCATTCACCTAGGGAGTTGTACCTACCAATTCAGAGAGAAGCCAGTAATCAAAGAATGGCTTTTCAACTATTGTAAATAGATATTGTTCATCATTCAGGCATTAAGAGTCATATCTTCACAAGAAGCAAGAGAAGGACAAATCTGTTTACCAACAAAGTGATAAGAAAGAACAAAAGAAAATGCACCCAAACGTAAAAGATCAAATCCCAAAAGATCTTATCATTCCATGCATTAAAGAGGCATGGAGATGCATTGTGTCATGCAAACAAGGCCCAAAAGGTCGCTCGACATTAAAGAACTGGTCCTTGTGATGTGTGGTGGCCACAAGAAGTCAAATTGTGTCATTGTCAAAAAATACGGGATGGGATAACACGCATATTAACCCACCCACATACACCTGTATAGTTGACCCGCATGGAAAATACTTGATCTGCCTAGAAAAGAGATGAATTGTTGATGAAGATCCTCATATGCAAATTAGACAACCCAAATGCTACAAAAATCTCGCAACGAATGATTAAACACAACCATTGATGAAGGAACCTTTGAAATCTAACGGTTGGCACATTTCTCGATGAATGGTGGAAGAAGCAATGAAGGATTTTGCTATTTCAAAGGCTACCAAAAATTATCCTTGCGAAATAGTGTAATGGGATAACACAAAAAGTTTAGCCATCACCACATGGCACAATTTCGGTACTCTAATCTTGGGAAAACACTGCAACACCACCGAATGAACATAATGGAGACACGTGGCAAGGAAAATGTTGGAACATTTGAAACATTCAAAAGGAATCGATGTCGCTATTTCGCAAATATAGGGAAGGAAACTTGGCGAAATAGTGAACTTCATTATTTCACAAAGGGCATGAAAGTGGCACTGTGAAATAGCGAACACAAAAAACACAAAATGTTAACCACAACTTTGTGTATGTTAACCCACCATAAAAAATCCAATTGTTGTAAATCTCTCTAATCAGTTATTAGTGATGGGTTGAATAGGGGCAAAAATCGCCAACAACTACATGTTTAATTATGGAGTGTAGATATGTGTTGGGATAGGGAGGATGTCAGTTTTGCAAGGTTGGACAGATATTTTGCATCAAAGCTAAGAGCAATGTTGTCTCATGACAACCCAAGAATCCATAAAGCATTATTGAAATTCATTAGTCAAAGGGATTTTACTATAGGATTAAAAGTTTCCCATAACTGGGGTGATATTATTCTCTACCTTGTTTCTATTGTTTTCAGAATTTATGGTTTCCAAGGCACATCTCATGTTTTTCCTTATCAAGTACCTCTTAAGGTTTGCGTGGCTTAAGTTTTGTGGTAAATTGAGTGTTTGGAGGAAGTCAAACTGACGGGAAGATCGAGAGGAACCCTTTTTCCTTCTTATACTACTACCCATCAATTTGTAATCACCAAATGAGGATGGTTATTTCTTTATAAATTTCTAAGTCCTTATAAGATGGTTACATCACATGCTAGATTTTCTGATTTTGAGGGTTTTTATGAAATGTTCAAAATGAGAACTAAATCCAAACACCATGTTCATAAGTTCTATTATCCTGAAGACATTATCACAAATAAGTTTTCCTTGCAAGAACAAGAAGTCAAGAAAGAAAAGTTGAGAGTTTATAGAAAGGTACTTGAGTTTGTCAATGTCTGTGACAAAGATTATAATCCCTTATCAGATGCCAAGACAATTGGAGACAATATTAATAAATTGATGACATTCTTTGCTGAAATTATGGAGGTAGTGAATGAAAATAAGGTTGCACTAATCCAAGCATATCCTGATCAATCTAGAGAAGTAATGAAAAAATTAACCTTTGCCTCTGCAATAAAACTTGGTCAATATATCATTCATAAGAAAGCAAGGTATAGTATTGTTAAGGCAGAGGAGGATACAACAAAAAAAGGAAAAGAGATTTTTGCCCCTCGTCCCAGTGAAGCAAGTGCTCCTCTCACTATAACACATAAGAGGCCTTCTTTTAAAGATCATCCTTTTGAACCTACTTTGAAGAAGAAGAAGATTGAAGTAGATGTTGCATCAGGAAGTACTGAATACACACCATCTTAGTTCCTCTCCATTTTGAAAATGAACAGATTTTAGCAGAATAACTGGTGCACTTGAGAAGTCAAGGTGATGTTCTTGCTACTAGAAGAAGGAATGTTGGAAGAACCCCCAATGCCAATCATGAATTTAACTATGAGTGATTTTAAGGGGAAAGAACTCGATCCTGTTGTTGAATAGGCTTGTAAGAAATTTTTGTTTGATGATAGTTTCATTAAATCTAGATCTTTCATTTAGTTTCTTTGGAGATCAAATATTTCAGATTTTAAGGAAAGATGTAATAAAAGACAAATAGAGCAACCAAATAAGGAGGAATTTGTTGTCAAAGATGAAATCAAGGAAGAGATGAAGCAAGTGTTTGGTAAGATTACTCCAAAGGAAGGAAGAATAATGATAAAAGAAGCTAGAGTATAAATTCTTCCAAACTGGGATATTGCAAATGCCATGGTATTTGATGTGATTAGAAAGGAAACAAATACCATGTATAAGACAAAAGAAGAGGCCATAAAATCATCTAGGGGAGTCAAGTATAGTGAAGACCATGATGCATTAGTTTTGTGGTCATTGTAGAAAATGAATAAATCTCAATTTGGGGAAAAGTCTGACTCTGACTTAATGGGTAGCTTGATTATGATGAGTAGAAGAAAATTCAAATGAGGAAGTTGTTGTCATGAATAAAGAGACTGTGGAGCTTGCACTAGCAACAACAAGAAAGGAAAAGAAAAAGATAGATGAGTTGCATGCTAGATATGAAGAAGTTTTGGTGGCCTGCGATGAAGAAAGAAAGAAAAGAATGGAGATTGAAAGAAGGCTTGTCACTCATGAAAGGAAACAAGCCAAACATTTGGAGATAGAGGAGTCTTCTCAAAAAATGATTGCATCATGACATGCACCTCCCCCTATGACTAGTCCAATTGTTGAGATACCAGACACCCCTTCGCATCCAGAATATAACACTAAAGAAGAATTGGAAGAAGAAAAAATCAGGCTCAAGGTGGCACAATTAGAAGAATTACAAAGATATGAGGATAAAATCAAAGATGCATTTCTACTTCTAGTAGATCAAGTTGATTGGGAACTTTTTCACTTTATAATGTCCAAATTGGTGGACATGTGGGTTGCTAGTAACAAGAATGAGGTAGTGCTAAGGCAAATTTTGGATAAATGGATTGGAAGAGAAAAGAAGGTAATCAGCTTGTGTGTCAATATAATTGATAAAGCAAATACTAGTACCTTGATTGAAAAAGCATATGATCAGACAATTTTTTTATTGGATTTTGATATAAAAAGAGAAATATTGCAGAGAAAGATAAAAAGATGTTTCTCTAGGTATGTCACCAAGAATTTTGATCTTCTCTCTCATATTATCAATAGCACAACTTACATTAAGCCTAAAGAAGCATGGGGAAATGAATTGAAGGAGGCCTTGGGCCCATGAATGAATGATATAATAAATAAGGAGGATAATATATTGTTTGCAAGAATGGATGAAGAGATCACAAATGTCCAAATATGCTTTGATTCTTTTAGGCCTAAGATTAGAGGGTTAAAGAAAATATGGAAGAATATTATGAGGAGGGAGAAGGAGATCAACGATTTTGACTGGCCAAGTGATTATGTTTTTTGATGAAGGGTCGATAAAGTGTGTCTCAACAAAGAAACACCCACGAGTGGAGGCAAACAAACAAGTACAACAAGAAGAAGAAATCGAATCAGCCCTACCACCTATAGAAGAGACAAAGGTGGAAAATGTACAGGTGGCAATTTGAGTCTAATTAAGGTGAAACTAAAGGAACCTCAGTCCCACTAGAGACAAAGGACAATTAGCCTACATATGGGTAATGACTATTAAAGAAAAAGGAAGCAATTATCAAAATAGGATACCTTACTTTTGTGGTTAATCCACTATGGGTATACCTATGTGATAAGTTATGGAGTTGCTTTCAAATCATGAAAAATGCCAGATCTATTTATTTTTAAGGTAGCTAATGTACTATGAACTTATTAATAGTGACATCTTGTCTCTTATGTAACTATGCTTTGTACTTTGTTAGAAGACATGTATCCTTTCTCTCTAAGCCTAAAGCTTGTTGCAACTTACCTATATAAGTGAGTTCCAAGGGCTAGAGAAGGGTTTGAAATTTTGGTAAATGAATGTAATATCTCATTTCTTGGTCGATCTAGTATTGTATATTGTTATCCAAGATTTCTTTAATGAAAACAGAAAGTAGGAAGTGTTGAGTTTATTTTAGACATTTTCTCATGAAATTGATACTGAATTGTGTATTTCAAGCAAGATAATACAAAATGCACACATATTGGCAATCCAATCTGGATTTTGTCTCTTGTTTGTGTTGCTTTCAATTTCTAAGGTTTGATAACCAAGTTAAGCGTGTTTTCTATTGTGATTCATTTAGAATTATATTTTTCTCATGTCTTGCTAATAATCAAATTGATTGTGTAAATGCTTGATGTGGATTAAGAGAATTGAGGGTTTCATGGAAATATTTTGATAAGAATGAAGTTTAAGATTAAGTATTGATTTCTTCTGCACAAAGTGGGAAGATAGATCTAGTGTCATGTGTCAAATTTTGTGAATAAATAGCCCAATGGATAAAGCACTAGTCATATGACAAGTTGTGGAATATGGATAATCTATATGGTGTAAAATCCTTAAATCAAGTCTTTTAAATCTTTATTGTTTGTAGATCTAAAAAGTAAGCCTGCACTATATTCATGGAATCTTATGGTTTGAAGAAGTCGTTGTTTTCAATCCCTTTCATAGTCCTTCAATTAGAAGAGTTAAAGTCAAATTCGAATGTTATACTAGAATTTATGTTTATATATTATTGTTGAGGAGAAAAAGTAATAAATTCCAAGGTACCCCCACCTGAATCATGCAAAATTCAAAGGGAAGAAGACTAAAAGGTCTTAACATTTGGTCTCATTGATTTTCTCTAAATACCCATTATGGTTTTTAGCCAACTTCTCGGTATTTCTTGCACTTTCATAAGGTCTTTGAAATCATGTCAAATCAGGGGCCAACAATTCCAAAGTAGTTTCTACTAGGTTACCATTTCTCCCTATCATGGACAAGCGGGGTTTTCTTCGACATCATCACTAGGCCATATTGGGAAGAGGCTTTTTGCGAAGGGTGGTTGGCATAGAGTTTGGATGGGGTGATTTGCAAAGGTCATTTTCTCAGACGAGTCTTGTTATAGGGACTAGTGTGTTTGAGCGAGAAAAAAAATCGTTGGACATTTTTGTTTTCTCAAAATGCTTCTCTTATTGGGAGAAGGACAAGATCAATTTGTTGATGGGCTACAAGGACTTGACAAGGAATCAAGTATGCTTGGTATTTTTTTATTTTTCTCATATTTTCTTTGTTTATATACAATGAGCTTCAATGTCGAGCTTGTGGTCGAGAGGAGTTGTTTTGTTTCTATTTGGTGTAAGATTCTTTCGCAGCCTCTTTGCATAAGTAGATCACAATGGCTATGCATCTTGGGTTGGTCATATTTTGTAAATGTATTATAAATCATTTAGTATTAATATATTTCAGCCAATCTTAGTTATGCTTCATGTTTTAAAAACAAGGTGGTCTTTAAAAGTTGTAGGAGTGATATGGATAAAAAATAAATGCATTGATAAAGAAAAGTGATCTACTTATAAAAATGAGGTTTTTTAATTGAGATTTTAACATATGTCAAATGACCTATGCCCTAGTCTAAATTATATAGGATCTACGTATAGTGTATTTAATTCAGAATATTACATCTTACATTGTATTATATTTTATGTTATTTGGGGGTTAAATGTTTACCTAAAAATTTATAATTTTTGTTAAAAAAATTAAGTTATAAATCAATTTCAATATGCAAGTCACATCATAGTATCCAACATCAAGGTCTATATTGTTTTAAAAAAACAGAGGTTTCAAAAAATAATGCTGATTAATACAATAAAAGAACAAATTACAAAGCTTGAATTAAATGGATAGTGTAAAATTGTACCTTTCCTAACTTCTGATAACTAGTAATGACTTCTAAGGATAGAAATAAATCTACTAGTATGTTCACAATCTTTTATAGATGTTTAATACCATGTGATATTCTTGTTAAAGCATTTCATTTAAAATAGAACGAAAATATAGTCGTGTACTGTTGATCTCTTATCATATAGAAAGTACTTAAGTCTGCATCAACATGAGCTCTACACTCTTCCTATAAAACTCCAATAACTTTTCTTTTGCGGCATCCATGGTCCACAATCCATAATTATACTACTTCAAATAATTAAGTTAGCCTACCATTCATTTGTAATATTAGGCGGGCAGAGTTATCTTCATTTGTATTCTTTATTACCATTCTATTTCCCAAGCTTCAATCTACATGCAATAATCCTTTTCCAATGGAATTTTTGCTTCGATAGAATGCCATTTAATAGATATGGTATTGAACCGCGAGCCCATTTTGCAGTATTCAACACGTCGCCTTTTCTCTTAGGTATCGTTAAACAGCTACTAGACATTTGACAATAATGTTTTCATCAGTTCTCGACATCATTTAGTTTCTTGTTCAATTTACCAGTTACGAACGTTAATCTCAAGTATTATAATTTTGATATAACATTACAGTTCCTTGATAGATCTTTGGCTCTTTCCATTGTTTATTGCAGTATTTTCACCAAAGATGAGTTGCCCGTATAATGCAAAAGTTCTTAAATCGGGATATTTAGAAATATTGCAAGCCTTGACATGAGCTTCTAACACAATTTCATATTAATAAAACTCTACACGAGCACATCATTGTGCTTCAATACAATACAATTCAATGCATCAGTGGGCCAACTAATCAACAAGGCTGCTAAAATAATTGTGCTCCTCGTCAAGCTATTCTATCTCTCTAGCTTTGGCAATTGGATTGTTTTTGTGTTATGAATTGAAAATTCTACCTGTCGGTATTTCGAGAGACATCCAGACATCTTCAGAAATGTATTGAACAACCAATCATGATTACAGAGTGCTTGCAATGCTATTAATTGAGCCCGAGCTCCTATCTTAAAATATATGCATTGGCTACCTAGATGATGATGGGAGGTATGGCTACCACACAATCGTCTATAGCTGAAATGCTTTGACCGAATAGACTATTTCAACAATTTTAACTTGATGATTACTCAAGTACCACGCGGATGTGAAATTGGGATCGTTGATGATCAGCTACATTAAGGATAAAATTTTACCGGATTATCAGTTTTATTCGCCTACATTAAGGATGTCTCGGATGTTCATTTTAGAAAACCCCTAAACTACTTAAAAGACTTGTCTGCCAAGGAATGCTCATATTTTGATCAGTCCCTCACATTTATCCCACGTGATAATTGAAGCTTTTGATTATAAATGTTGATTATGTTTTATGTTTATTCAAACCAGTGATAGAAATCTCGATTGAGATTATGGAACACGGCTCTGGAAAAATATATCTATATTGCACCCTTCAGCAACCTCACTCTACTAAACTGCTTTGCTGCTCTGAACAAGTTCCTTCACTAGGAAGAAAAATGACTCTCTCACTAGCCAAGAATGACAGAGCCTATAAAGATATCCATTACTCCTTTCTATAGTTCCCCACATCTAGATACATATATGCAAAGAAAACTTCAGTGGTTCTCCAAATTTCCAGAATGGGGATGTACAGACAAGGTTTTGGGGGGCAGCAATGATGTTCCAAAATTTTAGAGATGGCAGGGGAAGCAATAGGGAGCAGCTATTAAAGTAATTTAAACAAATTAAAAGCGGATGATATCTTAAAAGGTAAATGCAATCTACCGCATTTGAAATGACAATACCCTACTTCAACGTTTGTAGGAGCTTTTAGCATTTTCTTCCTTCCAAAAACATTTTTGTTTTGGGCCTGTCCAGTACTTCAGGAATGAGACATTCTCTAAGCCTCCGGGCCATCATGATATGGGAAATGTCACCTGGACCCCAGGGAAACATCCCCATTAGACAATGAAAAACTTGAAAATCTGGGCTCGCGAATAATTTTAGTCTCCTCTGTTTGTAAACCTAGATAGCTGGAATTTTAGATTAGTGATTTTGAATATAACTTTCAAAAGGATTTTCTAACAAACTGTCTCAGAGAATGCCCTTGGCATGGGATTTGAATACAATTGTCCTTCAAAGTCTCCACACATTTTTATAGAATTATATCTCCCCAAATGAACCTAAACACAGGAAATAATGCCGACTTTGGTATCCAAACATGAGAACAGGTTTAATATCAGGACATGGCATCACTGATGAGCAACTCACTCTATATAGAGAAAATATAATGTTTTGCCACTGATCAAGTACCAGAAAACTTATATTATAAAGAGAGAAGAAATTGCACACTTCCTTGCACATTCTGAAAGCTTTCATGATCGATAGTTTTTGTCTTTTTAAATACAAAGTATCAAACCCTCCTGTTGACTTGCAGAGCTTTCTATGGAGAAATGAGTCAACTTGGACATTACTTTAAAAGTACAAAAAACTTCAAAAGTTTGTCCTGGGAACTTGTTTTCTCTCCCTTCGAGCAAGTGTCTGATCTCCTTGCTATTGCATTTTAAATATTTACAATGGAGCTAACTTTCGGGCGAAGAACTGGAAAGTGTTGTTAAATCTCAAAGATGGGGGCATGCTTTTCATGGTGATAGCTATATCCCTGCCATGATATCTTCAAAATACACTCTAACCAGATTCAATCACCATTGATATTTTGCAGCTAAAAGAACTTCTTCATATTGCTGTGCAGCATTGTCCCAGCTGAGATCTTGACTCATTCCACGTTTTTGAATTCCAACCCAGCTTTCTTTGAAGTCACGATATGTCCATAATGCATTACCAAGAGAATGGATCAAACATGATGTTTCTGCACGATCAAAAGTCCAGCCAAGACCAGTCTCTGCGAATGGATCAAAAGCTTTCACAGTGTCTTTCAAGCCCCCTACAGCATGGACAATTGGGATGGTTCCATATCGCATGGCATAAAGCTGATTCAGGCCACAAGGCTCAAATCTTGATGGCATTAGCAAAATGTCAGACCCTGCTGTTATGCGATGAGCTGTCCTTACTGAGAAGCCCACCCAGCCACGAACTTTATCCCTGTATCGACCCTCAAATGAACGTAACATGTCCTCTAAGTCAGTTCTTCCTGTACCTAGCATCACTAACTGCATATCTTGTTCAACCATCCAAGGCATCGCCTCTGCAATAAGATCTACACCCTTCTGATTATCTAAACGGCCAATGAAGCCTATCAATGGCACATCAGAGCGCACAGGCAAACCAAGCTCTTTTTGCAACGCAGCTTTACATGCAGGCTTGCCAGTTTCAAGAGTTTCAATAGAATAATTAACATAACCATCATCCTTGAGGTGGACATCTAATTCTGGGTTCCATTCCTTATCATCAATGCCATTCACAATCCCTCTTAGTTTCCATGAATTCTCCTTGATCACTTCATGCAAACCCCACCCTCCTTCAGTTGTTTGACATTCCCAAGCATAACCATGGCTTACTGCAACGATTCGATGAGCAGTCTTTAGGCCAGCCATGAAAATATTCAAGTGTTCTCCTCCAACAGGATCATAAAGCCTGAAATTATCAAGATATTGTTCTGGCAAATCTAGAAACTTGTAATCATCCAGTGGCCCACGTCCCTAGAATTGAGATAGTCAGTACAAAAATATCACAATTTTAATTTTTAAATTAGAAAATAACTGAAATCTACAAACAATTGACATATTGTTCTTATTTTTTCTTAACATGGTAAACTAATATAATACAAACAAGAATATATAGAAAATGCAAGTGGATTTCCTAGGAAAATAAAGTAAATATCAAGAATGAAAAAAGACAATACAGTAAAATTTTATGCTCTGGAAGAAAAAACATTCGTGGAATATACAAGTAGACTTATGAAGTTACTGACAATACAAATATACAGGGCACACAAACATACACATAATGATAAAAGACAGTACTGTGTTCAATTTTATGCTTTGGAAGAACAAAACATTTGACAAACTATACAAGTTGACTTATGACATCATTAATTATGTGTATACACAAAGCCCAAGAACAAATTCAAGTATGCATATGTCATTGAACAAAGATGACATGTTTATAGTTTTCTGCTTCGGAAGAGCCAAGTCATTTAAACTAAAATGTGATTTGACTCACAATTGTCAAGTATACAGATATGCAAAGCCTAAGAACAAATGCAATGCCCAAGAAAGAGTAGGCCATTGTTAACACCATATTGCAGAGTTTTAAACAGCAGAAAATTCTATGTTTGACAAACCATGGGTTGCCAATATCTACTGTCAATATTTTGAAGCTAGAAGGACACAAGTTGTTGGTAGGCACCATTTCTATGCTGTGTGGATATAACCTATTCCTAATAAGCATAGGTAATTTGTTTGCTATAGCAGCTAATATTGTAAATAATTGGCTCATCTCATTCACTCTTTCTCATTAAGGGTACTGTGAAAAATCTATACGGTATACCTATCGACTAAATTTGGAATGTATAGACATGTCCAAGGGATTGAGCTTAATTGGTTAAAATGTTGTGAATTCATTTTGGAGACTCCAATTCTTCATACAGAGATCTAAAGAAGGGTTTCTAAGTTATGAATCTTGATCTTCCATAAATGACTTCTGCTATGGAGTTGGTTTCTAAATAGAAGTGGATTTCTAAGAGGTGACACTAGGTCTTCTATAGATTATTTCTAATGTGTTTTCCTGTAAGGAACTTGTATTGGTC
The DNA here is from genome assembly GCA_028749045.1 of Cupressus sempervirens. Taxonomy (NCBI): domain Eukaryota; kingdom Viridiplantae; phylum Streptophyta; class Pinopsida; order Cupressales; family Cupressaceae; genus Cupressus; species Cupressus sempervirens. The sequence continues at coordinate 662,892,970 of CM053792.1, read as the reverse complement.
TCATGTTGATGTTCGTATGAGAAAGATATTTGTAATTGATGAAAAAAAAATTAAAAATTAAAACAGAGCTAATGTATTATTTGGGTCGTCCAAATTGAAGCAATGATGGAATATTCAACCTACAAATTCAATTTTGAAAGCCATTTCCTAGTAATCTGTGACCTCTTGAGCTATAAAGCTTCACCATATGATAATTTTCATGAGGTGGCAGCAAAAACCTGATGTGCTAAGTTATGGATCACTAGTACAGATCGGGTATACTTCATCAAGCCATGATCCCGATAGTATGCCTGAAGATAAACTGGCAACAGCGCAGTGTGCCAATCATTGGCAATAAAGACCAAGTTACCATCCCCATAACATACACCACCACAAGGTACGTGCCAAGGAACCTGTTCAAAAGATCTTCAATTTAGTACCCTGCCAATTGGTACAAAACGAAACTAAATTATAACTTTAAACTGAAAACAATCTAAGAATTTAAAACAGCAGGATAAGATATCAAAATCAAATAAAGAAAAATATTAACAGGAAGAAATTAAAAACTCAACAGAAAGACAAACAGTTGTACTGAAATATAGGTTTGAGATTCACCAAGCTTAAGAGAGTGCGTGTGTGCGCGTGTGTGTGTATAGAGTATTGGTTATCAGATGTAATGAATTTAGTCCTAGATAAGGAATGGGTTGAATAAGTAAATCGACATCCTCTACATGAAGTTTCTCCAGAATATTATAAATATTTGCCAATATCTAATAGCATCTTAACCCAGTTAAAGATCTGCAGTAATCCTGACAATGAAGCCAACTATCTTTTCTATTTTCTCTATTAGAAAGTATCTCGCAGATTAACCACAATGTGTAACTACTAATGTCTAAAATGATGACATCTATTACTGGCAAATTCTTGCATCTCAAACTCCAAGATGGGGTATCTCTAACCACCTCAGGATTTTACAGATAAGAGCATTGTCAGCGTATGATCGAGGTTCAGCTGTCAATGCACGAAGTGGGTAATGATAAAATCCTGCTCTTAACATAATCATGGTCCTCATTGAGAGCTTAATTGTGTATGGTCTGCGTAGACCTGATGATGAAGTTGTGTGTACTCCATAGAAGGCAATTGTTTAATCTAGAAGAGATTGGGTTGTACATATTATTTCGAAAAATATTGTTTTGCTACATTAACTGGAAAAAATGATCCCGGGGCTTTAATAAGGATCTCATACACCAAATTTTTGTCTAGCTTGTCAGCGCCCTATAACAAACTTGTAGCCATGAATAATGACACTACAATTTGAATTGTCCATCCAGCTAAGTCACAGTTGGATATGATGAGAAAATGGGAACATAAATTCCATGAAAAACACTGAATGTTGTTCCTCTTAAACTGCATTTAATTATGGATTCACTCTGGATTGGATATCCTCACAAGAGAAGGCATGCAAACTGCAGCCTGCGCTGACTGCTTTCCTAAATTGTGTCACATAATATCCCATCTCATTCTAAAATAGTTTATGGAGAACTAGAATTGTAAATTCAAATAAGAAAAGCAAATAATTTACAGTTCAAAAAAATAAATTTGCTAACTATTATTTTACTTGATAAATTAATTATTATAATTATAGGAAAATATATGTGAATTGTTTATATGAGATTTTATTATTAATATTATGTACTACTGTGTCTTAATATTCTGGCCTGATACCTTGTGACCTGTGCATCTGCTTTGATTTCACTTTTAAGGTTGTATCTCTTCTGTGATCCAAATGACCAGTAGATGTTGCTATATTGTGCGCCCTACTTTAATTTTATTAAATTTCCAATACCCTATTAAATTAAATTTTATTAAATTTTCAATACTTCAAATTAATTAAATTTTCAATATCCTATACCATTCGAACCAGTAGTTAATTTTATCTTTTCTATAAAAAAAAATTTGCACATTTATTATGGATAGAGCTTTATCTTAAAAAGTCAATTCCATTGAAATAAAATTGTAATATGACAAAATCTTTATGCAATATAACTCCAACATGGTGAACAGGAACTCTTCTGTGAAGACATGCTTGGAAATACTTTCTTCGAGAGAGGAATTCAAGATTGAACCTAAAATTGAGTCCCCTGAGGCCAATCACAATTGTAGTAACTGAAAACTATCTATTAAATAGACCTGGCCAGATGAGCTTGTTTACCAAATTTCATTTCTCTCTAAAGATAGGAAGCTCACAAGAAAGTGTTGGAGCCTACGTACTTTGGAGGTCAAATCACTTTAATTTTGTAATTGCAACAATATAAAGTATTAACATGTTGAAGCTTGCAGGAAAAGGTGATCAAATCCAAAGTAGATTGGAATTGATATGTAAAGTAGGGTGGTTATGCCACTCTCTGTCATCAGGGAAACAATAGAGAACAATAAAAACATGTGAAATATAAAACCACCTTGCAATTACCACATATTTGCAAAAACAATGTTCAAGTTGGAGAAACCTTCAAATGGGTAGAAACTCCAAGAAGAATGAGCAACTACTCATCCCACTAATCCAGTCATACAAGTTTTTAAATTGTCTCTTGGGCTTTTACAGACAACCATTTTGTCCTGAAGCTGGTGTAGACCTGTAGCAATACTTGTAGTAATGATAATGGGGGTACTAAAACCTCCACAGAAAACAGAGATGGACTTCTATCACCAACTCATGAAGGGATCTGCTATTCCGCACTCATAGCAGTCCATTATTTGGCTGCATTAATCCATTTGGTTCAATATGTAACCCTTTGAAAGACTAATTACCACTACCAAAACTGGTACAGCAATGGCCAGTCAACTGGCCTTCAAATGGGTAGAAAACTCCAAGAAGAACGAGCAACTACTCATCCCACTAATCCAGTCATACAAGTTTTTTAATTGCCTCATGGGCTTTTACATGAACTGCATACCGTCCCGAAGATGGTGTAGACCTGTAGCAATACTTGCACTGATGATAATGGAGGACTAAAACCTACATAGAAAAGAAAGATGAATTTCTATCGCCAACTCATGAAGGGATATGCTACTACATACTCGTAGCAGTCCATTGTTTGGCTGCATTAATCCATTTGGTTCAATATGCAACCCATTGAAAGAATAATTACCACAAGCAAAACAGGTACAGCAATGGCCATTCAACTGATTGCCTAAAGTAGGTTGAATCGCCACACCTGCAACAGAAAACTTTCTCGCTCCAACAACTTCACAACAAACCAATTAGCTTGCATGGCTTTAAAGCTCACTGTCAGCCAACCTCTTTGGCTTCAACTAACACAGACATCTAGCCAACCCTAAGCATGGCTGCCCGTGCCATTAAAAAATGAAAGCTTTCTCTTCTTCCAATGCTTCAGCTTTATATTGTCCCTTTAAATTTGCATCCCTGGGAATATGGATAGCTGTTTCACATAATCATTACTGCCAGTAAGGATAAGGGGATAGGAATCATAGCCAAAAAAGGCAAAACAATGACATATCAAGCAAAGATGATCACAGGAAAAGGGACATGTGGACTTTACAAAGAAGGCAAACAAACACACTGCAATGAGGAAATGATCATGCCAAAAACAAAACGCACTGATAAGGAATAGAACAGTTGCCATCAGAGGAAAAGGAACAAATGCTATCCAAAATAAGGAAAAATGCTTATTGCAAAGAACAGGAATACTTGCATACCAAGAAACAGAGCATGCCAACAATGGCAAGGCAATTGATCTCCGCCAAAGCAACCGTAAATGATTGCCACACAGAAAAACTGCCCTTCAATTTTATTTGCTGCTACATCCTCTACTGCTGCCAATAACCACACACATGGCAATTTTGTCCTTTGTGCAACTGGTGGACATTGCTAAAACTCAATCCATTAAATGCCCTAACTCTTAAGCCAGACTTGTACCATTGCCACAAGCAATGCCACCCCAACTGATATGATTCATGCAGTTGAGTGTTCTAGACAGGATTGAACTGAACTAGAGACAATGCTACACACAGTGAATAAATTGATAAGCAGGAGATGTTTTCCACAGCAAGTCAAATTGTGCTATTGCCATCAAGATTCAGTTGTGTAGCTTTTTGAGTCAAACTCATTGACCCATGTTTCATGAGTAGTGGTTCACAAGAACTTATCTCTCAGAAGAATGAATTGAACACAAAGCACTCATTGCATCTAGGTGATGCTCACAGAGGTGAAGCACCAAGACTTCTTAGGATGTCACCCATCCTAGTACTACTTCAGCTGGAGCGCACTTAACTACAGAGATTCCTCGCTAAGCTTACTTTGCTTGCAACCCCATTTGCGAAACCTACACTCAGGCTCTCAGCAACTCTGGTGCCTTATGAACCATTCATTAGAAAGCCCCTTATTCTCATCAATTGATTAGGAGATATTTTCCGCCACAAATCAAATTGTGATATTGCTATCAGGATTCAACTATATAGTTTTTTTAGTCAAACTCATTAACCCCCATTTCATGATTCAGCTTCGTCACTTTGGCATTATACAACAATGATTAAGCAAATGTCTAATAGTGGGGATTATCTTTACACTTTCGAGTGAAAGCTCACTTCTATGCCATCCCTAAAAAGAAACAAAAGCTTGTTTAGGGCCTGAAAAAAAAGAGCTGCCAAAGTGTCTAATCCCACAGTTTATTAAAGAACAAGAGGAAGGTAACATGAGAAACAACAAAGCAAAGTCTAATCATCCCCCTGCCAACACAAGCTCGAGTAGGCGTCCTAGTGGCTTGGGACATCAGCTGGCCCACATCCTTTCATGCTGATGCTATGACCTTCTGAACCAAAAACAAATTACACAACAGAGAGGCCCATTGCATAGGGCCTTCAAAATGAAAGCAGAGAGGTTGCAGATTCAAGAATTGCTCATTACATTTATGCCAATGGGCTAATTGCATCTTCGTTTCAACCTTGTTAGATCATCGTATTGGCAAGAAACAGTGAGTACCCTTCACAATACACCTCTCGATTATGTTTGTCCCAAGTATGAAAAGGTGTGAACCACCTTATTGGGGAAGGAGAAAGCTTCAAGAGAGACACAATTGAGAGTGATAAATATACATGGTCAGAAACAAGTGCATCCATCATTTCTAATCTAACTTGCCAATTTGAGTTACAGTACAGATGCAGGTTCGAGATTTGGGTTCAAAAACTATCCCATTTTTTTTGGGGGTTGGGTTCAAATCCATTTTGGGTACATACATACAAAAACGTGTTTTTTTAAATGTGTGTGCGTGCTTGTGTGCAACAACAAACAAGTCCATACACCAATATGCTAATAGTAAGGGTACATAGCAAAATACACCACCATGTTTGTGTTTCGGTGCAAAAGATATAAATTACATCATTTAGCCATACATACAACATGATACACTTGCTTGGTCAAGAGATAAGTGCAGTTATCTGAATTTTTATTTTGTAGTGTGTGTGTGTGTGTGCGCACTCGCGCACATGCACAACAACAACAAATAAGTCCATACACCACTATGCTAATAGTAAGGGCACATAGAAATACACCACCATGTCTGTGTTTTGGTGCAAAGGATATTAATTGCATCATTTATCCATACATACAACATGATACACTTGCTTGGTGAAGAGATAAGTGCAGTTATCTGAATTTTTATTTTGTATTGGTTAGAGGATTTCTAACCAAACTAGACCAAAAGTTGGGATTCAAATTTTAAGCCTTGGATTCAAAGCTATCATTCCTATTTTAATGAAACTCCTCTATAATTGTCAATTTGTACTTCATCTATTGTCAATTAGGATTTCCTCTGTTGATTTTAGAGGATCGTGCAAATGTATTAGCACTGCCTATATGATATGTGTTTTCTAAGTGCAGATTTGAATGTGTATATATACGAGTAGAAGAGACATGTCTCTTCAATCAATAATGGTTAGTGTAATTTAATTGCCATTACAAAATATCAACACACACACACACACACACACAGATATATATATATATATATATAATTCACGATTAATCAAATGCAATAATGTTTGACCAATATATGTGTGTGTGTGTGTGTGTCTAATTGACGATTAATAAAATTCGATAATGTTTAACCAATAACCATAGAGGGATCATCTCTAGATCAATTCAATCCGACTGAAGCTACAACATCAACTCTCTCTTAACTAGGGAGGATAAACACATGTTTAGATATTACCTCAATGTAATATCAAGTTGGCATGATTAAGAATATCTTTGATCAAAATATACTCACAATTTGGATATCATCTCATAATTTCAGGAGTAATGGCCTCAAAATATCAAGTCAAGTGATATTCACCAAGTACTCAAAAAATGTCCATAGATAATGTATCGTCAATAATACTTACCATAGAAACATTCATGGTCTATTTGAGAAACTTAATCCACCATGCAAATTATCATCTATCATGATCTACTTAGACATCATAAGATGTCCATCACAATAGAAGGTCATGGTATGTTTAAGGAGCATAATCCACCATAATCATGATCTGCTTAGACATCATAAGATGTCCATTACAATAGAAGATAAAGTTATTCTAAGAGCATCACCTCTCAATGACTTCTACAAATACAAGTAATAATCATTTGGAAGTTGTCACTTCCTCGTGATGTACACAAGGGGCGGGCCCACTAAAATCATGCAGTCACACATGGATTTTGAACACTCTCTGAATATCAATCTTCTGACCTCCTCATCCAATGTTGCCTCTGATGAAGTGTCAAACTCCCACTGAATCTGATTTATATTACATGCTCCATAATATTATGTATATTATGTACAACACAATATCAATTAGTCTCCTGCTAAGTGCCCCTTAAATGCTAAGACACTTGATATTTCCTTACTTATCTTCGTTCTTCCTTCTCTATTGATCAATTTGTTAGCCAATAGTAGTAGATGCATTATACAAAAATATGGAGAGCAAACATCCTAGTAATGTAGGACTAAAAGCTTATTCCTCTCCCTGCAAGTGTGTCTTAGTGGGCTCACGATCACACTCAGATCTGATTTATATTACATGCTCCATATTAATATGTATATGATGTACAACACAATATCGATTAGTCTCTTGCTAAGTGCCCCTTAAATGCTAAGACACTTGATATTTCCTTCCTTATCTTCGTTCTTCCTTCTCCATTGATCAATTTGTTAGCCAATAGTAGTAGATGCATTATAAAGAAATATGGAGAGCAGACATCCTAGTAACGTAGGACTAAAAGCTTATTCCTATCCCTACAAGTGTGTCTTTGTGGGCTCATGATCACACTCAGATCCAAGTTTGATATTTTCTAAACCAAAAACTTGTCAATCCAGTTTGACGAGGCATTGTGATCCCTCCATAAAGGCAAGACGATCCCTACACTAGATTGCATGATCTACCAGCCAGAAACTATTTGCGATCACACAACATGAGCAATACCTAATCTCATAGAGTCATCAATATTCCAATCTTTTATGACATCTATCTACGCCTTATATCTTCTTCTACCAGTGTTGTCCTTTCCTGTGTACTGATAGAGCGATAGAATATGCCGAAGTTCAAACCTTGCTCTGGTACCATGTTGTTTTTAGAGGATTGCTGCAAATGTATTAACACTGCATGTACGATATGTGTTTTCCAATTGCAGATCTGAATGTGTGTGTTTACACACACACACACACACACACATATATATATACACGAGTGGAAAAGATATTTCTAATCAAGAGACATGTCTCTTAATCAATATTGGTTATTATAAATGAATTGGCATTAGACAATATAAACATATATATATATATAAGTAGATATGTCTCATTGACTATTAATCAAATGCAATAATGTTTAACCAATAACCAGAGAGGGGTCATCTCTACATCAATTCAATCTAACTGAAGCTAAAACATCAACATCCTCTATAAGCAAGTTTTCATTTTCTTCACAAATACATAAATGACATTAAAACGTCCTTTTTGGCCTTTTCACTAGTCACTTTTAGGGTTGGGAGGATCGAATACTCCAAATTAGGCCAAACAACAATTGAAAAGGTTTTAAAAATGTTTTGAGACCAAATTTAACCCAAGTTCAGCTACTGGGCAGAAAATTCTTCAAAATTCACTCCAAATTCTGCCCGAGTTCCTCTAACAAAATTTGTAGTGAATCTATGGCTCTGTAGGCGAATTTGGGCAGAATTTGATAAGGACCAGACTTTGTACGGAATTGAACGAGACTTTGAGGTTTGTTGGAGAGAATTTGGTAGCTTAGTTTCTAATGGATGGAATGATAGCAAAAATAGGCCATTGATCAACATTGCAGCAATGTCCCCTAAAGGGGTGATGTTCTTGAAGGCAGTGGATTGTAAGGAGAAAGTCTCATTGTCAATATCCTCATAGAATCAACTGAGATGGTGGGAATTACTATACTCTGCAAGATGCAAACAATTGTAGGGCAGTTGGGTCTATAGTTGAGGCCAAAAATAATCAGGTTGTTTGGAGTCTTTGGACCAAAGTAACGAGAATCAGAGTCCGATCAGAATCGGCAAGGCTGAATCAAATAGTGAATCAGCCATGAATCGGAATCGAATAGGCTAGAAATCAGCAAATTAGAAAAAAGGTTGAAATTTAGTAACTTATTTCATAAACCCTTTAACGCTGATTCGATTCACCGATTCATGAAAAATCGTTTGGCTTGAATAGAATCATTGAATCGCGTGAATCGTCGTGATTGCCGTTACTATGCTTTGGACAACATCTACAATCCGTCCACTCAATTTATTCATGCAAAACATTGACACACAAATTGAATGGGTCAAACAAGTTCGGAGGCCAAGGAGATTTAAATATTTGTCCTTAGTCATCACATGTCACAAGCCATATTAATGGACTCAGTTGGAGTTGTTGAAGGTAATTTGAATATGTTTTTTCTTTATTTAATTTTTTAGTTTTAAATTTTTCATAGTGGATATATGATGTGTCTTTATATGCCATGTTAGATTGGCAAAACATAATTTGCATCATAGTTGGAAAACTCCACCATTTCTCAGCAAAAACTCAAGAACAACAAAAATTGCTTAAATTTAATTAGAAATGCATTTTTTTGCAAAATTCAATGGGATGATGCATCCAATCAGTCAATAAATGAGAACACAAAAGAAACAAGCTTAGTCTAGATATATTTAAAAACAAAGTGGGTACAAAATTGCATTCTCATGAGGAATGCTGATCTCTGGAAGCAAAAAAGGAAATAATGTATGTAAAACTAAAAGTAATACATCATTGCAATTACATCTTCCTCTTCGTAGCTCTAGCAAAAGCTAAGGGAGAGGTAGAACTAGAGGGTCTAGTCCTAGAAGTCTGCACTGGGCATGACTGTATTAGTCGGTGGCTCATCCTTCATCCTGGAAGTGGCTTTGCCTCTAGCTTCTCCTGGCACTAGGAATGACTACTCATTCTACTCAATATCATCCAGCATGAAACCAAATCCACCACCCTCCTCCATAGTTTGTCTCTCCAAATCATTGATGTCATCCTCTTTCACTTCAAATTCACTTTGAATCGATACAAATCAGTTTGCAAGTATTTGGAAGACTATTTCTCCCTCTTAGCAAAAAAAAATAAGTAATGAGAAATGAATTAATTTGGGTCATTTTTTGTCTTTATTTTGTTTGTAAGTGTTGTTATAAAACTACAAACTCAGCAAGTACTCAACAAGTTTTTGGTGCCGGTAAAAGCCATAAGAACTCGCTAGGCCAGAAAACCTGGTCAGTTTTTGCAACTCAGAGAGCACTCTGCCAGTAGTCCATCTATGATTTGCATCTCACACAATCAACTTGAGACAACTTGTGAAGGTGCAAGAGGCCTTGAGTGATATGGTCAACAATACCTTGTGGAGTGTGTGGAGGCAATCAAACACATAAAGAGGCCAGAAAGTAAAATTATTGAACTTGATGATGAGTGATGAACCGTGCAAAATAAGTTTTGAGTTTCACTAAACCTATCGTGAGAATGATAAGGTATGTTGACGTTGATTGCCCATGTTTGGGTGAGATTTATGATGGCATGGACACCATAGTGGAGAACAATCATAGAGGCCAAGGAACATACAAATACATTTTTCAAAGTTGTGGAACAAATTACTATTGATCGTCGGAACAAGATAAACAACCCCTTACACCTCTTAGCATATGCTTTGTTGCGAAGGTTTTATAGCCAAGAGATGCTTGCATTGCCAAGAAAGGTGACACCATAAAGAGAAGCAAAGGTTCTTGTTGGATACAAGGCTGCATATAAAAAGATATATGGAAACTCAAAATATTGTCTTCACTAAATTCAGCCAATTTGCATCTTCTAGATATTGTGACACTACCACTCTGAGTGGTGGTATACACATGATCAAGGATCCATTTTCTTGCAGCCTCTTGCAATTGAAGTTCTCTCCCAAGTATGTATCCTTTTATTTTATTTTACCATTTTTCATTTGAGTATGATGCAGTCATATTTAAATATTTTTTGTTTTAAATTTATGTTTTGACTTAATAAAATTTGATTCATGAACAATGAATCGTTATATTAAATACTAAATGTTTATGCAAACTCAATAGGTTGCAAGTTCTTCAGCTGGATGAAATTAAATTACATACTCCATCCACTCAGTTAAGTGCAATCCTTTGGGTGCAAAAAAAAGCAGAAGGATTCGGTGTACATACATTCCAACCATCACCTTTTGTCACAGAAGCAACCAAAATACAATGAGGGTGTGACTAGGAACTGGAAGCTAGCTGCTAAGCATGCTGATCTAGATGCCACAATTGCACAACTTGCCCATGTTTCCATATATGAACAAGAGGCAGCTCTTGCTTATGACACAAACATAGCTAGTACAAGTAGCAATCTAATGGATTGTGGTTCAAATAAAAATGAACCACATGTTAACCTTACGACTATAATCGAGATGAAGATGAATATGGCTTGTAATTTGAATTTTCATTGTGTAATGACATTTTAAGACTTGAATATTATAATTTTTGCAAAATACAAATATGATTTATGAAGTATTTTATTTATAATTTCATTGGCAATTATGGATTTATAAAGTATCAATGTCCTATCTTCTTTTTATATTTATAACGTTGATGTTTGAACATGTTATATAAATTCACAACAGACAAACCTGAACCCATGGAAAAGAATTTACCACATCCACATACCCGAACCCAAACCAGCAACTTAAGTTTCAGCATGCGCCAGCCATCATAGGAATAAACAGCGGTAAGCTATCATTTCCTCTATTCTATATTCAAAATGTTTCATGATCAATAATTTGTTTTTCATCAAAGGAGATCATTGTGGATATTTGGATGCAGTGTTGGAAGCCATTGGTGACAAAGACCTAAGGTTGCAAAACAAATTCATTAAAAGAGACAAATCTAATTCTAGTTGCCAAGATTGTTTTGGGAGTTGTTAATCTCAAGTTTCTTGAAAAGATCTTCTAGGGTCAGAATAGATGAGCTTCATCAAAATCATCATCACGAGTCAAGTGTCAATTTGACTATCTTTAGCAAGACCAGTTTATAGCCTGTGCTATTTTCAGTCCCCACCATTTCTGAGAAATAAACATATACTGATAAATCAATTTTTCACAGCTATTTATAAATTGCCTATGTTTTGATGATGTTTTAGAGTTTATTCTTAGTTAACAGTTATCTTCATCAGAAAACTATTTGAAGATTCCTTGACATAGGGCAAAGAATTTATTGACAAAAGAAGCTTGCTTTATGCAGAAGCAAACCATTCTTAGCTTATACATTCTAGTTAGCTTCTTAACTATTTTTCCATTCAATACCTTATTAACCCTTATAAATAAGTGTCACTTTGCACTTAGTTATGCGGAAGCAAACCATTCTTAGCTCATACATTCTAGTTAGCTTCTTAACTATTTTTCCATTCAATGCCTTATTAACCCTTATAAATAAGTGTCACTTTGCACTTAATTTTCTAATACAAATTTTACACCTACTTTCTGCTAAAACTGTTGTTTGAAAGACTTACGAGAGACCTTGTGCATGTGCTTAGGTAGATAGAATTGCTTTGTTGAATCTAAAGGCTTTGTATTGCATTTTTTTTATAAAGTTGATGATTGTGGTCTTATACACAATTCCTTAATTCCTTTCACCAATTTGTGTTTCCTTCATTCAAATAACTTTAATCCTTGTGTTGTAATCAAAGTGTTTGGTCTTTGCTATCAGACAGAAACAATGAACCTTCATTAGCTGCTTGAGGTTATTTAATTTAAGTAAAGAGACATAAAATCTCTCGTTGTGAGAAAAAGCGCTGAATCACCTTGTACCCAACTCAAACAGAAAAAGCAATTTCTTTAATCTGCTTGTAATATATACTCAAAAATCCCTTGTTATGAGAATAAGTGCTGAGCACCTTGTGCCCAACTCAAAAACCAAAAGTAATTCCTTTCATTTGCACGTAATGTATATTCAAAACCCCAAGGTTAAATTGTGCATATCCTCAAAAGCTAGAGGTCAAATTATTGGGTTCTAAGGTTTTGATTTCTTTTGTTACAAGGAGCTTCTCCTCTAATTTGTATATTGTCGAAAGCTAAACATCACATTATTAGGTTTTGTTATGGTAAAATGTTGTTGTTATTAAACAAAGGAGATGAAAGCTACTTAATCAGATTTAAAAAGGAAATGTTTCTAAAAGAGAGAATTGTGAACCAAGGACAAAAATAGAAACTACCTAATAAACTAAATACTAACTAAAATGGCCATTAAAGAAACACTACAATATTCTAAGACTAACCATAGCGGAAGCATCTCTACACTTCCAATGGCTCTCAATAGCGGCACAAGGCGTCCTCTCAACCTAGGTTGTATCCTTTGGTTTTCGATTTCTTCTCAGCAACGGGGCATGCCTAACCTGTGGCTAGCGACTACCTCCAATTCTTCTTCATAGTTGGTTCTACTTTTCCTCAAGCACCGTTTGGTGTTCCCAATGTTGGTTGGCTTCTCTTGGGTTCTAGTAGTCCCTTAGACCCTCTTTGTAGTCTCTTGTTGGGCATTAATAAAATTATTTTATCTTATCTTAATACCCTCCCTTAATGGTCATCGTCTAACTACCCTGCAAAACACTGGACAAGTCTTGTCGTCATAAATTCTTCAGAACACTTTGTCATTGTTGAGACCCTACCTGGATCTGCAAAATATCAATTATCAACATAAGCCAAAATCTGACCAAAAAAGAACAAACAAGCATGCCTCCTTTAGAATGCTCTGCAATAAGAGACAAGAACTTGCCATTGAGACAAGTTCGTCACTAACCCTCCCAGAATCAACAAAACTTCTAACAAGAAATCATCACAAGACTCCAACCTTATGTTGGATAACATAGTTGCCAAAGACATGCCAAGAATAACTATCATAATTTCGAGGAAAATCGACAAACCCTCCAAATTTCTGCAAAAGAGCGCAATGCCCCAAAATAGACAACAAAAAGTCACACTTTTTGAGAAAAAAAATCAGAAAACCCAAAAAATACAATTCGAGACACAGATTGGAGAATACAAAATGTTAATTGAGGAAAAAACCGTAAACCCACTAAACATTTTTTGAAAGATATATAGTTAAAACCCAACAGATAATTTTTAAGGAAAAAAATCATTACAACCCAATAATAATTTTTGAAGAAAAAAATTAAAACCCAACAAATATTTTTAAGGGAAAAAATATGAAAACCCATTATAAATTTTTTAAGGGAAAAAATTATGGAAACCCATTAGAGAAAACTTCATGTAGAAATACACGAGACTTTGTATGGTAAAAAAAACACATACAAGAATATGCAACTCACAAAAGACACATGCAAGGATATGCAATAAACATGCAAGTACATGCAACCTTCAATAATAAAAGACTTTTCTTCAAACTAGGAAATCAAATGGTCAAAACCCTCAACCAAGTTGGCAATCTTAGCAAAACTCTTTGAAGACGAACTACAATTATTTTTGTAAAATACATATATTGATTTTTATTTTAAATAATCTAAAAACAAATTTCTGGAAAAAAAAATCTAGATCAGAAGAGGCTCAAATTTTTCTTTAAAACTTCACTAAATATTATGAAATCCCATCGACCTACTCTGATACCATGTTATGGTAAATCAATGTTGTTGTTGTTAGTAAACAAAGGAGATGAAAGCTCTTTAAATAGATTTACAAAGATGATGTTTCTAAAAGAAACAATCGTGAACTAAAGACGAAAATAGAAAGTGCCTAATAAAACTAAAGACTACCTTAAGATGATCATTACAATAACATTACAATATTCTAATAGGATCTGGGGTTTTTGTTTTCTTTTGTCAAAAGGAGCTTCTCCTAATTTGAAGAAAGATTTCTCCTCATGCATTCTCCCATTTTGTGTTGCCCAGAAAGATGCTAATCAAAATCCTAATAATAAGAAATAACATGTAAGCAAATTCTATCTCACCTGATCATTTCAGCATGTAAAGGCTAACCCAATTTTAGACAGCTAATTTGCTTTTTCAATCCCTTAAGTGTTATCTGTCTGTCTAATTTGCCAGCATCTAACATTCAATAAATGATCATAATTTGTTACTTGGGTTAAATTGTTAGATGGAATCGGCACTTTCAAAAGCAATCCACATTTAGTCTATACCCCATTTGACTTCTCAGAAAGAGAGTTTATCTATTCACAATATTCCATCATCTTTGAAGCCCAACACTATGATCATTGCTTCAGGAACCAAAATAAAATTAAGATAAACAAATGATATTTTCAAAACCAAAATAAGAGCTACACCTCAACTGCAGCTTTGCAAAAAAGGACCATACGCTTCAAAATATCCTGCATTCAAATTGGAAAAATATTAGATTAGCTAAAGCCAAAATAACTAATCAAAAAGCTAACAAAGAACATGGAATCTAAACCCAAGGAAAAAGGCAATGTTAGTGTCCCCCTCCCCAATCCCTCCAAACCCCTTAAATGAGAGAGGGAAAAAGGGTAGGTAATATCATGTTTTTGCTTCACCTCTCGATTTCCCCCATAGATGTTGTTTTGAAACCCCTGAAATGTGGGACTATTGATAAATACAAAATCAACGCCATCAATATAAGCCTGGGAATATCGAACTTCCATATCCTGCAAAAAATAAATAAAATAGCTGGCATGCGTTAAAAATCAAAAGTGGTCTTTCTAAATCTATACAGCCTATTAAATCAATTAAACTTATAACCTGTAAGAAAAATGCCGTGTGATGCAGAACTGCATACCTGCCCATGTATATTATATCTTTTGCAAACTCCTGCATCAGTAGCTTCTTGATAATCACCATAACGAGGAGCCACAACCTGAATAGAAAACATTGAGTCACATTTTCAAATATGCTTCCTCCTACAAGATAAGTTTAGGGCCCAGGAAATGATATTTTGTACAACAAAATCTTGTTGCATATTATGGAAACACATGCCTTCCAAGGCCTTTTCTGGACGCAGAGAACCAGGCTGCAACAATTCCTCAAGGCTTGGTAGGAATGGGTAATGACACATCATTCGATGTGCATAAGGAACTTCAGCCAAGGAGGAATGCTCATTTCAATATAAAGAGGAATATATAATTATAAACTGAAATTTACAAATTCAGATTAACCCCCAGGCATTGAACTCTTTTAGGAGAAGAATATAAGAGTCTTGAGACAATGTTTATTAGAATTTTCAGTTCAGCTATAAAAAAGAACTCTTCATGAAAAAGCGTACAAAGAGAAGTATTAAAGTAATAGGTTACTGAGGATATAGCAATGCATGTTGGCTGCTTAATTTTTCATCTTAGTCACCACATTCGCATCCTGGAGATGCAAATTGGGTCTGGATGTAGTCCAGTCAAGATGTGCCCTCCCAATTGAGTCCAGATATGTCTTGGATGTGCATCCACAGGCTAGTCACAAAAAGTGGCATAAAGAACTCTTTAAAACTTAAAAGTGACTTAATATGCAATAAAAAACTTATTTTTGTTTTCTCTGTGTGCCATGGAATTTGGTGCGGTTTTGAAGTTCTTAATTTAACCTTAAGACCCCCATTTGATTTTTGAAGTATACCACAACTTTGAGTTTGCATGGTATGAGTATTTGACAATGTTGTGTCTTTTAAGGTTCATTCAAATGGCATTTAACATTTATCTTTGGCATTTGGCATGGATCACTGATGAAGTAACATAGTATCAAATGATTTAGTTTTTCATTTTTGTATATTTCTTTATGTGTATATACACACACAAAATGTGACATAAAAAACTCATTAAAAAGTAACATAAAAAAATTTAAAATATTTTGTGCGCCATGGAATTTCATGTGTTTTGAAGGTCTTAATTTGATCTTGGGACCCTGCGATGGGCACTGCCCCCAGACCCCCATTTGATTTTTGAATTACGCTACAACTTTGAGTTTGCACAGTATGAATATTTGACAATGCTATTGTGTCTTTAAGGTTTATTCAATCAGCATTTAATACAATCTTTGGCATTTGGTATTAAATTATTAATCAGTGAAGTATCATACCATCAAATGATTTAGTTTTACAATTCTGTATATTTCTTTAAATTTGTTGCATATATATATAAAAAAAACTTATTTTTATTTTCTTTGTGTGCTATGGAATTTGGTGCGGTTTTGAAGTTCTTAATTTAACCTTAAGACCCCCATTTGATTTTTGAGGTATACTATGACTTTGAGTTTGCATGGTATGAGTATTTGACAATGTTGTGTCTTTTAAGGTTTCATTCAAATGGCATTTAATATTTATCTTTGGCATTTGGCATGGATCACTGATGAAGTAACGTACTATCAAATGATTTAGTTTTTCATTTCTGTATTTTTTTTACGTGTATATACACACAGAAAATGTGACATAAAAAACTCATTAAAAAGTAACTGAAAAAATTTAAAAATATTTTGTGCACCATGGAATTTCGTGTGTTTTGAAGGTCTTAATTTGATCTTGGGACCCTGCGATGGGCACTTCCCCGAGACCCCCATTTGATTTTTGAATTACACTACAACTTTGAGTTTGCACAGTATGAGTATTTGACAATGCTGTTGTGTCTTTTAAGGTTTATTCAATCAGCATTTAATACAATTTTTGGCATTTGGTATTAAACTATTAATCAATGAAGTATCATACTATCAAATGATTTAGTTTTTCAATTCTGTATATTTCTTTAAATTTGTTGTATGTATGTATGAATGTGTATATATATATATATATATATATATGATTGAGTTTTTCAATTCTATATATTTCTTTAAATTTGTTGTATGTATGTATGTAAATAAATATATATATATATATATATATATATATATATTTATTTATTTATTTTAAATTTTTTTTTTTTTAAATTTTTTTTTGGGGGGTTTGGGTACGTGTGCATACATACATATACATACATACATATATATATATATATATATATATATATATATATATATGTATGTATGTATATGTATGTATGCACACGTACCCAAACCCCCCAAAAATATTTTGTACATACCCACATACGGGGATCACATACCCATATCGACAAGTTGGTGTTTCAAGTTCATACATCCTTTAATCTTGATCAAATGAGTGAGGTTGTAATGTCCTCTCGTTGGGGACATTAGAAATATTAAGAAGAGACGTATTTACAATATTAAGTTTGACCATGTGAGCTGGAAATTTATTATTAAAGGTCAAATTAATATTCCAAGTGGTCACAAGAGGACGAGGAGAGATAAGACAAAAAACCCAGAAAGGAAATCTAAGGGTCACCGTTGCGAGAATAAAAGGAGAAGAGACCCCTTCCTTTTGGTATGCTTGATTTTATTATTCAGTTCAGTTTTCTCTCTTGTGAGAGTCTCGGAAAGCTTCAACTTTCAACTAGTTGGAGGTTGTAGCCCCTAGTGCTAGGAAACAGCGGACGCAAACCCATTGTCCCGGGAAATATCAGTTCAGGTGTTTCATTCGCGCTTACAAAATTCCTCGGGTTTTATTATAGCATTGTATTCCATTTTGCCTATATCTAAGTTTGAGTGTTCTATCTGAGAAAGGTTGAATAAATCCCTATTGGAATTTCTATTGGTTTTCAATTTTGCTGGAAATTATCTGCAAAGTTTTATTGCTGATTATATTGTTAAAAGAGAAATCAGCAAATATCCGAGTTGGGATATTACATTGGTATCAGAGCCGGCTTTTCTGCCAACCTGTGAGGTTTCACAAAATATAAAGGGGGAAAACTGCTTTGGTCAAAGACAGGTATGTGCGGCTTCCATTATTTACAAGGGCAAATCAATAGTCTGCATTCAAAATTCAGTAAATAAGGATTGAATAGTCTTCAAATCTTCAAGTAACCTTTACCACTACTAAGTCATTATTAGTATTTGGACAGCTATTGGATTATTCAGCTTGCTCGCGGGAATACATATACTGTCAATAAAATTTCAAAGTCTTTTCTAGCACCTTTGGTAGTTTGAAAAAGATTTTCGAATGCCAAAAAAAAATCATGTCATCTTGTGGATATTTCATGCTCTTGTCCCCGCATTGAAAGCTTGTTTTCCGCAACATTCAATTGTTAGTAGCGATAAACTTGCAAGCCCCTAAATCAGTTGGTCTATATTGTTTACCTGAGCGCCATTGAGGAATAAATAAAATTAATTTTCATTTGGAGGAAATAGCTGCTAATACTCCTAAAAGTTATTAGCGCTAGAAGTATTGGCTTGTTCCGTAAACAAGTTCAACGCTTGTCATAACACCAGAAGAATTTCAAGAAGCCGACCCCCCCAATTTGGAATATCTTGGAATGACAACAGTTTAAGTGAAGTATTAACTATTGTTTTTGGAAGCCAGCTTGAATCGCATCATTCGGGAATATTGCTGGAAGTTCTAACAATCTTCTGTCGACACACCAATATAAGTGGGAGTTTCTTTTAACTTGTACTCTAAGAGCCGAGAAATCAAGGACGGGCCCTGGTGAAAATATCTAGTTACAAAGGAGCTATGTCGTCTTTCTTGAGACGATTTCATATAGGTAGGCATTACACCTTTCTAAAAAACACCATCATTCTTGGAGCAGTTACTTGTGGGCATTTGCAGATTAACGAAAACCAAATACAATGAAGTTCTTCATTGGAAAAGTTTTACTTCATTCGCATGAGTACTGAACCTCAATTTTTTCTGATTCAACGGGACAGTGAGTCTCAATAGGTTGCGAATGGTGGTAAAACAGGAGGGCAATAAATTATCAGGCCACTCACTCCCATTCAGCAATGTGCCAGCAACCACGGGCAGCAGTTTGATAACTCGCAGTTACCATTTTTAACAACCCGATATCCCTCAAAAGCAAGGTATTAACGGAATGATAAATTTCATCAGGAGCACAAAATATTCAGTTGGTATTTCCATTCGAACAAGTATTCTTCGAATGTGAGCTAAGCACGTCATACACATTTCAGACGGAGCCCATTTATATCACATACAGAGGATTGCAGGGCTTTCTTCTAATATTACGGCTTTATCTAAGGCAGTATTCCCTTCGCCCTCATTGGCAGCCATATGGACTGAAAGAAAGGTGTGAGGAGGTGAAGGTAATAGGCAAAACTACCACACACACAACAATGACGTATCCGTTGAAATCAATGTTGAGTTTGGAATGGAAGAGGATATGCATTCAAGGTGATAAGTGGTTCCTCGCAAAAGACATTACAATCTGACAGTACAGCCCAGGCAAAATTCAAACCAATAGAGACAAGGTGGGAAGCAGTGAGTGGTTGGTTACTCGTTGTTTTTGAACGGGTCTTTTTGATATCTGTTATGACAAACATGTCCTACCTCGTGGTTTGATGATTATCGGTCCATTATGATGAATCAGTCTTCGCCTTTTGATATTCATCAAATGGTATGTGGAAAAATAAATAAATGAATTTGTGTTAAACATAGAAACGACACCATGGAAAAAAGGAAGAGAAGTCTAGTGGCAGGAAAAAGTTCCAAATTATCCAACATCATGTGAAGTTGAATGGGTTGATGCAGAAGATCCATTTTTTCTCTCATATACAAGTGGTAGCACAGGAAAGCCAATGGGTGTTCGCGCTTACAGATGCAAGATATTGCCACAGAGTCCTAGTGAGCACACCTCTTGCTTGACAAGTGCAAGGAGTGATTCCAGCTGTTCTCTGTGTGATGAAAGGATTCAAAAGATACAATCCATAAAAATGCTAGAGGGAATATTTATTTGTGCGGCTTCACACTATCTAAAGTCATTTTTTTTAAGAGGGAGTTTGGAGTTTGAATTGCATTTAATAGAGATACACTCGGATTTACATTTAGAGATACACTCGGATTTACTTCAGTGTATTATTGGAAAAAATGAGTTAAATGAGAAGGTTGTTACAAAAGCAAGGCCAATATCATCAAATCCTCAGGCTAAGAAACTCTCTTCACAAGTATAGCGTGATTAGTCTAAAGAATCATCTGGCTCATAGCAGCAAGAACAAGAACAAATGTCAAGGCTACAAACACAACACAAACAATTTAATTATAATCTGCAACGCTAGGGACAACAAGATTATCAAGGTAACTCATGTGATAATTCAAAATTATATCAAGAGAAGCAACGGAAGTTTGAAAGATCACTTCATCAATCACATCAAGAGAACGCTATGAGTGGAAAAGAACACAAAGTTTCAAAATCTCAAGCAAAAACTCCTCAAGGTCTATTTCCCAAACCTTCATCAGCATTGAATATTGAAAACATTTATGATCCATTGCAAGATCTGCCAATTGTCACTTCAATAACTAATATAAGGTCACAGTGAAATGATACATTACATAATCATCAAACAGCTATAACTACACAGGGAGTAGTGACATCTGCAAATGAGCTAACTTCTAGTTATATTTCATATGCCAGAGATATGGGCTCATCTACTACTGTTGGTAATAGGCACACAAATACTATAAAGCTACAAGAACATTTAGCCCAAAAGTCTGAAGCCAACATGAGAGCAAAAATCCTTGATATTTTTGGAGAGTATGAAAAACTTCCTATCAAAATTCAGAATGAGTTATCATTCAATGATTACTTGGATTTTCAGTTAGAGTACCAAAACAGGATTGACATGACGAAAAGGAAGTAATATCAGCTCAAGATCTCCTTGCAAAAAACTAGTGCAAAACTATGTATGATGAATGTCCCACAGATCAAGGTCATCAAATTGAGGTTTTTGAACTAGAAGAGCAGTCAACTACCATTGACTTACAACTTTCCAGCGACCACGTAGAAGATGTTACCTAGGGAACAAGTTTTTATGTTGGTGAATTGGAGGTCAGTGTTGACAAACAGGCGGATGAGGACAGTTACACACAAGGTAATAACAGATTGGAAATTTTGTGTAATTAACCATATAGTACCTATGCCCATGACAAAAATTCAGAAGAACAATCCAAGATGACACTACAAGACGATGAGTTGTATCAACAGGATAAGGAAATGGATGCACTTAGAAATCAACTAAAGGTTAGTAAAGACATAGTTGTGGCATCCTTGGTGCAGTATGACAGTACCCACGAGTTGGTTGAGGAGTTCTACAGGAAGGTCCCAAGGGAAGGGGAAGGTGACTGGCATGTGGCCGATTTACAGAAGGTCAAAACAGCCCTCGAGACTATGAAATCAAATTACTTATATCTGCTGTCCAACAGGGATTATATTCTTAAGTTGCTGAGATTTATGCAGCACAGTCAAATAGGGAAAAGGATGAGATTGAGGATCTCAACAGGAAGCTTAAGTATGTTCAAGAGGCATTGAGTGAAACTCAACTTTCTCTACAGAGAGCAAAAAATCAAATCAAACTCATGGAACACTCCCGAGAACATGAGAATAGAATGAGGCAAGAGTTCTTCCAAGAAGTCATTGACGAACTTGAGAGCATCCAGCAAGTGTATAACTTGGATAGCTGCCCCAAATGGTTAAGTAGCAAAACTTCAGAAAACTTTCGGTTTGTTGACAACCCTTTGTTTGAAGTTGTTGCTGATTGGACGTTCGACAATCCTCTTTTTGTGTTACATGAGGGATCATCTCTTATTTGCCATGAAGAGGAAGAGTTTGATTTCAGCCTTTGGATCCTGGCTCAGATCTTAGCAATGAATCTGAATCTCAACATGGGAATGATGAATCAACTTCTGTTGCTTATCATTTGATCAGCCCCAACATATTTTTCGATTTCACCCCATTCAGGAGTTGGGTGGATTTTCTTCATCAGCCTCTGAACAATTCTCGGTGGAGTATTTATGTGAGGCTTGTGGTTAGATTCTCAGCATCTTTCATATTCATAGCACCTATGTGCTTGGGAATTCTCCAAGTTTATGGCGACAATATGAATTTTGATGTCTATGGGATGGTGGTTTCAGCTTTTGAACAGCTCATTTCTTACATCATCCATTTTGGTCAGGTCTTTACATTCTACTGGATTATACATGGACCCTGGATATATTTCTATCTCATCATAGCAGCGAGGCAGCGTAACAGAGTCTGGGATCCAGATGTTGGTAGATTGTATCTATGGTTAGACAAGGAATTTCCTGTGGTCCCATTCAGTTTGAGGTTGAATATGGTGACGATCAGTGTTGATCAATTTACAGGCGCGGCATTTCTTCATAGAGTAATATGGGATCCAGGGATTCGGTTGGCAGATGGTTTGCAGAGTGGTACCGTGCTTCACAATTTGGCCGGGTTTGTTGTTAGTTTAGGCTACTGGGTTAACTACATATTTATATGGGATCCTGGAACATATTGCTTGAGGGCAAGCAAACTCAAGGAGGGGAGATTTGTAATGTCCTTTCTCTTTGGGGACATTAGAAATATTAAGAAGAGACATATTTACAATATTAAGTTTGACTATGTGAGCTAGAAATTTATTATTAAAGGTCAAATTAATATTCCAAGTGGTCACAAGAGGATGAGGAGAGATAAGATGAAAAACCCAAAAAGGAAGTTGAAGGGTCACTGTTGCGAGAATAAAAGGAGAAGAGACCCCTTCCTTTTGGTATGCTTGATTTTATTATTCAGTTTGGTTTTCTCTCTTGTGAGAATCTCAGAAAGCTTCAGCTTTCAGCTAGTTGGAGGACGTAGCCCCTCATGCTACCAAACAGTGGACGCAAACCCATTGTCCCAGGAAACATTAGTTCAGGTGTTTCATTCGCGCTTATAGAATTCCTCGCATTTTATTATAGCATTGTATTCCATTTTGCCTATATCTAAGTTTGAATGTTCTATCTGGGAAAGCTTGAATAAATCCCTATTGGAATTTCTATCGATTTTCGATTATGCTGGAAATTATCTACAAAGTTTTATTGCTGATTATATTGTTAAAAGAGAAATCAGTAAATATCTGGTTTAGGATATTACAAAGGTTTATGTCATATGCATCATCATTATACACAAATTATACAATTAGCCTGATCTCCTCGAAGTTCCTCCTATATCCAGTGATTGAGTTCTTTAACCTACATACAAACCCATTCTATGACAGGTTGAATGTTGAGGACAATATATGGGATGGTTTATGGTTCCATTTGCTCATGTTAGTAAAGACCAGTATCTAGAAGGCAGGAGTGCCAAAATCCCCATTATACCACAAATGGGAGAAAAAATTGTTGAGATTGCAAGTTCTAGCTCGGTAGAGAGAAGGGCGATGGAGCTGACAATGCTATCGTAGAGTTGTCAGTGAGAAATGTGCCAAACCCCTCTACTAGAAAAGAACAACGAAATAAATAAATGATATAAACATCAATGAATAACCAAAAATAGGTCAAAGGGGCTAGAACATGCATCAGTTACAATAGCAGAGGACAATGTCAAAGAACAATGTCAAAGAAAGGGGGCCCAACACATGGAGTAAATACAACAAGAAAAAACAAAAGAAACAAACATAAATGTTAACCAAAGAAATAGTAACCCCAAACAAGTACCGAGTATAAATATTTGTGCAAGAGAAGGGCCCTACATTGTAATGGAAGTAGATGAGGATCATCTAGGCAAGTAACACATATCATCAAGTGTGTATATTTTGGGATGCATTGGGGAAGCCAATGATATTGTCAATCACAGTAAGAGTACCAATGCAAAGTCTGAGAATACTCATTAGAAGTATAGGGCTGACGGATCAAAGAGACAATCCTAGGAAGCAATGAATTTTGCATAGTGAATTGTAGGTTTTAGCATTTATATAATAATGTGGAGATTTATATAATAATAAGGGGATATAATATTTTATCTTATATATTATTAAATTTACCATTTTAGATTAGTTGCATAAGAGAAGAAGGTAGATCTAGGAGCAAATAGGACATAGACAAAATTTTCCCTACAAAAAAATCAAACACAGATGAACAAGTTTATTCTACAAAAAACAGCAATTACAGATAATTAGAAAGGTAGAATTGTTAATTCTTTTATAAGAAAAATGAATGATATGATATGATATGATAGATTTTAATGACGTCCACGAGGCTAAAGTAGCCTATGGGACCCACACAATCACCCCCCCAAGGCAAGAGCGGAACTAATCTAGTTGCAAAGTTTTGGTTAACTTGTCTCTCCTTTTTTGAAGTTTGATGATCAGAGCCCCTATTCTCTTCACTTGATCTTCCTCAAATAAATAGTTGAAGTCCTTGTTCTGCAATATCCCTGTATAACCAAATCTAATGTTGTTGTATGCCAGGCAATCCATAACAAAGTACTATTCTGTCTCAACTGCTCCCATATTACAAAATAAACACGTTCTCTCTGCCTACTCTTCCTTTGGAACATGCCATCTACTAGTTTCACACCGCAGCCAGTGTGAACTAGTTCTGAGTTGTGCCATCAACATTTTTGCTTTCCAATTAATAGGTGCTCTTATATAGGCCTTTTCATCATGACTAGAAGTGGGGTTAAATTCTTTAATGTAATAAGATTTTTTCTGCCCTATGTCTCATCCATAGAATATTACGAAATCTTTCCATGACAAACTTCTTTATTTCTTTAATGTTAACTAGGCAAGTATGGATGTTGATATCTCATTTTCGCATCCATTTGTCATTTTGCTTCATCCATGTGCTTTTCTGCCTGACAAGTTTTTCCTCTACGACTAGCTTGGGCCAGCGATGTGTTTCTAGACCTTGGGTTTTCTTTAAATAGCTTATTATCCGGACCAATGCGACGGCTTCTAACGGAAAGGAACCCACCTCCGCCAATAGAATCTCATACGGTACCGTGGTCTTGACTTTAAGATTGCATGTGATGAAGTGTTTTTGAATTCTTTCTACCTATCTCCATTTCTGTTCAGACATACTACCGCCTCACACTTTGTATCCATATAGAATAACTGGAGTGACCAGCAAACCAAAAAGAGTTTTCATGGTCGTCCAATCCCATAATTCTGCATTCCTGCACCTTTTTGTAAAGAGTATAACACCTTCCAACCCCCTTGGATCCTTTTTGATTTGCATGTATCCCAATTGAGTTTGTTATGAAAATCTATGCCCAAGTATTTGTACTCCTCCACAATCTGAAGAGGGCTACCCTCAAACAAAAACTTGTCCTATATGCTCCTATTCTTCTTCAGCGAGAAGATCATAACTTTGGTTTTGCTAGTGTTCACTTGCATTCCCACTTCATGGCAAAAACTTTCTAGTGCTTTCAAGTGTTCTTTCAAACCTTTAGCTGTTCTAGCAAGTATTATGAGATCATTTGCATATAAGAGCAATCTTATCACAAAGTGAGCCAGCAGTAACCCCTCATCATTGGTTTTGTTTATCCATTCTTCTAACTTGTCAATATAGAGCCCGTAAAATGTTGGAGATAGTGGACACCCTTGTTTAACCCCGATGTTGCTACCAAAATCTTTTGATAGCCCTTTTGTTGTTTTGATTTTAGCTTTGACCTACTCATATTATCTATGAACAACCGGCCTAAGCTCTTTAGGAACTTCCAACTCTTCCATTCTGTCTCATAGTTTGTTACGTGGCATAGTGTCAAATGCTTTTTTAAAGTCTATAAAACAACAAAAAGCCTCGTCCCCCTGAGTGTCCCAAACTTTCTCTATCAAGTATCTGAGAGTGATGTCGTGATCTATAGGAGAGTGTTTCGGTCTAAAGCCTACATGCCCTTTTGCTCTTTTGCCTTTTGTTTCGGCCCAATTGCTGATTTTTTGTTCTACCATGCTACCAAATAACTTTCCGAAGAATGGATTGACCATGATGGTTCGGTAATTAGAAGGGTTGTTTATGTCTCCGCTTTTGTGGAGTGGGATCACCACACTTGTTGTCCATTTTACAAGGAAGCCTTCTCTATTGACACTGTTGAAAATCTTGGTAATGTGTGGTGTCAGGGTTTCAGCACCCCATTTTAAGTGTTCAGCTTGTAGCCCATCTATATCTTGCGCTTTACCAGCAGCTAACCTCCTTATACCTTGAATGATATCCTTCTGGCTGAATAACTCACCTGTAGTCTTGGTTACCATGGTTCTATGTTCTCCTAAATCACACTCGTAGAGGGTCTTGGCATATTCCAACCATTTGGTTCCTGTGATGTTGTTCTCTAACTGTGTTTTTCTCTGTTGAAGCTCTTTCCAAAACTTTTTGGGGCTGCTTTTACCAAGATTAATCAACTCGATTCTTCTCATGTTCACATACTCTTCTTTCTTCTTTTTAATCAGCTGATCATATTCCTTTCTACTTTCTCTGTTCATGTTCTTTTTCCAATTCTTTTTTGCCATTTTGCACTCCTCATAAAACCACGGATTGGCCGAAAAAGTGTTCTTGGCTTCCCTTGTGGCCTTAGATCTTTTACACTCCTCCAGGGCTTTAATGATAGTAAGAACAAGATTATCCTTGTCCATGGAATGTTGTTTATCAAACTTGAGATGCTTTCCCTGAACCCTAGACAGTCGCAAAAGAGTCTCGAAAAATATTATGGTTTTCTTGTGTCATTAAAACTTTGCCGGTCGGAATCATCTTCCTCTTCTGTAAAGGTTTTGAGACAATATGTTGATCTTTAAAGTGAGTGGCCACCCTTATCAAGATGGGGTTATGGTCAAATTTTAGGTCAATGGGGCAATCCTCTATCTCAAAGCTAGTTATCTTTGCAGCATAGTCTTGTGAGCATATGACATAATCTACAACACTTTGCCCATTGTACCTTTTGCATGTGATTCCACCCGATTTAGGCCACTTTTCCATACCATTGCATGTGACCATGTTATATAGGCAGCATAAGCCTAGTAATTCAGCCCCAAAGTGATTAATCTTTCCCGTGCTATCCTATGAAGATCTTTCCCATTTTTGTGTCCCTACTTCTTCTAGCCAAACTGGATCTCTTCTTTCTTTGTAACTCTCCTTAAGATTGAGAGTTTGGTTGTTTGTTGTTCTAGCATTGAAATCACCTATTATCATTATTTCCCCTAGAGAGCTAAAGGTTGCTATGTCTTTTTTGAGTGCAGCAAACAGGTCTTCTTGATCCAATCTATGTGTTTTATACATATTTTAGCCTTTTGGGACCAAGTAGCAAACCGCCACCATTGTAAAAATCTGATTCTCTGTTATTTTTATCTATATATATTGCTTGTTTACATCTTCTTTCTCCAAGTTTATAAATCTGCTCCAAGTTTCTTTAATTAGAACAGTGATGCCTCCATGCCCCTTACCATTTTCTATCTTCTCATTCCACAATGATACCTTCTTATACCCCTCAAAATCTGGAACCCTACACCCATCATGTTCGTGAGTCTCGGTAAGCATAATGATGTCATTATCTTTAGCTATCGGCCCTAACCCAGGTCCTCTTTTCCAAGGATAACCTCTACAGTTCCAGCTGACTATAGTTATATGTTCCTGGGTGGGCCCGAGTTCCTGTTTATTGTGTGTGATTTTGTCACTGATTTGGGCTTTGCCATTTTGTAGCCACGCCCATTTGCCGTTTTCTCTTGCTGTTTTCACTTTTTCCCATTCCTTCCTTCTTTCTTCCTGTTGAGTTAAGGTGAGGTCATCATCAAGATATATGTGTGTGCCTCTAAGAAACTTCCTCTTGCTGAAGATGTTGTTTTTGTCCCTTGTATTCCTCATTGTCACTCTAACATGTTTGTCCTTGCCTCCTCCTATCCATTTTCTGATTCTCTATGCTTGTATGGTTGTTCCATGCCAGTCTAGTTGGTCTTTAAATAAGTCTTTAACTAGATCTGTTGTGTTTTCCTATTCTCCATAGTCTCGTAGCCCTTTAATGACAATATTTGCTGCTTTCTCATTTCTTTCTTTTTCCTCTCTAATCTGCCTTTGAACTTGTTTTTCTATGTTGTAAATAGAAGTGTTTGTTGGCCCCTTAACTATGTTAGCCCATGATCTAACTTCTTCGATTTACTCTCTGAGTTGATTCTCTTTTATTTCCATATTGGCCATGGCATCTTGTATATTTTTCATTTGTGGGTTTTTGTCTCCTTCCTTAGCCCCTCCTCCCGCAATACTTGCTGCTGTCCTCTTTTCCCCTACTTCTTTCTTTAACAATATTAATTCACACTCTCCTTTTTCCATATTAAATTGCAATTTTTGAATTTATTCTCTAAATGACTTGACCTCCATTGCTAGTTTCCAATTATCTTCAGTGACTCTTTTCATTGTGATACTTTCTGTTTGGCTCCTCTCTTCAAGTGCCCACACCCTCTCATTCATAGCTACCAAGTCGTTCACAAAGATGTCTGGGTACCACGTCATAGGTGTCCTCATGGGGCTGTAATTATTTGGCAGCCCATCCTCCACTGTGTCCATTGCCTGAGAATTATCTGTCTTCCCTTTACCTTTGATACCATCAAACCGCTTAACTGTTTCAGAGATTTCAGTTGGCCTCAAACTTTGTTCCCCCACCTTTGCACTGTCTAGGATGTGTGGTATCGGTTTCGGGAGTAAAGCTGCGAGCTTCCCTCTTTTTGTATTTTTAATCTTTCGTATCTTTCCCTGTCTAATTATTCTTTTATACTGTTTGGCATTCACGTAGATGTAGTTTCCTCTTGTAGGTGGTCTGCTGACTTGCAAGAAGTTCAAAATGTTTGTGGGTATATTACCATTTGTTCCTCCAAGACTGAACAAACTCATGTGTCCGATTGGAGGTCCTGGAAGAATGAGGAAGCTCCCTTTATTCCACTTGATTATGCTATTTTGTATTAAACTATCCCCGTGTGTCAGGACCATGCCTTTGTTACTAGAGATGTCATTGTGTTCCTAGAAAATCCGTTGAAGGTGTGTGCTTGTGTGTGAAATGTCACAACCAAGACCAAATGTCAACATCACATGCAAATGAGTTTTCCATAGAACAGATAGAATTTAAAGAGAATGGGATAAAAGTGCAGAACAAGATATAACAACAAAGAAAAAGGTAGATATGTTGTTTATCCATGGAGACAAAAGAAACACAGGCACAAGTTAGTGAGAAACAAGTTGAATTAGAAGACAACCAAGTTATTGATACCAGCCTAATGATCAACTGAGATGAAACATCCCAAGGAAGCAAGTGGTCAATTGGGCAGATGGAAATTATTAAATATACTAGTAAAGTTGACTCCTACAAGAAATGAGAAATGATTGGGCCAACACAAGTTTAGAAAAAGGAAAAAGAATTGTCACAGTATCCACTCATTTGTTTCCCAAAATTATGCATGACAGTAGCCTCAAAGATATCAAAACAGTGAGTCGTGGGGACCGTCTTTCAAAACGAAAGTATCTACAAAGAATCTTTGTTGGGAAAATTCACCAAAATAAATAAATTAACATCCTCAAAGTAATTTGGTAGGAACATACCCCAAAAGAAGCACATCACCAAAGCGTCCATGGTAGGAAACATCCACAAAGAGAAAAGCATTCGTAAAGAGGCCCTGGTGGGCAGCATACACTAGAAGCAAAGCACTACCAAAGCATCCTTGATAAGAAACATCTACCAAATGTAAAAGCCAACAACAGATGCTCCTTGGTGAGAGAAAATCTATTAAAAGTGGACCATTGCCAAGAAGTCCTTAGTGGGGAATATACCAAGACAGTGAGCATTCAGTTGGTGAACATCTACCAAAAGTAGAGCATTGCAAAAAGAGCCCTTCATTTTGAACATCTAGTAGAAGCAAAGCATCGCTAGAATTGTTAGGGTGGCACATCTCCAAGAAGCAATGCATCTCCAATGTGTCCTTTTTGGCTTGTTGGGAAACGTTTACCAATAGAGAAGATCCAACGAAAACAAAACATCACAAAAGAATCCTTGGTAACATCTATCTAAAGAAACAATATCCAAAAAGTAGTGTGGAAAACAAGGGCCAAAATCATTAGCCAATATATTACTAGTTAAGGATATTACCCCTTGTCACAAAACCAACAACCAAAGTGCTAAAGATCATGTGCTGGAAGAATCGGAAAAATAAAATTCTTATCAAGGATTCATGTAACAGACAATTGACAAAGGAAATTCAACAGGACTACCATTTAGGACTACAGCATGGATTCCCAATATTTTCTAGCTTACAGTGAATCTTACAATCTGAATTAATCTTTCTGGGCAATTTTAACTTTGAGATTATTTTTAATGAGGGTTTTTCCAAGAAAGAAGCAACAGAGAAATGAGGCACTATCTCCAAATCACACCAATGAACAAAGAGACCTTATAATAGTAAGAAAGCAATATTGTAGAAAACTGTTTTTGAGACATTCATTATTGGATTATATTTGGTGATAAAGGAGCAACAACACCAGGGACATGAGAAAAAGGAGTATATGCAGCCACTAAAATAAGAGTCCTTTGTGTTTAAAGTAATGCGGCCAAACATTTTCTATTATATAAGTGATCTGTAAACTAGTGAAAACTACGCCCTATTGTCAATGTAATTAAGTATTTACTAATTACAGTTTACTTGAATTTACTTAGGATAATACATTTTCATATTAGTTGTCATTGATACACCTAGGAGTTTGCATTCTATTTGCGCACATGGTGTACAAGAAATCCACCTGCACATAGTTGTTCTCTCACGTCATTGTTTGTGAGCTCCACCTTTGTGTTCTTATCAAATTATCATCCTCTCATTATTGCACATACTTTATTGCACAATGGAGGATGGTCCACCTTTGGTGGACATGTGCTTACATCTTGCATAGTTGATAGCTTATCATTTGCATCTATCCCTCCTACTTATCATGCATTGTCTATATATTCAAGCACATCTATAATGAATTCATCCATTATCATTTGATCAGTATTGAGATTCTCATTTAATCATCATTGTCTCTCTTATTTGTGCTATCTCTTGAGCTTCTAGATCTTGGCATTGCATTCATTGCCTTAGGCAAATTCTTACATGGTATTAAAGCCAAAGGAGCATTCATTTCATAACCATTGGAGAGCTTTGTTTGCTTCAACTATTAGAGGGCCACAATTCAAATCCAGGATCAACATTTTGTGGGAGTGTTTTGAGAAAGATTAGACCTCGCCCTTGCATCCGGATTGCCATTCTGGTGATTTTTTACTATAAATTTGCCTTCCTTGCACAAAACTCAGATTTGAGGCAAAAAACTTATGCAAATCGGACCCCTCAGGCCCGATCTATGATTGGGTAATGGTTTTTGGCGATTTTTATTTCAGATCTAAATTTTTGTTTTATTTCTATCATTATTACAAATTTGTGATATTTTATTTTCCGTCGAGATTTTTTTTGTTTGTAAAAAATTGGCCTATTAGACTTGTATATTTGGTCAGATCAAAGTTTGCAAGGTCAACAAAATGAATTAGGTCACGCAGTCATACCCCGACCTGATTCAATCCTTGAGACAAATCAGAGCGAGCTAATCACAAGCGAGTGAAGGCAAATCACATTCAAATCAGGTCTCAACTCGTAGTTCAGGTACAAATCGGCTTCCACTCAGATCGATTTTCACATCAATCACATTCCCTCCACAAAACAATATACACAGTGGAAGTTTTACTCCAACCGTGCATATGGGATTAAACTCCCGCTCTACCCCTCGGCGGCACCACCGCCTCCACCACGTGCCTACCGCTTAATGTCACTTTTCTTTGCCATGCAACAACCTTGCACCGCTCACACCAAAGCCACACAACCAGATCCAAAGGCCACACGAAACATAGAGGACATGCGAAAACCCAAGAACAGAGCCATGCGGAAACCACACAAGCAACACAGGCATGCCACGTAAGATCCATCAAGATGCCACACAAACGCTAAATCCCCACCACACAGCATCATAGTTAGTGCCATGCAGACAAACAAGCCACGTCAGCAACCACGCAGACAACTCACCAACTGCCATGTCACTAGATTAATCAGTACATGACACATCATCCTGATCGCCACATCAACCTCTGTGTCACATCAGCTGCCACAAAACCGTACAATAAACTTCTTTTTTTATGTCATCATCTTACTACATTTAATTTGATGGTCGTTTGACCATCACAACGAGGCAAGTTTGTTTTTCTTTAACAGTCGTTTGGAAGTCAAATTTAAGCTCGTAGGTTTACTGATGTAATCAGCGCTTGAAAATCAAAAGCCCTCACAATTTGCAGTTTTCAATTTGCAATCCAGCTTTGAGAGGTTATAACTTAATCATCCAGGCTCCAAATTACGTGTGATTTTTTCTTATTTTGGCCTAAATTTCCTACTTTTCAGTGGTGGTGTTAGTTTCTAATTTGGTGCATTAATTTTGCAAAAATTGCAGTTTTTTGCAACTGCACCTATCTAATCCTGAATTTTGCATCTTCAAAGACTTCGTTTGAGCTCATAGACACATTTTCAATTGCAATTTTTTTTGATAGTGCATGATTTTTTGTCTACTTTCCAAACTCGCAATAATATTGTAGTCTTGTTTGGGCAAAAATTTCACTTTCAGAAATTGGTCAATTTTGGCCTTGAATGATTTGATTTGATTCTGAGCTATATTGATTAGTGTTTGATTCAGCCTTGAAAAGGCAGTTGTAAACATCAAAATCAGAAGACCACTTTTGCTCAAATCAGCAAGCAACAATTTTGCACGCACTATAATATAAAGTGCCAAAATCATCATTTTGAAGGCGTTCTTTGATTGAGTGGAAAAGGGGGAGGTGTCTTGTGTGCTTGTGTCTCTTTTATTTGTGCTCTTTCAATACTTTATCATGGGTTCTATTCCAAAATTAACTCCTCATAACTATGCTACATGGAAAGATAAAATATGGGAAGAGTTATTGATGAAAGGTTTAAATACTTATGTGGATGCTATATTTAAACAACCCACTGATGATGCTGATAAAGATACAATATTTACTTGGCAAAAAGAAGAGTCTCAGGCTTTAGGAACCTTGCTAAGACATACATCAGATGCAGTCAAGTATCACATCAAAAACATCAGCAATACTAAAGATGCTTGGGATAAAATTGCAGACTTGTATGGCAAAGGAGATGAGGATATGGCAGAGAGAATTGAGGAGAATCGTCTCCAATTGGATCCTAGGGAACTTTGACACCATACAAGATTATCTCAACAAAGTCAATGAATATAGAGCATAACTTACAGATTGTGTTGTACCCATTAAGGATAGGGAGTTGGTTAATCATTTGTTGGAACATCTTCCTCCTAAATATGCTTCTTTTGTTTCAAGTTACCATACTCATTGGCTGACCATGGGAGATGCCTTCACTAAGCCTTCATTTGAGTCATTTGCAGAAATCTTGGTCCTAGAACAAGATAAGTTGATAAGTATGGAGAATCGCAAGTCTTCAAAGTCTAAGGCATTGGTGGCTAATCAGGGGAATCAAGGTGGCAAGCATCCCAACGAGAAGCAAAAGCAGTGGAACACAAAATCACAAGATGAAACACAAAAATCTTCCTACTCACAAGAAGGAAAGTTTTTTTCCAACAACGAAAAGAAGGGGAACAACTTCAACAAGAAGGAGAAAATAATTTGTGCATATTGCAAGAAGCCAAATCATGAGGAGCATAATTGCAAGGACGAGAAAATTGATGAGTTCACAAACATAATCAGGAAACTAAACATTAATTTATCAAATGCCTACAAGGATAAGGGGTTATCATCTACCACTTCAAAAGGTAGAGGGCAAGCTTTGGTGGCAAGTACAAATAATTCTGAGGAATGGGTTTTTGACTCAAGTGCTACACATCATATGGGTGCTCCAAAGGAGCAACTTTCTTCTTTGAAACCATCCAAAGTACCTTACATCTATGTTGGAGATGATACACAAGTGGAAGTTAAAGGAAAAGGGGATGATGATATGGACAACAGAGTTTTCAAAGATGTTCTTCATTTTCCCAACCTAAGCACTAGCCTCCATTCAATCTACCAAATAACTCACCATGGATGTGGAAATAAAGGAGAGTTCCTTCCTGATTCAGTTGTGGTAAAAAATCCTAAGGATGATTCCATGGTGGCAATAGCAAGGCTAACCATGGCACGAGGCTTTATTCTTTTTCTCACTTTGTGTATCAGTCTAGTTTCCTTGCCTTGTTGACACACTCAAATTCACAAAGTAAACTTTGGCATGAAAGGTTTGGACATCTCAACTATTAATATCTTCAACAACTTAGCAGCAAGGATATGGTCATGGGTCTACCTCAAGTCAAGCATTCAGAGGGTGTATGTTTAGGTTGTGAAAAGGTCAAGCATCTAGAAGAAAACTTTGACAAGCGGAAGTCTTGGACAGCAACATTTGATCTTGAATTGGTTCATAGTGATGTAGTTGGCCCATTTCCAATGTCATCATTCGGCAAGGCTTGCTATGCTCTCACCTTTACTGATGACTTTTCACACTACACTTGGGTCTTATTTCTTACTCATACGAGTGTAGTGTTTGATAACTTTCTCACCTTCAAGGCTCACGTTGAGAAGCAATCAAGGAAAGCCATCAAGATTCTTCGTACAAGCAATGGAAGGGAGTATGTGAACTCAAGGCTTATAACTTTTGTACACATGAGGGAATTGATCTTCAACATTCAATTCCATACACTCCACAACAAAATGGTGTTGTGGAGAGGAAAAATAGAACCCTTAAGGAGATGACCACTTGTATGCTACAACATAAGTTTCTTGATCAAGCTTTTTGGGCTGAAGCAATATTTTATGCCAATTACATCCAAAATAGAAGTCCTCATAAGGCCTTTGATGGAGTTACTCCTTTTGAGGCTTGGTGTGGAAGAAAACCTATTGTGAGACATTTTAGAGTCTTTGGTTGTCCAACTTGGGCAAGGATACCTCCACAAAAATGCAAGGCATTGGAACCACAAAGAAAACCTTGCATATTTGTTGGTTATCTCGAGACTCTAAAGGATACAAATTTATGGCTCCAAAGACACGTGAGATTTTAATGAAAGGAGTGTTCATTTTGAAGAAATTTGTCCTAGCCTGGCTTCTTCAACTCCTACTTCCTTCACAGAAAGTGATAGTGATGACAGTGACTTGGAAGATGAGATTCCTTCATATCTAACTCACAGGCCACCACCTTTGCAAGGTCAACAAACAGTTGAAGATATTCCTTCATCTTATTCTTCTACTGGACCTCGTTGGGCACAACAAAAAACTTCATTGAGCAAGTTCATTGGTATGGAATCCTTCCGATACTAGGAGGACAAGAGCACAACACAAATTATTTCCACATGCTTATGTAGCAAACCCTTCGAATCTACAATCATTTAAGGAAGCATTAGGGGTTCCTAAATGGGACAAAGCTATGGAGGAAGAGTATAACTCTTTGATGAGAAACAATATTTGGGACTTAGTTCCTCTTCCTAAGGGAAGAAAGTTGGTTCATTGTAAGTGGATCAATTGAACCAAGTATGCAACGGATGGAAGTGTGGATAAGTATAAGGCTAGACTCGTTACAAAAGGTTTCTTACAAGTTCCCGACATTGACTATACTAAAAGACCTTTCCACCAGTTTTCAACATATACTCCATTCGTACAAAGCTAGCTATTGCTGCAGTTCATGGTTGGGTTGTAAATCAAATGGATGTTAAGAGTGCTTTTCTACATGTGGATCTTCTTGAGGAGATTTATATAAAGTGGCAGCAGGGATTCATACATGATACTAATGTGATTTGCGGGTTGAGGAAGTCTATTTATGGACTTAAACAAGCTCCAAGGGCTTGGTATGCCAAGATGGATTCCTTTCTTCTCTTAGCATAATTCATGAGGTGGCATTTGCTTCTTCATGTCAAAATTCTTCAGAGGGATGACTCACATTTGATATATGTGTTTTATGTTGATGACATGATCATTGTAGGGAGTACTTCATCCATCCATCGTTGATAGTGTCACATCTTCTTTGCAAGACATATTTTCTATGACAGACTTGGGTTTACTTCACTATTTCCTTGGTATTGAGATAACTGAGTCTTCAACAGGGATCACACTTTCTCAGCTCAAGTATGCTCTGAATTTACTTGCTCGATTTCAAATTAGTAATTGCAAGGTTGCACACACTCCTTTTCTTTCAAGTGTCAAGGTAGAGGTTAAGTGTACCACACCACTTGTTAATGCTACATTGTATAGACAGCTTGTTGGAAGTCCCATCTACTTGACACACACACACCCTCAGATAGCTTTTGCAGTTGGCAATGCGCATGGTTTCTCGCTTCATGCAAGATCCACATGAGTTTCATTGGAAGGCAGCCGAACACATCTTGCACTATGATGGAGCCCTAAATGCCGAAAAAAATGGGCATCCATGTTGTGCATCTCAAAATTATTACACTCATAAAGGATGTCATGCTTGGCCGGGCAAAGCAGTTCTTGAAATATACCAACAAAGAAAAGGCTTGTCAGCATTTAACAAATCTGGTTATTCCTGAGAAAACGGTATCTAAACCTGTAATTCCTATAAAGTTAGAATATCGTTTATCAAAGAGGTGGCTGCAGCAATTATGGAATCAACCTAGTCTTTGTTATCTCCAGATAAAGCCTGCACATGTTATGGCAGATCTTATCTTAGCTCTGCAAAGCTACAGCGGAGATTAGTCAGAAAGTCTTGTAGCCACTCATCAGCAGTTCATCACAAATTTGGTCTATGAGATTCCTAAAAATGACAAAGTCAAAACAGGAGTGCGTGCAGCAATTATGGAATCAGCTTAGTTTTCATTATCTCCAGATAAAGCCTGCACATGTTAAGGCAGATCTTCTCTTAGCTCTGCAAAGCTACGGCAGAAATTAGTTGGAAAGGCTTGTAGCCACTGTTCAGCAATTCATCACAATTTTGGTCTATGAGATTCCTATAAATGACAAAGTCAAAACAGGAGTGAAGAATTTTGAGTTTCTTTATGGAGCAAATGAGAAATCTCAAGTTGTCAATCATACGGTTTTTCTACAGTGATATAGTAAACAGTGAAGACTTCAATATTGTAGCAGATTTCAAATTCGAATGAAAACGAGAAGCTTGAACCCTGGGATATTCGGGAGAGATTGACTCAGCAGAATGACCAGTACTTCTTCAGCTACAAAGACAAGAAGCATCGGATGGAGACTAATGCTAACAAAGCTACAACAGCCAGCTTTTAGAAAACCACGGGGCAGGACAAAGCCATACACATGGACTCCAAGAGGATTGGAATGAAAAAGAAGCTGGTATTTTATAGAGTTCGAGCACTTCAGGACCAGATATAAATCGAGAATGAATACGATACATGTCTGACGTCGGAAGAACGAAACTTTCCATCATCAAATTAAGGTTATAAATGGCGAATTTACTTTTCATATGATGAGGGATCGGCAAGCAACACTAGATCTGATCACATGAAGACTATTTCAATAAAAACTACACCAAAGGTTGTGATACGCCGCCGATAATCTCCGTGAGAAGAATTGACATCTTACTTATTCACAAATATAAAGTGAATCAATGTTTGTTTGAGGGTGCGTTCAATTAGTTTACTAATTGATCACCGATACATTAAATGACTTAGCAATCAAAGGTACAGTTAAGAATAAAGGTGTTATTTAATTTTAAAAGGACATAACCTTTCATTCTTAAAAGGTCACAGACTTTTATTGTCAATATATAAATATTAGATGCAAAAGTGAGAAAAATAGATAAGTAATGAGACCCATTCAGAAATATTAGACGAGAGGTGCAGACTTGTCGGGAGGATTATGAATTATGAAGAATGATTTGTATTATGAATTCATTTATATTATTTTAATGATAGATAAAAAAATCTTTTTGTTTATATTTATTTAAGGCATAGCGATTTAAATTGTAGTTTGGATCCACCCTTTTATGATCAGTAAGAAGATTATTGAATTATTCCGACAAAGCTTATGCATTGAATTTTTCATCGCATTCTTTGTTTGATTATCGGGAATAGGCGTGAAAAATATAGGTTTTTCCTCATCTCTGTTTAATTGGGCTTCCCGCTAGAGAAGTTAAATTCCTTTTAGACTAGCTTCCCGCTAGAGAAGTTAAATTCCTTTTAGACTAACATTGAATTGCATACAAGAATTATCTTCTGCATTTGGAGTATAGGAAAAATCGCTGATATTTTAAATAAATATTGTCTCATAAAGTGCTACGTAATAATCTTCACTGTGGTTGACTATGTTGTCCAGATAAGCAAAGGGACTGGTCTTTTGAAATCATTGAAGTAAAATTATTGGATTTATAATTGGAGTTGGTAATCTATATATTTCCTCCTTACATGCATCAGCTCAGTTATTACATAAACATTCAACCATTTCAAGCAATCATATAACTTCATATTGATCGAGTTCAAGGACCCTTCCAGCCTAAGAACTCACAAGATCCAAATTCGCTACATTAAAGCTTTAAACAAGGTGATCAGATTCAAGGTGAAGGTTTACCCGCCTAGGTGTCGTGAAGCCTGTTGATGTTTGACAGCTTTTGTCAGATAAACCTATATATAATTATATATGACATATAATATATGTGTGTGTATGTGTTCTTTATATTGAGATATAAGGTTATTGTTATATGAGAAAATTTTATATATATATATATATGAGATTAAATTTGTTATTAATTATTTGATTAATGAATAGACTTGTCCTGTGAAGTGACATGTCTATTCATGGCCTATTCTCAATATATATATATATATATATATATATATATATATATGAGGATGTTGCATTTGGAACACACAT
Source organism: Cupressus sempervirens (assembly GCA_028749045.1). NCBI lineage: Eukaryota > Viridiplantae > Streptophyta > Pinopsida > Cupressales > Cupressaceae > Cupressus > Cupressus sempervirens. The sequence goes on along the minus strand of CM053792.1, from coordinate 662,853,738 downwards.
ACCTACTAAGGCAGTGCTTAATACATTTGGAGCGGTTCTCTGAAAATTTATGGTATCAGAGCTGCTGCAAATGTAAGGCTCAAGCATTTCAAGCAATATCTTGAAGATGAAATCACTACATCGTCCATATTAATGTATCATCGATTGAAAAATTATTTGGATTTCTTGTGCACTAAAGTGATCACTTAAGTATAAGTTTTGACAAGATTCCTTGTGTATAGTTTGCTATCTTGCTGAAGGATTGGTGAATTTAGCAATTGCGTGGCATTCATGATTGCTGGCATACGAAACTGCAATAAGACATACTTTCACACACCTGAGATGAAACTTGTAACTCTATATTAAGAGACCATGCATCTACAAGTTCCAGGAAACAGAGAATAATATTTGTAGAGCATTCAGAAAATAATCACTTGTCCTGACCTGATTCAAGGATGTCAATTTGTGTCTCTCTTTCTAAGCCATGGGTGGGAAATCTTGTTTGGTAGATGTATTGATTTTATTTAATCATCAAAAGGGACCCGTGGGGTTAATCAAAAGCATTACATCAAGGAGGAAACAACGATTCATTGGGTTTGTCGTAGCCAGTCATCAATCTTCAGCATGAATTTAGTCATCTTTGTATTTACATAGCCCCACGTAGAGCATAGATGTAGGCGTAGTGATTTTACAAATTCCCATCCACCATATGCAGAATGAAGTTGCATACACATGAAGTTACTTTGCCCGATAATTTGTCTGGAAGTCTGCCCATGTTATATTCGTGTGTCCCAATGATAAAGACAAATACTGCATAAACACAGAGTTGCCCTTGTAGGCAAAGCGAGAGTTATATGGAAGGGATAAGGTAAGATGAATAAATAATTGAGAGTATGCAAATGATGAATCACATGCCACGTGAGTGGAGATAGACCCAAAACCAAGGAGTACGAACGGTCAACAATCTAGGGATCCATTTCATCAAGCAACGTGTTGAGCATGCAGTACAAATGCTCACACATACCAATGTGATATACTAGGTCATCATTTTTGTGCCAACCAAGCCATAAGGGAAGAAAAGAAAGGTTGTTTTCTACGAGTAGGAATCCTACACAAAAAATAAAATAAAATTTGACCAAACCATGATACCAAGGCCCACATTCTCATCTAGAAAAACAATGACATCAATTTATAGTCAAATTAATATGACTATTCAATGTACAAAGTATTAGGTAGTGATCTCAAAGGTAAGTATAATATATCATTGTTTTGTATGCAAATGGAAGTAGTATGAACATATGAATATTAAATTGATTACATTATGTAAATAAGAGCATATTATTATTCAAGAATAATAATTGGATAAATGATTATAATTTAATATTATAAGTTCTTTAAATAAATCTATAGAAATAATGAATCAAGTTTCATAGTGCCAGTATAGGGACCATGCTTATTTCTGTATGTATGATTGCGTGTCAATTTAAAGTTGGAATAAAAATTAAAGTCATAAAATGAAGAGTTATGTTACTAACAGTAATATACATGAGCTGAATTACTAATATTATTAATGTTAACATTCTCTTATTTGTATGTACTATAAGAGCTATTGCCCTTGATCTTTTCCTCTGAGAATGTTATTGCAAGAAAAAAGAGGGAGATTGAGATTTAAAGGGAGACAGACATTTCATTAGAAGCAACCTTGAAAGAGAGGGAGCAGATAGAGAATAGGATTCAATTAACCTTCGGTGATCATGGCCATATTGATTCAGAGGGAGTTTGAAAGTCTGTATGTGTGACCATATGACTTTAATGGGCCTGCCCCCTAGGTACATCATAAGGAAGTGATGACTTCCAAATGATGTCACATGTATTTGCAGAAGTTACTATAAGGTGATGATCTTACAATTACTTGTATTATGAGATCAAACAAATTGAGTATATGGCAAATGTTTTGCATCTCAACATTCTGGAAGGCCATTACTCAAAGGGTATTTGCTAAATATCATTAATATTTTGGGAGGCCAATACTCGAGTCTTGATATCAAATATGATATCAAAACCTTTTGAGTACTTGGTGAGTATTATTGATATCCTGTGACACCAATACTCTTGATATCAAATGTGATATCAAAACCTTTTGAGTACTTGGTGAATATCATTGATATTTTGGGAGGCTAATACTCTTGATATCAGATGTGATATCAAACCTCATTTGGGTACTTGGTGAATATCAAGTGTTGATATTTTGGAAGACCAATACTCATAATATCAAATGCGATACCAAATGGTGGAAATCTTATGGGATATCCTTTAATTGTTATTTGTAATATTACATTGAAGTAATATTTATTCTTATGTGTTTATCCTTCTAAGCTAAGAAGGAGCGTTGATGTTTAATAGCATCTGTCGGATAAACTATTCATGACCTATTCTTAATATATATATATATATATATGAGGATGTTGCATTTAGAACACACATACCTACTAAGGCAATTCTTAATACATTTGTAGGGGTCCTCTGAAAATTTAACAAAGCCTAAATTGCAGGGTTTCATTCTCATTCGTTGGCCAAAACTGATTGGGTAATTCTATTAGAGAATTGGCAAAGCTTTGGGATTTCCAATTTGTGGTTTTGGAAACCAATAGATTGGCGACCCTACTGGGGACAGCTGCTCACAACAAGTGTTGTGAAGTTACCCAGAATTTCAGATTTCGCAAATCAGAATAAGAAAGCAGTTGTATTAGATTGTTCAGAAGTGAACTCTATTGGAAGTGAGAACCTAGAAGATCAGCAATCAATATATTCCTCAAACGAGGTGGCGACTCTATTTAATAAGATTTCAGTCGGTAGCTCTATTGAGGGAGAAGACTCAAAAGGAAATGATTTGATTACCTAATAGGAAATAAAACAGAGGAATATGTATTATGAACAGGAACTGGATCAATGTTAAACCATGAAGGAAGCACACATATACCCCTTAGATGCATTTTTCAATTTGGAAAGATATAAGGCGAATCCACAACCCATTTATTCTTAAGGATGGTGAATAATTTTCGGGAAGTACCTTCAAACATCATGCCTCCACGCAAGGAATTCATAAGAAAATTTTGTGAGTTGGGAATCTCACCAGATGACCCTGATTTGAAGCTTCTCTTCTAAATAATAGAGAAGATGATGAAAGTCCAAGTCATATATCTCCTTTTGGATACATTTTTGAACTTGAAAAAACAAGAAGAATCTACAATACAATTCTTCATGAGGATGTTTAATGGCTATCAAGAAATACCTTAAGAATGTTGACCTCCATCCTTTGATCATTTCCATGGAATGCAAGAACTAGGTCTCTTATATGATCATTAGTTCCTTGTCTTTCTCAAACTTACGAATAATGAACTAACTGCAAAAGAGAGTGAATGCGAGACAGAAGATGCATATGAGTTAAGAGATGTTTCAAAATCAAACATAGAAGAATTTTTTGGATAGTCTGAAAAGGAATCCGCCTATGATAAGATTTGTGCAACAACAAATATCAGGGAATGTAAAGATGAGGACAAGGATTCTCTCAACATGGAAGAAATGTCAACCTCGTTAGATCTGGAATATCATAAACATGTTGAAAAAATGGTTCAAATCTTTTCTCAACCCATCGAAATGAACAAGTTAATGGATCAGTGTATAATCAAGGGGTACTAGATGAAGGAGATGGTAATTCCCAAGAATCCAATTGTGGAGACGAAGTAAAACTGTATATGGTATACGATCAAGATGAAGTTTCAAAAGATAAAAGCTCTCATGGAGCTATGCCTGGATTCTCTGTGCTCTTGAGCCCACTGTTTGAAGAGAAAATAGAAGAAACTATGTCTATGTCCTCCATGTTCTTAAATCCATTGTTTGAAGAGGATTTTCTATGCAATCAAGTCCATCAGCATCATAACAAGGATGGCAGGCCTAGTGATATTTTTGAAGTTGATGAAACTCATGATATGTACTCAGAAGGTGAGGTTTTCAGTTCATCCTATGAGCAAGAGTTGTATCAAACATGTGAAGATGAGATTGAATCAAACAAGCACGATGAAGAAGATAGATTGAAGGATAGTCCTGAAGATTGTTCAAAATATCTCACCTGACCATATCCCTAATATATGTGAAGAAGTGTCTCCTAGACATGAACCATCTTTCAAACCATTACATGAACAGGTGTTGCACCATAGCTCTAGAGAAAAGATTGGATCAAACAAACATAATTGACATTTTGAATGTGGAGACATAGCAAATTGTATACAAAAGTACAATCAAGCAAAGAAGATTTGTTCTGATGTTTTATTGACTGATCAAATGCATGACTTTAGGGTTCTTCCATGTAGTAGGGACCATAATGCATCTAATAACTTCTCAAAAACAGATACCAAAGATCACATTGATAAAGTAATAAGTCTTGTCCATAAGAATGATGCATCAGGTATAGTGATGTTCAAAGTGTTACATGATCAAAATCAGGTGTTCAACAGAGGAAATAATCAATGTTCATTTTTGGGGGACCTGGGGCCACCCAATTTCATTTTGCATCAAGTTAAGCATGGATAGTTAGTCTGCTTCACCCAAAGATAATTGGGATACTCATTATACCCACATGGAGCATATGTCCCCAACAAGAGCCACCGATAGAGCCCTAAATTCCAAAAAAAATGAGCATCCATGTTGTGCATCTCAAAATTATTACACTCATAAAGGATGTTAAGTTTGGCCGTGCAAAGCAATTCTTCAAATAGACTAACAAATACAAGGCTTGTCAGCATTCAATAATTCTCTGTATTCTAAGAAAATGGTTTATGACCCTACACTTCCTATAAAGTTATTAAATTGTTTATCAAAGAGGTGGCTGCAGCAAATTATGGAATCAACCTAGTCTTCGTTATCTCCAACTAAAGCTTGCACATGTTAAGGCAAATCTTCTCTTAGCTCTATAAAGCTACGACAGAGATTAGTTGGAAAAGCTTGTAGCCACTGTTCAACAATTCATCACAATTTTGGTTTATGAGATTCCTATAAATGACAAAGTCAAAACACAAGTGCAGATTTTTGAGTTTCTTTATGGAGCAAATGAGAAATCCCAAGTTGTCAATAATATGGTTTTTCTACAATGATATAGTAAACAATGAGGACTTCAATATTGAAGCAGATTTCAAATCCAAATGAAAAGGAGTCGCTTGAACCCTTGGATATGGGAGATTCACTCCATAGAACATCTGGCACTTCTTCAGCTACAAAGACAAGAAGTATCGGATGGAGACTCGCGCTAACAAAGCTACAGCAGCCGGCTTTTAGAAAAACATCGAGCAAGAGAAAGCCATACACATGGACTTCAAGAGAATTGGAATGAAAAAGATGCTGGTATTTTATAAAAGTCGAGAGCTCCAAGGTCGGATATAAATCAAGAATGAATATGATACATGTCTGACGGAGGCAAAATGAAACATTTCATCATCAAATTAAGGTTGTAAATGGCGAAATTACTTTTCATATGGTGAGAGATCGACAAGCAACAATAGATTTAGTCGCTTGAAGATAATTTCTATTAAAACTACGCCTAAGGTTGTGATATGCCACAGATAATCTTCGTAAGAAGAATTGACATCTTAATTTTTCACATATATGATAAAGTGAATCGACGTTTGTTTGGCGGTGCGTTCAATTAGTTTACTAATTGATCACCAATACATTAAATGACTTAGTAATCAAAGGTGTGGTTAAGAATAAAGGTGTTATTTAATTTTAAAAGCAATAACCTTTCATTCTTAAAAGGTCATGTACCTTTATTGTTAAAATACAAATATTAGATGCAAAAGTGAGAAAATTTCAAAAATAGATAAGTATTGAGACACGCTAAGAAATATTAGACGAGAGGTGCAAAATTGCAAGGAGGAATATGAATTATAAAGAATGATTTGTATTATGATTTCATTTATATTGTTTTAATGATAAATAAAAAGTCTTTTTGTTTATATTATTAAGACATAGAGATTTAAATTATAGTTTTGATCCGTCCTTTATGATCAGCAAATTGAATTATTCCAACAAAGCTTATGTATTGGGTTTTTCATCACATTTTTTGTTTGACTATCAGGGATAGGCATGAAATATATAGGTGTTTACTCATCTCTGTCTAATCAAGCTTCCCACTAGAGAAGTTAAATTCCTTTTAGACTAACATTGAATTGTATACAAGAATTATCTTCTGCATTTGGAGTATAGGGATAATTAATGATATTTTAAATAAATATTGTTTCACAGATTGTACCTAATAATCTTCATCGTGGTTGACTCAGATGTCCGAATAAGCAAAGGTACTGATCTTTTGAAATTATTGAAGTAAAATTATTGGTTTTATAATTGGAGTCAGTAATCTATATATTTCCTCCTTACAAGCATCAACTCAGTGATTACATAAAAATTCAACCATTTCAAGCAATCATATAACTTCATATTGATCGAATTCAAGGAGCTTGCTAGCCTAATAACTTACCAAGTCCAAATTCACTATATAATAGCTTTGAACAAGGTGATCAAGTTCAAGGTGAAGGTTTACCCACCTACGTGTAGCAAAGCCTAAAGTGCAGGGGACTTTAAGTCATTCTTGTTCATTGGCCAGAACTAATTAGGCAATCCTATCGGAGAATTGGCAAAGTTATGGGATTTCCAACTTGTGGTTTTGGGAACCAACACAGTACATACACATGGGATACACTATGCAGTAGGTATTGGACTTGAGTTGGTTAGATACACAAACTCAAATTATGCAGCCAATCTTGATGTTTGCAAGACTACTTCAGGTTACATGATTCATCTTGTTTATAACCCCATTTGTTGGCAGAGTATGAAGCAGAATTCTATTGCTCTTTCTTCCACTGAGTCTGAGTATCAAGGAGTTGCTACTGAGGCTATTTGGCTACAGCATATCTTGATGTAGTTTGGTTTCAATATTCCACCACCTATAGTCATTTATTGTGATGATCAGAGTGCCATTGAGATCTCGAAACATCAAGTTCAGCATCAGCGGACAAAACACATTGAGGTTCATATGCACTTCCATCAGAGAGTTGATACACAAGCAGGTCATTGAGTTACAGTATTGTCCTACAACAGAGCAGGTTGCACACATCTTCACCAAACCCTTCACTACAATCAACTATCTTCATTTATGAGATCTCTTGGTGGTGCAGAATATTTCATCAGGGGGGATCACTTGACTTCTCTTTTCTCTCTTATGGGGGTGATCTTTTCCTCACATAAGGTCTTCTTCTCTCTCATTTTCTATTATTGTACTTATCTCTCTTTCTAGAGGGGGGGTTCCTATGTAGTTTCCCTCTTTCTCCGCTTTATGAGAGATTGCATTGCATATCTTTTGTACTTGCAATTTGTAAATGGGAACCTAACATGGCCTTGTAGTTGGGACCCATCTTTCATTGTCATCTAGCTTTTGTAAACTTAAGTGCATTCTCCTAAGTTGCACTTAAGGGGGTATTGGTGTAATAAAGTATTTACTAATTACACTTAACTTTACATGGGATAACACATTTGCATAATAGTTGTCATTGACACACCTCAGAGTTTGCATTCTATTTGAGCACATGGTGTAGGAGAATTTTACTTGCACATAGTTGTTGTCTCACACCTTGTTGTTTGTGAGCTCCATCTTTGTGTTCTTATCACATTATCGTCGTCTCACTGTTGCACTTGTTGCACATACTTTTTTGCACAATGGAGGATGTTCCACCTTTGATGGAGATGTGCTTACACCTTGCATAGTTGATAGCATATCACTTGCATCATTCCTAGTTATCATGCATCACCTATAGAATCAAGCACATCTATGATGTATTCATCCATTATCACTTGGTCATCATTCTCTCTCTTATTTGTGATATTCCTTGAGCTTCTAGATATTGGCATTGCATTCATTACCTTATGCAAATTCCTACACCTAGAACTTGTCATCACATACCACAACCAAGAACAAATTACAAATTATGCGCAAAATTAATAACGATGAAATCAATGAAATTGAGAACCACCACCATCACAAATTAGATGCCATGGGGAATAAACCTCAAAAAACCCATGTCTAAGGAAAAAAGCTCCAAGAACTGAAAATAACATTGTAGTCAGCAGTTTATGCTAAGTTGTTTTATAAGCATCGCAAATTCTCACACCTATAATAAGTCATCACATACAACAAACAACTAAAAACAAATTACAAATTATGAGCAAAACTAATAACAATGAACTCAATGAAATTGAGAACCACCACCATCACAAATTAGATGCCATGCAGAGTAAACCTCAAAAAACCCATGTTTAAGGAAAAAAGCCCCAAGAATTGAAAATAACATTGTAGTCAACAGTTTATGCTAAGTTGTTTTATAAGCAGTGTAGCTGATGTAATAATTATGTAATAGTCAGCTTGTTATGTAATGTTGATTAGTTGTTCCTAACAAGTAGCTGTGTTTGGCAGTTTTTGGTGGTTAGTAATCTTTAAAAAAACTCCATGATAGTAATTATATTCTCATTTTATCCATGTGCAGGCCTCGTTCATTATGGTAGATATTACATATTGGAATAAACAATATATCTTCCTGCAACAACATTGTACTTGGTATTATCATGTTTTATTAGTAATATTTTTGTTTATCATTTATGTTGAATAATATTACCCTCCAAGAGTAAACATTTGGCATCATTGCCAAGGATTTGAATTTTGAAACTAAGCGGCATCATCAACAATGCCATAACTTAAACATCACATAACAAGATGAACACTACTATCACTTGTTATCCGAATAGGAATTCCATACTAGGTGACTATTTGTTCATTCAGAATCTTGGTTGTACTAATTGTTGCATTCTCTACAATGCTCTAGCCTCCCCCCATTTTGTCAGGTATTTTGTGGTCACTGTGATGTATTTTATCCCATGTTTGACTAGCTGAATGGCCCAATGAAATGTAACCCCTATCTCTCAAAGAGCTATTACAGATGTGACGAAAGCAATGGCCTGAAGTCTCTCTTCAATGGCTTGCCAGCTCCCTGGCAAGTGTCGCATTCAACCACCCACACCATAATCCTGCCAATAGAACCTCGTGTCATGGCATTGGGTCCCATGTGGCCTTGGATCAACCCTTCGTGTACTTCCTTCAGCACTCCTAGAATCACTTCCAGCATAATTCCTTTTAGTTGCACTTTGTCAAGACCCATTTTGTATAAAACCTCGTTTACAAGTTGGAATGCATTGCTTTTGAGGACAAGATTTTTCCTTTCACCTAGAAACATCTCCCTCAAAAATGTGGGAGTAGACAAGTATTGCTCAATATTCGTGTACCATGGCAGCAAGGTTACAATCTACAATAAGTTGGTATATGAAATATCCTCATTACCCTGTCAAAGGGTTCCCTGGACCTAATCCATGACAGCTGGTCAGCAATGTTGTGGCTCCTTCTAGTCATACAAAGATTGGGAATGTGAATTCTTGTAGCAAGAGAAGCCACTTGCTCACTCATCCTTGAATGATAAACTTATTTACCTCATACAAGATGGCCTAATGATCTACATAGAAAGTAAATGGCATGGTAATAGGTAGTGGAAGAATTTCTACATAGTGTAACCATTCCCAAGGCCTCCCTTGCTATTGTACTATAACTTCGCTCTACCTTCAACAACAACCGCATAACAAAGACACCAAAAGGTCTAGTCCTTGTGATCCCACTTGTGTAACAGTAGAGTTGATTTCGTAGTTTGAAGCATTCACATGTGTATGGAACTCTCTAATCCAATCTAAATACACCAAGATGTGTGCGCTAGCTATCCTTCACTTGAGTTCAATGAAAACTTTCTCCAACTCATCCCCCCAAATGAATGATTGTCCTTTTTTTGTCAACAAATCCAAAGGGTAGATCTGAGAAAAGTTCTTTATGAATAACCTAAAGTAGCCAACATACCCTAAGAAAGATTTCACTCCTGTCACATTATTTGGTGCATCCAATTGTGTGATAACCACCTACCTTGTTTGGTTCAATCTTTTCCGTACGAACCTCAAAAAATTTTGTGTACAAGCACCAACAATATTTCTTATGCAAGCCCCACATATAGCCTTATGAGTCTCATAGATTCTTTTCATACATACTACCGCACAAGTCCGTTGTCATGTCATATGGGGTTTTATTCCTTGTCAAGCAACTGAATTTTGTTCATTTCAAGGACATACAGGTTTTTGCTCCTTGCCAAGCCGTAAGTTTTGAATCCTATTCCATACTAGTACAACAATGTGTGGTCCAAAAATGTATGAAGAGGGTACATGAGACGATACAATCACTGTGAAGTCACATGGGAGAGTTTGAATGGTATGGAATGCAAGACTTGGTGGTAGGAAACAGATGATGGTAATATCATGAAGAATGCCCTTATATACCCATAATAAATAAAGACACCTTGCTACAATTGTTCAACTTCCATGATTTCAAACCATTTCAGGGGGGTTCACCATCACTAACCCACACATAAGTCAAACATATAGTATAGGGTCTGCAAGGTGACAATCTCTTTCTGGTCAACAAAATTCATGAGGGTCTTTCAAATACCCTCCAAAGGCACATTTTCTATTAAGCCAAGCAAAAAGATGACTTGGAAACACAAAGATACCTTCTCAAGCATATGTCATCCTAATTTGACAAAGGAAGAGAAAGACAACATCCCAAACAACCCTTCATGTGTAAAAGAAAAACTTCATTGTCAATGAGTGGCGACGTGTCCTTGATGTCATAAAAGGTAGATTAACTAGACCTAGCAAGGGCTTGGACATTGCCATCTAGATGATTGACCTAATGATTGGACTTAGCCTCAAGAAAGTATATAACTAGGTCTCTTCTCTCTCAGATGATTAGCGAGTTTTTGTACCTCCAACAGAAAGCATTCTATATGGCACATCATGCCATTGACTAGTTCCTTAATGTAGTTTGCACCAACGTACCCTTCAAAAAGTGAAAGAAATGGTAGCTTGTGGCGCAGTTGGATGATTTATGGCCTATAGTTTTCTACTAGGCCCACCAAGGAGTATAGTCAGGGGCCTTGAAGCCTCATAAACCAATGCAGAGGAAGCAAATGCAACTAGTGGAGGAAGAGGAGGATTTAAAGAGTTGCGGCCAAGAGGAAGCAATCGAGCTATCTTCTAGCTCGAGCAAGAGTATTGCATGAATGTATGTGACTATCATAGCAAGCTCTAATGAAGATGTGGAGGAAGCATTTACTACCAAGGACATTGCGAGAGCACCACTCCTAGCAGTCCCACTCCCAACCCCTGTTGCTCCACCTACAGTAGAATTAGTGTTTAATATGTTAATAGCTCCATGAATGGCTCCAACTGCACGAACCACAAACACTAGCGAATTTGTGAGAACCTTTGACACTTAGTTAAAGTTAATAGGAATCCCACCAAATGCATCTCAAATTGTGTCTCCTAGGTTACTTTTGGAGGCACTTAGAATGTTGACTTTGAATGCATCGCAGATGGTATAGGTGCATGAAGAGTAGTTCCTTCTAGATCCACCTCTAGGTTCCCTTCTAGACCTAATGCTAAAGTCACTTCTAGGTCCATTTCTAGGAGCAAACAAAGGTAAAAGTTGGCCCTACCTATAGCCATTGAGTCACACAAATGGCATTAAGGGATCCTCATTTTAGACTAGGTGTACACTATTTTAGAATCAACCTAACTAAATCCCCATGATCCACAGGGTATTGTGCAACATTACATCCACTAATTAGAGCATGACACGTTTATAAACATGATAAGGAATATCACCAAATACCTTTATATTGGGCACAATCCCTTTAAGGCACACACTACAACATGTATTTTGGAATTCATGTAGATTGAGTGCCTGGGGGAGTTTTCCGAATGCTTCATTTTGAGGGGGTGGCCCCAAGTAGAGATGCAAGAGATGATGGATGCTTGTCACCCTCCAAGGCCAATAGTAGGAGGTCCGCACAATCATGTGTTGCTATAAGGAAGCTAAGCTGTGCGAAATCGCTTCCTACACTAATCTTTGAAAGGATGATTATACAAATTCAACTAACTATTGCAGAGATCTCAAGAAATGCATAATACCATAATAAAAATAACAATGAACACATAACACAATGATTATTGTGGGGAAACCCTTCCAGGAGAAAAACCCCAGCCTCCAAAACCCACACAATGTATTCTCAATTCAAGAAGATTACAATACACTTGCAATGCAAGTTCTTACCGAAGCGCATCACAACTCGAACTCAGAATCGGACTCAAAGAGACTCCTTCTACCACCAGTCTTGCAAACTGAACTCGATGATTCAAACACCTCCCCAAGCCCTCCTTTTATAGTGATTTGCCACTTGGAAACCATTTGTGGTTTTACAAAACCATGGACCAAAACCATGGGCAAAACAACTATGCCACATGTTACCCACTTGTAATTTGTAACTCCAAGAATACTATTTTCGTCCATAATTTTGTTCTCTAGTTTAGACCCCCATAAAAGTCCTATAATGAGTTGTTTACACTCTATAAATAGCCCTTCTACATTGTTCTAGAGACTAGACACATTTTTAACAACTCATACACCTTTTCCCAACTCACAAACATGTGGAAAACTACCACAAACAAATTCTAGAATTTTCTAAAATATTTCTAGAGTTTTCCGGCTAAAATTTTCTAGAGTTTTCCGAAAAAAGCTTACAAGGTTGAGACACAATTCTCAACATTCTCCCACTTGTCGAACACCTTGCAAGAGTCGGGGGATCCACAATGTCATGGACTTAATTGCTAGGGGTCGAGAGGCCCATAGACTCCGAACACCATCTGAACTTCTTTGTGCTCATGGGCTTAGTTAATGCATCAGCAACATTCACCAAAGTCTCCACCTTTTCCAGCTTCACCTTGTCGTCCTCGACCATATCTCTCACAAAATGATATTGTACATCAATGTGCTTGGTCCTGGCATAAAATGTCGGGTTCTTCGCTAGGCAAATTGCACTCTAACTGTCACTATAAATTGTAACTACACTCCGTTTGAACTCTATATCTGAACACAGTCTCTTAAGCCAGATGGCTTCCTTGCAGCCATGAGTAGCTGCCATATACTCTGCCTCTGCAGTGGACAAAGCGACCACAGCTTTTCGCTTACTCATCCAACTGATTGCACCACCAAATAATGTAAACACATATGCACTGGTGGATCTTCTTCTATCAACATCGCCAACCTAGTCTGAATCCACATAGCCTTGAATATCCAAGGAATGCTCATATCCTGTTCCATGAAAACATATAGAGTACTCTAACATACCCCACAAGTATCTGAAAACTCCTTTTACTACATCCCAATGTGCTCTTCCTGTATTAGACATATAATGGGAAAGTACTCCCACTACTTGGGCAATGTTTGGTCTTGTACAGACTATAGCATACATCAAACATCCAACAACACTCTAATACGGTACTCGACTCATCTCTTCCATCTCCAATGGGGATGAAGGACACTGTGAGCTAAAAAGCTTTGTTCCCATAGTAACATGAACACTCAATGGTCTGGAATCCTGAATATTGAATCTTCTTAGAATATTACCAACATACTTACTCTGGCCTAGCCAAAGCTTTCTATTTTGTCTATCTCTTATAATCTCCATTCCCAGGACGTCCCTTGTTGCACCAAGATCTTTCATTTCAAACTTTGTTGAGAGCTGAGATTTTAATTCTACAATTAAACCTTTTCCTTTGCCAATAAACAACATGTCATCAACATATAAGGCAATAATCACCATCAGACTTGTGGTACAACAGCCTAGGACTTTGTTTTAAACCATACAAGGATTTCTTCAATTTACAGACCAAATGACTTTTACCTTTCACCACAAAGTGCTCTAGCTATGTCATATAAATTTCTTCCTCTAAATCTCCATGAAGGAAAGCTGTCTTCACATCCATCTGCTCAACTTCTAGATCATAAGCTGCTGGAATAGAAAGTAAAAATCGAATGGATGTCATTTTTGCTACAGGAGAAAAAATTTCACCATAATCAATTCATGCAACTTGGGAGTAACCTTTTGCAACCAATCGTGTTTTATACTTCTCAATGCTTCCATCTGAACCCATCTTCCTTTTGAACACCCATTAACAACCAACAGGCTTTCGTCCTTCAGGCAATGGTACAAGGTCCCATGTATCATTCCTCTTAAGAGCTGCCATCTCTTCTTCCATGGCTATCTTTCAGGACTTTGAACCAAGAGCCTCTTCTACAAATTTTGGTTCATCAATATTAGCATTCAAAGCAAATATATACCTCCAATCATCAGGACAATATCTATAGCTTTCTAGTGCTTTCCTCTATCTACTAGACCTTCAAACAAGATCTGGTTCAGGTTCTTGATCAGGTTCTCCCTCTTCCTCTGATGATTCAGAACTCATAGAGCTCTCTTCAACATCTTGTCTTTCTAAGGGCCTCGATTCAACTTTCTCAGGAGTAGCAGGAAGTTGAATCACATCTTTCTTTTCTTCCATCTGTTCTAGCTATACTATAACAGAAGAAGGCTTAGTTTCTCTAAATATAACACTTCTGGAATAAAATACCTTTTGTGCAATAAGATCCCAAAGCTTGTATCCTTTCACACCATAACTATATCCGATGAATATACATTTGACTGCTTTGTTGTCCAATTTTGTTCGCTTCTACTTTGGAACATGAGCATATGCCTCACAACAAAAAATTCTCAGATGTCTAAGTGAAGGCTTGTGGCCCTACCATGCTTCCATTGGTGTCTTATCAACAAGAGCTGATGTAGGAGACATGTTTATCAGGTAGCAAGCATTGGCTACAGCTTCAGCCCAAAACTTTTGTTCCAGTCCAGCTCCACTCAACATACTCCTAGCCTTCTCCATCAAGGTCATGCTCATTCTTTCTGCAATCCATTCTGATGTGGAGAATATAGAGTTGTCTTCTCTCTCTTAATACCACAATCTTTACAAAATGTGTTGAAATTATTGGAGCAAAATTCACCACCATTATTAGTTCTCAAACACTTTATCTTCTTTCCAGTCTGCAACTCAACCATTGCTTTAAATTCTTTGAAACGACTACAAACTTCAGCTTTACTCTTAAGGAAATAAACCCATGTTGTTCTACTGAAATCATCAATGAAAGAAACATAATAAATTGATCTACCAATAGAAGAAACTTCAACTGGACCAAATACGTCCGAATGGATTAGATCCAAAATACATGAGGACTTATGAGAACTTGAATAAAATTGAATATGGTTTTGTTTACCATAGATACAATGCTCACAAAAATCAAACTCAAAATTGCAGTCATTCAACCCATCAACAAGGTTTTTACTTTTATAGGTTCATAGACCCTTCTCACCTATGTGGCCAAGTCTCTAGTGCCATAACATTGTCTTCTCTGCAGGCAGCTTTGATTCAGTAGATAGAGCACCCTTGGGTACCCAAAAACCACGACCATCTATTGAAAGAGAAACCCTCTCCTCCTCCAACAAAGTAGTCCTCTTCACAGTCTTATCAGAAGTATTATTGCACTCAACCGTGCATGCATCAAGCCGATACAATGTACCCAATCTGCTTCCTCTTGCTTTACTATAGCACCTCTCACCATTTTCACACCTTCTTCAGAAAATTGTACATGCACACCCACATCTATTAATTTGCTAACAAATAACAAATTCCTTGTTAGTCCCAAGATATGCAAGACACCATCAAATCTTCTAATTCTTCCACTAGAAAATTTCACACGAATACTTCCACGACCAACAATATCAAGAACTAAGTTATCACCCAAATAAACCTTACCACCATCAAACTTTTCATACTTACTAAACCAATTTCTATTAGGAGTCATGTGGAAAGATGCACCTGACTCTATCAACCATTCATTGTCACCTACATGAGTGGCCAAGGCTGTAATGAAAACATCTCCATCTTCCTTCTCAGACTCAAAATCAAAATCTTGCTTCTTCTTTTTTTTCTTCTTCTCCTCTTTGCAGTCCTTTCGAAAGTGCCCAGGTTTGCCACAATTCCAGCAGATCGCCTTGAACTTACCAGGAGATTTTGATCTCCCCTTATTCTTGGACTTAGAACGGCCATGCTGCTTTTTTTTCTTGCCTCTTTCTTTTGGTCTTCCTCGAACACTCAAAGCCTTTTTGGCATTCAGAGAGACTTTCCTTCTCATCTCCTCAAAAAATAGAGAACCAACAACGTCCTCCATCTTCAAGACAACTGAAGTGCTCCCTATAGCCATGACAAGGCTGTCCCATGAATCTGGCAACGAACATAGCAAGATTTGACACCTTTCTCCTTCATCCATTGACACTCCAACTGAGGCCAACTAAGTCACCAACATATTAAAACTTTCAAGATGCTCAGAAATCTATCCACCTTCCATTCTCAAGGAATATAACTTCTTCCTCAAGAAAATCTTGTTCACAAGTCATTTTGCTTGATAAATCTCACTTAGCTTCTTCCAAAGCTTCTTCACGGTAGGTTCTTCATGGACATTAATCATAATCCAATCTACAAGACACAATCTGATGAGACCCTTAGCTTTTATGCCTGTCACATCATACTGTACAGCTAAAGTCAGATAGATGAGCCTCAACTTATTCTCATCAATCGCATCCCATAGATCCCAATCAATCAATAGATCTTCCATGTTCAGCTTCCACATCTCAAAGTTTATGCCAGAAAACTTCTCTACATCAATCCTCCCTGATATGCTTGCCATCTTTGCAATCCTGCAAAACAGAAATGAAAACCTCTGCACAAGCTCTCGCTCAAACCTTGATTAGCTCAAAAAACCTTGTACCCAACAAATAGAACTAAAACTGGCCAGGCTCTAATACCACTTGTAAGGAAGCAAAGGTGCGCAAAATTGCTTCCTACACTAATATTGAGAGGACAATTATGCAAATTCAGCTAACTATTGTAGAGATCTCAAGAATGCGTAATAATATAATCAAACTAACAATGAACGCATAACATAATGATTACCGTGGGGAAACCCTTCCGAGAGAAAAACCACACCCTCCCAAACCCGCACAATGTATTCTCAAATCAAGAAGATTACAATAAAGTTGCAATGCAAGTTCTATAGGAGCGCATCACCACTACTTGAACTCGGACTCAAAGAGACTCCTAGCACCAGTCTTGCAAACTAAACTCGATGATTCAAACACCTCCCCAAGCCCTCCTTTTGTAGTGATTTACAACTTGGAAACCATTTGTGGTCTTACAAAACCATGGGCCAAAACCATGGGCAAAACAACCATACCACATGTTACCCACTTGTCATTTGTAACTCCAAGAATACCATTTTCGTCCATAATTTTGTCCTCTAGTTTAGACCCCCATAAAAGTCATATGATGAGTTGTTTACACTCTAAAAATAGCCCTTCTACATTGTTCTAGAGACTAGACAAATTTTTAACAACTCATACACCTTTTTCCAGCTCATAAACATGTGGAAAACTACCACAAACAAATTCTAGAATTTCTAAAAAAATTCTAGAGTTTTCCTGAAAAAGCTTGCAAGGTTGAGACACAATTCTCAACAATTGCAAGGGCTCCATGGCATGGAGCTATAATTCAATGATGTATTCCTTACAATATCACTGGTTTGCAGTCACTAAAGACTTTAACTCAACAATGGGAGAGGGCCCTAAAACAGGAAAAGTAGGCCCATAAACCCTTGACTAATCAGGTCCATGGGTTTAGGGAACAACTAGTCAAGAGCACAATCAGGTTACTACTTTAGAGTAGGCTAAAACAGACCAAGAGCATTAAATGCTCAACAAGGATCAATAACTAGCAGAGACCCCTTAGTTGGTGATACAACAAAGAAGGATCAACAACAAAGGAGGATCAAGAACTAGCACAAAGAAAACTTAGATTTATGAGACAATTAGCAAAGAAGGATGAGAGATCGATGAAGGACCGTGAGCTTGAGAAGATAAAGCAACAGTTGATGGATGCAACTTACATGGTCAAGGTAGCTTGGGAGAGGGATTCGGGAGCTAATCAATGCCTCTGGCACCTTCAACAACAGCATTCCTAAGCATATACTCAAATATCTTTCGCGCCTCCAATTTTTTTGTTTTATTGTGTTTCAGCTCCCTTTTTTATTTCAATCATCTAGAAGACTTCTATTGTAATATCCTACTCGAATATTTCTTTCCAATTTTTCTCAAATAAATTTCATAAAGATAAACAGAGAATATGTGCAATAATAACCAACAACATTAACCAGAAAATAACTAGCAAATACTCCAAATTTTGTAATTGCATTATAAATCAGCAATACAATATCAATTCAATCGTAAGAACAGTGATGATTGTCAGTTCGAATAATCAAAAAAGAACCTGAAATGCAACTGTGAACTTCGTCGCAAATTCACCACAGATGATGAATTGGGGCTACGTCCAATCCACCCAAGAAGAACTTAAGGGTTTGTGTCCTTGGATCCTAAAATAGAAGTTGAAGCTTCCTTAATTTCTCCAAGAGAAATCTCAAACAAAATAAATATCCAAACATATTCAAATGAAACCATCTCTCATGCTTTTGTTATCTAATGCCATGACTCTTCAGCTTCCACTACTCTATGTCCTTGTCTTGTTGCCATTCTATCTCTTATTAATGCCCCTTTAATATTAAAACAAGCCTTTTATTACTCTGCATTAAGATCTCATAAGCCTATTTAAATATTTCATAAATTTAACTTTAATTTTTCTAATGTCCCATAAAGGAGACATTACCCCATATAAATATGTCGAAAGGTCTGCAAAGCACTCTGAAAATCAGTGCTATCTACACCCATCTATTGCGCTACTCTAATTAAAACTGCTCCAGACCCAACACTGTATAGCAAGTCAAAAGGTAAAGCACTCATCCTATCAACTCCGGATCCCAAACCAGTCTATCCATCTGATCTTGGGAATAGATGCGTATCATCCTACCATGTTCTCTCGAAATAACCCCATCACTGTAATCCTATGGCCAAGTCTCAACACTACTGTGTACACTTGGGTATATCTGCAATCAATCCCATGCTCATGACCTAAATCGGTAGGAACTTCCTCATTCAGTTCAAAAACTGTGCTATCAATTGTCCAATCAGCATCTACCTCAAAAAAGGAATTATCTACGAGCAAAAATGTGGTCCAAACTTTCGTTAATTGATTTCTTGGGGCAGCTATCCAAGTCATAGATCTGCTGAATACTATCCAGTTCCTTAATCACTTCCTAGAGAAATTCATTCCTTTCTTTATCCTCATGTTCCCTGGATTAGTTGATAACAATAATCAGATTTTATGTTTCATGAAGAGCAACTTGTGTATTATCCAAGGCCTCCCCAGCATCCTTAAGCTCCCTATTGAGTTTATTAACCTCGTCCTCTTTTTTTCTTAATTGATCAGCATAATTTTCAGCAACCTTTAAGATGTAATCCCTATCTGAAAGTAGGCATTAAAAATCTAATTTCAAAGATTCCAAGGCTACTTTAACCTCCTATAAATCAGCAACATAAGAATCTCTTTCCATTCCCATTTGTCTCTTTATAATTTGTGCCTTCATGTAAAATTCCTCAACAATCCTGTGACTGTCATCATAGCTTACTAAGGCTGCAACAATCACATTTTCAGCGACTTTCAACTGTTCCTCCAAAAATTGTGTCTCGTCATGGTCATTATGAAGAGCACTTTCTGATTGGTCATCCAAAACACCATCATCCTTGAATGTCATCTTTGTTTGGTCCTTTAAATCACTATCACGTACAAGTGAATTGCTGATATTAGAAACACATGATTCATCACATGTCTCAAACTCCCTGTTTGATTGATTTGTATGAAAAGGAAAGGGTGCTGCAATGTCATTAAACTATTCCTCATGACGTGGAGTTTTGTAAGTTTCTTTAGAGACATTCAACATACTTTCACATTGAGTATGACTATCCTTAATAGAAGACTTGTCAATTTTAATCTCTAAATCACCAATGTAGAATTTTGAATGTTCCATACCTTTGGCAATAGTTGAACACGTGATCACCAGTAATTGTGTTATTTTGTGGCGGCAAAAAGATGAAATACTTATCATCTCCATTGCTGGTCTGAATATATTTTGTTGTCATGTCTTCATCATAATTATCATAAACATGACTTGGTGTCTATTTTTTGTGGCATGTGAAACAAATCTGCTCCTTTCGCATTTGGTTCTTACTTTTCTTAGGTGTTTCCACAACCTGCAAACCCGTTGAGATTAATTCATTTTCAGACATGAGCTCATTGAATTCATCAATTTTGTGCTCAATCAATCATTTGGAGAATTTATACGCAGTTAGAGATACAATTTATTCCTTTCTCCAAATGGCCAACAAATTAGAGTGCAACAGTTTGAATATTTCATCATCTTTATCAAGGATTAAAGATATTGTGGTGTGTGTTGGTTCCCAAAATTGCAGATTGGAAATCCACGAGCTTGCCAATTCTCCAACAAGATTCCACAATCAATTTTGGCCTACGAACGGTAATACTTCTTGATTCCCCTACACTTCAGGCTCCGCTACACCTAGGTGGGTAGACGTTCACATCAAACCTTACCACCCTATTCAAGGCTTTTATAGAGCGAATCAACTTTGTGAGTTCTCTAGTTGGCAAGGTCCTCAAACTCGATCAAAATAAAATTGAATGTTGAGTGCTAAAAATGTTTGAATTGATTAAATGTTTTGTATATGGTTCTTAACAATTGGTTTGATGCTTGTAAGAAGGACGATATAGATTTTATGACTTCAAATATAAACCCAATAATAATACCTCAATGATTCAAAAGACTAGTGCCTTTGCTTATTCCGACAACAGAGTCAACTACAATGAAGATTTTCACGTACAACTTTACAAAATTCTACACACTTACACAATTTAAATAATCAATATGCGATAGATCAAATATATATGCAATCTTAAATTACTCCAGATTGAACTTTAACTCCTATGGTAGGGAGACAAACTGGACACAGATATGAAAACAATTTTATATTTCACTATATCTATGATGATCATATTTAAAATGTTAAATGACCATGTCCACTTATCTAATATTTAAATTGTTTACAGAATTTAAAGATGATTATAAAGGATGAATCAACTGCAGTTTAAATCTCCATGCCTTAAATATAAACAAAAGGCTTTTTATTTATCATTAAAATATCATATTTAAATTTTGTATTACAAAGCCATATTTTTGCACCTTATTCCTCCTTACAAGTGAATGCAAAAATAGTTTTTTCTTAAAATGTTTTTTGTCGAATATGTGTCTTGTTACTCTTTCTCTAATCCTTTCATTTTAGCATCTACCTTTATATAGGAAAGAAAGGATGCCTTCAAAAGTAATATTGTTCCATAACAACAATTAATTGTGCCCTGTACCTTACTAATTTGAATTAGTCGCATATCATTTTAATGTTATTATAACCTTAGTTTAATCGCACCCCTTGGTAATATAATTTTAATTAATCGGTTTGCAATGTTAGTTATCTCAACTTAGCTGCTCCCAACAAGCTCTTGATAGGTGGATTAATATTTATTTTATTTGCCTCTTATCTTGGCTCTGTTGCAATGTTAAGTGGCTATGAACAGTTGTGTGGTGTCATTAATACAGACAAACATAATCCAACTAGTGCAGTAGCTTTGGTAAATATTTTGCAACTTAACATAGTCACCTCCCTTTTATAATTGTTTGTTGATGACTTGGAGTTCAATGCATTTCTCATTCTCTGAAACCAACGACACCTCTATGTAGTTTATTCCTTGTTGACTATGTCTTGTGCTTATAACTCAGGCTTTTATTTGCTATCGGATACCTTTATTCTACGGAATCAAGGATATGACCCTACATTCTAAGATTGTCTCCATTATCCCTTCGTTGCCAGGGCAACCTATACTTATTTTGTGATTCCAAGTCATCATATCATCACCGGTTTGGTGCCTATCATGCCCTCACAACAGTCCATACGCGTAGTCTTGGGTGGAATGTATCGCATAGCATCTTTCCTCCAAAAGTCCGGTAAATATTATAATCATTGATATACATATATCACCTAGAATTCTTATTATCTTACACTCCATACAGTTGATGTCTTCAATGCATTCAAAGATATCGAGTATGCCTAACACCTTCAAAAATACTTCCATCAATTATATTACCAAGAGCTTGGAAACTCAATAAAATTTGAAGAAAAATATGTACTCAGTTGTAATTGTATGCAAATTCCAAAGTGATCTTTGTCCTTATTTCTTTCTACGAATGCTAAGTATCGTGCTTGCATATGCTTCTTGATGTAGTGCGTCGGATTGCAATAATGAAAATTGACAAGTGCTCTCAGTGTTAAACATAATGAGATAAAGGAAATAGAGTAATTTGTATCAATTAAATGTTTAAGTATGAAGAAAGAATGATAATTTCTTTACAATTTAGTTATGAAAAAAAGGGATCTGTGAGAAGTTTGAGGTTCATTTGTCATTGTAAAAGTGTGATCTAAGGATGCGGACAAATAGAGGTCATGGTTGGTTGTGTGCAAGATTATTCAATCTTCGTCCTAATATGGAAATATAATGCTAGCTATATGAAGAAAGGATTAAAAAGTGTGTTCAAATGGAGGCCCCAATTTGCAAAAATTTGGGCTCCGTTAGTATGCATGCAAGATTTTACATTATCAAGATAATGCTTCCTAATTTTAGTCAAAAAGCATTGATATAATTGATGAATCAAATCATTGCATTCAAGATCAATCATAATGGTAAATGATCTGACCTTTGTCATAGTTTCTAAACTCTTAACTCTCTTCGCATAGGCAGGCCCTTTGTCATCATGTGACCAGTATAAGCTCTTTGCAATCAGCTGCAAAACTTCCCTCAACATGTCATCATTATAGGCTGTCAAAGGTGTTGTCATCCTTGTAATCTCACTGAGAAATGCAGACACTAAAAGCCTAATATCTCTATGTGGATGCTCCATGAACTTATGTTGGACCAAAGCAATCATTGAGGGCTGCAAGGCCCAATTCAAAAGCCTACAATCTGATCGATCAACTTTAGATAGATATGAATCTAATTCTTCCAGTTTAGGAAGAGCACCATCTAAGGACTCCGTGGACTCCAATTATAAGCCAATCACATACAACCAATTGCCCAATTCTCTTTCTTTCTGTGAGTCTCGAAGCTAAGTACCATTCAATATATTATTATTTTCTTTTGAGAAGGTTTTCCATTGTTTCCAATTTGTCACTAGAAGAGTGCTTACTTGTACCAAATTTTTTGCTTTGCGCTTTGAGGCAATTTAGCAAATAGTTTGCTTGCAGGTTTTTAATGCACAGTTTCAAATTTGCCAAAACACTACCATATATGTTTTCCAATTGGATTTCTCCCAAGTTTTATGCACACTTTCACTATAAGAAGCTAACCCAATTGTAAACCAGTTGTTGCAAACCAATACTATTTTGTCGAACAGTTTGCCTTATCTGTACGAATTCTTAATTGCAAAGCCTTTCAACTTGCATACAAATACCAGTCCATTAATTTTTAGAGAAACCAATGCCTAGCTGACTGAATTAAATTCTGAGTTTATTTATCAAGAACAATTTTGTTAATTATATTTGCTTCAGATTTGCACGTGTCGTACAAAAGGAAAGATTGAATTGAATTGAATTATGTTTTAGTGACGTCCACGAGACCACTGGTCTAAGCGACCAAAAGGCCAGCTAAGCAGCGTACTGTAATTTCTCTTGGTCATTCCTTTTGTTGTGGATCTGTATTAGGAAGACAGCTGCCTTGTGTAACCTTACCTCTTCTAAAAGTTCCTTCATGTTGCTCACCTATGTCAAATTTTGAGCTCAGAAAACAATAAGATAAACAACAAAAAGAAAGTGTCAAAACTCAAACAATAAACACCAGAAATACCCTAGGAAAACCCTTCTAGAATGAAGGGAAAAACCCAGCCACACAACAAAAAACTCATTTTATTGATCATAAATGTTCAACTGTACAATGCCTTTTCACTTTATGCGATATATCTAACGATAGGAAAGACTGTTCACATTACAACTAAAGGTGTCTTGAGATTCCCAAAATATGACTTTCAAATACAACTTTTTGTATTTCCAAGCCTCAAAGCATGTTAATGACACGTCTTAATAATTAACATTACATTTTATCATAAATGTCCTTTTCAGCTATAGGTGACCATTACGGTATTAATGATCGGAGATAAGATCTTTATCACAACTACAATCTCCAACACTCCCTCTTAGCGGGAGAGAGATCTTTAGCTAAACAGTTACACAAGGCTACAACCAAAATGTCGATCTAATCACATAGATGTTAGAATATATAGTCCACTTATATAACTGAGAGGGAGGGGGGGTGAATTAGTTATCCAACTAATATCACAAATAACAACTTTAAACAATCTTGACCATATGAGTAATGTAAACTGAAACCACGACAAGATACTCATACACAATAACACCAGATATGTTAACTAGGGAAACCCTTGATCAAAGGGAAAAGCCTGGTGCGAATGGTACCCACAAGATGATGTACTAATATAAATATTCCTTGTTAGAGGATAGACCCTGTTAGGAGTGTGTTACTACATTCAGTACATATGAGTCCCTGTTAGGAGACTATGAATCCCAATTAGGAGATTCCAACCCAATTAGGAGTTGTGCCAACCCTGTTAGGAGTTGTGGAAGACAGTTGGACCCACTGCCCAAACAGATTTGAGGGCAAGACCAATGAACCCACTTTCCAAATGATCTGTGTATTATTCCTTGCAAAATAAGAGAACTGAATTGTATTTCTTTCCTCTGTCTCTGTCTTGTCAACCGGGCTTCTGCTCCTTCAGATCTTGTAACCAAATCTCTAACTACGCATCCAATAATCCCTTGGATCGCTTACACGCATTCAATAAGCACTCTGCTCCTTTTCACAAATCGCACTTGAACAACAATCACAATACTTGAACACACACTCCAATCAAGAAAAACATCTTTCCTTTATACCATATCTTCAAAATAATTCCTTGAGTCGGCCTTGAGGCTTTCCCAATTAATTATAATAAGATAATTAATTAATTACAATTCCAATAGCATTGTCAGCTCATAGTCTATACAAAACTTCATACATGTGATACGAAGACTTGCGCACTCATTGACATCATCATCTAACTATCCTCTGTCACTGCTTGATTGCGCATCACTTCATTACATCTCAGATGTAAGATAGACAACAATCATTGGGAACTGCTTTCCCAATACTCTGTCTCTGAACTGCTCTCTATAAATCAGGTACAACTTTTGTACGCCATTGACTTAGACTCTGCGCACTTAACCACGTCATCAAGACATTGTGATGTGCATGTCCATAACTGCACATGACTAGACAATCAAACCATTGTCCCTACCATCAAGATCTTTGTCTGCTACTCTATCAATCTTTACAGAAACAAGGCTATGTTGACATCAATGACAAACACAGTGTTGAATGCAACATATCAATACTCTCCAATGCTCAGGATACTCCCCCGATGTAGTATCATAAGCATTCATGCTAACAATCTCCCCCTTTCCAATTGATGTCAATATAGATGAAAAACATCTAGGTTCCAAGAATACCAGGTAGAACTTTGTTGTTGCTTCTGTCCTCATCAACTCAAATCCTCTTCATCAATCAAGTTTGAAATCTTCCTACTTCCTTTCATGAATCTTTTTAAATCTCTCTGAAGAGATATCTCTCCCCCATTGCTTAGGAGTTCTTCCATACATACTCCCCCTTGTGCCTTAGGAAGTGTTTTTCATGCATATCTCTCCACCATTGACATCAATGTCAAAGGTGTCAAACTCAATACCAATTGTTACATACCAACTGCTAACAGTTGCTCCAAATCATTAACGAACTCGAGTGTCCAAAGACATTATTCAATACCAAGAGTCCTCAATGACTCTGTACATTCCAGATACTCCCCCATACAAGAAACATCATCATTCAATCCAGTCAAATAATAGTGCTCTGTACCACTAGACTGATGCACTTTCTACATCTCCTACTCAGAAGTAGGCAGGGGCATAACCACAAGCATACCTCTCAAGTACTCAAATCTATCTTTAGGCAACGGCTTCATAAAGATATCTGCAATTTGATCCTTAGTACTTACATATTCCAATTTGATATCCTTCTCTGTTGCTTTCTCTCTCAACACATGATACTTAATAGATCTATGTTTTGTCTTAGAATGGAATACAAGATTCTTAGACATACTCCCTGTACTTGTGTTATCACAGTAAATGATAACAGGTTCTTCAATCTCAATTTGGATATCCTTCAACATTTGCTTCATCCACATAACCTGATTACAGCTATTTGCTGATGCAACATACTCTGCCTCAGCAATACTTTGTAAAATGCAATCTTGCTTCTTGCTTAACCAAGACACCAATCTCCATCCAAGAAAGAATGCTCCACCATCGGTGCTCTTTCTCTCATCCATATTGCCTACCCAATCAGCATCAATATATGCATAAAGTGTGAAATTACTTGATCTGTCATACCAAATTCCATAATCAGATGTCCCTTTCAGATATCTAAATATTCTTTTAACTGCTGCAAAATGATATTCCTTAGGATCAGCTTGAAATCTAGCTACAATCCCAATTGCATTTGTTATATCTGGTCTGGTGTGAGTCAGATACTACAAACCTCCAATCATTGATCTATACTTCTTTTGCTCCACTGCAGGTGTCTCATCTTTGTTGGATAACTTGTGACCAGTTATCATAGGTATGCCAACAAGTTTACAACTTTCCAAACCAAACCTTTTCAACAAATATTTTAGATACTTAGCTTGTGAAATGAATATACCATCATTATTATGCACAATTTGCAAGCCTAAGAAAAAATCCATTTCTCCTATCACGCTCATTTCAAATTCATTCTTCATCTCCTTGGCAAATTTATCACTAGCTTCATTATTACCTCCAAAAATGATGTCATCAACAAATATTACAATGATCAACAAACCATCTTCAATTTCTTTCGGATACAAATTACTGTCTGTCGTACCTTTAGCAAATCCAAACTTTGCCATGTAACTATCCAACCTCGCATAGTAGGCTCTTGGTGCTTGCTTCAAACCATAAAGAGCTTTCTTCAATCTGCATACCATGTCTTTATCTTCTGATAAAGGAAATCCTTCAAGCTGCTCAATATAAACCTCTTCTTCTAATTCTCCATTCAAAAAGGCAGATTTAACATCCATCTAATAAACCTTGAATTTCTTGTTCGTTGCATAAGCCAAGAACATCCTTACAGCTTCCATTCTTGCTACAAGTGCATATGTTTACTCATAATCAATGCCTTCTTGCTGTGAATAACCTTTACAAACAAGTTTGGCCTTGTTTCTCACAACATCTCCTTGCTCATTCATTTTATTACTGAAAACCCATTTTGTTCCTATCACATTCTTGTCTTTTGGTCTAGGAAATAACTCACGTGTATAATTCTTTATTATCTGATCCAATTCTTCCTTCATTGCTTGGATCCAATGATTGTCATTGACTGCTTCATCTATGCACTTGGGTCCAACTTGAGATATCAAGCATATCTCCTCATTTACTTTGTTCCTTATCATAACACATTTGTCTTTACTTCCAATTATCTGCTCAAGAGGGTGATTCCTTGTACAATTCTTTTTAGGAGTAGGAGTTGACATTTCAACTCTTATCTCTTCTCTAGGTTCAAAACTCTATTCTCCTCAATGCTCATAAATTAGCACATCATTTTGCAAGTCATTGTTAGTCTTAAACAAAACTTCCGCATTCTGTCTAACAATTCCAGAGTTTTCTCCTTCAGAATCATCAATAATAGTTACCAAGGTTATCTCTTATAATACTTCCTCTTTCTTAACCAGTTTAAGCTCATTATCCTTATCATCACAATCATTCAAAAATCTTTCCATACTTGCTTTAAATTCTTCATCTTTATCAGAAGGCAAACTCTTTCTATATTTTCCTACTCTCTTAGGACAACTGGACAAAAAATGAACATACTCTCTACATGTCCAACACGGAAAAATTTCCATACCTTCTAGCTCAATTTTCGTAGGCAGATCAATACCTTCCTTGATCTTCATGTCTTCTTAGGATCTAGATCTATCTTTATTCGTGCCTCTATCCCAAAGCTCAATGCTCAATTCTGTACACAGTTCTAATCTCTCAACAAGAAGCTCCATCTTCTGGGTGACGAAATTTCCTCCATCAGATTTAGGACTGTTCTTTCTGAAATAACCCAACATTGATCTCCCAAAACTGTTAAGTTTTTCCTTCAAGGACTTGAACCTCTGATATCGATTGTTAGAATATATAGTCCACTGATATAACTAGGGAGGGGGGTGAATCAGTTATCTAGCTAATATCACAAATAACAATTTTAAACAATCTTAACCACATGAGTAATGTAAACTAAAACCAAAACAAGATACTCATACACAATAACACTAGATATGTTAACTAGGGAAACCCTTGATCAGAGGGAAAACCCCGGTGTGGATGGTACCCACAAGATGATGTACTAATATAAATATTCCTTGTTAGAGGATAGACCCTAGTAGGAATTTGTTACAACATTCAGTACATATGAGTCCCTGTTAAGAGATTTTGAATCCCTTCTAGGAGATTCCAACCCTGTTAGGAGTTGTGGAAGATAGGTGGACCCGCTGTCCAAATAGCTTTGAGGGCAAGAACAATGAACCCATTGTCCAAATGATCTCTGTATTATTCCTTGTAGACTAATAGAACTGAATTGTACTTCTTTCCTCTGACTCTATCCTGTCTATCGGATTTCTGCTCCTTCAGATCTTGTAACCAGATCTCTAACTGCACATCCAATAATCCCTTGGATCGCTTACACGCATTTAGTAAGCACTCTGCTCCTTTTCGCAATTCGCACTTGAACATCGATCACAATACTTGAACACACACTCCAATCAAGGAAAACATCTTTCCTTTATACCATATCTTCATAATAATTCCTTGAGTTGGCCTTGAGGCTTTCCCAATTAATTATAATAAGATAATTAATTAATTACAATTCCAATAGCACTGTCGGCTCACAATCTATACAAAATGTCATACGTGTGATACTAAGACTTGCATACTCACTAACGTCATCATCTGATTGTCCTCTATCACTACTTGACTGTGCATCACTTCATTACATCTCAGATATAAATAGACAACAATCATCAGGAATTGCTTTCCCAATACTCTGTCTCTGAACTGCTCTTTGTAAATCAGGTACAACTTCCATACGCCGTCGACTTAGACTCTTTACAGTTAACCATGTCATCAGAGGACATTGTGTTGTACATGTCCATAACTACGCATGACCAGACAATCAAAACATTGTTCATACCATCAAGATCTTTGTCTTCTACTTTGCCAGTCTTTACAAAAACAATGCTATGTTGACATCAATGATAAACACAGTCATGAATGCAATATATCAATACTCTCCAATGCTCAGGATACTCCCCCACTGTAGTATCATCAGCATTCATGCTAAAAAAAGATGCTATAAAAGTCATCGAATCACTCAACATGAAAACCTGTAACAATTACTCATTCATGGAATCACTCAACATGAAAACCTGTACAATTACTCATAATCATGGAATCACTCAACATGAAAACTTGTAACAATTACTCATAATCATGGAATTACTCAACATGATAAACTGTAATAATTAGTCATAATCATGGAATCACTCAACATGATAGACTTGTAAGATTCACAACAAAGTCTTTAATCACAAACTCTCTCAACATGAATTGTCTAGGAATCTCTTAATATCACATCCAACTCCCATCACAGAATCTGAACGTGATGTCATCGTAGACTTTCTCAACATGAGGTTCACTTCCCAAAGTAAAAGAGTTATCAGAGTTGATTCTTACAGTCTTATTTATTCACACAAGAATAGAAATGGGTATAACAAAAACAAGACTTAGTTCCATTTAAGTCTCAAATACCACAAGCATTTATGAGAATGGAGAGGATTCCATATGCACTCCCTCTGAGTTATGAAGCCTCCCTCTGAAGCTAAAATCTCCCTCTAAAGCTTAACATCTCACTCTTAACTAAAGCAACCTAATGAGTTTCTTGTTGCATCCTGCAACGATGAGAGATAAAAGATTAATCGGTCATAGATACCAATACAATAGCATACTCTATTTATGTATCAAGAATGCATAATCAAGAACTACTTATCTTTATGTTGATGTCAAACATAGTTCAATATAATATGGAATGCCTCCATAGTAAGATGCCAACAAAGAGTCTTTAAAGAGTTTTGGTTTCTCCTTGAAACATTTGGAAATCGTTTCCAGTTACTGGTCCAACAAGCTCAGATATTTTAGTTTCTCATGATTCACCGACCCTTCGTGTGGCTTGATTGATCAATTGATCAAGCATCAATCACTTGGTGAGGCAGATTAAATACAGAAAACAAAAAAAACAAAATACAAAAGGTCAAGTGTCCAGTGTCTGCCCAAGATGAAATTTTTGAACCAAGCATGATAAACACTCCAAGGATGGCACCCTACCACTTGGATGGCATCACCAAGATCTGAAGTTCAAAAATAGCTACCTAACCATAATAGTTCCCTCCTTTCACCCCTCACATGTCAAAATGTCAATCAATGCTCAATACTGGAGATTCATGGTGCTATGGTTTCTCTAACAGACTCTTCCCACTTTCCTCGAATGTCATTTTTCCTCCAGATTGTTAGGCTGTAACTATACGCACTCTGCCAAAGGCCATCATTGTGTTGCCTTAAAGCATTCTCCTTGACTCTTACAGGCTCTATATTATGTGTTCGATAACTCTAAGCTTTTGCAAGATGATTGAAATCTTCAAACCGTCTGCATCATGCCATCTTCCTAAACACCATAACTACAAACTCTTCCTTTGTTAGCTCCATTCGCTACCCCAATTCTATTCATCTCCTCTTTTCAACACTTAAAATGAACATTATGCTTATACAAATCCATTACAAATAATCCACAACATTCCATCACGAGGGCTATATAATGCAGAGTCAAATTTGAGGATAGGCAAGGGCCGGCCAAACGTAGAAAACATTGACAAACGATGTTCTCCCGCACTGTGCATTAGGGTGAAAGTTGACCCATTACTCTGCAACCAAAATAGCATGCAATTCAAACTCCTATTTATTTTCAGCCCCAAAAGAATCATGTGCCGACTTTTAAGCGAAAGGCCCTTTTGTCTCAAGTTTTCAACTTATTCCACTTGCCATTATAGAACAACGCACAAAGAAATATATGCCAAGAGAAATAAAATGCCCTTTCTCATTGGAGAATAAAGAGGCCTCCATAGAACCAAGAATTCATGATGGCAATTTTCTTTCTTTCTACAGATTATGCGTGACAGAAAGAGCCGACAACTATATTAAATTTCCCACCATCCAACAAAAGCCTTTGAATCGTCATTGCAAAGCATCAACTCTTAGAGAAGACATTGTCGGCATTAGTTCCAGGATCGAGTTCAACCATCATAAATCTTGAATAACTTGATTACCACCAAGCTTTAACAAAATCGATAAATTCAAAGGAAAAATAAATATGGAAATCTTGAAAAGTACAAATAAATAGATAGATATTGTCCAAGAGAGGAGTTGAGCACTACTTTATTCAACACATACATGCTTCTTTCATTGTTGTTATCCAACTTGGCTTTGATACCATGTTATATTTTGAGCCCAAAAAATAATATGATAAACAACAAAAAGAAAAAGCCAAAACTGAAACAATAAACACCGGAAATGCCCTGGGAAAACCCTTCTAGAATGAAGGGAAAAACCTAGCTACACACCAAAAATCTCATTTTATTGATCATAAATGTTCAACTGTACAATGCATTTTTATTTGATACAATATATCTAACAATAAGAGGGACTGTTCACATTACAACCGAAGGTCTCTTGAGGTTCCCAAAATATGACTCTTTCAAATACAACTCTTTGTACTTCCATGCCTCAACGCATGTTGATGATACATCTTAATAATTAATATTATATTTTATCATAAATGTACTTTTCAGATGGAGGTGACCATAACGGTATTAAGGCCTAGAGATAAAAAATCTCTATTGCAGCTACAATCTCAAACAACCTGCATGCTATCCTTGTGCTCGCTACGAATATCTTCATATGTAACACATTCTTTAATAGAGTGGCATTCCATTTCTACCACTCCTTTGCTGCAAAAAGTATAAAGTCTCTCTTCCCACCCTTCTTTAGGGACCTTCCATCTACCAGTTTCATATTGTAAATGACGAGAGTTGGTCCTTAATTGAGCAATTAGAATTTTGGCTTTTCCTTCAATCATGGATCCTAAATATTCTTTATCCCCATGTTCCCATGTGTGATTAAATTCTTTGACATAATAGGCTTTTTTTCTACCTATCAGATTTGTCCACATTGCAATTTTGAATTTCTCTAACACCCATTTCTTTATTTCTATATTGGCGTTCACAAACTGCACAAAAATTCCCAAAGTCCAGAAGATTTATTTAGACAATATACTTGCACAGGCAGTTGTATATCAAAAAGACTTCTATATTTATCTTCAACATTTACTACTTAATGCCACTAAACCAAGAGTTACAACAATATGAATCGCACCAGCAAGTGTTCAATACACTATTCCCAACCTTCCCATTCACGTAATTTAAATTAAATTGTAGTCTCCTTGTGATCTATATTTCCAAACTTTCGGCAGCGTCCAAACAAGGCTTCCCTATAGCGTTCTACCAATGCATCCTGTTTGGGTATGATGTAGGTGGCTTTGACTTTAGCAACGCAAGGTCCAATGTCCTATAAACACTATTTCAAGGATACCTTAATCTTTTCTCAATTCCAATCAAAACTCTTCACCATCTATATTCCTCTATAGTGGTTACAGTATCATATGTTGAAAGATTCTTCGCTGAGGAACGATCTCCAATCCTTTGGCTTAAGTTTGGATTTCTTCAATATTTGAAGATGCTTCAAGTTCAAACACAACTTCTTTCCTCTGAGGCTTCTTCTAAGAAACAATAGAGCTATAATATTTTGGAAGTAACTAAATCAAACTACAGACCTCAACTAACACAGAGTATTTCTACTCCAAAATGATAGCCTGACATATTTAGCAATTTCGTTGATTCCTCAATTACACAAAACAAATTTGTTAAAACTGGCACATACTCAACTAAAATCATAACAAGTCCCTTAATTTCCTAAAGAACACCAAAAGCAGCTCATGCCAATACAGAACTCAATGTCTCACTTAAACAACAAATGTTAATTCCTTACAATGTGCGCAATCATTGACCAATTATTCTCCTGCTTCAACTGACAATTCTCTGAGTGTCTTTTGTGTATATTATGGGCATTACCAACAATACTTGGCTAGAGCATTGTATATGAATTTGGAAATCAACTCCAAACCTTTAGAAAGCATATTGGAAGATTGCTGCAATAGGTAATGAAACAACAAAGATGCATTGGGAGATAAATTGATTCCTTTGTACCCACAAATGTTAAGCAAAGTATACGCCCAACTTTTAGTTAGCCTCAATAGAAATCGCTATAGCTTGTAAATTGGAATATATAAATCTCCAACTATGTAACAACAATTTTTAATTATTTGATACCGTCAATAATGCACAACACCTTTCACCACTAAACCTTAATATGTGGCTAGAATCAATTTTATTGAGTTCCAAACAAATCACATACACTTACGTTTGACTAATAGATAAACCATACAGTGCTTAGGCCCATAAGTCTAACCTTCTTTTGCCGAAATGTTTCTACAGCACACAGACTTGATGATAATCGAGCAAATTAAAACCTCAACCCCCCATTTCATGTTTGCGCAACATGGATTCTATCCTCTCATCCTGTTATTAGAAACTCCAACAATTTTATTTCTTGACTATTAAACCATAATATTCTAACAATAATCATCGTTCCTCAAAAGCTCAACCTAATGTATTTGTATTAATATTTGAATCTGATCATCCCTTGTGTGAGTTGCTTATCGATCTATGTGGAA
Source organism: Cupressus sempervirens (assembly GCA_028749045.1). Taxonomy (NCBI): domain Eukaryota; kingdom Viridiplantae; phylum Streptophyta; class Pinopsida; order Cupressales; family Cupressaceae; genus Cupressus; species Cupressus sempervirens. Next base: position 662,819,502 of record CM053792.1, on the reverse strand, counting down.
TTTGTCTTCCGCGGAATTTGACCCTTCACCTCCAACCATGTGCTACCTTAAGTATTCGCATTCTAGGCCAATCCAACAAGGAAGATCAAAGGAAGATTGTCTTCTCAATTTTCTTGTGTTGTGATAAAATTATTCAGCTTCTTCCCTATGAATAATCTTTAGCTTACGGAAGGATTATAAAATCCTGTCAAATATATCGATAAACTATGAATAACAACACTCCTTATCCAATCATTTTTGTTCCCATATTACTCATGGCAAGGAGCACCATCATATGTTTTCCTTGGTTTCTAATGTTTTTCCAAGAACTTCTATGTCAAACAAAGGTAGGAAAAAATTTAAACATAGTTTGCTTTCAATATTTAATTCCGACCATGGTGAACAACCAAAAATATTTCAATATTTGATATCCGCCTAATTTATAAGATGTCTAAGTAAATAATTCCCCAAATTTGTCGAGTCCCACCACCACAATATTGGCATTGATGTTTGCAATCACAAATTATAGAATTCAAGAATCTCATAAACATTATCAAAGGACCCAAAAATATATATTTATTCTAAACCCTACAATGGAATTTCAATAGCCAATATGTGAACTTGTCAATACAAGGAAAAACCTCTCACTGCAAGTGCTTTCCGGTCACAAAAAATACATATACGGCAAGCTAGAACACTTCAAATTAAAACGGAGTCAACATGAATTCATTCCAGACTTATCAAATTCAAAATTAATAAATCTTAATTTTCTCAAAGAAACAAGAGTTCTAGAATCTGTAACCCTTTTTTCATGGAGAATGCACAATTTGGCACATTTGATTTGGGGATTCTTGAAATTTCATAACAATCACTCTACATAAACCTTTCCCGATTTTATCTCCGATAAACTTCATAGGCTGGCAAGAAAACTAGCTCACATACCACTATAATATCCTACTTGGATATTCCTTTCAAGTTTTTCTCAAATAAATTTCAGAAATTTAAACAAAGAATTTGTTCTATAATAACCAGCAACTTTAACCAATAAATATACAGCAAATACTCCAGATTTCATTATTGCATTATAAACAATGTAACCCAGAGACTCGCACCCCACCTGTAACAAACCGTTTTTCATAACAAAATAAAGACGATCGATAAAGAGTTTTCCCCAACAAATTATTGAACAAATAACTGAATTCCTTTTCATGGGACATTAACTACTTTTAACTACACATGATTAACTAAAATAACCAAGCTCAATTGAGATAACTATATCAATTATCAACTGAAACAATGATCAACTGTAATAACTATAATAACGATTAACTGAAAATAACTGTAACAGTGATCAACTGAAATAACTGTATCAATGATCAACTGTAATAACTGGAATAACGATTTACTATCTTTCCCTACATACAAGTTAAGTAAATACTTAACATGAAAAGAAGAACATACAAGTGATATCCGGTGAGTCTTTAGTTGGTTGTGCAAGCCTCAGCTTTCGGTAAGAGGAGAAGCATTGACTTAGGCTTAACCTCCCAACCTCGGACCATACTTATCCCAGCCTCGGATACTTTTAGTCCAGCCACCTGAATAAATGGCTCCACAGACATCAAGTGATCATAGATGGCAAACATATCTTTAAACAACCTTAGCCAAGGTTTTTTTTATGGGTTCATTGACCCGATCACCACCGCTCGACTTGACAAGAGGAGAACAATAATATGGATGAGCATGAGCTATTAAATAAAATTATTTTAGATTATTATATCATGTCTGACTTTTGTTTCTATGTCATTGCAGATTCCATCTCACCTCTTCACCTTTTCCATGGCTATACAGTCGGTGAGTCCTAGGTGCTCAGATCTCAGAGCAATCGGCTCTGTCTGTTGATTCTCAACTGATTCATGAATATTATATGTTCCAGCTTATCAAAATCTATGATTTGAAGAATGTGTTCTTTAAGACTTGCAAAAAATATTATTTGGTTCTGACTATCAATGGCATAAATAGATTACGATTCCATGTCATGGATACTTTACTATCATTTATGATAAACAACTTCTAAAGAGGGTCTAATTGATGATACTTAAGCATGATGAATATATAATTGCAGTTTACTACCATGGAAATCGGAATACAATAGCAATTGTTAATGAAATTTGTAACATTACTTGGAATTTGATGGACCGCATAACCTGGTATAATCTAGAAATGTTTGGAGTCCTACCAAACGCTAATGATTCAACTCTTCCTCTAAATGATCTCCACGCACATTCACAATGTGAATTATAATCACATCTTCAACAAAGAAGATTAATACAAGGCAGAAAAGAGATTGGCAATGTTATAAATGCAGAGGTTTCGGATGGTATTTGCAGAGGTATCTGGTGGTAGAAAGGAAGTCGGAAATGAGAAGAAAGTTGGAAAAATGAATTGTATGTCATTTGTCTCTCTCGACCTCATGATATATACAAGTTAAATGCCTCTTTGGCTTCCAAGAAGCCGTAACATAAGAAGAAGAGTCTTGACTCTTGGATGCCAATTAAATATGCCAAGTGTCATTCGGTTTTCTAGCAAAAAAAATGAATAAAGATGGAAAAAGATTTAAAGGTTATAAATCGAAAATAATTATGGTTTATATCTATCTACATGCACATAGATATAATTGAGGTGACATCATACTACTATAAAAGAAATAATAATATTATGGTATCACTTTATTCTTATATATGTGTACATACATAGGTATTTATTATTATTATTTGGTTGAAAGATCAATCAAAATCCTTTGAGGTATGTATTATATTTTAATTAAATTATTTTATGTTTTAAAATGTTTACTTAATAGCTCATGCAGGTCCTTCAACTGTATCCTGAAGTTCAAGTCGCTAGGTCCTTACCAAGGCAATTTAAGGTCATACCTGTCAACCTGATTATTGGACTAAGCTAGTATCCCATTCTGTTGATCCCATTCAACAATGCTTCCCCCCCTTCATCTTCTCCTGCAATCAACCGCGCACTATTTCCATGATAATAACAAGTTCCATACAAATTTTCACATAAACATTTAAAAGAATTTAATTATTAACCATAATTCCAAAATCAAGCAACTGCTAAACATCACATGACAGATAATGAATAACGACCATCTTCATTAAACAGTTAATACAACGGATATAAATAACTACCTACTTCACATGATTATGAAAGAAAAATCCGTTCAATCTAACAGCTATGAATAAATTTAAAATTATGTCAAAATTTGGGATGTAACACTCCCAAACCTTGAAGTACCCATCCTCGAGACATCCTCGCACCGGGTACTTGAGTACCCAAGCACCCCCACCTCCGTCATTCACAACCATGCCGCCGTTGGGATGTGTACTTGAATTTCTATTTGAATCTCAATTTTTGAATGTTAGTATTGGGTATGTAATACGTTACTATGTTGAATGTCAATGGTTTTAATTCATGTTGCAATTTTGCTATGTTCAAGTATTTTAATTTCGTATGTTCTAGTGAACTACTAAAACGTCATTTCATAACTAACATTTCAAGTTCTATATGTATACTATACACCACCCCTCTTTGGCCCATCCTCCCCTTGCCGCCATCCCCCAGCCATCCCGAAAATGAGGCCCATATTCCCCACGTCCCAAACACTCACCCCAGCATGCCACCATCCCGAAGTACCCCCATACTGGTGTAACACTGATTATAAACCAGCAATACAATAACAATCCAATCATAAAAATGGTGATAACAATCAAATGGATAGTCAAAAAAGAACCTGAAATGCAACTGTGAACTTCGTCACGAATTCACCACAAATGATGAATCGGGGCTACATCCAATCCACCCAAAAAAAACCTGAGGGTTTGCGTCCTCAGATGCTGAATAGAAGTTGAACTTTCCTTAATTTCTTCAAGAGAAATCTCAAACAAAATCAATATCCAAGCATATCCAAATAAAACCATCTCTCCTCCTTTTATTATCTAATGTTGTGACTCTTCAACTTCCCCTACCTTGTCTCCTTGTCTTCTTGCCATTCCATCCCTTATTAATGACCATTTAATATTAAATCGACCCTTTTATTAATTTGTATTAAGCTCTCATAAGCCAATTTAAATATTTCATAAATTTAACTTTAATTTTTCAAATGTCCCAAAAAGGGGACATTACATCCATTTCATTTGAAGGGGAGCTACTAATGTAGTTGATAGTTTATGTCAAGTTGTTTATTAAATAAATATTGTAGCCAAAGTAATAATTATGTAGATATTTGTCAGCTTGTTATTTAATGTTGCTTAGTTGTTCCCAACAAGTAGTTGTGCTTGCCAACTTTTGGCGATTGGTCATCTTAACCAATTGCAGGATAGTATTTATGTACTCCTTTTCTCCATATCGGGGATCATTTCATTATGATAGACACTGCACATTCAAATAAGTGATCTTTCTACAGTTACATTGTATTCAGTATTATCGTGTTCTGATATTCCACGTTTTGTAAGTAATATGTTTACTTTGTATTTTGAATAATATTACCCTATTGGAGTAAACAAATATTCACTTTCAAATCTTCAAAAAAGAATACAATCTTCCTTGGGCCTTTTATGCACACAACTTCTGAAATCTAACTCAAATTCAAACATAAAGTAAATCCTCTCTATTGCCTCTTTTAATATTTCAAAACCTGGACAACTATGTCTAGAATCTAGAAGCCTCAAAAAACCGACTAGAAGTAGAATTTAAAGCATTCTTGGGTTTTTTCTACCATTTCTATTGTGTGAGAAACTGCTACTTTTCAACAACAATAAATCTAACAATTTTGCATGAGATTACCCTTGCAACAAGGAAACCACAACTTACAACAGGCATGAAACTACCCTCTACGTAAAACCAGCAATTTCACACATAAGCCTGAACTACTCCATCTCTCCAAAGTTGCATCTGATGCCTAAAAACTGCTTCATGCATCTTGTTATGTTCCACTTCAACAAATTCAATTAATCATTTTACACATCAATTTGATGTTAGGCTTAAAACCAATATGTTTAGGTTAATGTGTATTCTTTGAAGTTTTCTAGTCAAAATCAAATCCTTAAGTTGGTTGACCAATTTGCCTAAGAAACAACTCCCTCAAACTAATACGTTATTATACATATTCTTGGAGCTAATAGGGGAAATCTCATTGTTTAAATAACTCCTATCTTTTTGATATTTAAGATTAATGCACACTGCACATATAGGAATATAAAGAAGTGTTTTAGTTACTTTATATGAGTTGTTCTTTGTTTATTCTTGCATATTCAAATCTGTTGTTGTACAATTATTTGGTTTATTTATGCACATGACATATATCAAGGATAAACCCAAGTCACAAGGATGTCACTCATTCATTTTCGGAGCCTTAACATGGTTTTCTATGGTTGTACATTGGAAATATATGGATATAAATAAGTGTTTTAGTTATTGTATGTCAGTTGGTCTTTGTTTATTCTCGCAATATCAAATTTGTTGTAGTACAAACATTTGGTTTATTTTTGCACACAATGACATATATCAACAATTAGCTCAAGTCACATGGATGTCACCCATTCATGTTCGGAGCCCTAACATGGTTTTCTATGATTCATATTTTCTATAAATTATTGATGAAACAATCATCCTTCTTGACTATCCAACAATATGGGATTCATGGCCTCAAGAATCTTCTTAATGGTTGTTAACACATTTCCCTTAGGTGACATGGTTTGTTGCCTTTTCTGGCTAAGAGGTTCTACTATTTGTTTAGAGAGTGCATGCCCATTTCTTCTTTCTTAAGGTACATCAATCACCAGTGTCTTTCCCTCTATCTCCAGGAGGCCAAGAGGCTTCATGATCACACTTTACAGCTTCAATTCCCGTCAAGACAAACTCCAAACCAACTCATCACCTCCTTCACTCCTAGATTTCCTGCTTGAGGGACAAAGCAAACGCTTAGTTATTCTTCGGGTCACACTAGCTCTATCAGGCCTCACACGGATACACTCGACAACATCACCCTATCTCCAACACTTCTTCAAGACGGGCCAGGGCTCACCTTCGCCTCAGACCATATCCTCCGCTTCTGGACTACTTCTGGCCTGTGAAGAGTACCTAGTCTTTTCTTGTTATGTTCTTTTGCTCTCCTATTTGTTCTTTCCATGGACACATTTGGTACTCCCATTGCTGTTTGTTGCCTTGTTCTATATTTCTCAGTCCCTTAGACTCTTGTGGTCTCTTGTTGGACATTGATAAATTTATCTTATCTTATCTAGGAGGTGAAGTCAACGGCATAGTTCATTTCAAATGTTTTGTTAAAAATGAGATCCTCGAAGATGGTGCTCCTTGTAAAGAGATTCATAGTTTCTAGTGGGTTCCCCTGTACTCTAAATTTGGTCCATTCATAGGTGCACAACCTATGATATCGCCATTTGGGTATATCCCATAGTAACACAAGGACACATCCCCCCAAGAAAAACCCCAACATCTTTCAGACAGGGATGCACCAGGGACGAGGGTAAGTCGTTGCAGCATCTCCAGCAACGCCACCAATTTGTCATCATTATGGCAAAGACAATTAAAATAACATTTTCTAATAAATACATTTGTAAATTATTTTCCATGTTCTAAGACAAATTATATGATCATATCTTTTGTCTAAGAGATTTATTAGGTTAATATATTAAGTTTTTAAATTAAGAAACATATTGCCAAGCTTTATTAGATCAATTAATTGATAGGCTATTATACAGGAGACTTTAGCTGCAAAATATAATGTCTTGCCCAGAAAATTATAAAGGTGGTGAAAAATCACCAGATGGTAAGGAACAAATTGGTGGAAACTAAAGTGGACAGGTTGACTTAATGTTTCAGACAGGCTACTCCTGCAACTGTGTTTTAGTTTAAAAAATCGAATTCTCTTGCAGATCATTGCAGCTTTCCTGAGGATTTTGAAAATTGTCATGCTTCCTTCAAATTTAAAGGACAAGGCAAAGGTGTGGTTAGATAGATCTTCATCGGTATTTGTTTTTGTTGACATAAATATATCATAGTTTGGAAGTCACAAACACAGACAACAAAGTCAAGAGTAAGTCTTGGAGGACTTCAGTATACGGGGTATTGCATATTCACATAGATGATGCCAGGCATGAGCCATGGTTGAATTTGACAGAAGCAATAGCCTCTATTGTTACCCAAAAATGACAAGAACAACTAATCCCACAAATATGTTTATAATTGAAATAATTTCAAAATCACAAAGCTTCCAAATTTAAAAATACTACAGTTCTCCGGAAAAGTTACAAGTTATGAACTAGGCGATCACAGTTAAACATAGTTTATCTACAATTCTATATGGGATAAGATCGACCTTTTTTAAATTATACATTGTTTCTATATCAGTTACCAAATTATTATAAAAGGTGCTGATAAGATTCTTATATAAGAGATAAAACAACCACAGTTCAGCTCACACGTGTTGTCATGCAACAAGAACCTAATTATGATTCTGAAATTTTTTAAATTTATCTAACTCAGACTAATAAATCTTATCAATTGAGACCCCAAAACACATCGCATTGAATTAACACTTTGATTGATGAAATTTTTTCCCAATATTTGAAAGCTTTGAGGGCATTTGACGACAATTATTTAAAATGAATAAAGAACAATTCCCTACACTAGATCTCTAGCAGTGGTTCCCCTTTTTCACTTGTCTTGAAGTTGATGCCTTGTAGGGTTTCAAACCCTCATTCTTTCACTTTCTGTTTGGTTCTAAACTTTTTGGATTAAGGGTTCACAGTAAGATTTCGACAGTGTCTTTTAAGTAATTTCACCACTCTCAATCTCTTATTTTGTAAAAAAATTCACGGAAACAAAACAGAGGGATTTTTTAAGACATTGCAATGGCTCTGCTAGATATTTTTTCCAAAATGAGGAAGCACAGTCAAGGCCAATGAACTGTTTAACAATATGCCTTGAAGAAATATGGTTATACGGAATGTCCTGATTGTAGGATAAGCACAAAATGGACACGCTAAAAAAGCTTAAGAAACTTTCAAACAAATGCAATCTGTACGAGTAAAACCAGATTGGATAGCCTTGTCTGGCATCCTTCCCGCTTATGCCAAAATGGGAGTGTTGAGACAAAGTACTAATACTACTTTATATTTGTATTCTAAAAATATTGCCACTTACATTCTTCTGTCAAACAACTATGTGGAAATGGACAGGTTGGACAGGTTTTCTGAGGTTCATATCAAAAATTCAAACTTTGCTGACTGCTGTAAAGAATACAAAGCTAATATTTAAAGCATTCCAAAATATTTAACAGATAAATTATATTATTTCTTCAGTTTAATGAATAGCTCTATATGTATGCATTTGTTGAAATGAAAAACAATTTATAGCTGCAGACCCAATATGAAACGGTTGTACATGCATGACAAAAGGTCTCAAAAAATGTTATCATATGCAATGCAATGAATACAGGATACATACAGGAAGGATTTGTTGAAAAGACTCTAGAAGCTTTGTAGCAAATGCAGTTGGCAGGTGTATAACCAGGTTCGACAACCTTTGCCGACATTCTCACGCCTGTGTTATTAGCTGTAAAATATCACGCTTGAGAAGTATCTTGGGGTTAGTGTTCGCATTAGGATTCAATTGGAATTGGAGTTGGTGTCCCTAAAATTTTAATTAAGTTTTAGAGATAGTATTGGTATTTGAGATCAATTAGTACAAGGGTAGGGTTAGTATTATGGTTAAAATTAATGTGTCTCGTATTAGGTTTAGGATGTAGTCAAGGTTCTGGAACAAACAACAATCCTAACCATGATCATAATCTCAACCCTAAACATGTGCCCAACACCCTAACCTAATTCAAACCTTAAACCTAACCCTTAACCTTAAACCAATTTCTTACCATATTATGTATTTAATCATGTGTAGACCCTAGCTCTAATCCTAATATTAACTTCAACCCTAATACTAACAAAGAAACATATTGGCAATCCAACTATTCTCATCACAGATGATCTATTTGCCAAATCACCTGCCACTGGCAATTTATATTTCATTTGCAGCCTGCATCCATTGACTTTGGGTACTCTAAAATTTATCTATTTCAATTATTCTGGTAGTTAAAAACTTTCCTCTGTGGCTTCCCACAGAGATAACATTCACATTATTAATATGTCCTTAATAACAAGATGCTAACAAACTCTTTAAACTGCAAGAAGCATGCCTGTAATCAACAATTACGTGAAGAACTTCAAATCTTTCAAGACAATTGTCAATTTCATTCACACTGTAATTATCATTCCCTGTTTGATCAGTGTCTTCAACTGCATCATGAATTGTAATCATTGATTTCATTGCAAATAGCACAATTAGGTTCTTAAATATCATCAGAATGACTAATTAATAAGACTGGACTATCCCACTTTTGGTATACAAAGCAATTGAGATACAAGAGGCACTCTGACAAGTTTGGGATTGTGGAGGAGGCAGAACGACCATAAATGATATTGCCAAAGGTCTGTACTGCAACTATATGAACATATTGAATCTCTAGAATTCGCAACATATATTGCATCCAAGTTGGTTCAACATTTCATCGTTTCCAATAATAAAATAGGTATTACTCCAAGGAATTTCAGCGAAACTTACAGGAATATTTAAATTTTCACAAACACAAATTCATTTATATTAGGGCTTTTAAAGCAACTGCAAACATAAAAGGCCAAAAAGTTTTTTTTCTCAAGCTGTCCAAAACCTGGAGTAGCCAGCGATTCAACTAAGGAAATAATTTTTATCAGCTCAACATATGGCATCCATATAACACTGTTCTTTTCTAAACCTTTTACACAATTTTTCATTATTTTACTTGAAGGTGCATGAGATTATACCATCACTCTATGTCCACGTCGAGCTAATGCCTTTGGTAGAGCACCTGCCACATCTCCCAATCCACCTTTACAAAAAGGCAGGCAATTAGACAGCCTAATGTCTCAACAATCAAAACAGATTACTGAGGAAAAACTGTAATTAAACATCAAAGATTTTTTTTAAATTAACATATTAAAAAAACAAGATTTTAAAAATCAGAAATGAATGAAAGATTTACACTTCATCTGCTCAGGAAATATAGAGTATGACTAAATAAATTAATAACATTGAGCTATCTCCCGAAAGAAGGAAATAAGTAAGAGACCATTATAGATTTAAAAGGCAAGATATAATGGTATTATCAAGATTCAAAGGAAATAAAAAGTACCTGTTTTGGACCAAGGAGCACACTCTGCAGCTACAAGTATAATATTCATCACATTTGTCCCAGCCAATGGAGGGGGCTTTGCATCTCCCACATCAAGTGCTGCTGCAATTTCTGCCTTCTCATCGGTATCTTCTTTTGGTTCTAGTTGAACATCAGAATACTGTAGATCGTTACTTTCCAGTACAAGTGTGTGAGGTAGAACTGGGGATGTTGACAAATCCACTTTAGGTGCAGTCAGTGGAGAGGGTGTAGAAGTCTGTCCTGAAAATTCCACTGCCTCTAATGTCTTGATGTTATGTGCGACTTCTGACAAGGCTTGGTTTTCAAAAATAGTTTCTGCAGAAGCTTTTGTTGCAGAAGCTTGTCCAGAAAATTCCACTGCCTCTGATGTCTTGATGTTAGTTTGGTTTTCAAAAGGAATTTCTGCAGAAGCTTTTGTTGACAAACTTTCAGAATAATCATTTGCATGCTTTGAATCCCCACCTTGTTCCTCAAACTCCTCTTCAATATTTTCCGATGCTTGATCTTCCTCATAACCTACATCCTTCTTAAGAGACCACCCTTGTTTGGCTTCCTTCAATGATGAAACAAGTTTCCTCCGTTCTTCAATCTGGCACCAATCACAACATTTAGCTAATAAGAAAATAAACTGAAGGAATATAAATAATAAAAATACAAAAGCAGGTTGTAATATACCATGTAATGATAGTGCCACAAAATACTTCAAAGAAATATGGATAATAAACAGAGAGAAAACACAACAAATAATAATGTCCACGAAAAACCAGAATAGGTCAATGAAAACTAAATGTAAAATTATTAGAATAGAAACAAGAATCAAACATGAGCTTTAACAGCTTAAAAACAATAAACTACAAGTTAAATGCCCAATAATAAATTATTCCAGTTAATTAGTAGAGAAATCCCAGCAACTAATCAAGTGAGAGGAGAAGCCATTTCCAAAGAAGATAAAGTCAATGGAAAGCAAAGATGACAAAGGATCGATACCCTCAGCAATAACCATGAAAGAACCAATATGGAATTTGGGATTTCATAATATGTCTAGAAATACCTAGACTGTGCAGATCTTCATAAACAAATCTAGGTTTGCAAAGAACATCCCTTGAAAACTCTACTACATCCATGGTCAAGCACACTCCTAGAAGTAAAGAAGCTGGTGATGCACACCTGTCAAGATCTCTAGAAATATGTGCAAGGGCAAGTAGTTTACCTCTACAACTAAAAATGGCAATCTACCAATTGTAGTACAATAAAAAAGGAATGGAGTTGCCCCAAAAATTGTTCATGGAATGGGACAAAATCTCACCTATTTGTCATCATTTGCATGATTATTTATCAATCAAAGGATTCTTACACCTCCAACACATAGGAAAGATTCAGAACAGACAAGTAACAAAGTAATCTTCATTGCTCAATGTCCACCACAAGCTTGGTATCCAAAAGTGACCACTTCTTGAAGCTAAAACACCAAGCCCCTTCAATAGGAAAAGCAGGTAGCACGTCACCCTGCTAAATCTCTTCAAAAGTATGATCACTGCCCTCTAAAATCTCTTGGTAGAAAGGACAGGTAAAAATAGCAATGGTCCCTCATCAACTACTAGAGAGAGAAAAGATGATAAGTCCTATTGCCTTGGGTAATAGTATAGTCAGTCTCAACCTAAACTAGTGGAAGAAGACTCTCCTCCAGCCAAGATGAATCTTAAGGCCCCAATGATGAATAAAAATAGTGTGAAAAGTAGTGCCATTAACAACATACAAAAAATGTTTTCCAGAAAGACCTTTGTAGCAATAACAGCCTAAGTAAGCCAGATTCAAGCCACCTAAATATACTATGGACATATGTCGTTTGTAAATGCTTTATTAACTATCATGTTTTCTAAAGGAGACGAGAACCATTTAAAGTCTCTAAAGCAAGCAAACCAATCTATGGAAATGTCAGTAGGCCGTAAAAGAGTGAAAATTACATTCAGGAGACAAAAGCCTTTTAAAGTCTCTAAACATACTATTGACATATGTAACATCGTGAATATACCATTGGTGGTGCTGGAAAAGTACATTATAGATTAATCTGTGAAAAAGTTTTAGCGTTAATATGTAAGAGTTTTTTATTGACGTTAGAGTCACACTCGGTGGTTTCAAATTTCACCAACATAAATTATATTCAACCTTAACGTAAATTATTACAAAAATGTTTGTTGTATCATAGAAATATAGGAAAAAACTGAAAAAGAGTCCCTGTGTTACCATGTCTAACAATGTTAGTGTGCTTAGGAAGCTCTAAGGAAGCGCATAATAACAAGAGAACAAAGAAATAAGTAGCAACAACAATATGAACTAGAGAAAGCCATTTTGGATGAAAAATCCAAAAACTCTCAAGTCACCATCTTAGGAGCTCATACGAATTGGTTTACTACCTTTTCAGGGCCTTCGTGAACACTTTCTTCAAAGAACAGCAATGCCCAACCATCGTGAGACTCCTCAATCAGCTCTCACACTCACCCAATCACACAAACACTTCAGTAGTCTTCATAGGCAGAAGAAATATCATCTTTACCAATTTGTCAAGATAATCAAGGGAACTACTTAAATTGTCTCAAAATGACCCTTTTACAACCCTAGTTTGCAAACTCCTAACTCAGCAAAACCAAAAATATTGACTTGGCAAAATCAGCAATTTAGAAGTATCTTACCTTCTAAAAACATATAAATTTATGAAGAAACACAAAAGCAAAATATATTGATGAATTTAGGAGGGATTTGGGAGTAATGCCCCCAACAATGTTGAGGAGCAGCACCCCTTGTTGGGCTTGAGGGGGCAGCATCTCCAACGGGATTGAGGAGCAGCACCCCACTTAAGGTTTGAGGGTGAGTGCAATGTCCCCATTTTGAGTTGCGGCAGATTTGATGGATTCAGTCTAGCATTGGGCCCTTGTAGGTTGATACCGGTGTTTAGAGGACCTTGTTGTGGAGTTACTAGGCTCTCCACTGGCCAATGGTGATTTTTGGCTCCATTTTGAGGGACTTACTATTTGTAATAAGTCAACAAATGGTTCAGATGAGCTCAGATGAGTTAGAGGAGTTGAATGATGCTCTCGGTTTTGATTTTTGGCTTCTATTTTGGGGCCCAATAATGATCACACGCACGCCATGAAAAGTATTACACCAAAACACAATGATCGTGAATGCAATGTAGTACATCGAGCCCCTAGTTAAAGACACTATAGTATAACCATGTAGGGACTCTAATTGAGTGTCATCGCTTAGCTCGTACTTGTCAAGCTATATTGGGGTATTCTCCTTCAGGAGACTTCATATTGTGTCCTCATACCAACTTTCGTAGAAGATTGGTAACCGTACAACTGCCACACCCTCTCACCACTCCCTCAAGATGCTCAACAATCTTGCAGGTGTTTGGATCACATATCTTATATTGAGTTTTATTACCCATTTAATTAAGTTTGGTTATCACTTGTTAGAATCTCTCCATGTTACCTTGTCGGCTATTTCTGGGCTAGGGTACATGTGAAAGGCCACTCCACCCCTATACTCTACATACCCAATCTCATCCTAAAATGAGTGTCGTAAGGAAATGCAAGTTCCCAAACCAACCCCCAAATGAACAATCACTCAACTGGCCTATATCTAGGAGTTTGGGTCACATAAGATCCCGCCATAGGCACACGCACATGCTCGTGGATGGGCACAACCAACTCCACGTAAAACAATGATATACATTATGCAAGGATTGGATTCACGAAATGCAACATCACAAGAATATTCTAATCACACTCAAGAAACAACCAAGTGAAAACCATAACAAAACTCATAAGCACATATCTCAATCGGCCACTTTGTTGAGAGCACAGATTCCCATGGAATCGTCCAATCATCTCGTTAAAACACCAGGATGGCATAAAATGCCCAAAATACACCAATACTCAAAATCTAGCAAAAAACAACAAGAACCAAAAGTCCACATTTACTACTAAAAGTACATTTTTGGTTCGAGATATAAAATATTTTGAAATATCCTCAAATCATTCTCACTCCACGATCTTACTGTTTGTAGAAGAGGCTACTAATACAAAATCCAAGTCAAGTCAAGCAAGCGACTAACAAAAATTGGATGGCACACAAAACAAGAAGATGCCAATTAACACCCAAAATTCAAACATATTGGAATTTGATGAAGTCGAAAACCCACCTCTAAAGCGTGCCAAAACTCCCAAAAATCAAATAAAATTCCCATTCCAGACACAAAATCTAGCAACATAGCTAGATCAAAACTTGCATTTTAAATAACCAAAACTACACAGATATTCATACCCGACCAACCAGGCTATGGAATTGCACAAAAATGGAGGGGAGCAATTGTTCTCAACCTCCAACTATTTAGCATTCAAAAGAACTAAGTAAAACGAAAGAAATGAGAGAGCCCTACCTCACTCCAAAAGCTAAGAAACTAGAGAATGAAAGAACAATTTGGAGAGAGCTCCAAATCTGATGAAACCCATAGAAAAGATGGAAATTCCTACCACAAATCCAATCAGACTATCCTAGCAACGATCCGACAAGCCAATCTCCCATAATGAACCAATCTCTAAAAAGCTTAAAGGAGATTTTGAAGCACAACCACAATTACTCCATTCACAAAACTAAGAAGCAAGTGTAAAAACTCACTTTTGGCCAATATAAGCACTTTTATTAAAAGTGACTTATAAAAAAATTCAAAAAACCCACTTAATAGACTAATCAGCCTTTTCCTAGGTTAAATAAGATAATTCCAAATATTTGGAATTTAACCATGGAAAATTAGAAAGTAAATAAATTAAATTAAATGCAATAAATAATCCCCCAAATCAATTAAATCAGCACTTTAATTAACATTTTTCACGATAACTACAAAACCTAAATGCACATATACGCTCACAGGTCTAATCACATAATGCATTATGAACCCTGATTTACCAATAACTAGAGGGTTAATAATAACAATAATCAGATTCGTCGCCCATATAAGGATGACACTGGCTTACTATGCAAGGTCAAAATCACTATCTCTTGTTGCCTATTGTCAAGGATACAGGTCACACTCATATCCTGTCATTGGGGTAAATGTACCTAGCATCTCCTTGATAAACAAGCAAAATCAAGTGCAGATGCTTAATATATAATAGTCGGAGCGCAACTCGACACATTATCACATGAAGGATAACGAGACATCAAGCAAGCAAGTGACTACGGCTCCATTCCCACTCTGTACTAGCACCAACAAGCAATCCACGCATACCAGTGGTATCGTACAATATAACAACATATAACTACATGATATTGCATTAAAAATAAAACACTTCAATAATCATTTCTAGTCCTTTGAGCATGTATATCAACTGAAATTAAAAGATTGATATCCACAACATAGAGGCAAAATAACCATGAATCCAACTTAACATCTTCCATATGCAAATATAATCCATAATCCCTAACCTAAATGTACATAAATCATTTCTTGATTATTCTAAGCATATATCCATGGAAATAAAAATTGAATCACTCAATAAGGATATATGACACAGTACTTTACAAAATCCCAAAAAGTCATCCCAAAGCAACATGAATAGTCTCAAATGCAAGGTACACCAAACAACATAAGGCACCATCATACAGATATGGTCAAAATACTACTAACACTCTAATCGAACAAATAGGTCAACACTACTGTTGGAACAGGAATCAAGTGCAGTAGTTGAATGCATCACACAGCGCAAACATTGTTCATATCACCATGGTACTCATGGCATAAAATCGTGATACCATACAAATTCAAGTAACCACTAGCACACACCTTAGTGAAACCATTGAATACATCATAAGTTTCATATATCTAACATGATCATAACTAGTCTGTTGATATAACACCACCAGTCAAATCACCCCAAGGGTGTAGACCACTCACAGGTCCCAACATAATCACTCAAAAAACAGGAATATCAAGGTCACATCCATTAGGATGGCATGCAAAAAGCAAGTGGGAGAGGCACTACATCTTTTGAAATCCATTTTTCCAGCATCTTCTTTTCCTCTATGAATGCAATTTGGAGATTTTGGATTTTGTGTGCTCAATGTTAAGTGTTAAGGACATATCTCATTATCCAATCTAATTTCCAATGAAATTGCATTGAATATCAACTCAAAGAACTGTAACTTGGGCAATAAGAAAGGTGGAACACAGGAATTTTCGAACTTGGTGCATTCATGCCCTTCACTTCATGAGAATTCTCAGACTTCAGATTCCAAGTCAGAAGAGTTAGCTTGAACCAAGAATGTGAGAACTAAAGATTGGTTTTAATCAGTGTTTCGGACTCTGCGAGTCCGAGGCAGAGGCAGCCTTTCCGACAAATGGCCTCTAGACTCGAACACGGCCGAGTCTTGACAGAGTCCACGTGGACTCGCCGAGTCCAAGGACTCACCAAACTCGTTGGGTCTCGAGCCCAAGACTCTTACCGACGATAAAAGCCATAAAGTGCAAAAATTAAAAAAAAACAAAGACTTAAATTGCAATTGTTCGGTTTTTATAACATCTATTTGACCTAAAAAGGTCATTCCACCATTTGCTTATGCTTGTGATAGAGAGGAAAGAGTTCGAGAAGAGTATTGGGGTTTTGAGAGAGAAATTAGCAAAACGGTTGGCTCTCCTGTATCGATTGCTAATGGTTTTTGCAACTTTGTAGCTTGCACTTAAGCATTGAGAGGAGCTTAAGGAAGCATTGGGAGGAGGCTTCTACAAACTTACTTGTAATTCCATTGTTTGCGCAAATTTGAGGTAAGCAACAAGTTGCATTTCTTTGTGTTGTTTTGTAATATGTTTTACATTTATATTTTTTACTTTCCAATTTGTTTAAATTTGTTTTAGTCTCTACTTCTTGTATCTACTATTTAGAATCTAGATTTATTCTAATTTATCCTGATGACAAACTTGATAAGTAAGAAGGCCCTAAAGTTTAAAAATCTGATTCGATGTTAATGTTTTTCTATTTATAATATATTCATATTGCAGCAGCAAACATATTGACATCATGCCTCAGGGTGAGCTTTGTGGAAGTAGAATTAGGCCTGCATTTAACCCTGATGTAGACCCAACTACAATAGCAAGGGATAGGGCTTGGCCACAAAAAGGGAGTTGTTACATGTTGGCATTGCGGTGTAATATATAACGAGGGGAGGCATAAATAGATTGAAGTATCACCTAGCACATATACGTAAGCATGATGCTAAAAAATGCAAAGATGTACCACAGGATGTTATGCGAGACATGCAAAAAAGAAAAAATGGAGGAAAAAGAATTGAAAAATAAGCAACAAGAATAAATGGCACAACTAGCCCAACAAATACATGAAAAAATCTTTAAATCCTTAAAAATCTTTGAATTTCATGGGTTTTTCAATTTTCTAAGTCCTTGCCGAGTCCGAGTTTGAGTCGGATTTTGACTTAGTCCAAGTCAGATTTTGACTTTCTGAGTCAAAAGTGAGTTTGAGTCCCATAACTATGGTTTTAATTATGTATGTTACCAAATTCTTCTCTAATGACCCCAAAGTCTAGTTCGGTTCTTGCAAAAATTTGGTCCTTATCATTTTCTTGTAAAAGTCTGTCCAAATTCTATCAGACAAACCCGACTCAAATGTTACCTTTTTTATGGTGAATTTGCAAATCAACTGAACAACCCAGGCCAAATTTGACCAAAAGATGGATCATTTTAACTTTTTAAAGGCTTTTTGAAGTTTATTTTAGTCAATCCAACCCTCCAACCCAAAAATAAACCACTAAAAGGGCCAAAAAGGTAAAACATGTCATCTGGACTAAAACATTAATATATTTGGTGGTGTCTTTTGCTGTGTTGCTTTACTAATAGCACAGTGGTGTATAAAGTTATTTGCTGCTTCATACATATGCATATACATACATACATATAGATAGATTATAGATAGACAAATATATTAAGAAAACATAAATTTCTGTAACGAAGAGTCCAAAATGAATTCAAATCCACACCAAAAAAGATTGAACGAATTTCAAACCCGCATCCAAACCCAAATCCGAACCAGCAAATTACTTAATTATAGAAGCAGGGTCACAAATTAGGTCTTGCAGAAAGAACATAAGAGATGTAATCTTTGTGAGGGACATCCAGATATGAGGGGATGCATTTGCTGTTTCACTAAAGAAAAATTAAAAATGACAAAGGGACAGATCTGCACATAAATTGCAGAGGGTTGACGATGACATTTTATGCAAGATCCACCAGTTCAAGGCTCGTTTAGAATTTGGTTCATGAAACAAAAAAACCACAGTATGGCCAACGAAAGGCAAGAAAACAGAGCTACAGCAATGAGTGGGAAAGCTGAAAGGATTTCTTGCTTGATCAGAAACCATGACTAACAGAGCTCAATTGATAAAGTTGACAAAGTAATGATACACAGTGGATCAAATTATGTCTCCATCCCAAAAAGAACCTAATATACTATACAATTCACAATACAATAAGCAAAAATTGCATCAATCCTTCAGCAAATTCCAGCCAAGGTGAAGGAAATATATCAAAAACAGGTGTCTGATTATTTTCTCCAATACCAATGATGAGAATCCAGACGTTGTTTGTCAAATATCTTCAAAGGGAACCAAAGAGTACCAGGCAGTCGTCCAAGAATCAAAGAGAACAAAGAATTTTTACTCAATATAGAATGATCATTTATATCTCATAAAAAAAAGTATAGATTCCAACACCTATAGATACAATAATAATGCCACCTCAATATAGAATGATCATTTATATCTCATAAAAAAATTTATAGATTCCAAAACCTATAGATACAATAATAACAGCACCTTCCAACTGAGTGTTCATTTATGTTTGTTGATGTTTGTAGCTTCAGTCGGATAAAAAAAATTTACTGAAAACATATATATATATATACACACACACACACACATTGAATGTACACGAGATATTGTATGTATACTCAATCAAATATATCTAAATTGAGGAAATACAGATATTATTTGTAGAGAAATTAATATAATAAAGATCTTGCTTAAATATATATATATATATATATATAAAACAAATTATATATGTTAATCTCACTCTAATATTTGACCAATCATATTAAAAATGATAATCCAACATAATGTTTGACCGAGCACACACCTCACCAAGCAGCATGTTTATTGGTTGATTATTGTTTGGGTGTGATGAAGAGTCACAACCCACCATGGATTGTGACTCCTTCATAACTCCACTTCCATATATAATATGAAACCAATCTCAGCAAATATTACATACAAATACAGAAAAATATTAAGTCTCAAGTGATATTCGGTCTGCAGTAATATCTAATATAGTCTTCAGCATATCACAATTTGAAATAGTTCAAATTATCATTACAGTCTGAGATCAATATTATTGAATATAGTATTTATTATGATAGTCTGCAAATCAGACTTATTGTTTAAACAGCCTTGTATTCAATACTGATAAAAGTGTATCATCAATAAATTCATTCTCAATCTGATCTTTAAAACTTTAACATGGTACCAGAGCAGGTTTGAGAAATGATCACGATCAGATTTTTTAAATCTATATATTCCATTGGAAATCTTGTATTTACAAAATAGTGAATGGAATCAGACTTCAACAGAGAGTTGAAATTTTGAAGCTAGGGAACTGCGAATGATGCTAATACTAAAAAAGAATGAGTTAAAAACAATCGTAGAAAATCCTTCTAAATCTAATCAGAATGATGAAAAGAGTCAATGGGAAAAGGACAACACCAGAGCAATGGAATTATTAGTAGACGGATTAAAAGATCTTCTACTACCTATTAGCACAAAGTTAGACACTGCATATGATGTGTTCAAAGCCCAGGAAAATATGTTTGAGATCAACAACACTAGCAGGATTCTTACTCTTAAAAATCAACTCTCTAATATTAAAATGAATAAAGGAGAGACCATCACCTCATACTTATGAGGATAACAGAATTAAGAGACCAACTCTCAACAATTGGTCACATCTATGATAGTAAAGAGTTAACTATGATAACTTTAAATGGACTCCCTATCTCATAAGAAAAGTTCAGACAAGTAATAAGTGGTCGTTCCAAGCTCTCCAAATTTGACTGACTAAAAGTTGACGGCATTAAAGAAGAGTGTAATCTAATATCTAGAGGAATCGGTATGGAATCCACAAATGAAGACATCCAGATTCTCACCGCTAATTTGAGAAGGAAAAAGGGCAAGGACTCAAATAGTAAACAGTGGTTCAAGAAACAGAGAGACTATTGTAAAATGCAATGTTATAGATGCGACAACTATGTTCACACTGCAGCAAAATGTCTTAACAGACTCAAACATCAAGCTTCCTTCGCTGAAGTCAGTAATTCAAACTTGGATTCAATGAAACTTGTATTCTAAAGAACTTCAAAATATCTCAAAATTTTGTGAAACACTGGATTGAGAGGGAGTTCATTGTTCTTTTACCATCCTCACCAAACCTCTTGCAAAATGACGATGGAACACTTCCATGGTAAACTTGGTATGATTGTAATTATTGAGTCTCACCATATTTGATTATTGTACTAATGAAACTATTTATTAATCATGAATGTTATTTCATGACTATTTGGGCCCTGTGTACATCATGAGGAAGTGATGACTTCCAAATGATTATCAATTGTATTTGTATAAGTTATTGGATGGTGACGATCTTACAATAACTTAATCTTCTATTGTGAGGGATAGCTTCTAATGTCTAAGCAGATCATGACAGATTATATCTTGTAAATCAATCAACTAAGAGATACATATAGCCACTTAGATATCTATGAGTTGTATTGTATAGATGTGCCATGGTGGATTAACATCCTTAAAAAAACCACGAATATAATTTTCCTATGGTAAGTATCATTGAGGGTACGTGTGCACATATCATTGTGGACATTTTGACTATTTGGTGAATATCATGTGACTTGATATTCTAAGGCCATTACTCGGTATACTTGGTGAATATCATTAGACTTGAGACTTGATATTCTGAGACCATTACTCCTGATATCATGAGATGATATCCAAATGGTGGGTATCTTCTGATCAAAGATATCCTTAATCATACCATTTCTGATATTACACTGAGGTAATATCTAATCCTATTGCTTATCCTCCCTAACTAAGAGGAAGTGTTGATGTTTGTACCTTCAATCGGATAAAATTTCACTGAAGACATTGTGTGTGTGTGTGTGAGAGAGAGAGAGAGAGAGATATAATATGTATACTCAATCATACAAATATTTTTTGGTCGGTGAGGAAATACAAATATTATTTGTGGAGAAATTAATATTATATATATATATATATATATATATATATATATATATATATATATATCTCACTCTAATATTTGACCAATCATATTAAAAATGATAGCCCAGCATAATGTTTGACCAAGCATATACTTGACCAAGCACATATCTGACCAAGCGGCATGTTTATTGGTTGATTGTTGTTTGGGTGTGATGAGGAGTCACGACCCACAATGGATCACAACTCCTTCATGCAGTTGTGACCCATTATGGATCTTGAATTCACTACCATATTTTAATATGAAACCAATCTATGGCAAATAATACATACGAACACAGAAAAATATTAAGTCTTCAAGTGATGTTCGGCCTGCAGTAATATCTAAGACAGTCTTCAGCATATCACAATTTGAAATAGTTAAAATTATTATTAAAGTCTGAGATCAATATTATTGTTTTTGACTATAGTGTTTATTATTACAGTCAGCAAATCAGACTTATTGTTTACACAGCCTTGTATTCAATATTAATAAAAAAGTATCATCAATAAATTCATTCTCAATCTGATCTTTAAAATCTTAACAATTTTCATATAACTCTTAATATGTTCTGGAAAGATATTAGATTAATAGTATATAACGTATTACAAATATCTCTAATGTAAAAACTAAGAGCTGAATTGAAATTTAAAAGACAATAATTCATCAAAGGCTATGGCAAGTCATTTCATCTTTAGGAAGATGAAATGACTTGCTACAATTTATAAAATACATCACTCAATTCAAATGAAGACAGATAAGAAAATAGTTCTAGCACATCATAATTTAAGAACTATAAACAAAGGCTTGATATTTCTCAATAAGAAAGATGTTGGGAGTTGCAATAAATGACTATCGACTAAATTTTCAATCCTTAAACTGGGAAATAGAAACATGAAGAGTCAAGGACTTTATGTGGTATGATGTCTGACAAAAAGATTACCAAATAGCAATAGCTTTGCAGTTATCTACTCAAAATACAATTCTTGAAGAACCCATTTTGCAAATATTTGTGGGTATTGTAGCCTTTATGGAAAAGCCCAAATACACAGGATTCAGAAGGATACGAATTATAATAGAAACAATAGTTGCCAATAAAAAATTGGAGAAGTTATTTTAAAAATTAGTTGATATGGAACGTCTTTATTTATATGAGTCTGATTTGGGGTGTAGCTACAGCTGCACACACAATTATCTTTAAGACTATAGCTATTACCAGTTTTATGCAGTAATAAATTTCAGTCTAATTCTAAATTTCAGTATACTTTTTTAGTTTTTATACAGCTGGAAATGATTGAATATGAATGTTACAACTTGCTGATCTAATAACAGAGTGCATGAAAGTATTTTATTCTAACCTCAGAAGATCTTGACAAGTCCAAGAAGTCCCAGAAACGGTCAACATCATGACTTGCCTAGTTTGAAAGGCCTGGAAGTCTTCTCTGATTGTGTCTATTTTTAACTCTACCTGTAGCATTCAAGTTGTTGCGCCTAGATCCTAGGTGACCCACGATTCATAATCTCTTTTGGCTCCATAGAATGACTTTATTTCATTTTTTAACTTCTGTGGCACTTTAGTGACGTAGTCACTAATAATTCACCTTATTAAATGATTAAAATAAGTTGTCTTTTAATTTTGCATTCTTTGACAAATTAACATTCAATTATTTAATTATTAAACTGTTTTCCGCACATCCAGCCAAATTTTGAAAAAATAAAATGATCCCCTGAAGGTGTATGCAAAACAAATTCAACATACTCAAAAGCTCATTGGAGATCCAACTTATCAAAAATTGACACTTCCCATTAATAGAATATTCTTCCAAGAAACTTGCAATGCGCCTAAAATGTCAAAACTAATACTGAAAGGCATCAATGGGTTCACCTTGATCCCCTAAACACAAGACATTAACTGAAACCCATTCCAAATAGGCTAGCCACTGTCCGAGAAAGCTGGAGCTAAAACACAAATATTGGAATAACCAAAACAGGGGATATTATTTACACATGTTTTGAATGTGTATGTATGTGCTGCAACACCTTCTTCTTCAGCCATGTTTTAAAACAAGCAAATCCTCTTTAAAGTCTTTTCATTTGCTACTTTTGAGCAATTTCTATTTCTTTAAAATTCTTCATTAAGTCCCAAGTAAATTAAATAAGCATCTCATGAAAAAAAGTAAATAAGCATCTCACTAACCAGATTCAATCATTGCTGCATCCCTTTTATCTCTAGTTTCCCATAATGCAGCATTTGGATCTGCACAATTGTTTATATCTCTATTGTCTATCCCCTGAAGTTATATAAAATGCAACTGTGCTTTCAATTGCAATGTGTAAAAGATACTAGTTGTCTATTTTTCTATAATGTTGGGTGATGCCATGAAAAAAGTCATTCCAGCCACAAAGGGTGAAGTTGATAACTCTGGCATTGTTTGCTTGCCTATTATAAGAAGTGATCTCAGCTATCAATGGACCAAATGACTACATCATTCTCTTCACAGGTCTATAATTATTTCAAAAATATTATTCAAAATTCAAATCACACCTATCTAGGCTCTGGTTATCTCCTCTGGCAACAACTGCCACATCAAACCCCTAATGTTCCATAATGTTGATCTACTTCGTGAAATAGCAATAGTCCTATGAAACCTTTCTAAAATCTGAAATCAAATGATAAATGAAAAAAATCCATAATGTAACAACTTCTCTTGAACAGTCTGCCTGAACAAGAACAATCTGGATATCTTTGGGCTAGATGTCCATTTTAAACTTCCAAAATTGCAGCGTACTCTAGGGACTTGGTTAAATCTAAAGGAACTTTCAATATGAAACACTTAGAACTCCTTTCAAATCCTTTCAATCGTTATCTAGCCAACAAACACTTAGTTCATGGCATTCATTTCCTTCAGTTAAAGAAAATAATAGATGGTTGGGGGAATCTATGTGCCATTATGCACCCATTTGGGCTCTTCTGCTACAACAAGGCCACGAGGATAGGGGTGTCACCATGCCCGTGTACCAAAATATTCACTTCATGGATTCTCAATCTTCTGCACACAGCATGTTGACAGAACTCAGATTTGGATATATTCATTTAACTAAAATTAAAAGGCATGATATTCTTTATTCATCTATACAATTTGATATCACTACATGAATTATGAATAGCAATTGTACCTTGAGAGAGAAACTTATGTAGGTTATTTTGATAACACCTGTATATCTGAATAAAAGCTATTCTTATTTGAGGTACTGTTACACGACATCTTTATATGATAATTAGCAACAAAATATAATTCACTTATTAAATTTAAATGTAAAACCATAAATCTGTGCTAATGTTGAGCTGATGCTCTAACAAAATATACCTGCAAATAACTACAGATTTCATACAGGTACTTCATAAGATTACTCATTGATAAATGGCTAGCCTGTTGATATTTTAATATCGCCACTCAACAAAGCCATTATGAATCAGTCGCCGAGAACATACCCTATCAGGAAAAGATCCAGAGAGATGATAAAGAATGTGCAGTCAATCATCGCAGCACCTTTGTCAATCTTCAATTAAAGCATTAAGATCGGTTACTGAGGAGCTAAAGCATCTTTGGGCCTTTTATGCTAGTCGTTAATGCCGAGGAAAATCATTATGTATTTAGAGGAAACTTACTTCGTAAGAAGATAATAAAAATTTCTGTCAGTATTGCATGTGTCTTCCTGATTTGTTTAATTTAAAGATATATAAAACATCTGCTAGTTCGTCTGAATCTATAAAACAGAACTTCATTCGTGGTCAAGCAATTCAACAAAGCATTCAGTTAAATTATATTCAGAACATTTTATAGTGTATCTACCGTATCTAAAACCTGAAAATTTCCTTTTGTCGCAGGACTTAGCTCAGACTCGGGACCACTTGTAATATCTTAGTGCCAAATGAGCCTAGTTGGCTCAGTTTTCATGACTTCCAGCTTTACCAAAGCTCTCGAGATTTTGTTTTGAAGAAGCAAATTTGAATATGGCAAACATTTTTAATCCGCCAAGTTTTCCACAAAGATTTGATGCTGATTTTAGCCAAGTGCCAAGATCACTTTGACTCTATCATGACAAGTTGTTGCCAATGAATCTGGTTGGTCATTTTTTACAAAGCCGATGGGTTGTTTACTTGAAGATTCGTAGGATATCTTCTTTAGAAAGTTTTTGTATACAAGGCTTTGTGTGTTTCTTCTTGGCTCAAACTCCAAAATAATTTTAACAATTTTATGAAGATAACGGGACCAAGTAGAGTCGATCATGGATAAACACTACTGATGCCTGTCAAACCAAACTATTTTTAACAAAATAAGCCTTCCGCAACTAATGCTGGTGTACAACACTAAGACGCACAGTTAATGATACTTTAAAATTACAGGCAGTGCAGAACAGGCATTACTTTCACATTAGTAAGAGAAAGCATACGATATCCCATCTTTGTCACAGAAGGTGTCCCAGCACGCTGATACGCCACGGGAGGATGGAGTATGCTCGTGCCAATTGGCAACAAAGGCCCGCTTAAGAATATCTTAGCCTCTAAAGTTGAAAGTTCTAAATCAGAATGACCTTAAACCTTGTTATTTGCAAACGTCGTATACACTTAGGATTCTATAGACAATGGAGGAAGAGACGTGTGAACCCCCTTCACATCAAATTTTTGAAATCTGGCCACATATAAATCATTTAAATCATGTGGGGAGTACCTGCTTCAGGAGCTCTTTTTGCATAGCGAGCACCTTCTTACTCTGCTGTACAGTAGCTTGCATAGTTCCATCTGACATTTGACCTTCGCTATTGGGACCTTCATTCTGTGCATTTAAAACGATCATCCCTCTTTTTTTAGAAGATTTTGCTGATGAATATGAGAGTAACAGATTCCTCTTCGAAGATGCCAAATGCCTGTAAGAAAAGACTTTAGCTGGTGCAAAATTCGGGAATTTTGCGCGTGTAGTCAACTTCTCTGAAATTGGAAAAGGTGAAGACAGTCCAGAAATAGGAGAGTAGGTGTTCTCAAAAAGCACAATCATTTTGGAAAGTGGAAGAAGAAAAAGATAATGGATAACACAAAAGTGAGAACAGGGAATGCCAGAGCAAATATATGGACGACTACTGTTCGGCTTTCAGTGAGCAATCAAGTAAAATATCCTCCAGTTAAAATCAGAAAAATTGCAGTGAACTGAACCGATTAGAAGCAATATTTTTAAAATCCCCTAAAGGCCAAACCACAAATACAGAATACAACGACTTGGGGCAAATTATAAAAAGACTTGGAACTGATTTCGGCCCAAAAACAATTAAATTAAACCCACATCAAATCTACAAGCGTTATACTCCAAATATGTCGAACTTAGGGCACCCGTTTGGTTGACAACTGAAAGGTTCAAGACTTAAAAGAGAAGTATCAAGCTCCACCAATGTAGACCCCCTACCAACATTATAAGCCTAGGGCAAAGTGGGGAAACACGTCATATGGATGAAAACATATTCCCCTGAGAAAACCAGAAAAAGAAGAAAGAAACCAACCAGAAATCAGACTATTCCCTTGAATGATCTATGCAACTTTGAATGTAAGGGAGCATCAGTCTAAAGCGGAATCAAACCGAGCATAGAGGGAATTTTGCAGGAGTGGATGATGTCACTGTAAACAGAAACCCCTCAAACGAAATTTATACAAATCCGGAAGAACTAGAAAATTACCACGTGGGAAAGGAAGTGTGATTGCCGAGAGATGCAACGTTGAAAATACACCACAGAATAATGAGTGGCTCAGTACTTAAATATGTAAACATCAGTGGGCGCAAAGTTTATTTGTCCATTCTGATCTTGTAATCGAGCAAGGTGGTGGTGTTATGCGTGTCTGTCGAAAGAGAAAACAAGGAATCTACAACTGATTCACCATTTTTTTGAAAAAAAAATATTGGAACTGATTCACCGCATTGCCCCACCTCTGAGAGGTTCGTGAATCTAGAGGATGCATTTTAAATGCATCGACATTGATACCAGTATTTTTAATTATTAATTATTTTTTATTTTTTATTTTTTATTGTTAATCTAAACGTGTTTCCAAGATTATATTATAATAATAATAATATAAGGAATAGGAATTGGTAGTCATGAAGGCTATCGCAAGACTTTATTTTTTATTATTGTTATTAATGTAAATGTGTTTTCAAGATTATATAATATAATAATAATAATAATAATACAGGGGATAGGAATTAGTCCTGAGGGCTAACTTGGTCAACATGTAGTTGTTACATGGGATATCGTAAGACTTTTTGTTTTTTTAGAAATGTAAAATGGACATTGAACTACCTACAACTCGTTAAAATAGTGCACCTAGTGAGATGAGTCCAGAAAATGACCTTTTAAACATTTGCCAAAGCTTAATCTAAAAATGTCTAATAATTTAATTTAAAAATATTATTTGTTGTTAATAGAATATTGTATAACTATATGAAATGTAACATATATGTAACTTATAAATATTTGTTATATATAACATAAAAGGACAAATACTTCAACAACAAAAAATTATTTGTTGTTATAAAAATAACACATAATTATATAAAATGCAATCTATAACCAACACAAAGTGACCATTAGTTGAACGCTAAAAGTTTTTGACAATATCACACATTTCATAAGAAAATACAAAGGCATTTATTAGTATTCACCCTTTATGTTTGTGATGAGATGTATTATTGATATGATTTACCCTATGCATACACATCGCTACCCCAATAGTTGTACACATAAGAGTGGTATTTGTACACTAAGATATCAATGTTTATTTAAGTGAGCATATTGTGTTTTAAGTGACATGCATACATGAGATAACTGTGATATTTTGTTTGAGACAAAAAGTTATTTATTTCACTCATTAATGAATTCATTTATTTATTTTTTCTAAAATATTTATAAGTTTTCATGTGTTCAAGTATTGTTATAAATTTTATTAACATTTGGATTTATTTATATTTACAAATAGATCAATTAATTACATTGTATAGCAAAATTGTGTTGGAAGATTGGATTCTATGTTCATGATAGGGTGATCGACTATTGGACCCCACTCAACTATTGGTTCCTCTCCCCTACTAGGATACCTATGGGATGGATACTTAGATGAGGTCGCAATTGCCAATTCTCCATTTTTTGAAAATTGATTGCACACAAAGTTATAATAAGAACGATAATGATAAATTACATTTTGGATGTGTGATGAGTTGTGAAAGGATAACAATGAAAACTAGTTTGTGATTAAGTATGTTAATGCAATAGATTTTACTAAACAAAAATTGAAAAGGAAATCATGTAATACAAAATTTGATGGAATATATGTAGTTCAATGTTATGTTTGATAAAGGAAGAAAGAGGAAAATGAAGCTTGATGGATACATATAGATATCCTTCCTTGATAGAAAACTCCTTTTCTCGGCCTCCAATAGAGGAAAGAAGCTATATCCATGGAAGAAAATGCCTTGATTGCATGAGAGGGATGAAGGCTTGAATGCTTGATAGTTCCTTACTCTTCAATGCTTGATTTCTTAAATGCTTAATCGATAGCTTTCATGTTCTTGTGTTATGCCAAATAAAGGGAGAAGATGTCCTTTTACACTAAACTCCCTCTATTCAAGATTCAAATTTAATATAGGCCAGCTACAATTTTAAATCTTGGAAGAAAACCCTAACATCGGTCTCTAGGAAAATTTAGGTTGAAATCCTAAGGGACAAGATGTCATTGGAGACTTGTCCTAGTTAAACTGAGCTCGAATTTCACAAGGATGTTAGGGATGGTGAAATGGAGTGAGGGAGAGAATACAAGTCATTATAAGGTCGAAAAGATCCCAAAAGCTAAAAATAAATGAATATGTCCTAGGTGAGGAAATGAATTATAGGATTGGATGGAAATGAGAAATTGTGCCTATAAACAAGGGTCGGCCTCAAGTTAGAGCAAGATTAAAGGAGGGTGGAGGACACATCTAAATTAGGTATGCATTAAGTACAATATGAGGTCCTATTATAGAAAATGCACTAAAATATGCACAAAATGATCCTGAAATTGTGCACAAGTTAGGTGGTTACATTTTAGGACTGTAAATTAAGTCTTGATTTAGTGGGAGGATGACACAAGCTCATGCTTATAGCAAAAGAAGAAATAGCAAAGAGGGAGAGAATGATGAAAGAGAGATTATGAGTGAATTGTAAAGAGATAAGGCAACACTAAGTTCAAGGATATTAGCCGCCAAACAAAGGATCTCAACTCCACATCCATACACAAGTGTACAAAAAAATAATGGAAAATAAAAAGGGAAAACAAAGACAAAAGAAAAAACACACAAAAGAGCTTAATACAAAAAATAAAACTACAAATCAATTAGTAGAAGAGACCTCAATAAAAATGTCTCATCCACTAATATTGTGTTTGCAAAGCTATTTCAAGAGCATAGGTGATCACATAGAAAGGAAAAGAGCATTGTCAAAAATGATACAAAACTCCATGATCTAACCTAATAGCATAACCATGAAAACTTGGAAAGAGAGAGAGGTCCTGAATCTAACAAGCTAGCAAGTTGTGTTATGATAGGTGATCCATGGGAAGAGGAGAAAGAATGAGATAAGTAAAAACATTAGCAAGTTGTGTTATGCTAGTTCCACTCATCTCAAAGAGATGGAAGGAGACTTATGGTCTAGTGAAATGTGTTATGCTAATCAATTCTATCTTGAAAAAATTATGTATGAAGATGAGTTTGAAAATTTCTTGCACACAAGGGAGACTTTGAAAATATTTTGCCCATTAAAGGTAGCTTTGAAATTGTTTTATGCGCTAGAGCAGCTTAGGGATCAGTCTTATGGAAAGTATTGTTTTCATATGGATAAGTGATCATGCCTAAAGAAATCATTGCCTCCTTAGGGATTAAAAACCAAAAAAGTTAAGCATATTGTACAACAGAGGCCATATGTATGTCATCTTCTTTATGATGGAAACATAGGAGATGTCATAAGGAAAGAGGATCAATGATACCTACTTTAAACTATAAATAAGATATCCCTAAAGAAACAATGCATGTCATAAACTTAGCAAAGACTAATGACTCTTGTAAGCTAAGAAAATAGATAATCATGAAACGATATTTTACTTGTGCAAAGAGACCCTTGAAAGGAAGAGATCTTAGTTGTGAGGCATCTACCTTCAAGACGAGTTATTAAACAAAGGTAACATCTTCAAGACAAAGAGGGAGGGAGAACACGAAAGCACCCTTTAGCACACTATTGTTAGGTGAAAAATAGATGATGAAGAATGATGCACTTTGAAATGCAAAGTAAGTAAATTTTCTTATGATGAACATAGTTTTATAAATAAAGAAGAGGCTGTGATCAAGGATGCATACTTCTTGTATAAGAGAGAATCCCAAGTCAAATTGAGAAATTATTTATAAGAAAAAATAATGTGACATGATATATAAATGTCACTATACTAAGTAAATTAAATCCTTACAAAAAGGGAAGGGAACAAATTGTGAAATCTTTTCCCCAGATGTGAAGGCAAGATAAAAATATGCAATGCATCCTTAATGATAGTCGTGTTCTAGTAGATATGCAATTTTTTTTTAAAAATGATGCAAACTAGAGAGAACTAATGTAAAACAAACATATTTGTGCCAAAAATATATCACATTTAAAGTAATAAAATCACCAAGAATCATATGAATAATGGAAATGAGAGGGAAGATTCATTTTTATAGACATGCCATTTAAGACATTAAAAAGATTGTTAATGAAATATGTGAGCATCTTGTGTGAAACAGAGTATCTCATACCAAAAAGGATGTACCATCATGAAATAATACATATCCATGAAAAGACAAGGATGAGGAGAAAGAAGGATGCCACACTATGTCAACTTAGTGGTCAACGCAATGAGGATATGCACTTTTAAGCAAGGAAGAAATTGTAAGGAGGATATCAATCTCATTATGGACAAAGATCTTAAACAACAAGTCCATAGATGGGAGGACATCATAGTACAAAAGATATAGTCAACAAATAGATAATGGATCCCTTGAAAGAAAAAATAAGATAACGTTGTCTTGCCCTTCAATTGAGGAAACAAGGGGAATTTCCTATTATTATGCCTTAAATGCTCATTACACAAAGAGCCTTGCATAATGGACAGAAACATAATAATAAAAATAATATGTACAAGGTACAACTTTGATATCAAGGAAATGTAAAAGATATGGTTTTAAATGAGAAATACATCTATCAACCAAATCTTGACCAAATTATTAAAACTCGATATAATCAACAAGAGAGTGTTTTTTGCTTTGATGGAAAAAAAGTCATCATTAATAAGTCTTTGGTTCTTTACAAAGCTCCTAAATGGGAAAAAATTATAGAATCATACTTAACTCTCTAACAATATTTTTTGGCTAAAGCTAAACAATCATCAAAATATGGGGTAGCCATAGATGGTGTTTGCAAAAAAAAATATCAAGAGGGGTTTTGGATTGATATGATGAAATCTTGAGGTATGAAACCCTAGCCACATTTGTTGAATTATTTGGGGGGTAAATAGGAACTCTAATACCTTGTTCATTAATACCAAGTCCTAAGCCATTATATCTGTGTTGAGTGGTGATATCATATCTCATACTATAAGTAGCCTTTAGTATAGAATGTGAGGGAGATTCATCTCAAGGTTTTTGAGAGTGTATGGGGGTAAGGATGGATAGAGATAGGAAATTTATCCTTGGGTAATTATTCTTATCATCCTTATGTTGTGAAGAAGAACAAGGATTATCCAAATTCTCTTATCTACTCGATATTCTTAGAGAGAAGTCATCTAGGAAATTGTCTAACATATGTGTCATGAATTAATGTTTTGGTAAGAAAAGGAAGTTTATAGGGTCATCAAAGGAATTTCTAACCTCTTTGAGACTATCGATTAAACTAGGTTGAGTAGAAGATCTAGGTCTTGCTACAACAAGATCAGTAGGAATTAGATATCTATAAAGACTAGTAGGAACTATAGGAGTGAGATTAGATGACCTATTTTTAGACTCATCAACATATTCCATGAACTTTATTAGAAGTTGACTAATGAAAGAAAATGGAATGTTAAGAAAAGTTTTGAAATGTGTCTTATAAGGAAGATATATATTGGTTAACCTCATAATGAAATATTTCAGAATGTAGTAAAGAAATTCAAACATAATAATTTGCAAGAAATTAAACATTTACTCTATGCATTTGATACAAAGAAGTAAGAAGGAATGCAATAACATAGTTTTATCGCATGTCAATCAACTTAGGAAGTTTTGTAATTTAGGAGACAATGAGATCTATTAAAAATGTTATAAAGATAAGATTTTGATATGATGTTTATTAAAAAAAAGATTTAACTACCATATTAGAATGGAAATGTCATGTGTCAAGTTTACCAAAATATATAATAAAATAACTTATAAGCACAAAAACATAATCTAGCACCAAAATTAGAGTGAAAATGTTTCATGTCAAGTTCACCAAAATGTATACTAAGAAAATGGGCTACAAATTCTAATGATGTAATGGTATTTTTGACCTCATTTTGGTTTTGACAAGGCAGTGACAAAACACTTAAGTCATTACTTAACAAAACTCAGTATATGTCGAGTAAGTAGTGTATGTCGAGCAATATATGCAGTTAGTGTTGAGCACCAATTTGTGTCAAGTAGATGGTATGTGCCAAGTCACTCAACTGTTGAGCAAGTCATATATGCCGAGTGATTCAAATGTCGAGTAAAATAGTGGATGTTGAGTCATTCAAGAGTTGAGTTATAGAATTAAGGATATAGTGAATGTTGAGCATCAGAGTTTTCAAGTGTCGAGTAAACAATTTTTGGCATAGTTGTTTGTAATGGCACAAACTCTTATGTAAACCATTTTTGGGCCGACTTAAGGATTGTTTTATGATTCTAGAAGATATATATGAAGGTATATTGAGAATCCCTATGCAGTACATGCAACCAATTAGATTAAGGGATGTTCTAAGTGGAAAAATGGGTGAATCACAATCGTTTATTCCTACCTAACCCTAGCTCACCTAAGTTTTCTTAAGGAGGGCAAACCCTAAAGATTTTGCATGTGCGATAAGAAGAGAAGGGCGAATGCTAAGTGCAGAGAGAGCATTCATGGTGACTAAGGAGGTTGTGAGAGAGGAATGAATTGCATAATTAGTTAAAGGAGAACAAATCATAATAGGGAGGAAATAAGAGATACATCTGATCAAGAGGATCAAGTATACATCATAAAAGAGGAGATCTAATAACTAGTAAAGATGTGCTAACCGAAGGATCAAGGTTGAAACATCCTAACAAGTGAATTAGTGAAAATCTCTTAACCGAGTAGTCTTAACAAGGTTTTGTAAATCCTTTAACAGGGTGCTTGTTTTATCGCAAGTTTAAACATTTTAACAAGGCACACTTTTAGCAGGGTGTTGAAATCCTTTAATAGGGTAAGATTTAACAGTCGTTGTAAGCCTTAAATAGGGCAGAACTTTCACAGGGTATATCATAGTTTATGATCGAACAATTGTAACCTTCATTGGATACACTTTACAACTGTAGCAGTGAAGATTTGTGGGTGTCATCCCCACTCCAGTTTTACCTTCTCATTGGAGGGTTTCTAGGTAACAAACTTATTGTGTTATGTGTTATTTGTTTCATGCTATGGATGAACATGTCTAGCTAGCTATTTCAATTTACATGATAAATTATGAGATGGATGTGTGATGAATGTTTAATGGTTAAAGTTTTGAAGTATTGATTCACCCCCATCCCCACCCACCCCCAGAGTTTTCTTTCCCATTGTTAATTCCAATAGGTATTGCATCCAAAATCCTACATGCCTTGGAATACAAAACTGGTATTGGAATGTGAGATTGATGGTTCTTATTTGGTTTTTATTGATGTTGAAATGGTTATCATCAGTGTCAACATCCTTATTCCAACCTTTGGTGGTTAATTGGTTTATTACTAGTTGCAAACTAATTGGCTTTTAGTATTTGAGGTGTATCAGTTGGTTATGCATTAATTATTTTTCTCTTTGATAACTTATGTTTTACATATTGTTCATGATCATTGACTGAGCATTAATTGTTCTACCATGTCATGCCTCAATGGTTGTTTGGATCATCTAGGTGATTGCATGGAGCTTATACTTTGGGTCGATCTAAGTGGTAAAGTGTGTGGGTAATTTTGGTCCCACCAACTTTTCCTATCATCTTATCATATATGCCAGCATCGAAGATCGTGGTTGTGTGTTGGTGTGCTCGAGGAGCATTGTATTGCTTGAGGCAGTGTGTCCCATCTTAAAATTATTTTTTCTTATATGTTTATGGTGGGAGTTTAGTATACATGTAAATTCATTTCAATGTGTTTATGTACACGTGAGTTTGTGAATAATTAATTATGTTCATATCTATAATGAAGTGTAAACCACTCAAAGAAGTTTATCTGGGAGGTGCAAATAATTTTTAACTGAAATTTGCAAAGGCATGACATACTATATTTTGTTTTTACTTTTCCTTTGTTGGCAATGAGCCTTTGTATCAGTAGTGAGCTTTTCTATATTTGAGGTTTGGATTGTTGGAAATTTGATTGAAAAAGAGTACTATTGAAGAGGGAGATTATTGCAAAGAAGGAAGATTATTGGTAGAAAATGTTTTCAATCATTGTTTTGTCACTAATGTCAAACCTGCTACTTGTTGGAATGACAACTGCTTATAAGATCCAAAGTATTATCACTTAGTTGATTGATGAAGAGGATTTAATCAACAAGATGTAACAAAAGTACCTAAGGGAAAGGTTGAGTTATGGTTTTGTAATGGAGTGCAAGGATCAATTAAGACAATGGTAAAATGATGTATTCATAGTATACTTGAAGATACAAATGTTGACCACACTTAGAAATATTGGAAGAATAAGTTGTAACAAGCCTGTCTGCAAAGCTTAACTAAGCTCATTAGTAAGTGCTGAGTAAGCTAGTTCATGCCGAGCAAATTTTCAGTTAGAGCCGAGCAAATGTAAAATATAATGTGTGTCGAGTGAAATAGAAGGAGCTGAGAAAGTTTAGGTGCCAAGCAAAGTAATAGGTGCCAAGCATAAAAAAAATTAGTGGATGTTGAGTGAATCCACAGTAGGTGCCAACCATCAGTAAAATGTAGTTGGTGCCGAGTAACACAATATGTGTTGAGCTCTAGAATTTCAATAGTGTCGAGCTGTTGCATTATTGGAAAAGTCAAAGATTCACCAAATTTGAGCCGACAAGGTGGTTACCTTGAATTTTGTGAACTAGATGGAGGTAAGGATGATGAGCTGGAGGCACAGGATTTTAGATAAACTGGTTTTAGGTGAATTTTGGAGGATTCTTCATGATGTTTCTAGAAGGAACAAGATATGGGTTAGATTCAATGAATCCTACCTAATCTATTCAAACTAAAATTAAAGAAGGGAAGAATCAAGTGGGAAAAGTAATTCTAAACTTCTATTTAAGGAGTCATAGGCCAAGAAGCAAGAGTTGTTGAGGTGCCAAATTGCGAAGTGGTTGAAGGGTGTCAAGGAAGGCATCAAGGAGAAGGAAGAATAGAGCACAGAGACTCTGCTTTGATAAGTGTTCAGAGAAAGAGGAGATTGCATTGGTATATCGAGCATGAAGACTCAAGGAGACAAAGTTTGAAAGGAGGACAAGTTGTCAAAGTTGAAGAGATTGAAAGCCAAGAAAATTGTGAAGAGCTGAACAAAGATCTGAAATCTACAAGATAAGTTGTGAACTATAATCAGGTCAAAACCCCTTATTGTTACTCTCTAGCAATTGTATCGATTAGGGTAAAAATCCTATGGACTCAGGATAGTTTAATAGCCATTTGTAAATCCTTTAACAGGGTGGCTTTCCAAGTGAATGTTCTAAAGTCCTCTAACTAGACCCACTTCTAACAGGGTGGTTAAATCCTCTAACCAGGTCACATTTAACAGTGTGTTGTAGCCTTTAATAGGGCAAGCCTTTCATAGGGCATCACTTCAGAAGAGTGAGAAATGAGTAGCATGTTACTGGTGGTTTTTCCCAAATTGGGTTTCCACGTAAATCACTGTGTTATGTGTTGATTCTTCATGTGTTATGCTTGCATGTTGATTTACAGTAACTTGCTAAGTAGGAAAGTTTGGGCTTGGATGAATGAATAATTTAATGGGCTCACTTTACTTGATTAAAAATTTTTATTAGGACATTTGGACCTTGAATAACTGATTCACCCCCCCCCCCCCCCCCCCCCCCCCCCCCCCCCAAACCCTCCCCTTAGTTATTCTAAAACATTTCTAAAAATTGGTATCAGAGCCATCTGCTGATTTAGTTTAAAGGTACTAGAAGTAGGAAGATCAAGATGTCCAAGAGAGAAGTTCCCATGCTCAACAGAGATAACTTCGCTACATGGCAAAACCTAATGAAACTGCACCTTAGATCAATAAGTGATTATGCAAAAACCTCAATTGGAGTGGAACATGTAGATCCAGTTGGAGCCCTTACTGCAGATGATTTAAATAAAAGGAAGGAGCACAATCAAGCAATGTTGGAGATTTCCTCTACCCTCAAATATGCTGAATTTGATGAAATCAAAGGATGTGATTCTGCATTCAAGATGTGGAAAGCCTTGTCAAATATCTATGGAGGAGATCAGAATGTTCAAAGAGAAAAAAGAGAATGCCTTAGAGGAAAGTTTGATGACATGAAAATGGAGGAAGGTGAGAATGTTGCCCAATATGCCTCTAGAATGATAGAAGTGGTAAGTGCAATAAGAAGTTTGGGAGGTCATTTAGAAGATGACACTGTTAATAGCAAATTCTAAAGAACCTTTCTCCCCATCTATGCTATTAGAGTTTCAACTATCTAGGAGTTAAGATGTGTACTAGGAAATGCACTGACCTTTGAAGGGATAGTAGGAAGACTTACTACATTTGAGTTATCCAATTTTGATAACTACAGACCTGAGAACCTTGAATCTACTTTCAAGGCTAAACTATCATTGAAAGTTACTGAGGAAGTGAAATCAAAGAAGAAGAGTAGAAAAGGAAAACATGCATCCAATGACATCAACATAGATGAGGAAGATGTGGAACAATTGGAAGCATTATTGGCCAGAAGATTTCATAGAGGCAAAGGTAAAATCAAAGGTAAGATGCCTATCATTTGTTTTAATTGCAATGAAGTAGGTCATATTGTTGCAAGGTGTACACAGAAGAAGAACTACAAAGAAGGAAATAAGTACAAAAGCAAAAGAGAAGATGATAACAAATATTACAAGGACAAAGGCAAAAAGTGCTACATTGTTGAAGAAGATTCTAATGAGAAGGATGACGAGGTAGTCTATGTAGCCATAAAGGATGAGTCAGATGAAGAAGAGGCAACAACATCGGTAACCTATGTGAACAAGAATGACAAGTGGATCATAGATAGTGGATGCTCACATCACATGACAGGAGACAAAAGTAAGTTTATTACCTTTACTCGGTATGATGGAAATAGTGTCAGATTTGGAAATGATGCTCCATGTCAAATCAAAGGAAAAGGTTCTATAAAGCTTACATAGAAAATCTCATGTGACAATGCAAACTATGTTGAAGGATTGAACTATAATCTGTTGAGTGTGTCACAACTAGGCAATGTAGGTTGCAAAGTAGAATTTGGAAACAAATCCGCCAAAATCTATAACACTGATGGAAATCTCATCGAAAAATGTGAACAAACTAGGAGTAATCTATTTTACCTAGATATGGAAGATGCAACATGTCTTATGGTAAAACTTGATGATGTGTGGCTATGGCATAAAAGACTATGTCATGTTAACTTTGATAATCTGATTAGTATCAAAAAAATGAAGAAATTTAGGGGGTTGTCAAAACTGAAGAAGCTTGAAAATACAATGTGCAAACAATGTCAACTAGGAAAGATGACTAGGTCAAGTTTCAAAAGAAAAACCTACACTTCCAAAGAAGTATTAGAGCTAGTCCATATAGACTTGTGTGGCCCAATAGAAGTACAAAGCTACCAAGGAGACAAATATATAATGTTGTTTTTGGATGACTATTGTAGGATGATGACTGCCATGTTCTTGAAGCAAAAATATAATGCATTTCAAATGTTTAAGTGGTATTTGGCCAAAGTTGAGAAAGAAACAAGAAAGAGTCTGAAGTGCCTAAGATCAAACAAAGGAGGAGAGTTTACATCAAAAGAGTTTGAGACATTTTGCAATGATAAAAGAATTAAAAGACAAACATCGGGACCAAGAACTCCACCTCAAAATGGCATTGCTGAAAGGAGGAATAGATCAGTGATAGATTGTGCCAGAACTTTAATGATGGAGAAAAATGTTGCTCTGAAGTACTGGAGAGAAGCTGTTAGTACTGCAGTCTACACCCTAAATCGAGTTCAAGTCAAGAAAGGTAAAAATGCAACACCTTTTGAATTGTGGTATGGTCACTCACCCAATGTAAAACATTTCAAAGTATTTGGTTGTAAATTTTGCATTATTAAAGATATTAGGAATGGCAAGTTTGATGCAAAGAGTGACGAAGACATATTCCTTGGATACTCCTCTAGAAGTAAGGCATATAAGTGTTTGAATACTAACACTAATAAGATTGTGGAGAGTGCAAATGTAAATTTTGATGAGCATGCAGAAGTGTAAGTTGATGAAATCAAGAAAATAGAAGAGTATAGATCCTTTGTATAATTCTATGAAGGAATGCCTACTAAAGATGAAATTGTCAATCAAGTTGGAAATCAACAAAAAGTTTTAGTATTAGCCGAGTCACAACCAGTGAATG
Organism: Cupressus sempervirens; assembly: GCA_028749045.1. NCBI lineage: Eukaryota > Viridiplantae > Streptophyta > Pinopsida > Cupressales > Cupressaceae > Cupressus > Cupressus sempervirens. The sequence continues at coordinate 662,779,907 of CM053792.1, read as the reverse complement.
TCAAGCTGCATTCAGAAGCCAAGTTGTAGAACAAAAATAATGCACATTCTATCTCTGAAGTTAGTACATATGAGAGAGATGATGAAATACTAGAAAGAGATGTGCATAGTGACTTTGAAGCTAAAAGATCAAACATGGAAAGGACAGAACCAAGACTATCCAGATATGTGAGAAGACATCACCCTACATAACAAATCATTAGTGACAAGGAAGCCAAACCAATGACAAGGAATAGACAAAGAAATGAATCATGTTTGATGAGCGAGATTGAACCTAAAATAGTGAAAGATGCACTACAAGATGATGACTGGTATAAAGCTATGGAAGAAGAAATAGATCAAATAAGGAAGAACAAAACCTAGAATTTAGTTCCAAGACCAACTGATAAGAATGTGATTGGTACCAAATGGGTGTTTAGGAACAAGCTTGATGAGAATGGTGAGATTACAAGAAACAAGGCTAGACTAGTTTGCAAAGGTTATGCACAAGAAGGATTGGACTATGAGGAAACATTTTCCCTTGTTGCAAGAATGGAAGGAGTAAGAACACCACTTGCATATGCTACCAACAAAGGTTTCAAAGTCTACCAAATGGATGTAAAGTCTGCTTTTCTGAATGGTATACTGGAAGAGGAAGTCTACATAGAACAACCAAAGGGATTTGTTGATGACAACAACAAGGATATGGTTTGTAAACTGAACAAAGCACTCTATGGTTTGAAGCAAGCACCTAGAGCATGGTATGAGAGACTGCATAAATATCTTGTGAAGATAGGATTTGAGAGAATAGATGACAACAACAACCTGTATATCAAGGTAGAAAAAGGTAAAGAAATTCTGATATCTGAGATCTTTGTTGATGATATAATATTTGGAGGAAAAGATGTTCTATGTAAAGATTTTACTGATCAAATGAAACATGAGTTTGAGATGTCAATGTTTGGAGAAATCAAATTCTTTGTTGGATTGAAAGTACATCAACTGAAGCATGACATATTTGTGACTCAATCAAAATATATCAAGGAGATACTCAAGACATTTGGTCTAGAAGATTCAAAACTAGTCTACACACCAATGGTAATAGGACATAAGTTATCCAAGAATGATGAATCAGTTGAAGTGAATCATACATTGTATAGATCAATGATTGGAAAGTTGTAGTATGTTGTACATAGTAGACTAGACATTGCATTAGAATTTGGAATAGTAGCAAGATTTTCTGCAAATCTAAGAGAAAATCATCTGATGGTGGTAAAGAGAATACTGAGGTATCTAAAAGGAACTGACGACTTTGGTTTATACTACAAGAGGAGTGCAAAGTTTGAGTTGAGAGCCTACACTAATGCAGATTGGGGAGGAAATATTGATGATAGAAAAAGCACTGGTGGAGGAGCACTTTTCTTAGGAAAAAGATTGGTTACCTAGACCAGCAAAAAGCAAAGTTGTACCTCACAGTCCATAGTAGAAGCTAAGTATGTTGCTTCTGCTATTAACTGCACTAATATTGTATGGATCAAACATCTATTGCAAGGTATGAAGGAAGAGGTAACTAAACTTGTGATACTCTATTGTGATAATACAAGTGCAATCAACATATCAAAGAATCATGTGATGCATGCCAAAACAAAGCATATTGCAATTAAGTATCACTATGTAAGAGAATTGGTGGAAGACAAGCAAGTGAGAATGGAATATGTTAGTTCTAAAGAACAAATTGCTGAAATCTTCACAAAAGCATTATCTAAAGATGCATTTGAATATCTTAGAGGTAAGTTAGGGGTGATACCCCTAGCCAAGGCTACTTAAGCAACAACAAAGATTACCTTGCATCAAATTAGTTGATTATTGAAATATTGTGGATTGATGTAGAGGATACTTACTTTAGGATTTTGCCTGAAGTAATCAAAGTGCTGAAGTTCCAAATCAGTCACAAAGCAAGGTGACAGAGGGAGAAATTGGAGTACTTGCAAATGTTATACTTGCATGATTAGATGCTGAAACAATATGTCTTTGGCATTGTTGTCAAAGAGGGACAAAGAGCAAAAAGTAGAAACTGATCAACAACATTTGAGGAGAAAGAGCAAAGAGCATAAACTGATCAAATCTACAAGATCAAATAGATAGAGGGTGAATAGCAAAACATGATCAATGCATACAAAGGGAGAAATAATGTAAGAAGAAGTCAAGAGCAGTACAAGAGCAAAGTGAACAATGGTAAGCCATAGAAAAGTGAGAAAAAGGATGTTGAGAAAGATACAATAGAAAGGAAGGAAAAATGATACAATAGCTAAGAGGGAGAAGCAAAAGCACAGTAATCAAGATAGTAGATCAGATGTGAAATTGATGGTAACACAATTTCTTTTTGGCAATCGATTTACTGTTTTAACCTAGTTAGCATTTTGATAACTTGGTTGATTAGTTTGGTTTGCCATCAATGCCAAAGAGGGAGATTGTTGGAAATCTTATTGAAAAATAGTACTATTAAAGAGGGAGATTGTTGCAAAGAAGGAAGATTGTTGGTAGAAAATGTTTTCAATCATTGTTTTGTCATTGATGTCAAACCTGCTACTTGTTGGAATGACAATTGCTTATAAGAACCAAAGTATTATCACTTAGTTGATTGATGAAGAGGATTTAATCAACAAGATGTAACAAAAGTACCTAAGGGAAAGGTTGAGTTATGGTTTTGTAACAGAGTGCAAGGATCAGTTAAGACAATGGTAAAATGATGTATTGATAGTATACTTGAAGATACAAATATTGACGACACTTAGAAATATTGGAAGAATAAGTTGTAACAAGTCTGTCTGCAAAGCTTAACTAAGTTCATTAGTAAGTGTTGAGTAAGCTAGTTCATGCCTAGCAGATTTTCAGTTAGAGCTGAGCAAATGTAAAATCTAGTGTGTGCCGAGTGAAATAGGAGGAGTCGAGCAAGTTCAAGTGCCGAGAAAAGTAATAGGTTTCGAGCATCAGTAAAACATAGTTGGTTCTGAGTAACACAGTATGTACCAAACACCAGAATTTCAATAGTGCCGAGTTGCTGCATTATTGGAAAAGTCAAAGATTCACCAAATCTGAGTCGACAAGTTGGTTACCTTGAATTTTGTGAACTAGATGGAGGATAAGGATGATGAGCTGGAGGCACACAATTTTAGATAAACCATTTTTAGGTGAATTCTAGAGGATTCTTCATGATGTTTCTAGAAGGAACAAGATATAGGTTAGATTCAATGAATCCTACCTAATCCATTTGAATTGAAATTAAAGGAGGGAAGAATTGAGTGGGAAAAGTAATTCCAGACTTCTATTTAAGGAGTCACAGGCCAAGAAGCAAGAGTTGCTGAGGTGCCAAATTGCAAAGTGGTTGAAGGGTGTCAAGGAAGGCATCAAGGAGAAGGAAGAACAAAACACATAGACTCTTCTTCGATAAGTGGTCAGAGAGAGAGGAGATTGCACTGGTATATCGAGCATGAAGACTCAAGGAGACAAAGCTTGAAAGGAGGACAAGTTGTCAGAGCTGAAGAGATTGAAAGCCAGGCAAACTGTGAAGAGCTGAACAGAGATCTGAAATCTACAAGATAAGTTGTGAACTATAATCATGTCAAAACCCCTTATTGTTACTCTCTAGCAATTGTATCAGTTAGGGTAAAAATCCTATGGACTTAGGTTAGTTTAATAGCCATTTGTAAATCCTTTAACATGGTGGAATTCAAAGTGAATGTTCTAAAGTCCTCTAACCAGGCCCACTTCTAATAGGGTGGTTAAATCCTCTAACCAGGTCACATTTAACAGTGTGTTGTAGCCTTTAACAGGGTAGGCCTTTCATAGGGCATCACTTCAGAAGAGTGAGAATTGAGTAGCATGTTACTGGTGGTTTTTCCCAAATTGGGTTTCCATGTAAATCACTATGTTATGTGTTGATTCTTCATGTGTTATGCGTGCATGTTGATTTACAGTAACTTGTTAAGTAGGAAAGTTTAAGCTTGGATGAATGAATAGTTTAATGGGCTCACTTTACTTGATGAAAAAGTTTTATTAGGACATTTGGACTTTGAATAACTGATTCACCCCAACTCTCAATTATTCTAAAGCATTTCTAACATGGATATTAAGGAAGTTATCCTACCATCAATACTCTTTGTTTAGATAGTTAGCCTTATTGTACTAAATCACGTAATTGGTATCACCTTAATTAGTGTTGTTGTACATTTCATGAGAATTAACTTATTTGTGATTTATCCCAAATTGGGTTTTTTGCATATAAAATTGGCATTCATTGTGTTGGTATACCTATGCTTTAAATGTTTATATTTTATTGGTATAATATTATGGTTTAACTAAAATATCTTAAGTAGCAGTGGATGAATGTTAAGTATTTATTGAAAATTAGAAAATGTTTTATTAGCTGTGTTGGAATAACTAATTCACCCCCCTCTCGTTTATTTAGCATGTTCAATAACCACTACAAAGAAATTTTGATTAGCACAACCAAAAGGAGGAAGGGTTCCAGTGCATGATCTATGCCCAGTGGGGTTTCTAATATTCCTAATAGTTCTAATAAAATAATGTAAGTAAAAGGAGAAAGGAGAGAGAATAAGTGCACCAGGAAGTAAGATGGAGAAGATTATAATTTGAATGTGAATTTCCTAGTTTTTAGAGTTTTAGAATAAGTTGCTATTACTTGTAACTTCCTACTTCTAAAATTTTTAGTAAAAAATGTTGGGGGCAAGTTAACATTTTGGGTACAAGTCGACTTTCTCGAGATAAGTCATCAATGGCCACATGTATAAGGAAATTCCTAAAGAAACCTTTTCCTAGATCCCATAACTGCACTAGTGTTGTCCATATTTGGAATCATAGCTCAATAACTTGTTCATGCACATAGATTAAATATGGGAGAAGGTTGAAGAAAGGGGTTTGCCTTAGTCAAACCCCTATTAAAGAATATGATACCCCAATTTTTGCACATTTCAATTTTTTCGTATAATCCACATTTTCAAGGGAATCTAGGTTATGATAACTCCATCGTAGTTGGTATTTCCTCAAGTCATTGTCATATTATGAAGTCTTTTCATTTTTTACCTTCAAATATGAAAGTGGTTGCATTAAATCTCCTTCTTGAACCTATGTGTACAAATCAATAGTTCTTTGGTTCAAAATTCATTCATTGTGTATGTATGTTTTGGGGCTTTATTAAAATAATTGAAGTGTACAAAAGCAATCTTCGTGATGAACGATATTAAACCTTAGAATATCTCATATTGGTTCAAAAAAATTAATTCATTGTGTATGTATGTTTTGGGGCTTTATTAAAATAATTGAAGTGTGCAAAAGCAATCTTTGTGATTAATGATATTAAACCTTAGAATATTTCATATTGGTTCAAAAGTAAAAAATACTCAAAAGCAAATTGGATAAAGCTTATCATGTGCTTGTATGCTTCGTCGCTCCCCCAAGTCTCAAATCTTTGTTTGAAATAAATGTCAAGTGTGTCAAGTAGTATTAGTGTGATATTAAATGTGAACTTTTGAATCATTTCCTTTGGTTCAAGGTTCAAGATGTGTTATCCATTATGACAAAGTAGCAAAGAATTAGTAAAAGAAAGTGGTTAATAAAAAGGATTGTGAGAAAAGGAATATTTTTAGCATTTTTGAAGTTTCAAGATATAAAATTTTCTCATAGATGAAAGATAATTATTACATGGTATGTATAGGATTCATTTGTGTCCTTCAATTAGAATACTACTGAGAAAATGATTGTGATGAATTTGAGGTAAGGAGGATGTGATCATTATTCACTTTGAACTAGATAATTACTCTTAAAAAATTATTGTTCTTGGGGTTAATAATGAAGAGGAGAATGTCTTGGTCCCACAATATGATGAAAAGGTGCAAGGACAACCCATTTGAGATATTGATTATAGTAAGGATGAAGAAGATCAAATCCATGCCATAACTTTTCTAGTAATTAGAAATACTGAAAGATGGTTGAGGGATCCGAGATTTGGAAAAATGATAATCCATGATTTTAAATCCTCTCTTGGCATAGATGTTACTTCTCCCTCATATGACCATATTATTTTTGTTGACAAATATATTTCCACTTATGCTTTAGTTACCATTAAAGTGAAAATTAAAAGTTTGGCTGTTAAAAAGTTAAATATTTCTACTTTAAGAAACTCTCATATTTGCACTACCTAATCTAGAAGTAGGAACAAGAATAAGGAAAGCTTAGATACAAAAATGTTTGTGTATTTGGATTATATCAAAGAAATTACTAATACAATGGACAATAAAGGTTTTGATGATCATATGATAGCAAATGTTGATACTGATAAGAATCCAATGAGTACCTTTGTCCCTTTAAGCACCATGGGTGTGTTCAATGCAACATTGATCTTGAAACCTTCAGAAAAAAGTGATCTAATTAGTACCCCATAGGTGTTGGAGACTCGTTAGTTAGAAGTGGAATGCAGGTCTAATATCCCTACTAATAGAGGACGTGACAAGTATTTTTTGAGAAAAACACCAAAATCCAAGAAGTTCAAGATCATTTACAAGGTGGTTTTTGATTTAGATTCAAGAAGTTTGGTTGCTGAGGTGGCTCACCCTTAAATAAAAAAGAGAGTTGGATGATGCTTTGGTGAAGTATTTTGTAATTGAAAGGGTGGATCTTGGAACAACATTAGGAGTTGTGGATGCACATCATCTACAAGCCTCCACTACAAAGATGCTTACAAATACATGGAAGGATGAGAAAGATAAGAGAAAACTAAACCATGCAAAAAATGGACGAGTACATGAAATCCATCCACCACCCTTGTCTACAACCATTATCATAGTTGCCCCTATCAAAAGACCTCAAATCCCTTGTTAATCAAAACATGCTTAATCATATTGAGATAAGCAAGCTCATAGTTTAAGTCTTCACTAATTGGTTGGAAAGAGCAATTAAAGGTGGCTCTAGGTGTATTTCTAATTTAAGAAAAGTAAACAAGGATGCTATATTTGTGATTAAGGAGCTATGTTTAAAGACCACTTCTTGGAAAAGGGGGAGAAAGGTAAATGGAAGTGATTGCAAAAATGAATGAGGTTCATAAATATGGGGTAATCGTGTTCCTCTCTAAAAAGAAAGTGGAAAGGCTTGATTATAATGCTTTAAATTTTTGCAAGAAAATAATTGAGTGAAGGAATTCAATTATGAATTAGGGTCATATGAGGGTTTTTTTAATTTCCTAAAAGATCTAGCAAAACTAACCTTGTCAAGGAAGAATGATTTAATATGCATTAATATCAAATGCTTAAAGGGTGATGGTAAAACCATAGAGGTCATAGATACTACAATCAAATCCTTCAAGGAGAATATTTAATTTGTTAAAGAAACTAAGTCCTCAGCAATTGTAAACTTCTCTTTGAGTGGAAAAGATCACAACCTTGTTAATTATCTATATTGATCAACTGAAAATACATGTGAACAAGGTAGTTTAGGTTGAGATGGATAAGGAAGTGTGGAAGCAACAAATATTCTACATTAGACTCCCTAAATTCTAGGTAATTCAAAATATTTGTATGATGCACTTAGAATGGAAGGTGCAACAACCAATCAACGAGCTCCACAACACCACCACAACCTTGATCATGCCGCTAGAGCCCACTTTCTTGTTTTAGTTTCTTTTGATAATTACTTAGTTTAATTTATTTTTATTTACATCAAAACTGATTTTTTTACTCTAAGGTAGGTTAAGTAACTCTACATTTTAAAAGGCAATTAGCCTTTATTGTCTCTATGTGTTTTAAAAAGACTTAGTAAAGGCTTGATAGTTTTGTTGGCTTATAGACTCAATTTTCATATTTGGATGCATGACATTTGAAAGAATACTTATTATCAATAAATTAAATGAATAGATGGTGATTAAAAATTCAAATATGTGTGTTTGAATTGATGAGGACAATGTTGGAAATACAATAGGGAAGTAAACTCTGAGAGGGGGGGCCGAATCAACACTTAAAAATTTCAACCTCAAAAACATTCACCACACATCCATCTCCCAATCTATACATATAAACCAAAATACCAAATTTAGCATATGCATCCGTAGCATGAAAGTAAAATATTGAACACATGTATGACACAAGACATTTGGTTACCCAAAAACCCTCCAAGGAGAAGGTAAAACTGGGGTGGGGATGACACCCACAAATCTCCGCTACTGTAGTAATAAAGTGTATCCAATGAAGGTTACAATATTTTGATCATGAAACATGATCTACCCTATGAAAGTTTTGCCCTGTTAAAGGCTTACAAGATTGTTAGATCTTACCCTATTAAAAGATTTCAACACTCTATTAGAAGTGTGCCTGGTAAAAAGACTTTAACTTACAATGAAGTAAGCACATTGTCAAAGGATTTACAATAGCCTTTCAAGACCACTTTGTTAAGAGATTTAACTAATTCACCTGTTAGAATGTTTCAGCAATGATCCTTTGGTTAACACTCTGTTGCTTGATGATAGATCACCTCTTTCCTGATGTATACTTGATCCTTCCTGATAAGATGTATCTCTATTGTCTTCTAATTCCTTTCCTTTGTTCTCCTCTAACTAATTCTATAATGTAACTCAAATGACAACTCCTTAGTCACCATGAATGCTCTATTTGTGCATGCAAACTTCTCTCCTTTCTCCTTACAACATTCATAAAAAGTTTAATATTTATCCTCCTTAAGAAGACCTAGGTGACTTAGGGTTAGGTATGAATCTGTAATGCCCCGCCTAGAGATCCTTGGAAACAAGGATTCAAATCAAGCCAAGATTTTTTTTTTTTTACAAGTATGAATGCACATGACAACATCATACAGGGATCACAACGATCGCAACAGAAGATTTCACCACCATCCCGGCAACCAACGAATCTCATAAGACCACTACCAAACTAACACACACAAACAAAACCAACAACGACAATGCACTTGATGAGGGCACAAGAACAACCACTCATCAACAAAACACCAAGCTGGGGTAAAATGTAGAAACCTAAAATTTGGCTAAGCTTGAAATCCTGAAGCCCTGAAAATTGGTTAAGTCTGGATTTCTGAAGCCCTGAAATTTCCTAAAATCCATAACTTATCTCCGAGAGGTCTGAAACCTATCTCAAAAGATTTGTCGCATATATTAAAATATATCTTATACTTAAACGATATATTTTAAACCCTAAGAGACAAAAACAAAAATACAAAAATTGGATTTCAAGAGAAATCGGCAGAATTCAAAATGTAATAGCATAGGGTCGAAGAATGCCCAAAAGGGTATCCAAAACAACTCTCAAAACGAATAGATCACAAAGAAAAATGCCCGCTGATAGCAGGTACAAGTTTTTGACAAAAATCGTGCGACACTTTTTACTAAGGGAGGGCGACACTTCTCCTTAAGGCGTGTGACACTCTTCCAGTGTCGTACGCCATTTCTCAAGAAGGCATGCGACACTTTTCAGCATCGTACAACATTTCTCAAGAAGGCGTGCGACACTCTTCCAGTGTTATACGACATAGTTTGCATGGGCATGCGATACTTTACAGTGTCGTACGACACAGTTTGTATGGGCATGCAATACATTTTTATGTCGCACAATGTTGACAAAATGTTGCCCATAGAAACATGAAAACACTCCCAGAAGCAAAAAGGACAAAAAAGAGAGCAAAGAACCTCCACACCAGGGAGTACCAGATCCATAAAGGCTTGAGGAATGAACACTCGAGCGCAAGAACAACATAGAAAGAAGAACATCTATCCATCTAAACTATAGCAGCAAAGAGCACACTGAAATAAACATCGCAGTGAACTGAACAACCAACTAAGTACGTAGTTCCTCCCAACCATCAATAGCATCATAAGACCATCGTGGGTCCTAACCATCCTCCGCGCGTAACATCCCAAGCCACCAACCAAATCATCAGTACTATCGTAATAGGGACGTCACTACTAAAACATGCAACATTATAAGGATAAGGAAATCTAACATGCTAGTAGTAAAGCATAAGATAATCTTACAGTAGATAACATCACCTATCACATGCTAAACAATAGTAAGCAACAGATATACTACTAAATCAAATAACATCATCTAATCATATGCTAGACATCATAATATGGGAATGCGTCAAATAAACTAACATCATCTAAACATGATATCCAAGCATTCCAATGAAAGCATAAATAACAAGAAAGCATACTCCGAAACTCGAAGTACCAAGTGAAAACATCCAGCAATGGTCACACTAGGACAAAAGACCATCTCTATACATTGATCCCTAGCAGAGGTGAAGGTAGCTACGCCTCTCAACCACGTGGAACCCGTAGGTCCACACCAACCGTGCTGATGGAGATAAAGATCCAACCACAAACACACATAAAGCACAACATCCAAGGCTAACACTCACGCCAGACAGTATGATGGTTGCAACCAAGAACCTAAGACAATGCAAGGAGTATAGGTCCTGGTTAGACACTCAATAGGCTACTAAGTAGGGCTGGCATCATGGAGAGTCACTTGGCATCCAAAAGCCCAAGCTAGTATAGGCAGCTACTCTTCTCGACACAAGGCGCACAACCTAGGGCAGCAACTCTTCACGACAGAAGGCGCACAACCCAGGGCAACTACTCTTCTCAATAGAAGGCACACAACCCACACATTTTATTATCTTGTATTTATCACCACCCAAGGTTTTAATTTAATTATCACTTATATAAAACTTCTTCTGCCAACCGGGGAATAGTCACCAATTTGCAGGATAGAAGCCCCTCCATATGCTACCCTACCCTACCCATGCTCATCCTACGACAAGTGCCCGTGGGCATGCATACTCCCATCCCAACCTCAATGATCATAACTTTCGGAAGTACCATGAAAGATTGAGCCTTGCAAGTCACTCGACAAATGTATGCGCACGTACCCATGTGTGGCGCACCACCATCACAAAGATCATAACACAAGGACAGGAATGAAAACACAATGCAAAGAAAACACCCAACTGAAAACAACACGAGAAGGACGGATTCTACACGAATCCCAAGCCAATAAAACCATACATCATGAAATCACTCAACCTGCCTCAATCCGAGAGTTTGGATTCTACACAAATCCCAATGATGTAATGAGACCAAACATCATGAACCCACTCAACTGGCCTCAATCTGAGAGTATGGATTCTACACGAATCCTAGCATTCACGAAACAAAAACAAAGGTCCAAAAGAAACAATAACAATAGGTATAAAATCACTCAACCGAACACAATGTCGAGAGTACGGATGCAACACACATCCCAATGCAACATAAAAGTGTAGAAGTGGTCTGACTGATATCCAAACGGATCATCCAAGTCCACGACCCACATTGTGCCAAGAAAACCCTAGAAAACAAGGTGGCACACAAAACGAGGTAAAAACCTCAAATTTTAGAAAAACTTTCAAAATTAAAACCCATTTGACCTTTGGGCACAAAAACCCCAAATATCCAAAAATAAATAGAACCGGACACCGTATGCAAAAATGGCCAGCATAACGGTGCAAAATCCCAAACCCTCATCTTGAAAAAGAAGGAAATGTTCATACTCGTCCAACCGGATAGAACTAGCATATAGAAATGGAGAGGAACACTAGTTCTCAGCCTCCAAACAAACGGCTACCAAAAACAGAAGCAGAAACAATAAAATGGGAAAGCCCTACCTTATAGCCAAAAGGGCAAAATGGGAATATGAAGTATAAAATAAATAGCCCGCAGAAGTAGCTGAAAATCACGACAATCCAAGGTTTCCTTGAGTTGGATCCAACGAGCTCAACCTCGCGACGATCGCACGCCTGTAGCTCCCACAACGAACAAAACAGTAAATCCCCATGAAGAGGATTTTGGGTTTTACTCTCCAACTTTCCAATTTGAAAGTGAGAAGTGAGGAATTAAATTCCTCTTTGGATACTTATTCACTTTTCGGGTGAATAATCGATTAGGGCATTTAACCAACTAATCTAGTTAAACCTTGAATCGACCCAAATGAAAATAAGCTATTCCTATAAATAGGAATTCATCTATGGAAAAACTGCCAGAAATTAAAATAAATCAATTAAAAAGCCCGAAAACCCAAAAACACATAAATCTCCTAAACAACTTTTGCGACAATGCGAACTTCTAAATGCACAGACATGCTTACTGGTCTAATCACATAATGCAAATGAGTTCGGATTTAATAATCACCGAAAGGTTTAATTAAACATTTAATAAAATGATATGTCGACCATATAAGGACGACATTGGTAAAATATGAAAGGCTGAATCACTAACTCCATGTGCCACTGCGAGGGATATAAATCCTGCACACTAAACAACACGATCAAGTGCAATTGCATATAATAACATAGCCGAAGCAATAAATGCATTAAATCACCTAATTTAACCATTTATTTAATTATATTAAAATAATCTATTTACATCACTCATGTTCACATAAAGCATAACAATGCAGGAATGAAATAAACAATCATAACATTAAATCCATCACATAACGAAATCAAAGGTATGTCCAAATACCAGATAATTAGATATCATCATAAAAACACATTGTTATCTCAAAATGGCATCATCATGCAATATGATTAACTGAATACCATAGTAGTCTAATATCTATGATACTGAAATCAAAGTGAACATCTGACCCTCAGGTTCTCTCAAATGTAAAACATCACATAAGAACAGATATCTCTCAGATCAAAATATGACAAGGTAAATGTCTGGATACCTAACCAAAGAATCTCACATGAACAATCCATTTAATTACTTACGCATTAAAAAGGCACTCAAAACACATAAGCAAACATAGTCATAAACATGACTAACCACTGCTACAAGAACCTAGTCCAGTGTAGCATGGTAATAGAACATAGTGCAATCTCTGCACACATCTTAGGATAATCACGGAACAACCTCATGATACCACATCGATCTTGGTAACCACTGGCACAAACCTCAGTGAACCAAAAATCACATCATAATCTCATAGATAAGTCAAAAGCATAATCAAAGCAACTGATACAGAAACATAAATCTGAATACCTTGACGGTGTAGACCACTCAGGGTCACAATCATGATCCCATCACAACAAAAGATCGGCAAGGTTGCATCCATCAGGATGACTAACAAAAGTCAAATGGGAGAGGCACTACATCATCCCCCCCAAAGACTAGGCTTACTCCTGGAAGCCTGCAATCCAAAAATAGAAACCAAAACACACAAGAACCAAAATCAAAAGTGAGCAATAGGAATGACTCAAGAAACTCTCTACAAGTCAAACCCAAATCACTCCAACATTCTCAAACCATCTCGTTAACCCCCAAATAGGTTAACTACAAGAGAATGGGTGTCACACAGACACAAGGTCCTTCAACAAGGAACCTTCTATGTGCTAGGAAAAACCATCTAGCCATAAAATCAATAATACAAGGTAAGGAACAAGCCACTCTACCTTGTCAAAAGGTGCCCAACCACGACATGCACCAACCACATGACCACAAAACCAGGTCAAAACACTAAGCACTTCCAAAAAAAGTTGGAATCATGGGAAATAACCATCCCAAAATTCCCAAGAATATGATCATGTCACACATGATCATTCTGGTATGATCATGTCACACATGATCATTCTGGAATCCACGTAAACTCACCCTTAGGACAAAGCGGATGAAAGTTTACCAACAAAAGGACACACTCCAAAAGACTACTCACCACCAAGCATAGGAGCACGACACCTCACCACGACACAAAAGCTCAACTACCACTGGAAACTAGGGTAACACAACCCAACCAGACAAGATATCACCTTTTCACAAGGTTGCACAGACTTTCATCAGTGGACACAATCATGAAATATCTGCATACCAACTCATGAGATGGTAACATGTGTCCAACGATACCATGTCCCTCTAGCACCATGCTAGGAAAACTACACCCAATCTACTGCTAAACTCAATCTCTAGCCTCAAGTCAATAGTTAAAGAGAAAACTTGACTGAAACAATCCACATGAAGATATAAGCTTAGGGAGAAGGATACTATAGAGTACTAGGACTGAGAGGGAGTCTCTCTCTCAACCTCTACACTAACCAGTCCATGATGCGTTAGGAAACTCACAATTTCACCAACCATCAACATACTCACCTAAAAACACTAACTGAGCTAGTGGCATAACCACACTTGCCTACTCTCACAAGAGAGAAAAGGATATGGAGATGCGCCAAAGTCAACATCTATAAAGGGGAATCTAGACTCATCAAATAATTGAGTCACTCCCAAACGACAAGGCAACATCATCCTCACAAGGGTGGTTCTATGCAAAAGGAAACACAAAAACCCAAGCACGACCTCTAGCAAGTACCTAGTAGATTATGAAGACAAGATAACTCTTCCATTATGAATAACATGAAGAGTTAAATTTCTCCAATGGCCATAAATATGATATGTCATCATTGAATTGGCCTCTACTCGAAAAGGTACTCGGAACATCAATCAACAACTCCAGAAGCCATAGCTTTCACGACCGGACTCGGATTGAAACCATTTGAAAAGCATCGAAAAGATATCGACAAGGACTACAACATGAAGAAGCTAAGAGATACCTAAGACCTACAATTGAGTCACCACTCAAAATGAAACCACAAAGGCAAAAACAATAGTCTTGGCCACCAAGACAAGCGACGGACAAAACGTCCAAAACCACTCAAGAACACACATGCCCAAACAACATATGACATAGAATGAAAGGTAATTTACACACTAAAACCATCATTACTCCTTCTTCATAATTTCATTAATTAAACATAACATAAGCACTAATGCATAATGAACTGAAAGATTTTCAAGCAAGGGTCCAAGAGTCACCATAAAACAAGTTCATATCTTTCAATTTCTTTCAAAAAAATAACATTAAGTTTAATCACCATTTAAACCATTCAGTTAAAATAACAACTTTAGATCTAACAAAGACACACTAGCATGTTCTCCATGATATTATCCCTTAAACGTACTACCAGAGGTTCGAGATGAACATGGTAGAGTCACAACACACAACTGGGCAATAGTAAAACACCTCCAAAATAGTCATCATGAAACATAATCAAAAATCCCAAATAAGAGAATTATCAGTTCCAACAGTAAATACCAAAAAGAGCTCACTTCAACAATAAGTCAAATGTGACAACTGTAACAAAGAGAGCAACAGATAAAATTTGATGACTACTCCAAGAGAGGAAAAATACTGAAAACTAATGCTAGCCCAACAACATGAGGAAAGTACCTCCAGCCAAATAAAATAAAGCATCAAACAAATCACATTACAGGTGATGATTGAGTATAGTCACACAAGAGGTATAAATCACCACACAATGCTAAGGAATACATCATCCTAGCAATGTTAGAGAACACACTCACACACATCAAACAATATACCATCAGTAACCTCATGCATATGCAAATAACAATAATTTCCATGCAATGCAACATTTAGATATCCATCAAATACAAACTTCCATAAGCTTAAGAATTAATCAAATTGGGGACTTAAGTCATTAACCCAAGGATATAATGCAAACCCACTCTTTGCAATGATTCACAATAAACACTCATTTTCAATGAAAGGAACCATTTTATCACCCTAAAGATAAAACATAGAATCACAAATAAGATTCATTCATCTACTTAAAATTAAGAGAAAATAGGGAAACAATGCACCTTACTCTACAAGGAGAAACAAAAAGAGGCACTCAAAGCCAACACATGGACACCAATCAGTGGTTCCATCCAAAAAGGGTCACACAAGCAACCAACCAAACAAGGCACAACGATTCCGCTTACAAAACCAGGAAGACTCACTTCCTTCTCCACATGCTGATCTAGTTGCATCTACTAGACAAGAAAGTCCATCCCAAGTAGATACTAAAGCAACAAAGATCACGAGTTCTCACCAAGACATTCGCACTCAACCAACGTAGCAACAACTACAAGGGCAACATAAACACAGAGATCCCAATGTTTGAACATGGGCTCTGATACCAGATGTAATGCCCCGCTCAGAGATCCTTGGAAACAAGGATTCAAATCAAGCCAAGATTTTTTTTTGTTACAAGTATGAATGCACATGACAACATCATATAGGGATCACAACAATCGCAACAGAAGACTTCACCACCATCCCGACAACCAACGAATCTCCAAACACCACTACCAAACTGACACACACAAACAAAACCAACAATGACAACGCACTTGATGAGGGCACAAGAACAAACACTCATCAACAAAACACCAAGCTGGGGTAAAATACAGAAACATGAAATTTGGCTAAGCCTGAAATCCTGAAGCCCTAAAAATTGGCTAAGTCTAGATTTCTGAAGCCCTGAAATTTCCTAGAATCCATAACTTATCTCCGAGAGGTCTGAAACCTATCTCAAAAGATTCGTCGCATATATTAAAATATATCTTAAGTATAAAAAATATATACTTAAATGATATATTTTAAACCCCAAGAGACAAAATCAGAAACACAAAAATTGGATTTCAAGAGAAATCAATAGAATTCAAAATGCAACAAAATAGGGTTGAAGAACGCCCAAAAGGGTATCCAAAACAACTATAAAAAAGAACAGATCACAAAGAAAAGTGCCCGTTGATAGCACGCGCAAGTTCTTCACAAAAACTGTGCGACACTTTTTACTAAGGGAGGGCGACACTTCTCCTTAATGCGTGTGACACTCTTCCAATGTCATATGACATTTCTCAAGAAGGCATGCGACAAATTTCCAGTATCGTACGACATTTATCAAGAAGGCGTGCGACACTCTTCCAGTGTCGTATGACATAGTTTGCATGGGCATGCGATACTTTACAGTGTTGTACGACACAATTTGTATGGGAGTGCGATACATTTTTATGTCGCACAATGCTGACAAAATATCGCCCATAAAAATATGAAAACACTCCCAGAAGCAAAAAGGACCAAAAAAAGAGCAAAGAACCTCCACACCAGGGAGTATCAGATCCACAAAGGCTCGAGGAATGAACACTCGAGCGCAAGAACAACACAGAAAGAAGAACATCTATCCATCTAAACTATAGCAGCAAAGAGCACACTAAAATAAACATCGCAGTGAATTGAACAACCAACTAAGTACGCGGTTCCTCCCAATCGTCAATAGCATCATAAGACCATCGTGGGTCCTAGCCATCCCTGCGCGTAACATCCCAAGCCACTAACCAAATTGTCAGTACTGTCGTAATAGGGACGTCACTACTAAAACATGCAACAATATAAGCATAAGGAAATCTAACATGCTAGTAGTAAAGCATAAGATAATCCTACAGTAGATAACATCACCTATCACATGCTAAACAATAGTAAGCAATAGATATACTACTAAATCAAATAACATCATCTAATCATATGCTAAACATCATAATATGGGAATGCGTCAAATAAAATAACATCATCTAAACATGATATCCAAGCATTCCAATGAAAGCATAAATTACAAGAAAGCATACTCTGAAACTCGAAGTACCAAGTAAAAACATCCAACAATGGTCGCACTAGGACAAAAGACTGTCTCTATACACCGGTCCCTAGTAGTGGTGAAGGTAGCTATGCCTCCCAACCACGTGGAATCCGTAGGTCCAAAATCGCCATGCTGATGGAGATAAAGATCCAACCACAAACACACATAAAGCACAACATCCAAGGCTAACACTCACGCTAGACAGTATGATGGTTGCAACCAAGAACCTACGACAATGCAAGGAGTACAGGTCCTAGTCAGACACTCAATAGGCTACTAAGTAGGGGTTGACATCATGGAGAGTCGCTTGGCATCCAAAAGCCCAAGCTAGTATAGGTAGCTACTCTTCTCGATAGAAGGTGCACAACCTAGGGCAGCAACTCTTCATGACGGAAGGCGCACAACCCAGGGCAGCTACTCTTCTCAATAGAAGGCGCACAACCCACACATTTTATTATCTTGTATTTATCACCACCCAAGGTTTTAATTTAATTATCACTTATATAAAACTTCTTCTACCAACCGGGGAACAGTCACCAGGTTGCAGGATAGAAGCCCCTCCATATGCTACCCTACCCTACCCATGCTCATCCTACGACAAGTGCCCGTGGGCATGCATACTCCCATACCAACCCTAATGATCATAACTTCTAAAAGTACCACAGAAGATTGAGCCTCGCAAGTCACTCGACAAATGTACGCTCACATACCCGTATGTGGCGCACCACCATCACGAAGATCATAACACAAGGACAGGAATGAGAACACAATGAAAAGAAAACACCCAACTGAAAGCAACACGAGAAGGATGGATTCTACACGAATCCCAAGCCAATAAAACCATACATCATGAAATCACTCAACCGGCCTCAATTCGAGAGTTTGGATTCTACACGAATCCCAATGATGTAATGAGACCAAACATCATGAACCCACTCAACTAGCCTCAATCCGAGAGTATGGATTCTACATGAATCCTAGCGTTCACAAAAAAAAAAGCAAAGGTCCAAAAGAAATAATAACAACAGGTATAAAATCACTCAACCGAACATAATGTCGGGAGTACGAATGCAACACGCATCCCAATGCAACATAAAAGTGCAAAAGTGGTCTGACTGATATCCAAATGGATCATCCAAGTCCACGACCCACATTGTGCCAAAAAAATCCTAGAAAATAGGGTGGCACGCAAAACGAAGTAAAAACCCCAAATTTTAGAAAAACTTTCAAAATTAAAACCCATTTGACCTTTGGGCACAAAAACCCCAAAAATCCAAAAATAAATGGAATCGGACACCGTATGCAAAAATGGCCAGCATAACGGTGCAAAATCTCAAACCCTCATCTTGAAAAATAAGAAAATGTTCGTACCTGCCCAACCGGGTAGAACTAGCATACAGAAATGGAGGGGAACACTAGTTCTCAACCTCCAAACAAACGGCTACCAAAAATAGAAGCAGAAACAATAAAATGGGAAAGCCCTACCTCATAGCCAAAAGGGCAAAACGGGAATATGAACTATAAAATAAATAGCTCGCAGAAGTAGCTGAAAATCACGGCAATCCAAGGTTTCCCCGAGCTGGATCCAACGAGCTCAACCTCGTGATGATCCCACGCCCATAGCTCCCACAACGAACAAAACAGTAAATCCCCATGAAGAGGATTTTGGGTTTTACTCTCCAACTTTCCAATTTGAAAGTGAGAAGTGAGGAATTAAATTCCTCTTTGGATACTTATTCACTTTTCGAGTGAATAATCAATTAGGGCATTTAACCAGCCAATCTAGTTAAACTCTGAATTGACCCAAACGAAAATAGGCTATTCCTATAAATAGAAATTCATCTATGGAAAAACTGCCAGAAATTAAAATAAATCAATTAAAAAGCCCGAAAACCCAAAAACACATAGATCTCCTAAACAACTTTCGTGACAATGCGAACCTCTAAATGCACAGACACGCTTACTGGTCTAATCACATAATGCAAATGAGTTCAGATTTAATAATCACTGAAAGGTTTAATTAAACATTTAATAAAATGATACAATAACCATATAAGGACGACATTGGTAAAATATGAAAGGCTGAATCACTAACTCCATGTGCCACTGCCAGGGATATAAATCCTGCACACTAAACAACATGATCAAGTGCAATTGTATATGATAACATAGCCGAAGCAATAAATGCATTAAATCACCTAATTTAACCATTTATTTAATTATATTAAAATAATCTATTTACATCACTCACATTTGCATAAAGCATAACAACGCAGGAATGAAGTAAATAATCATAGCATTAAATCCATCACATAACAAAATCAAAGGTATGTCCAAATACTAGATAACCAGATATCATCATAAAAACACACTGTCATCTCAAAATGGCATCATCATGCAATATGATTAACTAAATAGCTTAGTAGTCTAATATCTATGATACTGAAATCAAAGTGAACATCTGACCCTCAGGTCCTCTCAAATGTAAAACATCACATAAGAACAGATATCTCTCAGATCAAAATATGACAAGGTAAATGTCCGCATACCTAACCAAAGAATCTCATATGAACAATCCATTTAATTACTTATGCATTAAAAAGGCACTTAAAACACATAAGCAAACACAGTCATAAACATGACTAACCACTGCTTCAGGAACCTAGTCCAGTGTAGCATGGTAATAGAACATAGTGCAATCTCTGCACATCTTAGGGTAATCACGGAACAACCTCATGATACCACATCGATCCTGGTAACCACTGGCACAAACCTCAGCGAACCAAAAATCACATCATAATCTCATAGATCAGTCAAAAGCATAATCAAAGCAATTGATACAGAAACATAAATTTGAACACCTTGACGGTGTAGACCACTCAGGGTCACAATCATGATCCCATCACAAAAAAAGATCAGCAAGGTTGCATCCATCCGAATGACTAACAAAAGTCAAATGGGAGAGGCACTACAGAATCAATGATAGTGATTCACCCATATTGCCGCTTAATCCTTGCCCTTTTCTGATTGGATGCATGTAATGCATAGGGATTCACAATTAAGATTCATTCTTATCATCTAAGATCATAAAACAATCCTTAAGCCGACCCAAAAGCAGTTTACATAGAATTTTGTGCCATTACAAATAATTATATCAAAACTATATAACTCAACACTTGAAGTCCCTGATGTTTGGCATCAACTGCATCTTCAATGTTGTAACTTGACTTTTGAATGACTCAGCATCCATTGATCACTCGACATCTGAATAACTCAGCACATACTGTCTACTAAGCACTTGAGTGACTCGACACTTACTAGTTACTCAACACATACTAAATATTTCTTGCTCGGCATATACTATCTGACAACTTATGCTCACATGTATTACTTGTTCAACATGAACTAAGTAAAATGACTTAAGTATATTGTCACTCATATGTCAAAACCAATTTGAGATTAACAATCTCCCCCTTTGACATGAGTCGCAAAAATACTTGGTCATGCATGAATAACTCTAAGCCTTTCAAGCATAACTCAGATAATATCCATTTACATACAAAATTTTAAAACTTCAAAATTTTACAAAAACTTATGACTCATTAGTTATACCTCAAAATTCAATAACTCCCCCTAAGTTAATTGAGCTATTTTGTATCTGAACCAAAATCATTCCTCTTGTTGAGTAGATTTGCATAAGCTGATCTATGTACTCTATTTCTGTCATTGACTCCCCTTTTCTCAAAAATAGTAGCTCCCCCAAAAATATTATCTCCCCCACACTTATTTCTCCCCCTTTTTGACACTTATAGTGTGTTTGTCCAAAAATGTTTCATAGACCTTAAGCATAATTTTCAAAGCATCATTCCAATTGTCACAAGCTACCTCCAATGATTTGATTTGGATGGCCAGCTCGGTAGCAAGGTGTACTAATCCTTCATGAGTAGAAAGATGCAGATCTTTCTTCATGGGTGTTTCAACAAAGGGTTGGTCCTTGTGAAATATCTCCATATGTGGAGTTAGGATAGACTGGATGCTAATTAGTTTATCCTTTATGTTTGCTCATCTGCATTTAGCATTGCTAACTAACTCTAGGATTTTAGGAGATTCCTGAAATGTTTCTCATGCTGGGCTAGAGACCTTGTCAAAGTTATACCAGTTGACTGCATATGACTCTCCAAACTCATTATGTGGCTCTTGATTTCCTGTGTGAAGAGTGTTGGATTGCACAATTTGTTATATAAAGAGAAAATGTTCTCTAGTACCTTCTTCATATTGTCAATTTTGGTTGCTAACTCAACCTATGATAGTGCAATAGCACTTGATATCTTTTCATTAACCTTATTTTGAAACTTTCTTTCAGACCATTCAAGTAATTTCACAATTGAATCCAGGCCAGTGTCATTAACCATCTCAACTAAGCTAGTTAGCTATTCTATGATAGGCTTTGTTTCTTCTAGTGTTGGCAAGTCAAATGCATCAAGAAAAATCTCCTTGTTATCTAGTAGAGCTTGCTTCTACCTATGCTCCCTTCTGAGAAGTTCTTGTTCATTTTTCCTTGCAAGAGCATCCTGTAGTATGCCCATATGTTCAATAGTGATGGTTTCAAGATCAAACTTTGGTAACTCAATCACTTTATCCAAGTTCACATCACCAAATGATGTAACTTTAGCTACCTTGGATGTGCTTGGACTTAGCCTTGATGATTGTAAAGGTATAGCTTCTATACTCTGCCTATGAAGAGCTTGACTCAGAGGAGTAGCAGTTTCTGACAAAGTCACCAGTGTTTGTATTGCAAGTTGCTCCTTAAGTTTTGTAGTCAAATGGAGGTCTTTAGTCCTATTCTGTGCTTTCTCTACATTCTCAATTGCACCTTGAGCTTGTTGTAGGTGTAGGAGTAGCATCTTTCCCTATTTGTGCTTGTGATCCTTCATTCTCTTTTGTTTCATCTTTATGCTCTCCAATTGCCTCACCCTTGTCATTTTCTTTTTCCTTTTCATTGTCTTAGACTAGAGCATTTTGTACTAATGTACTGATAGTAGAAGTTGTTGTCTTCTTCCTTTGATATACTACAATAGATAATATAGTTTGTACCATGGTGAATTGAGGAGGGGTTGTAGATGTCTCTTTTGTATGAATTTCCTCCCCTACAGATGCCTTGTCTACCTTCTCAATCTCATCAACACTTACCAATATAGGATTTTCACAAATTTTGGCTTGGGTAGTGGATTCTATCAGTATCCTCTTCAAGTCTTCCTCTATAAGGGAATTGATGTTCTAAGAGATAGCATTAGAAAAATCCTTAATCTTTACAGTATCAATGTCTGGATTCAACTCATGTTGAGGATGGGCACTCGACACTAGTGTATCTCTGTTCTGTCTACTACTCATCCTCAATTCGTGCCTGTGTGTCTATGTTTATTTCAGTGCCTTACACAACTGTATCTTTTTTATTATCTTCTTTGGTAACCTCAGTTACTTGTTGTTCATATTTTTCCTCACCTACCTCAATAGGTGTTTGTTCTATTGCCTTGGGTATTGTCAAACTATATAGTGACTTCCACAACTGGGTGGTCTTTTGTACAACATCCTCAATATTATTATGCAATATGTTGAATGCCCTATATTTAGGTGCAAATTTCCTAGTGTGCTTCTTTATTGCCTTTGCCATTGTTTCCCTATCCAATTCTAGCATCAATTGTGCAAGTATAGTCTCTTTGATTTGTCTTTCTATATTGAGACTATATTGCCACTTCTGCTCAACTCTTTCATATAGATCTTTTGGTAATAAGTTGGCAATCTCAATTGGAGTTTGTTTGAATGTTGCCATCATGACATATATTGACTCCTCTACTTAGTTCATCTCAACCTTTCCAAGTTTATCAAACTCAATATGTGTGAGACCAGATAAGTCAACATTATTCTTTGTGTTCTCACATATATTGTCTAAATCTAAGGAAGAACGATGACTTACCACTTTGAATTGGTTGTTCTCATAAGATTTTGTCCTCTCTTCATCAAATTCAGTTGGAGCTATATACTTTCTCTTCGGTCTCTTCTCAGACTCTTCTTCTTTACTAGCTGATCTAGCTCTCTTCTCTTTTGGATTTTATGCATCTTGAGCCTTTTTAACCGTAACCCTTGTGCTTTCTCTAGTAGTGGGATCTATAGGCTTAGATTTTGTAACCTTCTTTTGCTTGCTCACAACTGGAGTCTTAGCTTTTTTTTTCTTCTTCTCAGTGGCTGTAGGTGCTTCACTGGCTTCTTCTCTATTGCACCTTCTTCAATTGCTACCTCTTCTTCTTGGTCTTCAGCTTGACCTTGAGTAATGGCCAATGGTGCTTGAGCAAGTACTTCTTCTTCTTCTTCTACCCCCTCATCAAATTTCTCCTTGAGTTTCTTGACCATTTTGTTCTTCTTTCTGATAATTGAGGCAGTCTTCAAATCCATAGTAATTTTAGATTTAGCCACATCATAATTTCCAAATGTTGTAGCCTTATTATCTATTTCTTCTACAAGTAAGGTTGTAATAGTTGCAAAGGCTTCATCCACATTAATTTCATAGCCTAGTGGTCTTAACTATCTTACCCTTGGAACTGTAGCCTGTACATATGTGAAGTCAGTGTCAACTAGAAAGAAAACATCAATAAAATGTTTCTCAACTAGTGAAACTAGTATCCTTAGTCTTTTCTTCATTAACTTCTTAAAATCTTCAAAGTAGCTAGTCATTACAGATTCAAAATTCTCTCCAAGTTGCTCAATAAATTGACATATTTGCACTGCAATAGATCTGTTTGTTTTCCATGCAACTTTACCAAAAGTAGGGAATGCATTCTATACATAGAAGAATATACATACAAGAATTGAACCAAATTTGCATTGTGCACTCTTGGTCTTCCTTATTGCTCCCAAATTTTCTGACAATTGTTGCATTTGCAACTCAGCAAGGTCATAGGTATGATCCTTCTTAACTATTTTGTAGCCCATGTCAACAACAATACAAGGTACACTATTGAGCCTACTAGATTGATAGAACTTATGTTCTATAATCCTCACTGCAAAAGAAATTAGGGGATCTAAGATAGTGTCAATTGTCATTCCTCTTTTGTTCCACACTGCCACTATATTCTTCTCAATAACTTATTTAGCCTCACTCCTCATGGTTTTAGGTCAATCTAGGGTTGGATAGCCTATTACTCTATGTACAATTTTCTTTGTGATCTTCATTGGTCCATTATCCAACCATATAGAATTATCATGAATTCTGCTAAGAATTATCTTTATCCATTTTGTTTTGAAGACATTAGGGAAATCTAGGGCACGAGTTAACCCTTTTCTCTCTATAATTTTGAATTCATCTTTCAATACTCCATTTTTGCATAGTTTCACATTGGTTTCTCTAATTTCCATGTCACCTATGCTACCCACCTTGCATGCGTAGCAACATCTCACATCTTGAATCATTAAAACTTGTGGTGGTATCATCGGTAATACATTGGATGGATCTTTCTTGTAAGCAATATCAGGAATAGCTCTAAAGTTTTGTTATCTAATCTCATTTCTTATCAATTCTATATTCAAAATTTCTTTACCCTCTTTAACCTTAGGGAATAAAGAATTAGATGTCATTATGAAAACCTAAGGTTTGCAAAAATTTAAACTAAGTAGCTCGGCACATGATAAATACCTTTGTAAATCTACTGAGATGATGTCGAGCAATTGTTGAATCCTATTTGCAAATGCTTGGAATGATCTCTTCAATTCACCTTTCACTCTTCATGCTCTTCTTCAAATTTAAATGATGTCAAATGAGTAGAAATCGATCATATAGACCTTAAAACCTTGCATTTAATGCTTAGTGCTTACACAACTATAAGCTCAACTTTAATAGAAATTTCAATTCACTCAGCTTCCATAAAGTTTCCTTTACCCTTGGCAACCACTACACCTTTGGTCAACACTATCACTTTTGATAGCTCGACATCAACTAATATTTCACTCAAAAACCATAGTGAAACTTTTCATTCTTGGTAGTAACATGCAAACTAACAAAACTTAAAGATTTCTTCCAGGTTATAATCAAAACCTTGCATCTTTCTTCATACATATATAATCTTTTCAGAACTAAATCCTTGGAATTGATGTATAGTATGTCTTTTAAATATCAGTCCAATACATACCTCTTGATTGCTTAATTGGAGGTGGTGTGATCACCTAACCCATTGGGTGAAGTGATCCCATCTGAACTTGATGTGCTATAATCTTCCTTTCTCTTCCATGTCTTGTTCGTCTCATTTTTGACATTTTCAACATCTGCCTTTCCTTTGCCTTTGTTGAACTCACTGCTTGGTGCCTTCGACCTTATTGGGCAATTCTTGCTTATGTGACCAGTCTTTAAACAACTAAAACATGTAGTTTGACTCAACCATCTTTTGTAGTCACTTCTGAAGTGTGCTCTTATGCAATTTTCAAAAAAATTTCCATACTCATGACAATAGTGAAAACTATACGTAGTATTATAATCCCAATTATAAGAGTTACCATTGTGCTTTACCATTGTCTACTTGTTTGATGACCATTTAGGCTTGGATTTGCACTCATATGCTCTACGTCCATACTTCTGATAATTATAGCAATATCCTTCAAATCTTTGTGTTTTTATGGTCTTGGTTCTGCATTCATGTGCTTGATGTCCTTGTTTGTGTCATTTGTGGCAGTGACCCATGAACTTCTACTTAGGATTTTGATTTGCAATCTTGCTGCTACAGACATTGACATTATGACCTATCTTACCACAATTATGAAAAGTAGGTTTGGAGTTCTTACCTTTGTTACTTCTTTCTTCACCACTTTTAGACGATTCTCCTTCTTCAGTACTAGTGTAACCCAATCTAGAAGTATCACTGTTAGATCTAGGAGATCTCATCAATTGCTCAAAGTACTTGATGTCTTCACTAGGTTTGTTGAAACTTTCAGAAAACTCTTTTTCTCTTTTTAGATCATTTCTCAGTTGTTCATTCTGTAGCTTTAGTGTTGTGATCTCAATATCCATTGCATTCGGTTCATGATTTGCAATCGTCATTTGACTCAAAGTTTCTAATTGCATGTTAGCAATCTTATTTACCTCTAATGTTTTCTCTTCCAGTCTATTGGTCAAAATCCTTTTTTCATCTTCAATCATGACTTTTTCCTCTTCATATTTCTTCTTTTTCTCAGTCACCTCACATAGCAATACTGATTGGACTTCTTGTTCGCTCTTAAGATTTCTAGGCTCTTTAGTTAGGGTTCCATTCTTTTCCATCAGATCTACAATTTCTGCATCAAATTCATTGGTGTTTCCATCTATAAACAATTTAATAGTGTTAATCTCTTGATAATGTGTGTCACTCTCTTCAATAGTTATTTCCTTCCTTCTCTTTAGTGATCACTTTAACTCATTTCTTGTTGCAAAGCTTTTCTTTCTAGAGAACTAAGCTTTGATACCAATTGTTGGAAATACATAAATACAATAGGGAAATAAACTCTGAGAGACGCGTGAGGGGGGGGGTGGGGGGGTGTGAATCAACACTTAAAAATTTCAACCTCAAAAATATTCACCACACATCCATCTCCCAATCTATGCATATAAAGTGAAATACAAAATTAAGCATATACATCCATAGCATAAAGTAAAACATTCAACACATGTATGACACAAGATATTTGGTTACCTAGAAACCCTCCAAGGAGAAGGTAAAATTGAGGTGGGGATGACACCCACAAATCTCCACTACTATAGTAATAAAGTGTATCCAATGAAGGTTACAATGTTTTGATCATGAAAATTGATCTACCTTGTGAAAGGTTTGCCTTGTTAAAGGCTTACAAGATTGTTAGATCTTAACCTATTAAAGGATTTCAACACCCTATTAGAAGTGTGACTAGTAAAAGGACTTTAACTTACAATGAAGTAAGCACCCTATCAAAGGATTTACAACAACCTGTCAAGACTACTCTGTTAAGAGATTTAATTAATTCACCTATTAGAATGTTTCAAGAATGATCCTCTAGTTAGCACTTTGTTTCTTGATGATAGATCACCTCTTTCCTAATGTATACTTGATCCTTCCTGATCATATGTATCTCTATTGTCTTTTAATTCCTTTCCTCTATTCTCCTCTAACTGATTTTGCAATATAACTCAAATTACAACTCCTTAGTCACCATGAATGCTCTGTTTGCGCATGCAAACTTCTCTCCTTTCTCCTTAAAAACATTCATAATTTTTTAAGGATTTTTCCTCCTTAAGAAGACCTAAGTGACTTAGGGTTAGGTATGAATCAGCGATAGTGATTCACCCATATTTCTACTTAATCCTTCCCTTTTTTTGGTTGGATACATGTAATGCACAAGGAATCATAATTAAGATTTGTTCTTGTCATCTAAGATCATAAAACAATCCTTAAGTTTCTCCAAAAATGGTTTACATAGAAGTTTGTGCCATTACAAACAACTATGTTAGAACTATATAACTCAACACTTGAAGTCCTTGATGCCGACATCAATTGTAACTTCAATGTTGTAACTCAGCCTCTGAATGACTTGACATCCATTGATCACTCGGCATCTAATTAACTTAGCACATATTGTCTATTTGGCACTTGAGTGACTCAACACTTACTAATTACTCGACACATACTAAATATCCCTCGCTTGACATATACTATCTGACAACTTATGCTCGACTTGTATTACTTGTTTGGCATGAACTAAGTAAAATGACTTAAGTATATTGTCACTCATATGTCAAAACCAATCTAAGATTAACATATAAGTCTATATGTGTATTTATTTTTTAGTGCAATGGTTGTTTACTTCTTTGGAAATCACCCTCTATTTGAATGAATTTGGCTAGTTTATAAGTTCATATTGATTAATGTTACTGGAATTTAAACATAGTTTGTATGCTTTGTTTATTAAGATTTCTTGTATTAGAGTTCATGCTCACAATATGCCTATGTCTAAATGGTAGTAGGCTTTATTACTTACTGGTGAAAAGTATGATTACAAGTTTATTTTTTGTTTAAAGCAATCATTTAATATCACGAAAAGGGAGTTGTACCATAATTCAAAGGGAGATTTTCTATAGTCTTCCCAACTATTTGTTATCAATTTGTTCCTTATAAAGGGGTTATAGATTCATATATATATATATATATATATATATATATATATATATATATATATATATATATATATATATATATATATATATATATATATATATATAGAGAGAGAGAGAGAGAGAGAGAGAGAGAGAGAGAGAGAGAGAGAGAGAGAGAGAGAGAGAGAGAGAGGAAAAATTAACCAACTAATTATTTGTGACTCTATTGGGATTTGAATTATACACACACACACATGTGTCTGTATGTGTATATGTATATATATATATATATATATATATACGCTTAACATGGGACAAAATAGTGCTTCCCAATGAGAATATCTTCCCTATTATGTAGCCTAATCTTGCAATCTAGGATAAACAAGAATATGTAATTACCCAGTTGAACTCTCTTGCTTGGCACACACGAAGAATCCTAAAAGATTACAAAAGGGTGAGCCAAGTGTTGGAAGCATAGGAAGAGTTAGTTGATAATGTAAGGTTGTTTGTATAAAGACTAAGGAAAAGGAAATCATAAAATCCCATCAAGAACCAAGATCCTAATTTAGCTCTTGGAATCCCAAGAAACCAAGAATAACCTAAGAACTTATACATAATTGTATTTTTATGTTCAAATTGACTAGAGTCTAGATGGTATACAAAATCCTTATGGAGAGAAGGGATCATTGATCGTGTTTTTCAAGCATTGTAAAACCCAATTTTTTCATTTAATCATACCCATACTAGGTGAGCATGTAGATATCACCCCCCTCCCAAAACTTATATATCTTGTATCTATCAAGTTTTAACTCTTCACAACACTCTCCTACCCATTACCATACACTCGTACCTTTTATCCCTCTAATGGCCAAACTATGGGCAATTATTGTATGATCCCTATATTTAAGGGCTAATTTGAATGCCCTATGCAAAGGAGAAAGGGAAATGTTACCCAATTTTTGATGGATATGGTAAAATATCAACAAATGAAAACTTGAGTTTCTTTAATGTAGCATATGATACACTAATTTTTCAACATAAAGATGTGGCTAATAGGCTTTATGTGCAAACCTTAACTAAAGTAATGATAGAATAGTTCTATCATATACCAAATGGTTCAATTTCAAACTAGAATTCCATGAAAATAAGATTTGAGACCAAGTTCAAAGTGCAAAAGATGATCACCCTCTCCTTGCTCAATTGACCTAGTTAAATAAGGAAAATACATGAACCAATAAGAGAGAGTTCATGGCCAAGTTTGACATTATTTTTTATAAGATCCTAATTTCAAAAAGGCTTACTACTGAGAATAAAAATGTTTCTTTCTTAAATACGTTCCCCTGGATATAAACTTCATTTCAAAAGACCATGGGTGGATAAGATCAACCCAAACATTAGCAATTAAGTTGGAGCATGACATTGTTACAACTAGCAAATGGAAAAAAGAAGTTTAAAGGCCTAATGCCCAACAATCATCTTATTTTGATCCAATTCTCCAAAGACTAGTCAATGTAATCAAAAGATAGTTTCCAAAGGCTAATGTGTCATTTTACTAACCTTATAAGATATTTTGAAAAGAAAACCCAACTACTTGATGAACACATGCATCAAAACATTACACCTCCCACATGTACACAACAAATCATTGCAATTGAACCTCCTCGTGGGAAAGACAATATGTATTTTTTTCATTTAAGTGATGATCATGTTAACCTCATAATGGTTTTTGACACTTGAGTTCCAATACACTTAACCACTTTCTATATTGGAGTTGAGTACACCATGTATGTTGAGCCACAACATGAGCTAAGCCAGGAAAGACTTCAGGTGCCGAGTGATCTTCAGGTGCCGAGTAGCCTTCAGGTGCCGAGTGAAGATCAGGTGCCTAGTGAAGTTCAAGTGCCGAATGACTTTAGGTGCTGAGCATGATACAAGTGCCGAGTGATATTTAAGTGCCGAGTCACAAATGATGCCGAGCAATACAGAAATGCAACAAGAGCCGAGTAAGCCAATTTTTTATTAGTGCCGAGCATCTATAATCAGCAAGTGTCGAGTAACATAGAATGTACATATGAGTTTGTAACTTCATTGATTCATATGTAAACCATTTTCATGGCTGACATGTGACGAATCTTGAAGGATTAAATGATAAGATTGAATATTTTGTATTTCCTATGCAATCTACATGCAGCCAATAAGAAAAATGGAGAAGGCATGTAACCAATAAGAAAAGTGCAAGGAATGAGCAAGAAGCAAAGATTCAATATGGATCGTAGATCCATACCTAACCCTAAGTCTTCGAATGTCTTTATAAGGAAGATAAAATCTCATTAAAAAAAGAAGTGAATGTACAAGGGTGTGGAAGGAAAACTATTTCAGAGTAAACAGTATCAGATCTTAGAGGATCAAGATCAGAGAAAGTAGATCAAGTGCCTGTATTCAACAATCGAAGGATTGTAAGCTATCAGGTTTATTGTACCTAATACTCTCTAGCAATTGTATTAGAATGAAAACCCTATGGTGATAGGTTAGCTTAACAACTATTTTGTAGATCCTTTAAGTAGGTGATTAAATCCTTTAATAGGGTGACACTTCATGTAAAGTGTTTGTAAATCCTTTAACCAGGTCACTATTGATATAGTGTAAAGCCTTTAATAGGGTAGATCATCAGAAGTGGTCAAACATTATTACTGTAGTGATTTTGTGGGTATCATCCCCACCCCAGTTTTACCTTCTTATTTCTGAAGGGTTTCTGGGTTACCAAAATCTCAAGTGTTATGTGGTGATGCTTATGTGTTTCTCATAATTGTTTGATATGTTTATATGCATGCAATCTACTTTGAGTTAAAAAGTTTTAATGGTCAAAATACAATACTTCTGATTCACCCCCCCCCTCTCAGAAGCATTCTTCCTATTTGAATATTCCAACAATTGGTATCAGAGCAAGGTTGTCACAAGAAGAAGTCTAACAACTTGGAGAAAAATATCTAAAGATGGAAGTCTTCAAACTTGGGAAGATTATTGACAATCAAGTGATTGATGTGCAACTGGCTCTACACAAAGTAGAGGAAGCAAGGGAGGAATTGAGAAAATCCTTGAAGAGAAGGAAGGATATAGCCATAGCTGAAAATGATATAAACTACAAGGAGATTGATACCACAAAACTGTGTGCCAATGGAGACACTAAAGAGTTTGATGCAACACTAGCAGAACTGATGGAGAAAAACAAAGTTCAAGCAGAAGAGATAAGATCTCTCAAGATGGAACATGAATCACAGGCCATAATGTTATCTGAAATCACTGAACAAAAGAAAAGAGCAGTTGAGGATAGAGTCATGATGGAAAATGACAAAATAAATCTTGCAAACAGACTTGAAGAAAAATGTATTGAATTATCAAGGATCTCAAACATGCAGATGGATACACTTGCCCAAATGATGAACCTTCATCATGAACTCAATACGAAAGATATTGAGATCTCTTCTTTGAAGATGTAAAATGAACAACTACAGAATGAATTAAACAGAGAAAAAGAGGTAGCAAAGAATCTCAACAAGTCAAGTGAAGCAATCAAGTATTTTGAACAATTGCTGAAATCCCCAAGATCCACCCATGATACATCAGGACTTGGATACAACAACACTGAAGTTGGAGAATCATCAAAGAGTGTTGAGCAAAAAGATGACATAGGTAAGAATTCAAAACTCACTTTTCATTATTGTAATAAGAAGGGGCATACTGCTAATGTTTGCAGGAGTAGGAGATTCAATCAGCCAAATACACCCAAGAGCAAGAGTTACTGTCACAAGTGCAACATGCAAGGACATATGACAAAAGATTACAGATCCAATGTCACAAGGACTCAAAGATTTGATGGACATTGTCATAATTGCAAGAAGTATGGACATAGAGCATTTGAATGCAGATCAAAGCCTATGTGGACATCAAATCAACCAGCAAAATCAAAAGGAAATGAAAGTCACTATCATTGGGATTACAACACCAGGTATAGCTATCATTACTGTCAGGAATATGGACATATACCACAAAACTACATAAGAACACATTTCAAAGGGAACTATAAAAGATGGTTGAATCAAGCCACATGTTTCAGTTGTCTGAAAACTGGTCATAACAGCAGAAACTGTCCTACAAGGTTAAAGGCACCTAAGACTGAAGAAAATAAGGGAAAAGAAAAGATTGATGTCGAAAAGATAAGGGGGCAAATAAATAAGACTTGGAAAAAGAAAGATGAGTGCAACACATAAAGTGGAGGGATCACTTCACCCAATGGGTCAAGTGATCACACTTCATCAAACTAAGCATGAGAAGTATATGGGACTGATATACAAAGTTATATCACACATTAGTCCCAAGACAAAGAAGCAATGCAAAGTATAAATCTGCATGAGACAAGATGTCAAGATAAAATCTAAATGATGTTACCAAGCTGTCTTTAGATGCCGAGTTAAACTCCAACACATGCCGAGTTCCTAACAGCGACCGAGTTGATAATTGATGCCGAGTTGGTTAACTCCAATGCAAGCCGAGTAAAGTGGAAATGTAGTGCAAGCCAAGTAATGTTAAAATCCTTTAGAAGCTGAGTTAGCAATTGAACATTTAATGTGATGAAAATAGGGTATATTATCGCGATTCCAATCAATTTTCCTCATTGCGATCAAGAAGCAAAGAAGAGAAAGAGAGCATAGCGACTTCATAGCAGAGAATCCAACATTTCAAGCAGATTGCAACATCTCTCAACACGCTTTCATTGATCTTGAGGTATTTTCATTTGTGCCGAGCTATGCAGTTTCATATTTCATAAAAAGGAAACCCTAGTTTGCATAAATGGTGTCAAGTTCCAAGAAAACTAAGGACAAAGAGTCGTTTGAAGTTTAGTTAGTGTCTAATGAGGTCAAGCAACCTGATTTTCATCCCATTCCTGAAGTTGCATACAAAAATGACCCAGTCGAAGCTCTCTCCCAAATACCCCCAAAAGTTGTAGTGGTTCAAGACGTGAGAAGATGCTACAATTGTAAGATAGGAGCCCTAGGAGATATGGAGATAAGGCGAGCCTATGAGAAATTGTGCATAGATGGAGTTTTAAAAGATGAATTCAAAATTGTTGAAAGAAAGGGTTTGACCCGAGTTTTGAGCTTTCCCATCATATT
The DNA here is from genome assembly GCA_028749045.1 of Cupressus sempervirens. Classification (NCBI taxonomy): domain Eukaryota; kingdom Viridiplantae; phylum Streptophyta; class Pinopsida; order Cupressales; family Cupressaceae; genus Cupressus; species Cupressus sempervirens. The sequence continues at coordinate 662,746,005 of CM053792.1, read as the reverse complement.
CAAGACAGAATGGGTTAAACTTGTGTTAAGTAGAATTCATGGTGGAAGTCTGTGGTTGGAAGATATTCCCATCAAATTAACCAAAGGAATCATACATAGGGTAACTGGGTACCCTACCCTAGATTGGTTCAAAACCTTGAGAAGTGAATCGAAGGAGGTTATTGAAAAGAACACTGGTGCTCAGTGGAATAAGAGAGGAATGACAATTCACACCATTTAGGATCCTCTAGTTGAGTTTGCTGTTAAAGTCATTGCCCATAAGTTCTATCAATCTAGTAGACTCAACAGTGTGCCATGTATTGTAGTAGATGTAGGTTACAAATTGCTGAAAAAGGATCATACTTATGATGTTGCTGAACTACAACTACAACAGATAAATGAAAACCTAACTGCAATAAGAAGGACAAAGGGTGCTCAATGTAAATTTGGAGCAATTTTGGTTTGTATATTCTTTTATGTTCAGAATGAATTTCCTTCTTTTGGAAAAGTGACATGGAGGAGTGATAAGACTATCATATCCCAAATAAATGAGTATATAGAACAAATGGGTGAAAATTTTGATACTCTAATGACAAGCTATGTTGATGATTTCAAGATATCCATGAAGCAAAGATCAAGAATACCAGTTTCCTTAGTAGAAAAACATATTAATGATATATGTTTCTTAGTTGATATTGACTTCACCTACATTCAAGCTGCAATTCCAAGGGTGAGATGGCTAAGGCCATTTGGTTATGAAATCAATGTTGATGAAGCATCTACAACAATAACTGCATTATTGGTAGAAGAAATAGATAAAAGTGGTCCACACTTTGGCACGTATGATGTGGTAAGATCAAAGATAAATATGGAGTTAAAGATTGCCTCCACATTAAAGAAGAAAGACAAATTGTTGAAGAAGATTAAGAAGAAATTTGGTGAAGAAATTGAGGCTAAAGCAGAAGAAGAAGAAGATGACAATGATGATGATAAAGATGAACAAGAACACGGCCCAGTGGAATTAACTCAAGGCCTAGGTGAAGACAAGGAGGAAGGTGCAGAGGAAGAAGAAGCCAAGGAAGCACCAATTGGAGCTGAGTCAAAGAATAGAAAGGCAACAGAATAGCCTCCAGCTCAACGAAAACTAAATAAATCTACCATGCCATCACCTCAAAAGCCAACAACCCGAGCTACAACAAGGGCCTGCACTAAAAAGGCTAAAGAGGAAGCTACAAAGAAGAAACCAATCAAGGAAACACAGGAAGAGTCGAGGAAAAGAAGAAGATATGTGGCTCAACTTGATACTGATGAAGAAGATCAATCTGAAAAGGTAAGCCATTTTTCAGTTGATACTTTATGTAAAAAGATTGGAAATGGTGTTTTAAGCAACTTAAATAAAGTTGATTTCAATAAGTTTACTAAAGAAGAATAGAATGGGATAGAGGAAATAGTTTATGGAATGATGGCACAGTTCAAGTACACTCCTCTTGAACTAAATGGACAATTGCCAAATGAACTATCTAAAATTGTAGAAGGTAGATGGCATTTTTGTTTGAAAATGGAGAAGGAGATGAGGGAATCAACACTAGCAAGTGTATTGCCTGATTTGACTAAGGAACAAATAAAGAAAGCAGTCAAAAGGCATAATACTAGGTTTACACCTAAGTACAGGGCATTCTTCATTTTCCAAAACAAGATGGAAGAAATTGTTCAAAGAACAATAAAATCATGGAAAAATTTGTACAAAAAGATTGAAAATTTTCTTGAAGAAGAATACAATGAAGAAGCTATTGCTCCACCAGAAAAGAGAAGAAAAAGGAGAGAAGAGAAGACAGTAGTAGAGAAGGGAGAAGAAGAAAAGAAAGAAGAAGAAAAGAAGAAAGAAGAAGAAAAGAAAGAAGAAGAAGAGAAGAAAGAAGAAGAAGAGAAGAAAGAAGAAGAAAAGAAAGATGGAGAGGAGGAAGAGACACAAAAACAAGATGTAACGACAACAACTGAGCAAGAGTAGTAACCAGACCAGAGTGTGCAAGACACACAATTGCCACCCTCTAGCCCTCCTCATGTACCCATCACACCTGCAGAAACTATAACTATAAAAGATGTTCCTGACACTTCTAGTCAGAACATCAATCCATTAACTGCAGAAGGCCTCAAAAGAATCCTTGACCAATCTATGCAGCAAGCAAGATTGTGTACAAATCCAGTATTGGTCAGTATGGATGAATTACAAAAACTAGTAGAAAGCACAGTTAGAGATAAGGTGAATCCACAAGAACCACCTTCCATCATCTCTACAGCTACTAATGGTCAACCTCAAATGCCCATAGTTATTTCATCAGGCATAGTTGACACCACAATACAGAAGCCGAGTGTAGTTGTAGAAAAAGAAACATAGCAAATAGGACAGACTATTACATCTGATCCTATAGCACAAACACAAGGTGCACTTCCTAAGATTACCATAATTGATCAAGGTAGTAGACAACAGGAGGACAAAATAGAGGAAACCCCTAAAGAGCAAGAGGCAATACAAACATTGATAAATTTGCCTACCTCGGGAACTCCTTCAGAATAGCCATTGCAAATATCTGCACCAGGATCTAGTACTACAAAATTTGCAAGGGTACTTCACTATGGAGACCCTGAATTAGATGAGGAGATAGTCATACCAGGCTATGACTCAAAAACCATAACCATTGATCAAATCAATGAGGTGCAGGAAGCGCTGAATAGGAGAAAGAGACAAGAGATACTTAGGAAGGAGTATAAACAAAAGCAAACACTACATGAGATTAAGGACATGTTTATGGATGCCTTCAGTTTGTAGTCACCAGATGAGTCAAAGCATATCATGGAGCAATTATCAGATATTGTTGACCAGGTGACAAATGAAGACCAAGAGACAAATGTAAAACTTATAGAATGGTCTGAAAAGAAATTCCAGGGAAAAGTAAATGAGCAAATATCAAGTCAAATTGCACTTTCCTAGGTTGAATTGGCAAAGCTAATAGACAAAGTGAAAAAGGTACTTGAGAATATATTCTCATTGTACAAAAAGTTGTGTGACTTTTCATACTTCACACATGAGACGAGCCAAAAGATATTGAGCTTGGAGAGAAATTTAAATATTTCAAGCATGCAGCTACCAAAAGATCCAGCTCAAAGTGAGAAGCATTTTGCTCAATCGCTTCACACTCAGAAAAAAAAGCTGTATTAACAGCAGATGAGGCCAATATCAAGGCAAAACTGATACAACTCCAGTCCTCCATTACCCCACATTTGGAAGTACTCCATAAGGAAGAAGTCTATGCAAAAACTGTTCTCAAGAAAGATCCTAATCTTTCTACTTTAGATGGACTTATTCATCTTGCTGTAGAGACTGCCATCCAACACAAGTCACTGGAAATTGCTTTGAACAATTGGGATGCAGCTCTTAGGATGATTATTGAGGTAAACAACACATTTTTGGCGAAATATGGTCTTAACCCTTAAAAATCCTTTGACATAAGTGTCAAAAAGGGGGAGATATATATCTTATTAACTAAGGGGGAGATATTATAAGATGCATGGGGGAGATGAGAGAATGGGGGAAACAAAACCAAGGAAACTAAGGGGAGCATGACATATAGATAATGGCACAAACAACCAACTCAGGGGGAGTTACAATAATTTTGAGGTATATATATTGTAAGTTACACAAATTTTGATTAAATGTTTTTTTTAAACCTTTGTATATACCAAGCAGATTAGTTAATGTACTCATAAGGTCAGTTAAGTGTTTTTGTCACTCATGTCAAAGGGGGAGATTGTTAAGCTCATAATGGTTTTTGATACTTGAGTGCCAATACACTTAACCACTTTCTATATTGGAGCCGAGTACACCATGTATGCCGAGCCACAACATGAGCCAAGTTAGGAAAGACTTTAGGTGTCGAGTGATCTTCAGGTGCCGAGTAGCCTTCAGGTGCCGAGTGAAGATCAGGTGTCGAGTGAAGTTCAAGTGCCGAATGACTTTAGGTGCCGAGCATGATACAAGTGTCGAGTGATATTTAAGTGTCGAGTCACAGATGATGCCGAGCAATACAGAAATGCAACAAGAGCCGAGTAAGCTAGTTTGTTATTAGTGCTGAGCATTTGTAATTAGCAAGTGTCTAGTAACACAGAATGTACATATGAGTTTGTAACTTTATTGATTCATATGTAAACCATTTTCATGGCTGACATATGATGAATCTCGAAGGATTAAATGATAAGATCAATTATTTTGTATTTCTTATGCAATCTACATGCAACCAATAAGAAAAATGGAGAAGGCATGCAACCAATAAGAAAAGTGCAAGGAATGAGCGGGAAGAAAAGATTCAATATGGATCATAGATCCATACCTAACCCTAAGTCTTCGAATGTCTTTATAAGGAAGACAAAATATCATTAGAAAAAGAAGTGGATGTACAAGGGTGTGGAAGGAAAACTATTTCAGAGTAAAGAGTATCAGATCTTAGAGGATCAAGATCAGAGAAAGTAGATCAAGTGCCTGTATTCAACAATCGAAGGATTGTAAGCTATCAGGTTTATTGTACCTAATACTCTTTAGCAATTGTATTAGAATGAAAGCCCTATGGTGATAGGTTAGCTTAATAGCTATTTTGTAGATCCTTTAAATAGGTGATTAAATCTTTTAACAGGGTGACACTTCATGTAAAGTGTTTGTAAATCCTTTAACTAGGTCACTATTGATACAATGTAAAGCCTTTAATAGGGCAGATCATCAGAAGTGGTCAAACATTATTACTATAGTGATTTTGTGGGTATCATCCCCACCCCAGTTTTACCTTCTTATTTCTGGAGGGTTTCTGGGTTACCAAAATCTCAAGTGTTATGTGGTGATGCTTATGTGTTTCTCATAATTGTTTGATATGTTTATATGCATGTAATCTACTTTCAGTTAAAAAGTTTTAATGGTCAAAATATAGTACTTCTGATTCAACCCGCCCCGTCCCCCCCTCTCAGAAGCATTCTTCCTATTTGAATATTCCAATAGATCATTATGGAAGTTCTTGTTTAGAGATGGTGCATTATGTAAAAATTACCAATCCAAAAGAAATTGTGGAAAAAATTATAGAAGAGGAAACCTAATGACTCTGTAATCTACTTCTTGGAGTATAAATCAAACTCAACAAGAGTAGGTGATATTTTGGTTACTTTAGAAGACCCTTCATGTGTCATATTGACTAGAAATCAACACAATTTCAAATTCCCAGGCAATATGACTTCTCAAAAAATAACAACATAAAGGTAAGAAACTTCTAGCTCAAACCCCTAATGGTAGTTAAAAGTTCCTAAGGTTCAATTGTTAAAAAAGGTACCAAGTCACCTATGGCATCATAAAATCCATCTCCTATATGAAGATCCAAACCAAACCAGGAACTAATCCTGCATTGTCACCCCATCACTGTCACAAGCTCCCACTAAACTGTGTATCCAAGCTATCCATGACATATGATGAACAAATCCATCCTCTAACCATGAGAATCAACCAAGACATCAAACCATCAAAGAACTCAAAGTGCACATCATGAGCTCCTCAAAAGAAACCAAATAACCATGATCCTCAACCAAGAAGATATACCACCATAACTATATCAGAAATCCAAGCTAATGAACATCAAAGATGTACCTGTATAACCAATCATGTCATGCCAAAATCCATGACACCATGATCACATCCATGAACTGAGCATCTGGCTCTCAAAGTGTCCAACCTGTCAGCATAAAATAGTCAACCACAATCTTCTACCATGACTGTACCTGGTAACAACATCTCATCCCTTCTACATGAAGGAAATAGTAAATCATGTGACTTAGGGCATAGACAACCCAAATCCAAGCCACCAATCTGAATATGCATCAATAATGAAAGATCAATGGGCAAAGACAACCCATAACCAAGCTATAAATGCAACTTGTAAGTATAGACCACTTACAACACTGCACAACTTGTAGACCCAACAAGTCATCATGCATATCCAAACTAAACACTGATAACCATATCATCATGAGACCAATCTAAAATATGAACTGAGTATACAATGACATCAAATCTTAAATTTCTAATGTCATAAACTCACAATGTTACCATAGTCAAAATATATCTATAAACTATTCAGATCAATATATCAACAAATAAATCATGCCAAACCTGCCCCAAATCTAAACCAATGTGTAGAGCTCTCCAAGAGCTTTCCGTTGACTACTCGAAGTCCAAAATCCGACTCCGTATGCCCAAGTTATGCCCTAATCCATGCTCAAAATAAATAACATCTTACTTTAGGGCTCTTAAAACCTGAAAAAATTTCAAAACCATAGAACCAAACCTACACCATCTTGTAGTGCTCTGAATTAGCTTTCCAACGCCTGTAAGAACTCTAAAATTTGATATTCTAAGAGAAAGTTATGGTCGTTTTACTAAGACAGTCCTTTTACCATTTTCAGTATGATTTTTTATTTTTTATTTTTTTCTGTGACGAAAATTCCGACGGGATTAAATTTGACGGCCATCATGGGCTGAAATTGAAAAACTCTTTCATTTCCTCTGAACATGGCCAAACTAGGGCATATTATATATCAAAAATTTTGGAAATGTCAACCCGGATCCAATGGTGAGGTCTGTTTTTACCCAGGAGGTCATTTATGCAAGCTACCCCTCAAAACCCTCATTTAAATGAAACATCCAAATTTTTTTTTTTGTCCAACAATTTCTCATGCCCAAATATTTTAACATCCCATCATAACAACAAATCCAAATCCCTCAGATCTGCAATAAATCATTCATATATCTTGCCCTTTCTTTTATCCTCTCATGCATTCCCATGGATTCAATCTAGGGTTACAATAATAAAACCATAGCTCTGATACCACTTGTAAGGAAACTTGGCAACAAAGAATATAACCGTTTCCACATAACCCATAATACATCTGAAATAAATACGAAATTAAAATCCACATGTAAGAGAATAGACAACATTCCCACAAAATGTGACACAAGATATACCCTGGGAAACCCTCATTGAGGGAAAAACTCAGCCTCCAAGAGCATCCATCATCATGTATTATTCAGCAAAAATACCATTGCCATAGAACCATGGAAGCCTTCATGACCATAGCCACAACTGAGCAAACTATGTGAATAAGCATGAATCCACACATCCCATGCCATGCTTTCAACCTTCACAAATGCTCCCTTGGCTAACTTGTCAAGCCTTGTCCCGCTCGACTCTTTCCTTTTGTCTTCTCCTTGTCACTCTACAACAACTACCCTTATGGCTGCTTATATAGTAGCAAGTCCCACAAAACCACTAAGTGATATTACATAAACCATTTGCTAAAACTATGTGCTACCTAACCCACTGACCCCACATTCAATATTGGGCATTTAATTCTTTTCCCCAATATTAAATAATTACATAAAATATTATCACAATGTTGCAATACAACTCATCAAGAATATTCTATGGAAATCTTTACATGTTGCACGTCCATCTAGGTACAACATTACATAATAAAAATAAAATAATAAAATAACAATATTATGCAATGTGTGCAACACCCATTATCTCAACACGACTTTGGTAATTACATGATTTTATTTGTAAATCACAAAAAAACACTAGACCTTGAAGCTAATTACTCTTAAAGTCTCTAGGTAATAGAGTTTGATGGTAGTTGTTCATTAGTAGTGCTTGGCCAAATAATGGTATCAGTAACCCATAACAATGGACTGCCTATTTAGGATTAGACATCCTAATTGGTTTCTAAATTAATTATTTAGTCTCATTTAATTATCGACTAGGGACATAAACTTGGAATGGAATTTGCTAAGTATATGCTTTAAACTCTCTCAATCTTAAGAATAACCTACAAAATTCAAATGCTTGAGCTTTAGGAAAACTATGCTAAAACCAGTAAATGAATTTACTATAACAAAGCATGTAATCATGGGTAGGAGTTACTCTAACTGCCTATGCTGCAGGAACAATATGCCAATTATGTTATCAATGGTAGTAGGAGCAACAAAGTTCTACCTTAGAAATGAATAGGAAAATGAATTCTACTTTAACAGATAAATTCACTCACCAAGTGGGCCCCCTTGGATGAGCAAACAAAAAATACAATCAAGATAAAAGGTATAAACTTAAACTATGCACTCTATCCATTCATGGAGAAAGATTACACTTGATTGAAAAATAGTATCACAATAGTTTTGTTATGAAAATTGACTCATTTGACTTAACCTCTAAAAAGTTACAACAATCATTTATTTGAAGGAAAACTCACAACTACCTCCTAAATCTAAGATCACTCCATAAATGAGGATCAATTACAGATTCATAAAGTTTTAGAATAGAAACAACATTAAACATGAATAAATCTTCCAGGAGTATAGCATGTTGAGGGAACTACATCCACTCATTGCATGCAATAGAAAGTAATAATTGATTTTCACTGCTTGCGAAGGTTTTGCAATCCACAGTTGGCTTTGACTATTCTAGTGCCACAATGTTGGTCCTTGAATGCCTGTGGTAAACACCTACAAAATAATCAATGCACACACAACCTTGCATATATATGTATATATATATATATATATATATATATATATATATATATATATATATATATATATATATATATATATATATATGTATGTATGTATATATATATATATACATACATATATATATATATATATATATATATATATATATATGTATATGTATATACATATATATGTATATGTATATGTATATGTATATGTATATGTCCATAGTTGGCTTTGACTATTCTAGTGCCACAATGTTGGTCCTTGAATGCCTGTGGTAAACACCTACAAAATAATCAATGCACACACAACCTTGCATATATATATATATATATATATATATATATATATATACATATATATATATACATATATATATATACATATGTATATATACATATACATATACATATATGTATATACATATATGTATATGTATATACATATATGTATATGTATATACATATATATATACATATGTATATACATATACATATATATATATATACATATACATATATATGTATATACATATACATATATATGTATATACATATACATATATATGTATATGTATATATATATGTATATGTATATACATATATATAAACACTCTTGAAAGTCCTATGGCTATAGGAGGAAGTATATATATATATATATATATATATATATATAAACACTCTTGAAAGTCCTATGGCTATAGGAGGAAGACTACTAGCATGTATTAACACTCTACAAGTCCTATGGCTATAGGAGGAAGACTACCAACATGTATACCTGATTACTCTTAAAGTCTCTAGGTAATAGAGTTTGATGATAGTTGTTCATTAGTAGTGCTTAGCCAAATAATGGTATCAGTAACCCACAACAATGGACTACCTATTCATGATTAGACATCCTAATTGGTTTCTAAATTAATTATTTAGTCTCATTTAATTATCGACTAGGGACATAAACTTGGAGTGGAATTCACCAAGTATATGCTTTAAACTCTCTCAATCTTAAGAATAACCTGTAAAATTCAAATTCTTGAGCTTTAGGAAAACTATGCTAAAACTAGTAAATGAATTTACTCTAACAAAGCATGTAATCATTGGGTAGGAGTTACTTTATTTGCCTATGCTGTAGGAACAATCTTCCAATTTTGTTATCAATGGTTATAGGAGCAACAAAGTTCTACCTTAGAAATGAATAGGAAAATGAATTCTACTCTAATAGAACAATTCACTCACCAAGTGGGCCCCCTTGGATGAGTGAATAGAAAATACAATCAAGATAAAAGGTATAAACTTGAACTATGCACTCTATCCATTCATGGAGAAAGATTACACTTGATTGAAAAATAGTATCGCAATAGTTTTGTTATGGAAATCGACTGATTTGACTTAACCTCTAAAAAGTTACAACAATCATTTATTTGAAGGAAAACTCACAACTACCTCCTAAATCTAAGATCACTCCATAAATGAGGACGAGTTACAGATTCATAAAGTTTTAGAATAGAAACAACAGTAAACATGAAGAAATCTTCCAGGAGAATAACATGTTGAGGGAACTACATCCACGCATTGCATGCAATAGAAAGTAATAATTGATTTTCCCCACTTGCGAAGGTCTTGCAATCCACGGTTGGCTTTGACTATTCTAGTGCCACAATGTTGGTCCTTGAATGCTTGCGGTAAACACCTGAAAAATAATCAATGCACACACAACCTTCCATATATATATATATATTAACACTCTTGCAAGTCCTATGGCTATAGCATAGACGGGGAAACTTTTATCAACACGTATAGCTCTTGCATTATACCATTCCTGTTAGTGAATTCAAGCAAATATCATGTCTTTAAACTATCCATATTTCTATTTCACGTCTTCACACACACACACAACATAAAAACCATAAGTTCATATGCTAATTGAAAACCATAAATTCATGTATGCTTTGAAAAATAACTGTTTGAAAGAAGGATAAAAATAACTAAGAAAGATGGCCTTTTGGAGGCCCATCATTCCTCCCAACTGCTACATTGTTGGTCCCTAACAACCATAAAATTTTAGAATTTGGCACAAAGACTCAAGTCACTAGTCATCTTTTCCCTAGGCTCATTCTTAACATAATCAAAATACCCATGATTTTCTTTGAGCCTTTTCCATCGTTGGACTTCTATAGACATATCATGATCTTATACATTTTCATTCATTGCTAGCAATGGTTTTAGGAGTATAGGAGTTTGAAACCTTAATGGAAACTAGTAATTGCACATACTCCTTCCCAACATGATGTACCATGGGAATTTTCTAGTGGCAAGAGTTAGATTCTGTGGAGAGTGAGGTTCCCTTGTCTTCATATCATGTGACATCTGTATCCATATTTGTCTTGAGGCATTGATTGCTCCTACAATATCATGAGATGAATGCTGATCTCAATTTGTTTAAGCTTTCTCTCTTACTGGGTACACCTTATTAGCTCTTCTTGGGTTTACTATAATAGAAAGCCAGTCTAGAAATGTCTGCCTAGAATGTTGAACTCCAGGCCTCATAAGCAAGGGAGTTGTCATCTCATTATCTCTATATGGTGCAACTTGGTGCTCCCTGCTTATTCTCCTACATAAAGGAGTGAGTTTCATTTTGTATCATCTAGCACTGCTAAGTTATGTAGTTATAGTTCACACAACAAATTTTTCAGGGTCATTGGTGTAGGATTTGAGCAAATATGCCAATCAAATCCACGAAGCCCAAGAAAACCTGCATGCAAAAAACCTATCATAGAGGAGAAAAAGATAAGAAGAGGCAAGGGTTTGATCTGAAAATAGAAAAATTGTATTCAGATGAAGAAAATATTATTCAATGGATTCAATGAAATACAAAGAGATCAATCCTTATAAAGGATATTGAAACCCGAAAAGGGTAACCTAAAGCCTAAAAAAGCTAGGGTTCCACATTATAATTAATAAAATATTAATTATATGTACCTACAAGATAGCTTAAGAAAACTAGGGTAATAGGAAACTTATTTAATTAAATTAAAGTGATTTAATTAATAAGTGCGAACAAATAATTACTCTAACACACCCCCTTAAGCAAAGCTCAGGAGGTAAGCAAACCTAGTACAACTATGAAAGCAAAGAGATGGGTCCCAACAATAAGGCCCGATCAGGTACCCAATACAAGAAAATCTTTGTAAACTAGAGAAATAGAGAAAACCACATGGGAAAAACCCTACTCCAAAAAGAGATAGCAAAGAATGTTCTAGAAGAAAGGAACAAAGAGAGATCATGAAGAGAAGCAATGAAGCAGAAGAAGTTGCAAAACTCTGTCAAAATGCTGATCTGTAGAACCTCCATGGAAGAAGAAGGTACAAACCAAGTGTGTTTATATGGTAGAAGATCCATCTCATTGAAATACATAGGTAGCCAACCGCTGCAATCGCCTAGTATGTGGGATTAGGTACTAAATACATAGCTCACACTAAAAAACCATCGAACCAAGGAAGAATTAGAACCAACAATATAACCCCCCCTTAATGCAGGCGAGGTGAGGTGATAGGAAACTGAAAAGGTGGGCCAAAAATCTCCTACAATGTAGGAACTAAACACATTGAGAATAAGGTACATACACCTATAAAGGCACATGTCACCAACACTACATGAGATAGAAGAGGAAGAGGGCACAAAACTAGCAAACAACTATCCCCCCCATGGCACTTTATAAAATAGTGTTAGTACAATGAATCACAATGATGAAAAGGATCCCAAAATGCAAGAGTGGCACTTTATCTCAATGCGTTTGCATAAAGATGCTTATAATGAATATCAACAATGATAAAAACACATAAGGCTGATACAACAGAAGGTACAACCCAAAATAAAGCATCTGAAGCAACAAAATCAATCCCCGAACCTGAAACAACCAGGATATCCACCAGAATGCAAAAATGCATAAGAATGAATAAAAAGTTCCTAGAGTAGAATCTATAACAACAAATAGAATCACTAAAAAGAGCATGGAAATAGCTTTCTAATGATATAAAGAAGTCCAAAATCAGAGATCGGATGCTCAAGATACGCCTCTTGGAGTGCAAAATAGAACATCTAGTTTTGACTACTTAAATAGGCAACCAAACTACATCAAAACGCAAAAAAACCTATACTAGCATCTCCTTCTCAGAACCATCTTTTTGGCACATTTTTCAGATAAAAAAAATACGTCTGTATGCTCAAGTTACGGAGAAAAAACCAACAGGCCCTCTGAAATGCATGAATTTTTTTTTTTAAAATGAAAAAATAATTTAAAAAATAAAAATAGAAAAATCATTGCAAGCCACCCTGAGCGGAATTTTGGATGAGTTGAGTGGTGATATGGAGGCAGAGGGTAGATATTCAGATGGCCTCACCGGTGGAGGAGGAGGGCGGGTGGAGTCATGATGGCCATCGAGCTGTTGGCGGTCTACGGGACCGCTTGTGGTTTTCATAGCTGCTAGTAGTTTCGATGATCGCCAATGATTTTTGCTAATTGTAGTGGTTGAAAACCTCCTTTTTGTGATTTTTTTATTTTACTGTGCCTCTGATTGCATGTAAGGGGCCGTACAGGCCTGCTAGCCAAAATTTTTTGCCTCCCAAATCAACGTTGTCCAAATCAAACAAATTTTATATGGAAATGGGGGTTTGGATGCCTTCTGAATCCATCCGTGATGTCTATTTGGTCTCAAATTGCTCCAAAAATTGGTGACACCCCTATTTTCTTAGAAAAAACCTATAAAAACACTAGATCTGATCTGCCAAACCCTTGTTCTCCCTTTTTCTTGAAACACCGAACAAGCTACAGTAGATTTGGCTCTGATACCATGTAGGATTTGAGAAAATATGCCAATCAAATCCAGAAAGCCCAAGAAAACCTACATGCAAAAACCTATCATGGAGAAGAAAAAGACAAGAAGAGGCAAGGGTTTGATCTGAAAACAAAAAAATTGTATTCAGACGAAGAAAATATTATTCAACGGATTCAATGAAATACAAAGAGATCAATCCTTATAAAGGAGATCAAAACTCGAAAAGGGTAACCTAAAGCCTAAAAAAGCTAGGGTTGCACATTATAATTAATAAAATATTAATTATATGCACCTACAAGATAACTTAAGCAAACTAGAGTAATAAGAAACTTATTTAATTAAATCAAAGTGATTTAATTAATAAGTGCGAACAAATAATTACTCTAACAATTGGAACAAACTATAATGCATCATAGAATTCATGAGGGGTTGAAATAGAGGGATTGAGTCCTTCTACAATTCTCATCAATTTAAAATTAACAAGTTGTTCCTTAAGGAATAATGCATACATCAAAGGTGGTGATCTGCATGCCATAAGCTCAGGAATCAACCCTAGGATTTGATCAATCTATCTCTTCAAAACCTCAATTTGGTTTGATTTCTTCTCTACTTGATGGCCTTGCTCATCAATGACACATTTCAATTTTTCCTTTTCTAATTTTTGCTGCACCCTTTCCCACAACAATTGTTGATATAAATTTATCCCTACAGCTAGGGGTATAGACAAATTAGGCAATGGTAAGGGTTCTTGACTGAGAATATCTACCTAGTCAGGTGTTAGGTGAGGAGTTTTTACTGTGCTTTGTGGTGTGGAGGATTCTCCCTTCCATAGAGAAAGGGTTTTCACTACATTTCCCTCCTTACTAGACTCACTGCTGCCTTAGCCAACGTCTATAATCTATCCTGATTAAGTTTTTCTAATACTTCCTCAATAGTATCTTTTCCAAATTCTGGGTATTCTTTAGAAGGAGAGTCTTTTGAATTCCTAAGAATGGCTTGCATAATAGAATTTTCTTCAAACACTAGGGTTGACTTTTGGTTGTTGAATTCAGTGTCACTGGCTACATTTTCTTGAAACACTCCCTCTAAAGAGGATCTCTCCACAAATTTAGAGGATTCTAGGTTAACAATTGGAATAGAAGCCTCAATGTCCCTGTTACTTTCAAAAATCCTTACACTTCTTCTTCTAGCGGGTGTGGATGAGCACAGAGGACTCTTTCATTTCCTCCCACTAGTGGTCATTTCCTTTGTAGTTTCTTTAGGACATTTCTCTAAAGTTTCTTCCCCATGCGAATGTAAGGTTACATCAACATTATCACTATCACTACTAGGTTGCTGCTTTGATATTCCCTCTTCCATTTCCATAGTTTTACCCTTGTCTATCCTAGTGGTGGACTTGGTCTTTATAGACTTTGGGGTTTTAGAGACATTAGCAATTTTCTTATTTTTACTTCTCTTCCTTTTAGAAGTGGAGGCACCAATTTTGCAAATTCTTTTCTTTGATGGTCTAAAATTGGAAGGAGAAGCTTCATGAACATTTTATGTCCTTTGGATGACTTTGCAAAATCCAGTGGATATTCGTTCTCCATGCCCAACACCCTGGCCTTTAGGGCTGACCATCCTAGGTTATACCTCATTCATTTGTAGAAATTATTCCCATGGCCCAATCAATTTTTTATTTAATTCTCTCTCTACAATTAACTTTATCAAACAATGATGCAAAATAGACTAGTTTTTTCTAGACTGAACTAAGGAAGCTTTCTTTTTTTACAATATTGAACAGGAAGTTGGGTCAAAATTTTAAAATGTAGGCCATGAAAATACTTGTAGCACCCTTCATAGGTGAAATATTGGATGATGAATGCAACTAGCTAAATGAATTCCAAGGGAAAGGATACTCTAGAAGTGCCTTGCTTCTTATCTACATCTAGCAGAGGGTCATCGTGCAAAGTGAATTGAGCCCTAGCAGAATGCAAGTCAATATCCTTTGCCCACTTTCACCTTCCTATGGCAAACTAGTTACTTCAACCACAATATCCTCTATAAATTCAATTTTAAAGCCTTTGACCATTGCAAATCCATCCTTTAAAGTTCTTAGAAATTGTAGAGGAACTTCTTCATTGAACCCCTTAGGACTCAAGTAGTAGTCCAACCACCCTTTCCTTTTGAATATTTCACAACTAAACACATCGCCCAACAAAATGCTATGATCCACCGACTTACATCTCTGAAGGTCTCTTCCCTTTGTTATGAACATAAAATTTAAATTTTTGCAAAAACTTGGTATTTTCATAGAGCACAACAATGGTAAATCAACATAATTCAAAGTGTTATGGCACAAGATGTTGCAGACAAAAAAGTCGGCATACTACTACTTGCTTCATGGAATTGAAAGAGTTTAGTGCACAAAATTTGATGATATTTTCACTTGCATCAAATCTCATAGTAGCTTGCTCATGTTGAGGCCTGCCACCCCGAACACATCACTAACATATCATTGGATGTTAAATTTTAGCTTTTAATATATTTAATTTTCTTACAAATATTATGATGAAATCATGGAAGGATAGCTCAACAAGCACATGACAATAGTCATCTCATAAAGACAAGAAACTCAATGTTTACATGCTCATTTGAAATTTTTGAAACTAGAATATTACCCCCCCCACCTAAGTAAGAGCATGAGTCCCACCAAGCCAAGACATGCAAGAGTAGAAAACTAAAATTACATGAATTCTTAATAAATAATGAATAAATTAAAATATGTTATGTGGCACGAACTTGGTGAGCATTGTAAGAAGAGTGCTCCAAAAAATATCACATGTATTGATGGAGTGATGGGATGGTATGGAAAGATGGTTGAGAGAGAAGGTGAGGTGGATTTTATTATAAAGAAATAATTTCATAAAATGTGAAATGCTTATTATTGAGATCTTTATGTAATCAAGAATAGACAGAAGTCTGGGTAGGAGACCCAGACGCTTCGGCTGCAAGAAAGAATGTGTCTTTACTATACTGGAACTACTGTAGGAACTCCTTGTGACTGACTGGCTTGTTGTTGAGTTTGAGTCTATGCCCGTTGACAAGTAGCTTGAATCGTATAGGATCAATGGTTGAAAGTTGAATTGTGCCATTATCAAATACTAAGATTATCTCATAGGGCCTGAGCCATCTAGTTTGAAATTTTCCTGGCATGTGTTGGTATCAAGAATCATACAATAGTGCCCAATCTCCCATAGAAAATTTCTTTACTCGGATGAATTTGTCATGTCATTTTTTCTCTACTACTGGATCAATTCAATGTTGTGGAGTTGACATTTCTTGTATTCATCTAACCCATTCAATTGTAATAATCAGTCTTCTTGGGCTCTAGTAAGATCAATGTCCAGGTCCTAGGTTGTTTTGAGTGTCTTATGCTAAAATTCAATAGGCATGGATGTTGATTTTCCATACACCAGCTCAAAAGGGGTAATCCCAGTTGTGTTTTTCCATGTTGTATGGTAAGCCCAAATGGCTTCAGGAAGATGGGTAGCCCAGTATTTTTTGTGAACAACAACTGTCTTGGTTAAAATTGATTCTATCTTCCAGGTGATTATCTCAACCTAGCCATTGACTTGCGGGTGATATGGTGAAGATTTACCATGGCGCACCATGTATTTTTGCATAAACTATGAGATAAAATTTGAGGTAAACTATGCTCCTTGATCTATAAATATCTCTCATGGTACTCCGAATCTGATGAATATACATTCATAGAGAGATTTACCAACTTTATGATTCCTAGCATGCCTCATTGCTTTAACTTTGATCCTCTTTTTGGCATAGTCAGTACATACTAAGATATACAACTTTCCATGAGAAGATGGTTCAATGGGTCCAACAAACTTGATACCCCACTTATCAAATGGCATGACTATTATCTGAGGCTACAAGGGCATTTCATTAGACTTTGTTGGGTGCCCCATGCGTTAACATCTATCAAAATGCATGATATGTTTGGCTGCATCTTTATGCAAAGTAGGCCAGTATTATCTAGTTGTCAGAATTTTATATTTTTTCCTCTTCATTGCAAAATGGCCTCCACATGACTCATCATGACATGCTCGTAAAATTTCATAAGTCTCATCCTCTTGAACACATCTTCAGGTGACTTGGTCTAGACCTGTATAGAACATAAAGCCTAAGATCCATGAGGAGTTAAAACTCTTCTTAACCAAAAGTCAATGTTTCTTAAGCGAGAAGTGAGGTAGTGTTCTTTTTGTAGTAAGGTAGTTGGCTATGTATGCATACCATGGATTGAAAGAATCAATAGAAAATAGGTGCTCATCAAGGAAGTTGTCATCAACTATTACAGGATCATCAGGCACTTGCAATCTTGATAAAAAATTAGCCACCACATTAGCTTTACCTGGTTTGTCAATTATCTTCACATCAAATTCTTGCATGAGGAGTAACTAACGTACTAATCTACCACTAATGGTAGGTTTTCTCATCAAGTATTTGATGACAGAATGATCAGTATAAAGAAATACTTCATAACTTGTGATGTAGTACCTAGATTTGTTTAATGCATAGATGACTGCTAACAACTCTTTTATAGTAACATTATAATTTAGCTCATGACCTTGCAAGTTTCTACTAATATAGTAAGAAACATGTTCTACAATACCTTCCTTCTGTCCTAGGACTACTGCAATGGAATAGTTAGATGCATTAGTGTGGATGTGGAATGATAGCTTCTAATCAGGTCCTCTGAGAATAGGTGTTTTTGTCTCATAGTCTTCTATCCATTCAAACTCGGCCTCATTTTTCAATAAGTTGTACAAAGGTGCGACAAGTTGGCTGAAATCCTTTATGAATCTTCTATAGTATCTGTTAGCTATTTTTGTATTCCCGCTAAATTAAAAGATTTAAATTTAAACCTAGTTAACATTCATATATTTTCAAGTATTAGGGCACACAAAAATACCATTTTAAAGCCTTGGTTATACGTTTTATTTCCTAAGTCTTAAAGTGGTTGTGCATTTTAATATTTCTATGTGCCCAAATCTTGTTCATCATCTGATGTAATAGGATCCACAGTTGTCACTTTGTCACTATCAGAAATTATAGAACCTTTTGTCATAGCGACAAAGTGACAACTTGCTATGTAGCACCATGGGTCCCTTTCTCTTTGGTCAACACAGTCATCAATAAGGTCTTTTTGTCCACCGTCAAATCTTGCAACATCTACGGTCATCACTTTATTGCTTTGCAAAAATGCACAAACTTTACTTCATGTGACAAAGTGATAGTGTAACATGTGGCATGTAGAACCTGTCTTCTTCATGGGCCACAAGTGAGGTGGAAAGTTGTTAGGTGAGCTGGCATAAGGCAACAATTCTATTGGACAAAGTGCTGACATGGTTCAACATATTTCTAGGACCGTCAAATGAAATGATATCTATGGTTGTCACTTTGTAAAGATGCAAGGTAGTTACCTCATGCGACAAAGTGACAAACAAACATATTTATACAGTGGGCCTAGTTTAGAAGGTAACAAGGCCAATGAGGTCACGGTTAGTCTGCAGTTTCATAGAGTAGTTATGGTTAAGTTGAAAAGGTGGTGTGGTTAAGATAATATGGTGATCAACTTCTAAAGAACTTTGCAAGCTGGTGGAAAGAAATAAAACTATTGGTCCACGTGGCTCATTTTGGTTGTTGGACCCATTTGACTACTGATTTTGATGTTTTGACAAGCCAAGAGGGAAAGAGGTTAGTTTTCTCTTCATGATCAATCTCAACCACTCCGAATGAATGCTGGGGATAGAAATAACGCAAAGGACATTTGATCACCACCTAGTTATCCATTTACCAGGTTAGAATGATTAAAGGCATCGTTTCTATCACTTCAAGGTTTCCTCCAGGTCATGGTTTTGATGATTTTCTCACCTCCAAAGATATTCTAGCTTAGATCCATCATCTAGATTGTATCCAATCATCCTCTTACAATCTTGAATGCATTAGTTAAGTTGTGAAGCAATCCAGAGTCTATCTTTGAGCTATAAAGATAGATTTCAAAACCCTTCATTGTGTTGACTCTTCTCTATTTCTTTGACATGCTTATTGTAAATTCCCTTTGCCTCTAAACTTCATGATATTCTTCCTTATCCCTTTTAGCCATTGATGTACTATGTAAGATTCATTTTCCTCTCATCGATGTATTATGAATATCTATAATTTTCATGACTATATCTCTTTTGGCCTATGAATGATATATAGTGAAACTCTTCCTCCTTGTGTCACTCATTTGGTTGTCTAATCTGCATGCAATTACTCGATTAAAACAAGTCCAAATTTGTATATTTTGATGTCATGATAGTTTAACTATGCATTTATGGGAAAATATTGGTTTGAACACTCTATTTTGGCCCATCACCTCCTTAGGATAGATTACGTAGATGTTTTATGTGTACTTTCTCCTCTTTTCCTCCCCAAGTGTAATTAGGTGCATCCTAATAGCAAAGGAAGCTGACCTTCTCCAGAGACTCAACCTCATTATTCAAGTCCTACAAATTGGAGGTTGTTTCTATGTTTCACAAGGTTGCCTTTAGGTAAAAACTTTAGGCAAGGGTGCAAACTTTTGTGACAACAGTAACCAACATGACCAAGAAAAATCTTAACATCTATCCACTTGACCAATGTGGGGAGTATGTTGATGAATGCAATTTTTGCAGGGTCTACTTGGATTCCAAAATATGAAAGGTAGTGTCCTAGGAAAACTCCTTCTTCCATCATCATGTAACACTTCTCACTATTAAGGGAGAGGTTATATTCTTGACATCTCTTAAGAACCTTCTCCAAGTTTAGCTTGTGCCTCGTCAAATGTGGTTCCATGAGTAGTGAAGTCATACATGCATATGTCAACACAACCAACAACAATATCAAAAAAAATACCAAGCACTGCTCTCTCGAAAGTAGCATGTGCGTTGCATAATCCAAATGGTAATACTGAGGAAGAAAATGTTCCCCATAGATAGGTGAACATTGTCTTATCCTGATCTTTTGGTGATATTTGGATCTAGTTATATCCACTAAAGCCATCTAGAAATGAAAAATACTTTTTACCAACAAGATTATCAAGTACTTGGTCAATGAAAGGTAGTGGAAAGTGGTCCTTTTTAGTGGCATTATTAAGCTCCCTATAGTCCACACAAACTCTCTATTTCCCCCCTTTCTTTGGGACAATTACTAGAGGTGAAACCCATTGACTGTTAGAAATAGGATAAATGAGACTTGCACTAAGGAGATTCTGCAACTTTTTCTTCACTATATCTCTCAAAGTGAGATTTATTCTCCTTTGGTCTTGTCTTATTGGCTTGTACTCAGGGCTTATATAGATTCTATGGATGCAAAGTTTAGGGTCTAACCCCTTCATATTAGTGTAGTCCCATGCAAAGGCTTGCTGAATTTCTTGCAAAATTTTGAGAAGTCTAGATATCTAAGATGTAATGAGATTCTTATTAACATTCAACTCTTTCCCTAAGGAAATTTCAACTCTTTTGACCTTATCCAGCATCAAAATTTTTGCAAGTGATGGTGACTTTATTTCATGAGGCAACAAGATGAGGAGATAATCAAATGTTGTAGGAGATTGAGGTGAGCTACGCTTGGGCAATATTGTTTGGAGGGAACAATTAGGGACATCACAAGAAGATTCCTCTTAACCATATTGATTGGCGAGGATTGCTGCTAATATATCATCTTCTTCTTGTGATTCCAAAAATGGGTTTCTTTCAATGACCATGTGTTTTTTCATTGAGTTTGCTTCAAGGGCAACATCACCTAAATTTGGCCAGACAACTTTGTTAGCTCTACTTGGGGTTTTGTAGGATAATTTAGAGTTATCTTCTTGGTATTTATTCTATCTGATATGGTCATTTTTCCTGAGTGACATGAAATGAAAGAAACAGTTGTAGCTAACCAAGGTCATCCTAAGATTAATGGATATCCTCCTAGAGTGTCTTTGGGTGACATGACTATGAAATCTGATGGGTAATCTAATGAATCCAACATTACAAAAACATCTTCAACCATGCCACCTGGCTTAATAGTGGAATTATCAGCTACTTATAGTATTGTAGGTGTATCTCGTAAACTAATAATGGTAAGCCTTAACAAAACTTCCCTATTCATGACATTGATTGATTCCCCTAGGTCAATTAGGGCATTTTGTATTCGGGTGCCATTAATATGAATAGTCACTGCTAGACTCCCTAGATTAGAGTACTTAAACATTAAGACTTATCTTAGCATGAGATCAGAAAGTTGTCCCAAAACATGAATAGTGTTAGGGTTTTTTTTCTTCCTTTCAAACTACTTAATAAAAGCTTCTTTTATAGCTTTTTTATAAATTGGAACTTCTTTAAGGGCATAAAACAAGGGAATTTGTATTGTCATTTGCTTGAGTTGATCCATTAGATTTGCTGCTATAGGATTTTTTTTAGGAGGAGTTGATTGAGCCAATCTTTGTGGATAAGGGAGATTTGTAAATACTGGTGTAGATTGAGGAATAGGTGGAACAATAGTAGGTTGGTTCATAGGTGTGTCCTCAACATCAAAAACTTTAGTTATTATAGGATCTTTGGGTGTAGGCAACCTAGTTCCTGATCTGAGATGGATATCATTTACTTGGAGGGAATAAGCTTGCTTCTTGTTGTTAGGATTTGGAGTTGGTTGCATAGGAAGTTGTGTTATATTTTGAGGGTTATTATTGGCTAGAGGAGGTGGAGGCATAAGAGCTTGCTGTTGAGGTGGAGTCACGAGAGCTTGCTGCTGACTAGGTTGGTTAAGTCCCCATTGAGGTTGTTGCTACCAGTTACCATGCAATTACCATTGATTATTCTATTGTGGTTGGTAATAGGAGTTAAACTACTATTGGTATGGGTTAAATAGTGACTGTTACTGGTAGGTTTTGAGTGCAGCTATTGATTAGACTAGTTATAATTCCAATTCTGTCCTTAAGGGACAAAATTTTGAGGGTTATGGCTTGGCCATTGATTACTATTATTATTATAACCAAAGTATTCAAGGTGTCTGGAGGCATACCTTTTCTCTGAGCCCATGAACACCTTTGAGAAACACAAAAAACTTTTCCATTCTCCTCATCTATGACTTTAAACTTAGTGGGCATTGGATTAGTGTCCATAGATACAACTATCTTGCACCTACAATTTCTTGTCTTTTCTCTGCAATGAGCACATAATTTAGCCAGCATGACATCTGCCTCCTCCTACTTCTTTCTTGCATACTATCCAACTAAGTGGTGACATCATTGATGATGTCTTGCTTGAACCACTATTGGACTTATGTGGTAGGTCTCTAAGTCCCATACCTTTCTTCATAGTAGCCCTTGAATAATTAAGACATATATTGTTTATGTCATCCCATTTTTTCTAAGTAATGTCTCCTCCCACCATAAGGTCTAGGGTCTCAATACTTCCATTCAAAAAAAGATGTTTTTGTAATTCCTTGTTCAGTTGGTGTTGTGTATTATGCTACATGTTGAACATGAACCTTGAGACATAATCCTCCAAGGTTTCATCTTCCTTTTGGGACATTTTGAAAATGTCATGCCCTTTCAAATCTTGACCCCTACATTATTCTTTATACTTTGAAAGAAATATATTGCTCATTGTAGGCAAATCTACTACAGTGTTGGCACTCAACCCCATGAACCATCTCAAGAAAACCTCTTTTAGAGTAGATGGGAATAAATTCAACATGTGAGCATTAATTATATAGTCATAACTCATGCAAAGGATGTCAAACTCAAAGAGGAAGGTTTTAGGATCTTTTGTAATTAGGCCATAGAATTTGGGAAGCGCAACAGAAGGTATGTTCTTCAAATTTTGATTACATTATTGAGGAGGGATATGAAAAGAAAATGTAGGCTAAGCCATTCTTGGAGGAGGACCTAGTGGTGGTGGTTGATAGATAACAAGGGAAAGTGGGTTGTCTTGGTATTCGGGTTCAACAAAAAGGTAATTTAAATGCAATGATCCTTCAAAGGATGAAGATGAGGATATTCCTTCTTGAGCATCACCAAATGTATTTTCAAAGGGTTCTTCTTCGCTCTCGTTATGAGGTTCTTCAGGCTCAAGATTAAAAATATCTAATGGTTCTTCCTGATTATTATGAGAAAGAAATCTCCCAAGGTGGTCTCTCCTTTTATGCATAAAATGCTTGCTTAAGACTAAGCTCTAGATTAGAACTAGAAATGTAACTGCTAAGATAAGTTTCAATTAACACCATCCTCAATAATGATGCCAAAAAATGCTTGGCCAAATAATGGTATCAGAAACCCACAACAATGGTCTTCCTATTTAGGTTTGGACACCCTAGTTAGTTTCTAAATGAATTATTCAGTCTCATATAATTATTGACAAGGGATGTAAACTTGGAATGGCATTCACAAATTATATGCTTCAAACTCTCTTAATCTTAAAACTAACCTATAGAATTGAATTTCTTGAGCTTTAGGAAAACTATGCTAAAACTAGTAAATGAATTTACTCTAACAAAGCATGTAATCATGACTAGGAGTTACTCTAATTGCCTATGTTGCAGGAACAATCTATCAATTTTGTTATCAGTGGTTGTAAGAGCAACAAAGTTCTACCTTACTTAGAAATAAACATGAAAATGAATTCTACTCTAACAGAACAATTCACTCACCAAGTGGCCCCCCTTCGATGAGTGAACAGATAATACAATCAAGATAAAAGATATAAACTTGAATTGTGCATTCTATTCATTCATGGAGAAAGATTTTACTTGATTGAAAAAAAATAACACAATAGTTATGTTATGAAAATCAACTCATTCAACTCCTTCGACGTAACTTCTAAAATGTTACAACAATCATTTATTTGAAGGAAAAATCACAACTACCTTCTAAATCTAGGATCACTCCATAATTTAGGATAAGTTATAGACCTGTAAAATTTTAGAATAGAAACAACATTAAACATGAAGAAATATTCTAGGAAATAGCATGTTGAGGGAACTACATTGGTATGTTGCATGCAACAAAAAGTAATAATTTATTTGCCCCACTTGCAAAGGTCTTGCAATCCACTGTTGGCTTTGACTATTCCAACACCATAATGTTGGTCCTTGAATGCCCGTGGTAAAAACCTACAAAATAATCAATGCGTACACAACCTTCCAAATACATATACTATCTTATCATCAATATTAGGAAAAAGGTGTAAAGTTCCAATTAACACTCTTGCAAGTCTTATGGCTACAGGAGGAAGAGTACCCAAAACATAGCATAGGCAGGCAAACATTTATCAACATGTATAACTACTACTACATTATACCATTTATGTTCATGAATTCAAGCAAATATCATGTCTTTAAACTATACATATTTCTATTTCATGTCTTCACATATATATAACACATACATAAATACCATAAGTTCATATGCTTGAAAATCATAAATGCATGTCTGCTTTGAAAAACAACTATTTGAAAGGAGGGTAAAAAAAACTAAGAAAGATGGACTTTTGGAGGCCCATCAGGCAGGCTTGGGAGTAAGGGTCATTCTAATTTCTCCCAAGGACAAGAGATTCATGTTTTCCTTTAAGTTGGAGTTTAAGAACACTAAACATAGAAGAGTATGAAACTCTCTTATTGGGATTGGATGAAGTTGAGAAAAAGGGGGAAAAATGTGTAGAGTAAAGGGTGATGTCAAGTTTATTGTTAACCAAGTAAATATTTTTATTGTGAGGAATGAAATATTAAAGAATTTAAGGAATAGAGTTTGAGATCAAATAGAAAGTTTGATACTTTTTCAATTTAAGGAATTCTGAGAGACCAAAATATCAGAGCCAACTAACTAGTTGTTTATGCTTTCCTCCTGCTTCCCCATTCTATTTTTTTAGAATAGACATATACAATTGAGGTAATTTATTGATCAAATGACCTGGACAATTTAGAGTTCTAGTAGGTATTTGAAAGTGTTAAATATATTAGTAACTTTCTACAAAATGGGTAAATTTTTATTGGTGTAAATAAGTATTCACTCATTACACTTACTTAAGTTTACTTAGGTTAATGCATTGTTTAATTATTTTGCATTATTTTATTATTTTTATTTGTGAGACACTTAGGAGTTTGCACACCCTTTTGAGTTGTCATGTAGACAACATAGGAGTACACAACTCTATTTTAGCACATGGTGTCTACAACACTGTTTTGCGTGTCACACCCTTGTAGGCTTATCCTCTCATCACCACACTTACTTTCGTGCTTAATAGAGGATAACCCATATCTGGTGGACATGTGCTTGGTTGTATGACACATCATGGTGCTGATTATGAGACATTCTAGATGTTAGGATAAACCACAGACAGAAATAAAAACTACATGCAAATATAACCAATACCAAAAAAATAATAGAACACACAGAAATGAACACAAGGCACCAAGATTTAACGTGGTTCACCCAATCCTTGGGCTACGTCCACCAAACAGCAAGTTCGATCTTATTACAATCCAGTGATTACAACCTGATTACAATCCGTAATCCCTTACAGCTCAATATTGCCGCAAGAACCAATTTCGTATCACAACATTATGAAAAATACCCAACCCTAAGCCCTTTTATACAAGTATTAAACCGCTTTAGGGTTATAACATGTCAGCCATAATATGTCGGCTACCATGTCGGCTACTGCCCAAAATTTATTTATTTATTTATGAAGTATGTACAGTACTTTCCTGATCAGTCACCACAATCTAACAATCTCCCACTTGGGGACTGATCAGGCTCCACACTAAACAACAATCTCCCACTTGGAGACTGATCCTGTAGCAATACCACTACCACATGGGGCTCCCACTGGATCAAACCATCCTAGACTCTATTGTTCTTTTATTCATGTTCAGTCTAAAAGACCAACCGAAGCTGAAGAGGAGTTCAGCTTCTCCCTTGTTACAACCTTTGTCAACATATCTGCTGGATTGTCATTGGTATGTATCTTCTCCAGCTTTAACTGTCCATCCTCCAAAACTGACCGAATGAAATGGTACCGCAACTGTATGTATTTGGTCTTAGAATGCAGAGCTGAATTCTTAGCAAGATGAATGGCACTTTGACTATCTATGAACAAATAATTATCCTTCTGAGGATGTCCCAATTCTTCCAAGAAGAACTAAAGTGTAGTGCCTGCCCCTAGATCGCATTTCTATTATCATTGTCAGTTTGCTTTAGGTTGATTTTGTGCATTGATTAGTTAGAGATACTGGATTTACAATATTATGATATTATTTCATGTCTTGAATTTACAAATATATTGATTATAATTGTTTAGTTGATTTCATTTCATGTGATGTTAATGATGTTTTGATGATTCCTAGTTAGTAAATGTGGTTTCTTTCATAAAAATGTTAACATGATGTCTCTAATGATGATTATGTTGTATTGATAGAGATGCATTATTATATGTACGCATTTGATCTTAGATTTGTGATTTTTATACTTACCCCATACTTGCATGTGTATGGTGTGCGTGTTTATTTTATCTTTCTGTCTGACGTGTTTGATGTGGTTAGGGGAGGGAGTCGTAGTCACTTGCTAGTTGGGATCTATACGATGAACCACTCCTCGCCATTGTCTGTTTAGTTTAGATATATTATATACATGTATATGCTCGTCTTTTATGTAGGATGCAGGTACCGGACATCGACTTCCCTGAACTGCTAGGATTAGCGTGCCCTATTACAAATACTCAAATGGTGAGAATGGGAAGATAATGGTCAGGTCCAATCCTAGCCATAAGCCTATAATACTTGTCCTGCAAGGAGGACTCGTAACAGACTGTCTACCCTTTTTTAAACCTGTGAGTATTTTGTGCGTATGTTGTTTTGTGAGTCTTTGATGAATTTCTATTAATTAAGTCTAATTAATAGATTAAATTAATAATTTAATTTAATGGAAAATTATTATGATATTATGAATATTTAATTATATTTAATTAATTGAGAAATTAATTAAATATAAAGAATTAAATTGAAGATAAAAGTTTTAAGATTAAATTTAGAACGTGATAATATTTATTTAATTTAATAATAATATATTTAGAGTTCATTTTTAAATAAATGCTAAATATTATTGTTATTTAAGTTAATAAATATTTATCAAGTTAAACGTTCAAAAAATATATTAAAAGGAGAAAGATATTAAATTATGAAAAAGATTTAAGTTCGCATGAATGAGTTGAAAATAAAAGAAATTAATTTAAAAGATAAAAACATGTGAACTCGAATAAACATATTTTAATAATGTGCACATGAGATTTAAAAAGTTATAAATTGACTTAAAATAGAAGTTGAGTGGAAGTTCAATAAAGTAATTTAATAATTCACTTAAAGTGCATGAAGGAATAATAAAAGAATATTTTAATTTAAAAAGGAAATTAATTGTGCATGAATGAATTAATTAAATAAAGTAATTATTATTTTAGAGTTGTGGAGATAGAAACCCTAAAGGGTAATTAGATTCTATATTAGAGGGTTTTGGGGTCATTATTACG
Source organism: Cupressus sempervirens (assembly GCA_028749045.1). NCBI lineage: Eukaryota > Viridiplantae > Streptophyta > Pinopsida > Cupressales > Cupressaceae > Cupressus > Cupressus sempervirens. The sequence continues at coordinate 662,718,011 of CM053792.1, read as the reverse complement.
GGGACAGGTTTCAGGGAACACACTTTTGGAAAGGGGAACAAAGAAATCTTTGGAAGCTTGGAAGGGTTCGAATTAGCAAGGGTTTCACCAAATTGTTAGCATCAGATCAAGGTAGGGTTTGTGAACCATTCTAGAAACACTTTCGGATCTTTGTCTTCTTCGTGCTTGTTGGAAATTGCTTTCTCAAATTTTATTGAATGAATCTTGCTACCTTTCTTCTGAATCTTTTGCGATTTGATTTCTTCTGGGAATCGGGATTGAAAAACTATTTAGATAACCTCGTTCTACAATTGAAAGGAATTAGTGTTAAATCGAGATCTGTTCTTTGGATCAAAAGAAGAAATTAAGAAATTAAAATTTGGAAGGCTTTGTTTTTGGAAATGAAAATCTTAGGATTGAAAATTCAAAGGGTTCGATTTATTTTTCCTATTAGACTAAAGTTTCAATCATGGATTAAAATATATACATATTTTAATATGAACTGGAAGAAGTATTGTGTAAAAATGATATATATATATATATATATATATATATATATATATATATATATATGTGAGATAAACAAAGCTTTTAATTATAATAATTATAATAATAAAAATGTTTTTCAAAATTTTATAAATTATAATTATTATAATAATAAAAATGTTTTTCGAAATTTTATAAATTTTAATTATTATAATAATAAAAACATTTTTCGAAATCATATAATTTTGAATTCAAAAAAAAAAAATATATATATATATAAAAATTTTAGGGTGGGGACATCCCCCCCCCCGTACCTGCTGCCGGCAGAGTCTGCCGCGGCAGCTGGTACTGCAGGCAGCAGTACAACTGCTGCTGCGCGTAGCAGGGTACCTGCTGTCGCAGGTACCAGGCCAGCGGGCCTTTAAACACGCCGAATTATGTATAAAGTTATATTTTGTTTTTTTTTAAAAATTTAATTTAATTAAATGCGTTTTAAAATATATTTAATAAATGTGATTTAATAATATTTTATTAATGATCTTTATTAATATTTAATAATTTAAATATTAATATATTAATAGTTTTTAATTAAATATCGATAAATTGATAATCAATGAAGAATTTAATATAAGTATTTAAATGAACAATTATTGATTACTTTAATTAATATTAGCTTAATTAAAGTTAATTAATAACGGACATTATTTGTTAAAATTGTAAAATTAGATTATTGATTTAATGGAAGATATTAATGAGGGTTTAATAATTTTAATAAAGTCTAATTTGTTTTATTTAAAATCATTAAGGATTTTTTTTTTTATAACATAAATAAATAAATGATTATCCTTAGCTTAGTTATAAGGTAATTGAACAATCATTTAAATATAGAAATGGGTTAGTTAAAAAGGAATGATTGCAAAAACTTATTACCTTGAATATGTGTTTAACTGAAAATGAAACCTTATGTTCAACTTAACTACGTGAGTTCGATTAAGCCAAACATGAAACTTACTCTGGGTATATGTATGGTTTTACTTGTATTTCCTATGCTTTGAGATTTTGGCGTTGTTTAGATGTCGACCGGTCTAGGGAGTACACCAGAGGTTTTGTGGGATTTATTTTATACTATTGATGTGACTAGATGTTGTGATGTGTTTTGTGATTCATATTGGAGATTATATTTAGGAAGTTTACTTTATGAAGCATTTATGTGTACTTGGGTGGGAGAACCATCTTGTTATCAGGTTGCCTGTTAAGGAACCGAGTTTGATTTTTTATGGGTGTTGTGGTATGGGACACAACTGTGTTTTTATGTGCTTAAGAGAGGTTGTCTAGGTACGTGACTTGGGAGTGGCTTGCATAGGGGTCCGGGGCCCAAAGTGGTTAGTACCAGGGTAACCTAATGCAAGTTATGTAATAAGTGATAATCTAGTAAGTAAAATTTATGGGGGGAAAACACATAAAAAGATAAGTTAGAGATATTTGACCTACCCATGCCTTTAGTGCTTGTATAGACTAAGGATGGGAATGAGATGAGTGCCTCCTCTTCTTGAGAGGGCTTTCTAGTTTCCATATGTGTGATGTTGAGGGTCCGGGGTTCAGAGTAACCAGTCCAGGGTAACTCAACGCTTGAGGGTCCGGGGTCTATTAAGAGATCAGTACAGGGTAACTCAAGCAGCCATGTGATGACACTCCCTAGTATGTAGCCTGAGTCTCCTCTGTAGATTTGTGTATCTCTAGTAGTGTACTTATTGTTAGATGTGGTGTATCTATTGTTGGATGTGTTTATTATGGTTATTTACTTTCATTGATGAAGATTGGTGATTCATGGATGTTGTACTTTTGACATGTGGCTTTTGACTTGAGATGATTATCTTTCGTTGACTTTATCTTATGATCTTGGTATTTGGTTTATATTTGGTTTGTGTATGATGTTTGGTTATGTGGTGTCGGTATTGGATTGAGTGTTCTTACTTTTGATTTATTTTATCTTCTTGAGTAGTATGTGTTACCTTTGAGGTAGTTTTGGCTATAAGGGGTACCTTGCCTAGGAATGTTTTATGTTTGATAGCCGTATGTGGATCGTTCATTATCTTCCCTGCACGATGGTAGTGGAAGCCTGACTAGGTAACCACGCGGTCGGGAGGTAGTGCCTTCTTACCATTTGGGTTCCCCTCACATTGCTAGCTGTTGGATGTTCGTTGCAGAAGATGTACCTTTATCATTCTTATTTCTTATCTTAGAGACTTCTTTTTCGATGATGTATATATGTTATCATATATCTTGGTGTATTGTATCTATTTTTACATACCCTGCAACATGTGTAGTGGATGTTATTTAGTGGATGTGCTTTCATTGTATTAGATATACTTATGCTTTGCTTATGCGATTATGTATTTGTTATTTCTTTATGATCATGAGACATTGTACTTGTAACTTAAACTAATTAATTTAAAATTATTAAATGTGACTCAACGTAAAGGAACTCTTGAGGAATTGAAATTGTATCTATATTTGCATATGTGTATTTGATGTGTATGTTCATATTGCTTCCGCATTAATGTTATCTTGATGTTGTTTAAACTTCAAAAAAAAAAAAGTTCAGTAAACATTGTAACATGTTAGGTTTATTTCTCTTGGGTTCTCGAGCGGGGCGTTACATGAAGCCATATCATCTCTTTGACTGCCTCTGTAGTAGCAACATACTTTGCCTCTGTAGTGGAGAGAGAATTAATCTTCTGTAACCTAGAAACCCAGCTCACGGCTGCCCCACCAATAGTAAAGACATAACCTGTAGTACTCTGCCTGGTATCAATATCCCCAGCCAAATCTGAGTCAACATAGCCCTGTAAATTAGTAGTAGAGCCCCCAAAGTGTAAACACTTATTGGATGTCCCTCTCAAATATCTGAGAATCCACTTGACAACATTCCAATGCTCAAATCCTGGATGACTCATATACCTGCTAACAACTCCCACTGCATGTGCAATATCTGGCCTAGTGCATACCATAGCATACATCAAACTTCCTACAGCTGAAGCATAGGGTACCTTGGACATCTTATCCTCCTCTTCCTGTGTCTTGGGACACATCTCCTTAGTCAATTTCAAATGACCAGGTAAAGGTGTGCTGACAGCTTTAGCATTCTCCATAGAGAAACGTTGCAACACCTTCTCAACATAATCAGCTTGAGATAGCGTCAATGTTCTGTTCTTCCTATCTCTACAAATCTTCATACCAAGGATTTGTTTTTCTGCCCCCAAATCCTTCATAGCAAATGCATGTGCTAATTGGCGTTTCAGCCCCTTAATATGATCCATGTTAGACCCAGCTACAAGCATGTCATCAACATATAAACATAAAATAATGTAGCTATCATCATCCAACCTCTTACAATAAACACAATAATCTGAATGACACCTATTATATCCATGCTTATGCATAAAACTGTCAAATTTCAGATACCATTGCCGAGGTGCTTGCTTCAAGCCATATAAACTTTTCTTCAATTTGCACATTAAGTTCTCCTTACCTTTGACCTCAAAACCCTGTGGCTGAGCCATATATATTTCTTCATCCAAATCACCATGAAGAAAGGCTGTCTTAACATCCATCTGCTCTAAATGCAAATCTTCAGTAGCCACAAGACTTAAAATAGTATGAATAGAGGTCATTTTAACAACAGGAGAAAATATCTCATCAAAATCAATTCCCTTTTTCTGTGCAAATCCTTTTACAACTAACCTGGCCTTAAATCTTTTCTTACCTCCTTCCTCTTCTTTCAACCTGTAAACCCATTTATTCTGTAAAGCCTTTTTAGCTGCAGGCAACTTGCACAAATCCCATGTCTTATTTTTCAGCAAAGAGTCCATTTCATCTTTCATTGCAGACTCCCACTGAATCTTAGTATCCACCTGCACAGCTTCATCATAACTTTCAGGTTCACCAGCATCAGTAAGTAAAATAGAATACAAAGAGGGAGAAAACCTTTGTGGAGGTCTAATTTTCCTTGTTGATCGTCTAACATTCACTGGTGGTGTGGTATTTGTTGTTGCAGTTGTTGCACATCATGAGGAATGGCTGGAACATTAGCTTTTGGAGTATCATCCAGCACTACATAATCATCTTCTTTCTTCTCATGTTGCTGCAATAGATCTTTGTACAACACTTTCTCATTGAATATGACATCCCGACTTCTAATAATTTTAAGATTTTCAAAATCCCAAAGCCTATAACCAAATTCATTAATGCCATATCCAACAAAGACACATTTCTTTGATTTAGCTTCTAGCTTGGTTCTATTTTTAGAGTCTATATGAGCAAAAGCTTCACAACCGAAGGTCTTGAGAAAAGAATAACTCACCTTCTTACCAGTCCATGCTTCCTCTATAATACCACAACCCAAAGGAGTAGAGGGACCTCTATTAATCAAATATACTGCAGTATTGACAACCTCTACCCACATGTGTAAGGGCAACCCAACATGCAACCTCATGCTCCTTGCGCGCTCCATTATAGTCCTGTTCATGCGTTCAGCCACTCCATTTTCCTATGGAGTCCTTGGAATAGTTTTTTGTCTATGAATACCATTAGTGGAGCAATAATCTTCAAATTCATGACTGCAATACTCACCACCATTATCAGATCTGAGACATTTTAATTTCTTACCAGTCTCATTTTCAACCAAGCATTTCCATTTCTTAAAAGTTTGGAATACATCAGATTTCTATCTAAGGAAATAAACCCATACTTTTCTAGTTGCATCATCAATAAATGTAACATAATAATGAGAGCCACCAAGGGAAGATACCTGGGCTCGTCCCCATACATCTGTATGCACAAGCTCTAATTTCTCCTTTTTGTTTTCCTTCCCTGTCTTTACAAAACTCACTCTCTTTTGTTTTCCATACACACAACTTTCACAGAAATCCATAATCACACATTTTAGACCTGGTAAAACTTTCCTTGAATGAAGTACTTTCATACCTTTCTCACTCATGTGCCCAAGTCTATTGTGCCACAACGCTGTATCAGAATCTACAACAGCTATTTGCTCTCCCTGCTCAACTGCAGTAATTGTTCCTGAATATTCATTTTTCTCTAAAATAATCAAAGTAGAAGGAACAATATGACCTGTACAAAGATATAAGGTGCCTACTTTCACACCTTTTGCTACTACAAGGGAACCTTTTGAAACCTTCCAATTTTTATCATTAAAAGTAACTACACAACCCTCATCACCGAGTTGCCCTGCTGAAATTAAATTTTTACTTAGTTTTGGAACATGTCTTACCTCATGTAGTAGCCAATGATTCCCATTCTGCTACTTAATCTTAATTTTTCCCTTTCCAACAATCTGACAGGGTTCATTATCCCCCAAATAAACAAGCCCAAAATCCCCTTGGACATAATCAATGAAATAACCTCTATGAGGTGTAGCATGAAATGAAGCACCAGAATCTAAAACCCATGAATCATCAATACTCTCTAAAGACAAAAGCAAAGCATCCTCTTCGGATTTGTTACTTACCACATTTGCCTCCTTGTCTCCATCTGATTTATCTCCTTCATTTTTCTTTCGATTCCAACAATCTTTCTTTTTGTGCCCTGGTTTCCCACAGTACCAGCAATCATTTGGTCCTCTCGATTGAGACCTCCTCCCCTTTGACTTTCCTCTTGATTTCCCACAATTTCCAGAGTTACTTCCTCTTTTAGTCATTCTGCCCTTGCTTTGTGCATTTAAAGCACTTCCTGATGTAGATCCACCTGAGGATTTTCTACGAGTTTCCTCACTTAAAATAACACTGATCACATCATCATATTTTAGGGTACTAGATCCAGGAACAGAATTACTCACCACCATTACCAAGCCATTCCAACTTTCAGGAAAAGAACACAAAATCAAGAGAGCCCTAATTTCTTCATCAAAATTGATACCCATAGAAGATAATTAACTAGTAATAGTATTAAACTCATTTAAATGATCTGCAACAGATCCACCTTCTGCCATTTTCATATTAAATAAACGCTTCATGAGAAATACCTTATTTGAAGCGGAGGGCTTTTCATACAATGTCGCTAGGGTTTTCATCAAATCTTCTGTCGTCTTTTCTTTTGTAATATTAAATGCCACCGATGGTGCCAAGCATAACCGAATGCTTCTGAGTGCCTTTCTGTCCAAAAGATCCCATTCAGCCTCTAACATAGTTCCCTGATTCTTGGCTTTTCCTTCCAACGGCTTCCATAAATCCTTCTGATATAAATAGTCTTCCATTTGCATCTTCCATAACTGGAAGTTCTACCCATTAAACCTTTCAACCCTCAACTTACCCTCATTTGCCATCGCTCCCACTTAACTATGAGACTCCCACTTAACCCTGAGACTTTCCTGCAAAGGATAACTGAAAGACAACCTTGCTCTGATACTAGTTGTTAGGATAAACCATGGATAGAAATAAAAACTACATGCAAATATAACCAATAATAGAAAAATAATAGAACACACAGAAATGAACACAAGGCACCAAGATTTAACGTGGTTCACCCAATCCCTGGGCTACGTCCACCAAACAGCAAGTCCGATCTTATTACAATCCAGTGATTACAACCTGATTACAATCCGTAATCCCTTACAGCTCAATACCGCCGCAAGAACCAATTTCGTATCACAACATTATGAAAAATACCCAACCCTAAGCCCTTTTATACAAGTATTAAACCGCTTTAGGGTTATAACATGTCGGCCATATGTCGGCCATAATATGTCGGCTACCATGTCAGCTACTACCCAAATTTTTTTTTTTTTCGGGGCGATGCCCCGAACCCCACTATTTATGAAGTATGTACAGTACTTTCCTGATCAGTCGCCACAATCTAACACTAGATGTATCTTAGAGGCCTTTATATTCAAGCACTCCTAGTGTACTCTCAACCAGTTATTGAATACATTGTTTTCTGATCATACTATCTCTCTTTGGTCTATTGTGTGCTTGAGTTTGAGTTCTTAGTTCTTGGGTGAATTTTTTCCTTAAAAATTTTTTTACATGGTATAAGAGCAACTTGGAGATTTTCTCATCATAGAGTTGTTCGAGAGCTCGCTTGCCTCATCACCTCAGCTTGAATCCGGAGTGCTGCAAAAATTGGGAGCGTCTAGAGCCAGATTTGACTTTGCCATTACGTCTAGAATGCTAAACCAGTGAAAATCGACTATAAACTTGGCTACCTTGGCCCAAAGTCGACTGTGAGGCAAATTTTTTTTGCAAATCGAAACCCAGAGGCCTCGATTTGCAGTATGGGTATGGCTTTTTTTTGCGGATTTAATTGATTTTATTCAGATTTGCATTTTCTTTGCAATTTAATTTTTGTCACATTGTCGAAATTTTTTTCACCCACTCAGCAGAGAAATTTTTTTAGACAGAACCGGGCTGTGAGCTCCCGACCCTGCACATTATTATTTTATTGTGACGCAGGAGGTCTTTTAATTAATTAGAGGTTATCTTTTAATACACTTGTGGCCATACAACAGGCACAGAGGGCAATTTTCGGGCAACCCAACCTCCTTCAACAACCGGCGACCTTTCCTTTGTTACCATCCCAGCGCGGAAGTTTGTTTTTTAATAGCGCATAGCCCTTTGACTTGGTGAATGTGGGACTATTTCCCTCAAAGCTGATGAATCTTTAAAATCTGGCAGTTGTGTTCATAGTTTTGGCTTTGTGTCTGCGATCTCTTAACATGTTTTAGATCCCCCGCACCCACAGACATCTCCCGGCGGCCTCTTTCACATCTCTGGCATCATACACAGAGATCCGGTGACCTTCATCTAGTCCTAGCTTCGGCAGAACTCAAATTCAGCCGTCAGAAGTGGATTCGATGTTTGCAGTTGCATTTTGTTTTTTCGACAAGGGTTTCCAACAGTTTAGGATGCGTTGAAAATTTTGGCTTTGTTCCCTCCCATCGACTATTTTGAAATCTTGGTGCCCACTGCATCTCATGCTCGCAGTAGACAAGCCTGAGACCTAAACACGCGTCGTGTCCCCTGCCAAGCACCACGTCGCATCCTGCAGACAGATCCATGTAGCGTCATTTGATTGCCCTGCATTTGCATTCAACCCATAGGCCACACGTCAGTCAACTTGACACGTCTTACGCCACCTCAGATGCACAGTAAGTCGAGACTGCCACGTCATGCATGGAACTTAGATTGCCATGTCAGCAGTATGATTTCCATCATGTCATTAATTCGTATAGTACAAAAAAATCCAGTCAGTAGACATGTCACCAGGGGACTGCCTTTTTTGCTGATGTCATCATTTTGCTGAGTTAAAATTGATGATCATTTGACCGTCATAACAAGGCATTTTAGAACTATAGTGACGGCTGTTTGAATGCCAAATTTAGACTTGCATTTTCTCCTCTAGACCCCTCTCCAAATTGCTTTTTAGTTTGGCAGCCTGACTTTGCGAGCTCGTATCTTGGACGTCCAAACTCTGATTCAGGTGCAATTATTTTTGAAATCAGATAAAATTTCCTAAATTTTCAAGTGGTGGTGTTGTTTTCTAGTTTTGGTGCACAGATTTTGCAAAAATTGCATTTTTTGGCGATTGTACCTGCATAATCTTGCATTTTGCAACTTTCGAAGCTCCATACGGGCACATCTAGTCACATTTTTAGGTTCCATTTTTTTGAAAGTGCATTTTTTTTATCTACTTTCCAGATCTGAAGTCAGATTTTAGGGTTGTGTGGACAAATTTCTCACTTTCAAAATTAGGCCTTCTTTGGCATTGTAAAGCTTTGGTTCTTTTCATAATTGTTGTAAAAATAAGCTACAGTGCTTAAGTGATAGATTTCAGCCTTATAAGGCAGTTGTAAAAGAGAAATCAGAAAGTCCACTTTGTTCATTTTGACAAGTGGCCCATTGTAAACACACTACTTATAACGTGCCAATAACATCTTTTTTTGGGGGGTCTTTCGATTGAGTGAAAGGGGGGGTGTGTACTGTGTTTTTGTGTCTCTCTCTCTTGTGCTTCTTTCATTTTTTGCATCATGGGTTTTAAATGTTCTCCTTTAACTTCATGCAATTATTCTACATGGAAAGATATTGCATGGAGTAGATTAATGGAAAACAGATTTAGTCTTTATGTAGATGGTACAATTACCAAACCTAATGATGGTAAATAACTCATTGATTGGCAAAGCCAAGACTGAAAAGCTTTAGGTGTTATCAGGAGTTGTGTACATGGGGATATTCTCTTTCACATTAAAAATTGTTTAGAATCTAAAGAAGCTTGGGATAAACTTGAACAGCTGTATGGTAAAGTGGATGAAGAAAAGGGATTTCAGATTGAGGACGATCTACTTCTCTTAGATCCTAAGAATTATGACACAATTCAAGATTATATCATCAAAGTCAATGAGTATAGGGCACTTCTTAAAGATTGCAAAAATCCCATGAAGGATGACAGGTTGATTCATAACATCCTGAAAAGGCTACCTTCTGAGTACACCAACTTTGTTTCGAGTTTTAATACTCACAAGTTAACCATGGGATCTGCTTGCTAGAAGCATTTCTTTGATGGATTTGCAGGCATGCTGATTGTTGAACAATCTCACTTGGTGAATTTTGGACTTCTCAAGTCATCTAAGACCAAAGCCTTGGTGGCTAGTGATGATTCCAAATCAAGTCAAGGGGGAAAAGGCAACAAGAAGAAGAAGCAGTGGAAGAAAAAAACACAATTTGAGACATAAAATAACTCCTCTCAACATGGCAGTTCTTCTCCAAACAAGAAGGGAAGTAATGAAAAGAAGGACAAACTCTTTTGTGCATACTGTAAAAAGCCAAATCATGATGAGCATCATTGCAAGACAAAAAGAATCGATGAGTTAGAAAATCTACTCAAGAAGAACAAGATTCAAGTGCTAGGTACTTCCAAGGATTCAACTCCTACCTCTTCAAAAGGTAAAGGTCAAGCACTTATGGCAAACACATGTTCTTTGGAATGGATACTTGAGTCTGGTGCCTCTTACCACATGGGTTCTTCAAAGGAAGACTTTTCTTCATTAAAGCAGTCAACGGTACCACACATCTTCGTGGGAGATGCTACTAAGATGGAAGTTGAAGGGAAAGGACATGTGGAAATCGAAGATGGTGAATTCAAAGATGTTCTCTACATTCCAAATCTAAGACTCCAATCTCCTATCAATTTACCAAATCACTCACCTTGGAGATGGTCATAAGGTTGAGTTCCTCCCAGATTTAGTGATGGTGCGAAGTCTCAAAGATGATTCATTGGTAGTAGTGGGGAAAGTCAATGATGACAAGAGGTTATATTCCTTCTCCTAATTTTTGCCTAAGAGTCCTTCTCAAGCCTTGTTAACTCACTCTACTTCAAACATCAACTTATGGCATGAGCGGTTTGGTCACCTTGACTTCTGCTCTCTTCAGCAACTTTGCTCAAAACGCATGGTCAAAGGTCTACCTAATATCAACTTTTCTAAGGGAGAGTGTTCATCTTGTTCAGTGGATATGAATCTCAAGGAGAAGTATGATAAAGGGAAGTCTTCTTGAGCTCTAGTTGTTCTTCAGCTAGTTCACATGGTATTAGCAGGTCCCTTTGTAGTGACTTCAGTCAGCCAAGGCTACTACATACTCACATTTGTTGATGACTTTTTGAGATTCACTTGGGTCTTCTTCCTTCATCATAAGAATGAATTGGTTCATAAGCTTCAAGACTTCAAGGCTCATGTTGAACACAAGTCAAGGAAAGCCATCAAAGTACTAAGAGTGGACAATGAGAACATATATGTAGACAGAAGACTTAAGAACTTTGCAGAATTGAGGGTATTGATCTTTAGAACTCACCAACATTTAGTCCGCACAAGACAGATGTTGTAGCTATGAGGATTATGACTCTGAAGACCATGACAAGTTGCATGATTAAGGTCAAGTCTCTTGATCCTACATTAGAAGTTGAAGCCATTAGCAGTGCTACTCACATACTTAACAAGTCTCCTCATCCAACCTTAGATGGCAAGACTCCTTTTGAGGCATGGTGTGGTAGAAAACTAGTTGTGAGTCACCTTAGAGTCTTTGGTTGTCCAGCTTGGGAAAACCTTTCTTCTAGGAGTTGCAAGGCACCAACACCTAAGCCTTGTACCTTTATTGGTTATGAAGACAATGTGAAGGCTTACAAACTAATGGATCTAGAGACACATGAGATTTTTGTTGTGAAGGATGTTCACTTTGAGGAAAGTTCACCAAGCTTATCCTCTACTCCTCTCCGCACATCATACATAGTGGAAACTGATAGTGACACCAGCGATAGTGCTTCATTAGGTTCAGACATGTGGGGTTCTATCGACAGTTGTAGTGAGAGGTCACATCAGTCCAGTCCATGTGCTTATATTGCCACAGTGAAAGGTCTAACACATCATGTTACATCTCCTCTTCTAGCTCCAGCTTCACTTGACTTGGGAGACATACTTGAGGACTTACATCTTCTCATTGATAATGATTCTTCTATAGTTGTTGCGAGGGCTCACTCTAACCCTCATGACCATTCTCTACATGATCAATCTAAACAGGTTGGCATGATTGTGGATCCTTATGAACAATAATTAGTGGAGGTCTCTTTGTCAGTTCAAGAGACAAATGGTTCAGTGGAATAGGTTCAACAGACATCCTTGACCGATTTGCATTCATTCTTTTTAGCATAGTTGGAAGGGGTGAACTTTAGCATTAGCACATGGATACTTGAGCAGGTTTCAGGGCCACCATACATCTTCAGGGTTGTACCTTTGTTTCTTCCTAAGGGGAGGTACACCATTCTGCATTCGTGGACAAACTTCTTCATTGAAGCAACTTTCACTTGTTGACATTCTTCTTTTGGAGGGGGAGCCTATTCTGTCTCTCTTCCTTCTCTCATTCTCTTATGTATATACTAGATGTATGTCATAATAGGGGGGTCTTGATTACTCCATCCATCGATGCATCCTTATTTATCTCTCTTTTTGGGGGAGGGTTTTTCCCATGAGGTTTTCCCTCTTTCCCCGCTTTATGGGAGATTGCGTCTTCATTATGTACATGGGTACCTAACATGGCCTAGTAGCCGGGACCCATTATGCATATTCATCCTAGTTCATAAGCTTAAGGGCATTCCCCTAAGTTGCACTTAAGGGGGGGTGTTAGTGTAAATATGTATTCACTTATTACACTTACTTAAGTTTACTTAGGTTAATGCATTCTTTAATTATTTTGCATTATTTTATTGTTTTTATTTGTGAGACACTTAGGAGTTTGCACACCCTTTTGAGTTGTCATGTAGAAAACATAGGAGTACGTAACTCTATTTTAGCACATGGTGTCTACAACACTATTTTGCGTGTCACACCCTTGTAGGCTTATCCTCTCATCACCGCACTTACTTTCGTGCTTAATGGAGGATAACCCATATCTTGTGGACATGTGCTTGGTTGTATGACACATCATGGTGCTGATTACAAGAAATTCTAGATGTATCTCAGAGGCCTTTATATTCAGGCACCCCTAGTGTACTCTCAACCAGTTATTGAATACATTGTTATTCTGATCATACTCTCTCTCTTTGGTCTACTGTGTGCTTGCGTTTGAGTTCTTAGTTCCTGGGTGAATTTTTCCCTTAGGAAAATTCTTACAATTTTAATTCTAGCCTTTTTTGAAGGTTCAACATCAACATGCAACAAATTTTTTCCTAATCCAAGAGATGATCTAGATAAGAATATTATCCAATTAAAAGGAAAGAAGATTCCAAAAGGCCTAGTATCCTTTGTACAATTATTTGGTCTACATGATAGGTATGCTATAAATAAATATATCCCAAATTATGGTGATTTAGGGGAGTATGAAAAGGTTAATATTAGTGACGAGGTTGATCCAAAGTTTGTTCATGTAGTCAAATATTGTACACCTGAGGACAAGTGTAGAAATTTTTAAACTCTTGGTGAGCTATAAGGATGTTTTTTTATTGGTTTTATAGTGACTTAAATAATTTTAGGGAAGGCTAGTTTCAATATTATATTCCTTTAAAACCAAGGGAAAATCCTTTTAGGTAAAAATTAAGAAATCATAATCCCAAGGTTGAAAAAAACATTAGTAGGGAAGTAGACAAGTTGTTAAAAGCCAAGATTATACATCCAGTTCACTATTCAAATTGTGTCGAAAAAAAAATCCTATGCAAAAAATGGGAAAATTTGGATCTGTGTAAACTTAAAAAACTTGAATTAGGAAAGTCTAAAAGACAATTACGTTCTTCTTGTCATGGACCATATTCTACTGATAGTCATTATATATAAAATTATGTCCATGCCAGATGGTTTTTAAGGTTACAATCATATATGTTTTGTTGAAGAAGACCAACACAAAGCTGCCTTCATAAACTCATGATGAACCTTTTCATATAATCACATGTCATTTGGTGTGATTAATGTTGATGAAACATTGCAAAGAGAAATGAACTATTCTTTAGGTCATTCAAAAGATAAAATTAGTGTTAATTATCTAGATGATCTAACCTTTTTTCTCTAAAAGAAGAAAGAACCATCTAAGGGACTTGAAGGTTGTCTTGAAAAGATACATTGACTATAAAATATCCTTAAACACAAATAATTATATTTTTTCATGTCATAGAAGGGAAGTTATTGAGGCATCTTATTTCAAAAGATATGATCAAGATTGACCTAGATAGGGTGAGAGACACTCAAGAGTTAAGTCTCTCATCTAACATTTATGAGGAGGTTCATGCTAGACTCCACTGAGATTACACAACATATAGTGAGCATAATGAGTGAGGAATATGTATTAAGTGGAATAATGAAGTGAATAAATATTTTGAAGCTATAAAGGAGGAAATCACACAAGAGCCTACTTTAGTTAATCTAGACTTCCATAAGGAGTTCATCATCTATTGTTATGTCTCTAAGAATACAATGTCGAGTATTCTGTTGTAAAAAAATTGATTGAATAAAGAGGTCCCAATAGGTTTTATGAATGTACCACTTACTAAGAATGAAGTATAATATTCATTGGTAGATAAATAAGATTTTTTTGGTTAAGGTTGTTAAACATTTAAAATATTATACATTGCATTCTCATTTTATTGTTTTTGCACCTAGCCTAACTATAAAAAGTATTTCAACTCAACATGATCTACAGGAGTTTGATCTAGACATCAAGCCAACAAAGTTAATTTAATGTTAAGGCTTATGTTGACTAATAGCAAAAATAAAGAAGAGGGAGGTAAAGAACTACCAATTACCTTTTAGTCAACCTACAATATCCATGGTTCATGGATATAGTGCACTACTTGACGTATGAGGAATTGATAGAGTACAAACCTATAGGAGAATAGGAACCTGAGGTTAAAGGAAATAAAATACGTGATTTTTGACGATGTTATATTCAAAATGGATCTAGATGGAATCTTTTTGAAATATTTACAAGAAGCAACATAAGAAGCTCTTGAGAGCATTCCATGATAAGGCTTGTGGCCATCACTACTCATTCATGAATAAACCTTTTAAATTTACGAGAAATTACTACTATTGGCCTAGTATATTTAGGGATGCATATAAATGGGGTGCTAATTGTAAGAAATGTTGGTTATTTTCTAGGAATCCACAACTAGAAATTTTTTCTTTGAGGCACATTGTTATAAAGGACCCCTTTAAATAATGGGGTTTATATTTTATTGGACCCCTCACCCCCCTTAAAGTTTAGGAAACACCCATATTTAATAGCTACCAATTATTTTGTGAAGAGGGTGGAAGCAATCCTAGTGAAGAAAATAACTTTAGAGATTATTTGTAATTTTCTCAAAGAAAACATATTGGTGTGATTTTGTGTTCCTCAAAAGATTCTATTAGATAATACTACTCCTTTATCTTCTTTATAGTTTTCCATGTTCATTTATGATCATGGTATCTCATGTGCTCATTCAAAAAACTATTATCCTTACGTGAATGAACTAAATGAGTCTAGTAATAAGAATTTGATAGCTATCATAAGGAATTACTAAGTGACAACTCTAAGGATTGGAAAAAGAAATTATACAAAACACTTTGGGCTAGCAGAACATCACCTAAGAGGGAAATAGGTATGGAAACTTTTGAGCTAGTATATGGGATGTGAACTGCATTCCATGATAAGGCTTGTGGCTGTCACTACTCATTCATGAATAAACCTTTTAAATATATTAGAAATTACTACTATTGGCATAGTATATTTAGGGATGCATACAAATGGGGTGCTAATTGTAAGAAATGTTGGTTATTTTCTAGAAATCCACAACTAGAAAATTTCTTTGAGGCTCATTGTTATAAAGGATCCTTTAAATAATGGGTTTGTTGGTTATTTTCTAGAAATCTATAACTAGAATTTTTTTCTTTGAGGCTCATTGTTATAAAGGATCCCTTTAAATAATGGGGTTTATATTAATACTACTCCTTTAACTTATTTATAGTTTTTCATGTTCATTTATGATCATGGTATCTCACGTGCTCATTCAACAAACTATTATCCTTACGTGAATGAACTAGACGAGTCCAGTAATAAGAATTTGATAGCTATCATAAGGAATTACTAAGTGACAACTCTAAGGATTGGAAAAAGAAAGAAGCTCTTGAGAGAATTCCATAATAAGGCTTGTGGCTATCACTACTCATTCAACAAACTATTTAAAGGGATCCCTAAATATACTAGGCCAATATATTTAGGGAAATAGCTTGTGGCCTAGTATATTTAGGGAAATAGGTATGGAGACTTTTGAGCTAGTATAAGAGTTAATCTAGACTTCCATAAGGAGTTCATCATCTATTGTTATGTCTCTAAGCATACAATGTCAAGTATTCTGTTGTAAAAAAATTGATTGAATGAAGAGGTCCCAATAGATTTTATGAATCTACCACTTACTAAGCATGAAGTATAATATTCATTGGTAGATAAATAAGATTTTTGTGGTTAAGGTTGTTAAACATTTAAAATATTATATATTGCATTCTCCTTTTATCGTTTTTGCACCTAGCCTGATTGTAAAAAGTGTTTCGACTCAACATGATCTATAGGAGTTTGATCTAGACATCGATCTAACAAAGCTAATTTAATGTTAAGGCTTATTTTGACTAATAGCACAAATAAACAAGAGGGAGGTAAAGAACTACCAATTACCTATCAGTCATCCTATAATATCCATGGTTCATGGATATAGTGCACTACTTGATGTATGAGGAATTGATAGAGCATAAACCTACAGGAGAATAGGAACTTGAGGTTAAACAAAATAAAATATGTGATTTTTGACGATGTTATATTCAAAATGGATCTAGTTGAAAAGCTTGTTGTTGAAGATCAAAGAGGGAGATTTTTGTTAACAAGATGTTTTCAATCATTGTTTTATCATTGATGTCAAACCTGCTATTTGTAGGAATGACATTTACTTATAAGATCCAAGTACTATCACTTAGTTGATTGATGAAGAGGATTTGATCAACAAGATGTAACAAGAGCACCTAAGAGAAAGGTTGAGTTATGATGTTGTAATGAAGTGCAAGGATCAGTTAAGTCAATGGTTAAATGATGTATTGATAACATACTCAAAGATACAAAGGTTGGTCACACTTAGAAACATTGGAGGAATAAGTTGTAACAAGGTTGACAACAAAGCTTAAACTAAGTTCATTTAGTAGGTGTTGAGCAAGTTAGTTGAAGCCGAGCAGATTCTTAGTTGGAGTCGAGTAATAGGAAATTCTAGTGTGTGCTGAGCGATATTTAGGTGCTGAGCATCAGGAAAATCTTAGTTGGCACCAAGTGATCTTCAGGTGCCAAGCATAAGGAAAAACACAATTGATGCCGAGTAACACAGTATGTGCTGAGCACCGGTATTTCAATAGTGCTGAGTTGCTACATTATTTCAAATGATGAAGATTCTCAAAATTTGATCCGACAAAGTGGTTACCTTCAATTTTGTGAACGAGTTGGAAGATAAGGATAATATGCTAGTGGCATAGAATTCTATGTAAACCATTTTGGGTGAATTCAAGAGGATTATTCAAGAAGTTTCTAGAGGAAACAAAATATGGGTTAGATGCAATGAATCCTACCTAATCCATATGAATTGAAATTAAAGGATGAAAGAATCGAGTGAGAAAAGAACTTCAAGACTTCTATTTTAAGGAGTCATAGACCAAGAAGCAAATGCTGCTGATACTGTTGCTGCTGAAGAGCCAAAACTATGAAGTGGTTAGAACGGTGTCAAGGAGGAGATATATAGGAGAAGGAAGAGCATAAAGGATCTACTTCTACATGTGGTCATGAAGAGATTATTGCATTAGTACATTGAGCATGGAGACTCAAAGAGACTAAGCTTGAAAGGAGGGCAAGCTATCAGAGTTGCAGAGTTTGAAGGCTAGGCAATGGTATGAGCTGAGAAGTGATCTGAGATTTGCAAGTTAAGTTGTATGTTTTATTCAGGTCAAAGATTTTTCTAATACTCTCTAGAAATTGTATTAGATATGAAAATCCTATGGACTTAGGTTGGTTTAATAGCCATTTAAAAATCCTTTAACAGGGTGGCATTCCAAGTGAATGTTCTAAAGTCCTCTAACCAAACCCACTTCTAACAGGGTGGATAAATCCTCTAACAAGGTCACATTTAGTAGTGTGTTGTAAGCCTTTAATAGGGCAGGCCTCTCATAGGGCATCACTTCGAAAGAGTGAGAATTGAGTAGCATGTTACTATTGGTTTTTCCCAAATTGGGTTTCCACATAAATCACTGTGTTATGTGTTGATTTCTTATGTGTTATGCTTGCATGTTGATTTATAGTAACTTGCTGGTTAGAATAGTTAAAGCTTAGATGAAGGAATGATTGAATGGGCTCACTACACTTAGTGATAAGTTTGAATAGGACATTTGGACCTTGAATAACTGATTCACCTCCCCTCTCAGTTATTTTAAAGAATTTCTAACATACTCATTCATTAATAAACCTTTTAAATTTCTTAGAAATTACTACTATTGGCCTAGTATATTTAGGGATTCATACAAATGGGGTGTAAATTGTAAGAAAAGTTGGTTATTTTCTAGAAATCCACAACTAGAAATTTTTTCTTTGAGGCACATTGTTATAAAGGATCCCTTTAAATAATGGGGTTTATATTTTATTGGACCCCTCAACCCCCTTAAAGTTTAGGAAACACCCATATTCTAATAGCTACCAATTATTTTGTGAAGAGGGTGGAAGCAATCCTAGTAAAGAAAATAACTTTAGAGATTATTTATAATTTTCTCAAAAATAACATTTTGGTGTGATTTTGTGTTCCTCAAAAGATTCTAGTAGATAATACTACTCCTTTATCTTCTTTATAGTTTTCCATGTTCATTTATGATCATGGTATCTCACATGCTTATTCAAAAAACTATTATCCTTATGTGAATGAACTAGATGAGTCCAGTAATAAGAATTTGATAGCTATCATAAGGAACTACTAAGTGATAACTCTAAGGATTGGAAAAAGAAATTATACAAAACACTTTGGGCTAATAGAACATCACCTAAGAGGGAAATAGGTATGGAAACTTTTGAGCTTTTAAATGGGATGTGAACTCAATTGCCACTAATGTTGGATTTATCTGGACTCAAATTACAAGAGGTGATCAAGGGTCAAAATTTCCAAGATTCTCTAGAGAAAAGAGTGATACACCTAAGTTAAAGGGAAGAAGAGAGAAATTATCTAGTGGAATACATCATAACTCATCAAGTTTTTTTTACAAGTATCTTTGACCAAAAGACCAAACCAAGTAATTTTATGCAGGGAGGCCAAGTATTTCTGTGGGACAAAAGGATAGCACCAAAGGGAGCTCATGGTAAATTTGAGTCTATTTGGAATGATCCATTCAAGATCCACTAGGTATTGAGACCTAACTATTTTGATCTAGAATACCCAAATGTAATAGTTCTACCTGCGCTCTATAATGAATACTATCGTAAGCTCTATGAATTATAGAATGGAAGTCCCATGTTATTGTAAATAGTCATTTGTTTAATTGTGTTGATGTTGTCAATTTGGTGTGTATATATTCTTTCTTCTATGTATCTTAAGTTTTGTCTGACTAGATATTGGAAGTTTGTAGCTTGGTCCTTCATAGTTCTGGTCTTTAGTTATGTTACCCTTATTTTTGCACGTGTTATATTTTTCCTATAATTCCCTATTTCAAGTTGTAGTGGTCAAAATAGGATCCACCATTAGACAAGTAGGAGGAATACAAAGATCCCTCCATAAGGGAAACCCATTGGGTACAAAAGGGGAAGTACCAATGCATGATCTCCCTATATGTAAGGATACTCTTAGTTTTGTTTCTCTTTTCCCTAAGAGAAGGAATCACAATGCTACAATGACAATAATTTCTATAAAATTGATTATGTAATTTGAATTATTAAAGAGGTATGAATTGAAAAAAGGGGTAAAATATCCTCACCACAAAAAAAACCTGTAAATGGGTTTTCAAATTGAAGTAAAATATAAAATTGACTAGGATCTTGAACTAGGAAGTGGGAAACTTGTAAACCCAAAAAAATTGGAATTTTTGGGTCAAAGTTGACTTCTAGGGTCCAAGTCAATGTTAAAGTTTGGGTTAACTTTAGGTATAGTTTGAGGTCAACCTCAACCTTTTTTGCACAAAAAAACTAAAATTTGAAAAGTCTATCAAAATTTGAAACCCTAGATCTGTGAATATGATCCAAAATCTATAAATTTGTACATGCAAACAAGATAGACATAGATTATTTGGTGGGGAGGAGCTTGTCTCATTCAATAATTGGTCAAGGAATCAACATTAAATTGAAATATAAAAGAAGGGACACTAATATGTAATAGACATATATATAATAATGAAAAATATCATTACAATGTTGATGCAATTATGTTTAAAATATGATCAAGTATGTTAATGAAATAACCTTGACTCAACGCCATAAAATAATAGGATGTAAGATAAACCCTCTTTTGTGTGGATGCCTCCAAATTTGGCTCAATTATGTGTTGAACAACTTAAATGCATGAAGGTGGATCTCCTCTTTAATGGAAAAAGTCTACTATATCAAATGAAGAACATGAGCTAGATCTAGAAGATGAATCAAATCATGCACAATGTAGATCTCTATTCTTGAATCATGGAAATGAATTCCTTGATTGCTTTCTTGAAAAATACTTGAATTCTCTTGCTTGATTTATTGGATGTGGATTTCTTACAGAACTTTTATATTACCAAATGAAGTGTGAAGGCCTCCTTTTACATTGATCTCATAATAAAAGTAAAAAGTATCAACTACAAAAGGTAGAAAATTGATAATATTTTGCATTGAGCTCGAAATTCAATTAAAATTTACCTCCTAGATTGAGGTGAACCTTGACCTCAACCTCAACCCCAAAGTGTTGACCTCTAGGAAAAGTTCCTAGATCCAAGAAACATTGCAAGAATCGAGGAAAAATGATGAGATATGCAGAAAAAATAGTTGGAAATGAATTTAAATAATATTTTTAGTTGTTGGAGGAATAAATGGGAAACCAGGCATATAAATTTGTGCCAACCTAGAGTTTTGAACAAGATTGGATGAAGAAAAAGGACCTTGTTTTAAGTTATTAAATGCAACAGGAGGTTCTAATATAAAAAAGCATATTAAGGAGGGCTAAAATATCTTACAAAGAAAGTGTACAATTTTTAAGATGGTACATTTAGCCCCCACTTTAGTTAGAGTATGAGACAAGTCGTACCCATGGTAAAGGAAGAGAGATGAGAAAAAAAAGATAAAAAAATGAGGTAAATTACAAAGAGATATAACATTAATAAGCTTAAGGACATCACTTGTATGCCATGTCATTACTTTCATATGTAACCAACTCCTTGTATACTAGAAATGGTGTACACTTTTATAAACTGTTACATCCAAGGAATCTCATTGATTAGGAGTCTTGGAAAGTAGCTTATAGCTCTTTATCTATGATGCGAAAGGAACCAAATGATGTTAATGTGGCTCTCAAATAAACCTAATATTGGAGATGTTTGTAAGGTGGACCTTAGATTGAGAGATTCAAAGATAACATGAAATGGAGAGGCAAGTATCCAAGATCCCAAGTGAATATGCAATGTAAAGTAAACTAAATGAAATGCATGATTAAGATGCTATTAGATGAAAGTACAAGAAATACAACTAAGCTAAATAAGATGCAAGATTAATTACCCCTTAATTAAGATATATGAGCTAATCTAATTATAATAAAGGAAATGGTAAGTTAGAATGCAAGTATGCAAGTGCAAGAGTATAAAGTGCTCAAGAATCAAAATGACAAAGTAAAATTAGCACGAACTCTAGAGATGAAAAGAGTGAGGAGAGAGTCTCCTTTTAAAGAGACTTGGATGGTCAAGATTAAGAGGAAAAAAAAAATGGTGAAGATTTTTCATTTAGTTGATCCATGTGCTCAAGTCTCTCAAGTGGAAAAATGAGTGGATGAGATTAAGAGGCAAAAGAATGAGTGGTGGAGATAAAGATGCAAAAACTTTTTGAAAAATCAAGAGATTCCAATCACCTTGGAAAGTGTTTATTCAAGTTGTAGACAATTTATTTTTATTTTTATTTTTTAAATTAGAAAATGTCTTTTCATTTGCACATAGGAAAAGAGGACTTTTTTTTTACGAAAAGGGGTCATGTTCTTTCAATTAAATAAAACTTACGATACAGTGGCCAAACCATAGGATAAAATAAAATTAATTAATTAATTAATGATTTGATAAAGGATTAATTATTATTAAATTATTAATTTTTGAATAACAACAATGTGGTCTAGCATATAAAATAAAATACTCAAAAAGGGAGCTTATAGTTTACTAGACCAAAATTGGGTGATTGCATTTTCCCCTCTTTGAGTTAGTGTGTGAGTGAGGACATTGAGTCCATGAATAATGATGCCAAGTAGTTGATAAAAGATATGAATTTAAACTTGATCAAATGAAGTGTAGTAAGAAAAATAACTCCAAACTTGATAAAACAAAGATTAGCAAGGTAACATGTGTTTCCAATGCATAGTTTGATGTGAAGCGATGAAACTGAACACTAAAATAGATAAGATAGTATCATAACTAATGTGATGCCACAAGAACTGATATGTCCAAGATAAGAATGAGCATATATCCTAAGCAATTTTATGTGATAAGATGAAACCACTCATGGAGAAATATTGAGAAATCCTAACTTGATATGTGTAGTGCCTACCCTAGTTTGCATTTTTGCTTTTATTGCAAAACTCTTTTAGGCCAGTTTTATGCTTGATTATTAGTGACATTATGTTGAGTTTATCAGATATTGTTTCAAATTTAGTTGATATATGATGAGATTACTTGGTACTCTATATTTCATGTATGCATGATGATTATCACAATGTTTGCAGTTATTGATGATGATTAGTTAGATGGTTTATTATCATATGTGTTTTCTTATGGATACTTACCCCATACTGCATGTGTATGGTGTGCGTGTTTGTTTTCTTTATGTATGGCATTTCTAATGTGGTTAAGGAAGGGAGTTGTAGTCACCTGCTAGTCGGGATCTACACAATGCACCACTTCCTACCATTGCTTGTTTAGCTTAGAATATTGTGTTTGTACATGCGTGGATTTTATGCAGATTGTAGGTATCGGGTATCAACTTCCCTAAATTTCCAGGATGAGCGTACCCTATCAAATTCTTAATTCCAAATCCTAAACCTTTAAGCCATTTGTCCTAGAAAATTAGGACAAGTATCTGAGTTGTTTACCTTTTGAATGCGTCAAATGACGTTAATTCCTGATTATAACCCTTTAGTTTGATCTGATATGTGTTTTTCTACGATGGGTTTTCATATTTTGTTTTATGAGTCCTTGGTGATTTTTCTATTAATTAAGTCAAATTAAAAGATTAAATTAATGATTTAATTTAATAGGAAATTATTATGATAATTTAATATTTAATTATATTTAATTAATTGAGAAATTAATTAAATAAAAAGAATTAAATTGAAGATGAAAGTTATAAGAATAATTTTAGAACGTGATAATATTTATTTAATTTAATAATAATATATTTAGAATTTATTTTTAAATAAATGCTAAATAATATTATTATTTAAGTTAATAAATAGTTTATCAATTGAACATTCAAAAATAATTTAAGAAGTGGGAAAATATATTAAATTATGAAAAAGTTTTAAGTTTGCATGATGTATGCATGAGATGAAAATATAAGAAATTAATTAAAAAGATAAAATAGGTGAATTTAATAAATATATTTTAATTCGCATAAAGTGCGCATGAGATTGAAAATTAATAAATTAATTGGAAGTCAAGTAAAAATTAAATAAAGTTATTTAATTTAATCAATGTGCATGGAAAAGATAAAGGAAGATTAAGAAAAGTTAGTTTAGAGTTGAAGTCTGGTGAGCAAGGAGTTCTCTCGGGTGAACACACAATTAGTGCCTTGATTTTAGGGAGAGAATGCCATATCACAATTTGGGGGTTCATTTTTGAAGGATCACAAATTTTGGAGGAAGGAATTTTCAGAAAGGAGAAGGTTCTAAGAGGAGGAATTTCTCTACAATTTTCTTGGGCTTAGTGATTAGCATCAGTGTCTAAGTAGGCGCTTGTGATTATTCGCTAAATTATTACACTCTTTCTTTCCTATCTTCTTCGTGTCTGTCGAATGGTTGTTTGAAAAATTCTTATGAAATTTTTTTTTATATATTGTGAAATTTTGGTATGCATGTTGATTCTTTCTGTGTGCGAAGAGATCAAAGAAAAACTCAATTAGAAACCCTCATTCTGTAGGTGAAAGAATTAGAATTTAATTTGGGAAGGGTTTGAATTTGAAAATGAAAATTCTAGATTGAAAATTCGAATGGTTGTCTGTATTTCTCCTATTAGGTTAAAATGGCAATTGGTTAAAAAATAAATAAAATTTAAATTATATTGGGGAGGGGGTGGGGGGGGGGAGGGTGGGCGGAATTGCTTTACGAAACCTTAAATAAAATTTAAATTTAAAAACATAAAAAATATATATAAATATAATTTTGAGGGGAGGCGGGCCCACCAACCCCACCTCCCAACACCATGGATGGCGCTAGCAGTAGTCATACTTGTTGTCGCAGGTATTGCAATAGCTGTCGCAGGCCTTGCGATAGTAGGGAGGGTCGCACGACTCCTTTGATAGTTGCGTGGGCTTTAAATACAAGCTCTTTTATTTATTAAAGTTTAAAAATAAAATAAAAAAATGTTATATTAAATTTAATTTATATAAAATTTATTTGTTAATATATTTATTAATTAATATTAATTTTATTAAAGGTTAATTAATATATTAAATGTAATTTTATATATATAAATATTAACAAGTTTTAATTTTATAAAATGTTAATAAATTATTATTAGTTATTCTTTTATTAATAAACTAATAATAGTTTAATATATATATATATATATATATTTTATTAAAGCAAACGTGGCAAGCCACTTTAATATTTATTAATCTGATTCAACGAGGTCAGCTGGGAAAGAATTAGTGAAGAAAACCCAGCATCGTCCCTACAATTTACATGTATGTATGTATTAATAGCAAATAATTACAAAAGGTTTGTTGAAGTTGATGAACGATCAACCCCACAGCTCCCAAGAATCACCTGCATGCAAACACTTGTTACAGAAGAGAGAGGCAAAAAGCTATGGAGGCAGGAATTGCCAGATCCATAGATGAGACATTCTTGATGAGCAAAAAGAAAGATTGCTATTATCAAAAGTGAATTCTCAAGTTAAGTTTACAATAAGAGATCATCCTTATAAAGGAGATCAAAACCCTAAAAAAGGTCTAACCTAGGTTGCATCAAAATAATTAATAAAAGAAATTAATTATTAGATGCCTAAAGTTTAGCTTAAGAAACTAGAGTTAATTAGGAAATATCTAATAACTCTAACACCCCCCCTTAAGATAAACTTAGGGAGTAGCTAAAAACCTAGAAACTACTGCTGAAAGTAGAAATGGGTCCCGGCAAACAAAGCCTGATGAGGTACCCAAGCACAACCAAATCTCTAAAAAGAGGAGAAATAGAGAAAACCACATGGGAAAAACTCTACTCCAAAAAGAGATGGAAAACATGCTGAAAGAAACTAGTGAAGGACTAAAGAAGCCTCCAAACTAGGGAATGTCCCAGAAGATAGGAACAAAGATGATCATGTAGAACACCACTGAAGCATGTAGAAGCTGCAAAGCTTTGTCAAAAGTAACTGCTGATCTGAAAGACCTCCATTGAAATAGAACCTAACCAGGTAGAGAAGACTATAATCTACATCGAATCAGGAGGCACACAAAGGAAAACAACTAAACTCAAAGATACAGATGGCATGAAACACCAAAGCTTGAAGAGCTGATCAATCGAACCAAGGAAGCATGAGAAACAACAGAAGAACCCCCCCTAATGCAGACAAGGGTGAGGTGACAGGCACCTGAAAAGTGGGCCAAAAGAACTGCATGTCAAGGAACCACGATCAAGATGCACAAAATAGTACATGTGTGTGTATTGAGGTGATCAATCTCAAACACGTCATGAGGCTAATGTCACGAAAGGGACACTCACTAGACAAAGGAAGATGGCAAACAAAGGCAAAAACATCAACCCCCCATGGCACTTTATCAAAGTAGTGCATGTACAATAAGGCACAAGATATAACGAATCCCAAGAATATAGTAATCTGTATGAGTGTCCTCAGATGACACTACTCGAATCAGAAGGCAAACAAAGGCAAACAACTGAAACGAAAATACAGATGCAGTATGGCACTTTATCTCAGTGCGTTTGCAATAATGCATACAAATGATAGCTAAATAGATCAGAAGAGACATAAGACTAATACAGTAGATAGTACAAGTCATGACGAATCATATAAAGCAAAGAAATCGATCCTCGGACCTGAAACAACCAAGTTATCCATCAGAATGCAAAAAGTGCAGAAGATTGAATAGAATGTGCCTGGAGCAGAATTTGGAAAAACAACCAGCATCACTGAAAAGAGGTCAGAAAGACCTTTCCAACGAAATAAAGAATTCCCAAATCAAAGATCGGATGCTCAAGAAATGCCTCCCGGAGTGCAAAACTAAACTGCTGACTTTGACAGCAGAAAAAGCTATCAAAACAGCATCATAACTGAAAACTAACTGTACCACTATGACGGGCTCGGAACTAGCTTTCCGGCAATATCTCGTTTGCAAAAAATGAAGTCCGTTTGCCCAAGATATGAGCAAAAAAGCAAAGGTAGGTTCAAATAGAGGCCGAGGAGGTGACAAGAGTAGTGATGCAGTGCTGATATCAGCAGGTGACGAGCCCAAAGTTGACGGTCAAATGGCCGTCAAGGCAAAAAATGCCATAAAATGACCCTTGTTGAAAAAAAATTCAACCGCCGGAAACAAAAGCCGAACAAAGGGCCGGTGCCGGATTAAAAACCAGTGGCCACGATAGCACATGTCTAAAAATGTCCACAATCAAATCTGCCATGTATTCATAAGACTTTCCAATCCAAGAAAGGGACCCCATTGGAAATCTGCATGGCAGGTGGGTACGTGACAGTTGGAAGACAACAACTATAAAAGAGCCCATCGACCAACCTTGATTGGTTGAGCACCTCTAAGCCGAACAATCACACAAATTATTGCAAAAAAAAAAAGCAAAATGCCCCTCAAATCTAGAAAATCGCCAGAACCAAAAGGAAGGCCAAAAAATGGGAGGAAAGAGTGCGCAGATTGTGGAAACAGCCAGTAGCAGCTGTCATGCCAAGTTGATGGAAGAGATGGCATTGAGGCTGGCGAGAAAATCATTGAAGGCACACCAAGTCACAAAAAATGGGGCGAAGTCAAAAATCCCACAAAATCCGCATGGGATCCCACATCACAAAATGCATCCCAAGTTCTGATCCACTAGTAATTCCTTTAACCCGCCACCAATCATGCAAATCATCGATAGTCCCATAAACCACCAAGAGCCCAAACAAGAGTGAAATATGGCATGATGTGCGGGAAACAAAATCATAGAGATCTTGGGTAAAGATTGCCAAAAGAAAAAAGTGCATCCCAGCTCCAAAAAAGGCGTGCCTTGCTCCTCATCCGCCAAACTGCACAAATGGGGCCGATGACGTGGAATGTTGCTCAATTTGCACATGGAGCAAAGAGGACGATGCCAAGTTGCAGATCGACAGTAGAGCCCAAAAAATAAGAGGACGTTTGGTTAGCAGAATTGCCTGCTTCCTCATTTGTGGCAGTTGCAGCAATGGCCTAAAGACGCACCAGCAACACGCACATATCATTGATCCAAAGCGTAGGGGCAAACAAAATGCCCATTCCATCAAGCAAGCGGTCACAGGAGTTTTGCCAAAGCACAAAAAATAGTAGTGCAACCAATTCCCTCAAAAAAATGCCAAATCTGGAAAGAACGATGACCACAAAGGCTTAGAATGCCATCGCACACCACAAATCACGTGCCAAGTTTGGGTAGCTCGCTGTGAGGATAAGGAGGTCCAACGATCATGGGGCCAGTCAAAAGAAATGGCATAGATCTGTACTTCAAGTCTGCCAAAAAACACATGCAAAAAATTATATCTCCAAAATGTGAGGTGAAAACTCAGTGAAGCCGCGCCAAAAAAAAAGGTAAAGGACCCGCATGCAATCGCATGCATCCAAAGTGTTCCAATGAACCACGATTCTCCCAAAGATACGTGAGCACGTCATAGGGCTGGAGACCACAAGGTCATGAGCAGCGAATAGGAGGTCATGGCAAGAGAGGAAGAGCACAGAGAGGTGGAGGATACAACCGCTTGTCCCACTCCCTACCAAAATCACTATTAACCCTTAAAATGACCACCAATTAAAACAACTACAGATCGCAGATTACATGCCCAAAAAACATCTTGAAAACCAATCCAATTCCTATGCACAATTTAAAATCATAGGTACATTTGCTCAACCCAATCGCAGTCCCAAAAAAAAGTATGGGTGAAAAAACCATAACTCATGCATGCAGCTTTCCAATAAAAGGTGCATGTGAAAAAAGAAGGGAGCCTCCAAAAAACTCCATTGAATCCCCTTACTACCACAATAAGCACAAGATCCAAATATCATCCTCCACCATGCGATTCAAAAAGACCGCCCATTCAAAAAAAAGTAGCCATTCTCCAAAAAGCAAACTACGCAAACTCCATAGATCACAAAAAAGAACGCCAATAGTGAAGCCACGCCTGGACTAAGGAGGCCTGATGGAGATAGTGCTCACGACAGAGAGCAAAAATATAATGGGTCTACTGCATGTGAATCAGCAAATGTCCAAGACCCAAACAATGATCTCTCATGAACTGAACAGGGGCATGAAGATTTGGAGCTCTGATACCATGTTGAAGTTGATGAACGATCAACCCCACAGCTCCCAAGAATCACCTGCATGCAAACACCTGTTACAGAAGAGAGAGGCAAAAAGCTATGGAGGCAGGAATTGCCAGATCCATAGATGAGACATTCTTGATGAGCAAAAAGAAAGATTGCTATTATCAAAAGTGAATTCTCAAGTTAAGTTTACAATAAGAGATCATCCTTATAAAGGAGATCAAAACCCTAAAAAAGGTCTAACCTAGGTTGCATCAAAATAATTAATAAAAGAAATTAATTATTAGATGCCTAAAGTTTAGCTTAAGCAACTAAAGTTAATTAGGAAATATCTAATAACTCTAACAAGGTTATCACCCATCTTAAGATAACCCACTCTAAGCTTCTGCATAATACATATACAATAAGTTTGGCAGCAAATAGACTTAGAGTTGCAACATAAGAGAAACCTCCAATTGATCTAATAAATTATTATTATTATTATTTAAGAGATCTAATAATATTTATATATTATCGTTAATTAAGTTATTATTATAGTAATTTAGAATCATAAATTGTGAATTGATATGAATATTTTATATATTAACATATAAATTATTATTATTATTAATATTTAAGAGATCTAATAATATTTATTTATTATCTTTAATTAAGTTATTATTATAGTAATTTAGAATCATAAATTGTGAATTGATATGAATATTTTATATATTAATTAATTTAATTAAATATAATTTAATTAGAATTAATTAATAATTGAAGTTGTTCAATCAAGTTATAAGTTTTACTTAATTATTATAATACTGATTTTTTAAATAAAAGTCGTAGATTATTTTCTTTGGAAATCAAAAAGCATTATTTTAAAAAATTAAAAAATTAATTTACCATTGAAGTATTTTAGAAAATGGACTTAAATCAAATGGGTAATTGAACTTTATATTTGAGTATAAGAATGGGGTAAATTGTAGGGGTTCATTGGTAAATTCGTATGTAATAAAAAACTTACACTGAATGAAATTTTTACCTTACTACTTAATCCAATTGCATGTTTTCAATTAAACTAAACTATGGAACCGACACTTTTTTTTTTGTTCCTTGTCCATGTTTTGGGGTTTCGGGGTTTGTCCTAGCATTGACAAGTCTTAGGATGTTACCAGAGGCTTGGGGGTTATATATTTGTGATGTCATGATGAAGTTTTAATCTTGATCTTTTAAACCCAACCATGGTGATGTGCTTGGTATGCTCTATGAGTGTTGATCTATTGATTGTTATTGCTTTCCAGTGTTCTTGTGTGATGCTCAGGTGACTGTATGACCTACCTAACTTAACCATTTTTAGTCTTCGATTAGTTATATTTGGATTGCTTTCCAGTCACTTTTATAGGATTAGGTGTTTGGTATAATTTGTCTTGGTGATGTCATGTTATGACATATTTGACTTAACCATTTTGAGTCTTTGATCAGTGTTTTTGGGATGCTTTCCAATTGCTCGTAGAGAACTGATGTGATTATTATGAATTATCTTTTGATGCTTTCCAGTCACTTGTATAGGACTGAGGTGATTTTATATGATTATTAATTTGTGCTTTTATGAGTCTAGGGTAGGTTATTTCTTTTGGATCCCTTGGCCAGGTGTTACATCTGGTATCAAAGCCCGAGTTTCTACATTGGGAGCTCTGGGTATATTGGAATGCCACTAGCGTTAACTAGTTGAACAAAAACAAATACTTTAAACTGTAATGTATATCAATTTTAAACTGAAAACTTGAACTAGTTGAATTGAAACTGAAACTTAAACTTTTAGTTGTATACTTCAAACTAGAACACTTAGTTTTCAAAATTGAAATTATACATAAACTTAAATATAGGAAAAAAAATGAAAATTGAAACTTATTCTATTTTCAAAACATGTATCTTTTATCTATGCTTTAAGGTAGTATGCCTTTGATTTCCTTTGTGAGCATTACGTTGTTCTTGTTTAGAGTGTTTAGGGGATCTATTTTAGTATGTGTTAAAAGAATGAATGTTGGATCAATATGGTTTTCAGTTTATTATCAAACCAGAATCATATTGCTCTAAGTGATTTAAAGTAGTATGTTTTATGGTTATTATAGCACCTTGTTATCTCAGATATTATTATTGAAGTGTTCTCAGTAGAGTCATATCCTCCTACAGAGGGAAAGGGTTCAATGGGACCCACACAGTGAATTCTTTAGTTTTCTCATTTTTGTAGGCTTTCAAGAGTAAGCCTAAGTCTAGGGGGGGTGGATGTAGTGCCTACCCTAGTTTGCATTTTTGTTTTTATTGCCGAACTCTTTTAGGCCAGTTTTATGCTTGATTATTAGTGACATTATTTTAAGTTTATCAGATATTGTTTCAAATCAGTTGATATATGATGAGATTACTTGGTACTCTATATTTCATGTATGCATGATGATTATCATAGTGCTTGCAGTTATTGATGATGATTAGTTAGATGGTTTATTATCATATGTGTTTTCTTATGGATACTTACCCCATACTGCATGTGTATGGTGTGCGTGTTTGTTTTATTTATGTATGGCATTTCTGATGCAGTTAAAGAAGGGAGTTGTAGTCACCTGCTAGTCGGGATCTACACAATGCACCACTTCCTGTCATTGCCTGTTTAGCTTAGAATATTTTGTTTCTACATGCATGGATTTTATGTAGATTGCAAGTATTGGGTATCAACTTCCCTGAATTGCCAAGATGAGCGTACTCTATCGCATTATCTCAATGGTAAGAGAGGGGAGATAAATTTTTAATTCCAAATCCTAAACCTTTAAGCCATTTTTCCTAAAAAATTAGGACAAGTATCTGAGTTGTTTACCTTCCGAATGCATTGAATGATGTTAATTCGTGATTATAACCCTTTAGTTTGATTTGGTATGTGTTTTACTATGATGGGTTTTTGTATTTTGTTTTATGAGT
Organism: Cupressus sempervirens; assembly: GCA_028749045.1. Lineage (NCBI taxonomy): Eukaryota > Viridiplantae > Streptophyta > Pinopsida > Cupressales > Cupressaceae > Cupressus > Cupressus sempervirens. The sequence goes on along the minus strand of CM053792.1, from coordinate 662,686,125 downwards.
CCTTGGTGATTTTTCTATTAATTAAGTCAAATTAAAAGATTAAATTAATGATTTAATTTAATGAGAAATTATTATGATATTTTAATATTTAATTATATTTAATTAATTGAGAAATTGATTAAATAAAAATAATTAAATTGAAGATGAAAGTTATAAGAATAATTTTAGAACATGATAATATTAATTTAATTTAATAATAATATATTTATAATTTATTTTTAAATAAATGCTAAATAATATTATTATTTAAGTTAATAAATAGTTTATCAATTGACCATTCGAAAATAATTTAAGAAGTGGGAAAAGATATTAAAGTATGAAAAAGTTTTAAGTTTGCATGATGTATGCATGAGATGAAAATATAAAAAATTAATTAAAAAGATAAAACAAGTGAATTTAATAAAGATATTTTAATATGCATAAAGTGTGCATGAGATTGAAAATTAATAAATTAATTAAAAGTGAAGTCAAGTAAAAATTAAATAAAGTTATTTAATTTAATCAATGTGCATGGAAAAGATAAAGGAAGATTAAGAAAAGAGTTAGTTTAGAGTTAAAGTATGGTGAGCAAGGAGTTCTCTTTGGTGAACGCACAATTAATGCCCCGATTTTAGGGAGAGAACTCCATATCACAATTTGGGGGTTCATTTTTGAAGGATCGCGAATTTTGGAGATGAAATTTTCGGAAAGGAGAAGGTTCTGAGAGGAGGAATTTCTCTACAATTTTCTTGGGCGTAGCGATTAGCATCAGTGTCCAGGTCGGCACTTATGATTATTCGCTAAATTATTACACTCTTTCTTTCCTGTCTTCTTTGTGTCTGTCGAATGGTTATTTGAAGAATTCTTGTGATGAATGTTTTTATATATTGTGAAATTTTGGTGTGCATGTTGATTCTTTCTGTGTGTGAAGAGATCAAGGAAAAACTCAATTAGAAACCCTCATTCTGTAGGTGAAAGAATTAGAATTTAATGAAGGGTTTGAATTTGAAAATGAAAATTCTAGATTGGAAACTCGAATGGTTGTTTATATTTCTCCTATCAGGTTAAAATGGCAATTGGTTATATATATTTAAAAAAAAAAATTTATATTAGTGGGGGGGGGGGGGTTTAATTGTTTTACCAAACCTTAAATAAAATAAAATTTTAAAAACATAAAATAATTTTTTTTTAAAATATAAAAATATAGTTTTGGGGGGAGGTGGGGCCACCACCCCCCACCTCCCAACACCATGGCTATCGTCCGCGGTAGTCGTACCTGCTGTTGCAGGCCCTGCGACAGTAGGGAGGGCCGCACGAGCTTTAAATGCAGGCTCTTTTTTATTAAAGTTTAAAAAAAAAAAAAATGTTATATTAAATTTAGTTTATATAAAATTTATTTTTTAATATATTCATTAATTAATATTAATTTTATTAAAGGTTAATTAATATATTAAATGTAATTTAATATATATACATATTAACAAGTTATAATTTTATAAAATGTTAATAAATTTTTATTAGTTATTCTTTTACTAATAAGCTAATAATAATTAATATAAATTATTATTATTATTAATAATTAAGAGATCTAATAATATTTATTTATTATTGTTAATTAAGTTATTATTAAAGTAATTTAGAATCATAAATTGTGAATTGAAATGAATATTTTATATATTAGTTAATTTAATTAAATATAATATAATTAGAATTAATTAATAATGGAAGTTGTTCAATCAAGTTATAAGTTTTACTTAATTATTATAATACTAATTTTTTTAATAAAAATCGTAGATTATTTTCTTTGGAAATCAACAAGCATTATTTTAAAAATTTAAATAATTAATTTACCCATGGAGTATTTTAGAAAATGGACTTAAATCAAATGGGTAATTGGACTTTATATTTGAGTATAAGAATGGGGTGAATTGTAGGGGTTAACTGGTAAATTTGTAGGTAATCAAAAACTTACATTGAATGAAAATTTCTCCTTACTGCTTAATCCAACTACCTGTTTTCAATCAAACTAAACTATGAAATCAACACTTTGTTTTTTGTTTGTTGTCCATGTTTTGGGGTTTGTCCTAGCGTTGACTAGTCTTAGGATGTTTCTAGAGGCTCAGGGGTTATGTATTTGTGATGTCATGATGAAGTTTTAATCTTGATCTTTTAAACCCAACCATGGTAATGTGTCTAGTATGCTCTATGATATGTGTTGATCTATTGATTGTTATTGCTTTCCAGTGTTCTTGTGTGATGCTGAGGTGAAGGTATAACCTACTTGACTTAACCATTTTTAGTCTTCAATTAGTTATATTTGGATTTCTTTCCAGTCGCTTTTACAGGACTGGGGTGTTTGGTATGATTTGTCTTGGTGATGTCATGTTATGACATATTTGACCTAACCATTTTGAGTCTTCGATCAGTATTTTTGGGATGCTTTCCAGTTGCTCGTAGATAACTGATGTGATTATTGTGAATTATCTTTTGATGCTTTCCAGTCACTTGTATAGGACTAAGGTGATTTTATATGATTATTGATTTGTGCTTTTATGAGCCTAGGGTAGGTTATTTCTTTTGGATCCCTTGGCAGGGCATTACAATATGAAGTTATAAAGCTGAGGTGCCCTTAGTGATCATAGCATAACATAATCAATTTGTAGCTTTGACAGATCGATGATATATTATTCCTACCCTCTTGGGATTGAAATGGAAATGATATATTATTCCTACTCCGTAGTGATTGAAGAGTGATTCAAAAAGAATAGGACCAAGTTTGACTACCAAACAATGAGAATGTGCCCTAGTTTGACTAAAATAGATAAAGCATTAAAATTAGGTCAAAGTAAGAAGAAATGTGATGATGAGGGAATTTAGATGATTTTTCCTCAAAATTAAGGGATAAATCTCAAAACATGAAAGATCAAGCCTCATGAGATTAGTCAATTGTGTTGAAAAAGGGCAAAATTTAAGTCCCAATTTTAATAAGATGCATCTAACTTTCAATTTAAATCCTAAAAATGAATCTAGGATAGGTAAGGGTGCAAAATTTCAGAAATCCGAGAAAGTTCAAAATAATTTTAAATCTTAGCATTTGAATAGATTAGATATGATGGTAATATTAACCCCTTTGATGACATGATAGAAGAAAGAAATGATGAGTGAAAGATTGAAGAAATGATGAAGACATGATCAAGAGAAGAAGAAAAGAGGTTGAGATGATCGAGTACATGCCAAATGACCAAAATGTGTTTGATAATGATTAATAAGACTCTCTCCTCACTTAATGCAAATGGAAAGCCTAAAAATGCAATCTAGGACAAGAGTGCAAAGTGTAATATGCAATGGTCATTTTAAGTAGGTCTTTGTTTTTATCACCGAGCCTTATTTAAGGGACATCGCAAGATCATACAATTGTCACTAGTGCAAGTGTAAATATGAAGATATAAATATGATCTATATCAAATAGGATGTAAGAACCTAACATAATCATCAAAGACATACAGATCAAGATGACTTGATGTTAGCTTCCTAGTTAATGTGGCAAGATTACACTAGCATCAAGGCATAAGTGCCAAGATGACCATAAGAATGTTGTTGTAGGAACAAACACAATGTAATAGTCAAGGACATAGGCTCCAAATCACCTAAGTATCCAAATGAATTAGGTTGAGGTATATGCGACATTCTAAACAAAAGGAGAGACTTATCATGGACACTTGATGCACAAGAACACGTAGGACCATCAAAACTACACTCATAGGTAGAAGGCAAAAAATATGCCCCATGCCCCTAGTCCTCTACTAGAGTGACATCCCAGAGAAACTAAGGATGGAACATCAACAAGAATCATCAATAAAAAGGAGCACACAAAGAAAATCATGAAGCATTCCTTAGTTGTTTTAGTTTAAGCATGATGTGAAAAAGAAAATAATCACTGACTTTCTAGGATCTATGTTTGCAAGTGAGAGATATCACACAATCCTAGACTACTAAAAAAATGTTGGTTCAAAGTAGACTATCTGATAAGCATTAAGAAACACTCAATGTCAAAAGGAAAGTGTTGAGAAATATTATTTTGTCCTATAGACAAAGATGACATGAGACATGCCCCATAAATCTAGACAAAAACCAATTCCAAACCAATAAGACATATATGTGATAAAATTCAAGTGGTTCATGACCAAAGTTGTAGGCTAATAGATGAAAGCACAAAGGTACAAGTGACACGTATTTCCATATTTTCACCACTTAGTAGGGTTTTTTTTTTCCTAGAATTTTTATAATTTTTTTGGATTTTTGGATTTTTTTAGAGATACATCAAAGTGACCATTTGTCAAGTTTTCGCTAAGATGAACATTTTTTCAGGATCATATATCAATTTAAAAAAAAAATATTAGAAACTTTTTATGATTTTAGGTATTTTTACAATGCTTTAGAGATTACCAGTTCTCAACCAAGATCACATTGTTTTGTCCCAGTGTCTAGAAAGGCGTAGGACATGATGTATTAGAAAGTTAGTGGATGAGATGGATACAAAATGATGCATAGAGTAGGATGTGATCCTCAAGGACCATCTCCTCATGATTACCCTTGATGGGGAAAATAACCATATAAAGCATATTCTGAGTAAGCAATGGAAGCCAATGAGCTAGCTAACATATATGATAATGACATGATGCCATGAAAACATATAGTAATAAAAGAATGGGAATTTTAGAAGGCTTTAGGAACCATGTTTTTCTTCTTTTTATCAAGACCAAGGGGTTAATTGGATAGGATAGAAAAATAAGGATAAAGCTCGTTATGGAGGCTATGAGTGAATAATTTGGGATAAGAAATATCATTATATGGTAGTTGATGGATAAAATAACCAATGCTCATGGATAACTCAACATTTTCAAGATTAAAGGGGGAAAAATCCAGACCATGAAGGATTGTGCATGCTGCCTATTTGCACCTTTTTTTTCTTTTTTTTCCTTCTTTCTAATTTTTCCTGTTTCTTTTCAATTTATATTTTAAGGAAGAATTCAAGCCTTTTTCTCATTAGATAATGCTCCTCTTCAAAGGATATGTCATGATAGGCCATGGCCATTGAAAGGTATGCTTAAATATTTGGATACGGTGATGAAAGATAGACGATAGAGAAAATTAAGGTATATGTAGGATAAGGTTATATGCTTTGGATGAGATAAATGGGATGGAAGGATATAAGGTAGAAGGATAAAAGGTAAGTACATGATAGTGGATAGGGTATTCAAGGGATTGCACAAGGGTAGGTGTGAAAGTAGGCATGATCAACATCGATACACATATTGAAGGGTGGTAAAATGATGGAGGAAAAATGGATGAAATAGCTTGAGATTTTGATGTATGAGGTGATATAAGATGTTTTGAAGAAGATATAGTAGAAGCCTATGGAAGCTTGAATGTAAACTTTGATATATTTTAATATTCAAGTCTTTTACGAGAGACTTTTAAATCCACAGTCTTATATTTTTATTTCCCTTTAGATGCTTTAGAACACATTTTTTCAATGATGGATTTAGGAACCTATATTTTATTTAGTTTATCTCTTTGGTTAGTGGACCTTTGTGGTCTCTTTTAAAATTTTTTTCTTTTTTATCCACATGTAGATTTTATAGGACATGGTGATTATTTGTAATTGTATTCTTGTGTTTCTTTCTTTTATGTTGTACATCCAAATTTCTTCCAAAAGATTTGGGATTTGTGGATGGATGAGGTTTATATGGAGAGTTTAGATGGATTGGTGGGTGAAAATTTCTCAAGGATGAATATCTTTGTTGATCTTGAGGTATGATGGTAGTACTGGATGATAAGCTAGGAATGAAAGGTATGGGGGATGAAGGGATATAAGGTCCCAATATAGATGGAAGGTTTGAAGGCTTTAGATTTGATGGAGAGATATAGGGTCCCAGAATGGATGGAAGGTTTTAGCTTTGATATGGAAGGACCAAGTATGGATTTGGAAGATGAAAATGGATAATGGATAGAGATATCATAATCTTTAAACAAAGAAAAATGACCAAGACCACCAATAGGTTCATTAATATCTTTCATAGGAGCATCTTGGTTGATACGAGTACTTGAACCTTTAAGGTATTTTTGAGGTGGATATAGAGAAGTAGAAAAATAAAATGAGGGGAAACTTTGATCTTGACAAAAGTCTTTGGATAACATTGGAAGAGAACTTTCCTCTCGATATTTAATAAGATCCCTAAAAGCAGTGGAAGTAGTATCTTGATCTTTCTTAGGAGATGGACAAGGCATAGGACATGGAGGGATTTTTTGTTCTTGAGATGTAAAAATTAAATCTTGAAAGGGTATACATGGATCTTGACCTTGATCTTTATTAATACATGTTTCTTTTTCTCTTTGATTGTCCTCATGACATGGAAGTACTTCTAAGGATGAGGGAGTGTCTTTGGTTTTCGTGATGGATTCTTGAAGAGCTAATTAAGGATTACTTGGAGTAGGAATGATAAGCATGATAATGCATGAAGGTTTAGGATCATTGATATTAGAAGGATTAAAAATATTTGTAGCAAAATGTAGGTTAGTTTGGGTTTATTTTAGAGGTAGCCCTCAAGGGCAAACATAGTCGGTATGAAAAGAATTAGGTTATTTTTGTTGGAATAATCAAATGGGAAGAATACTTCTGAGAGGGGGGGTGAATTAGGAGTAACTAACTTTTGTCCTTTTTAAATCCTTAAAAACACTTAGCTGAAAATAAACATCATGCATGTAACATATCAAATAACCATAAAGTAAACACATGCAAGTAAACACATGACACCAGAATTTGGTAACCCAGAAACCCTCCAAGAATAAGAAGGTAAAATTGGGGTGCAGATGATACCCACAAAATCACTGCAGCAATAATGTTTGACCACTTCTGATGGTCTACCCTATGAAAGGCCTGCCTTGTTAAAGGCTTTACACTATGTCAATAGTGACCTGGTTAAAGGATTTAAATCACTTTACATGAAGTGTCACCCTGTAAAAGGATTTAGTCACCTCTTCAAAGGATTTACAAAATAGCTGTTAAGCTAACCTATCGTCATAGGATTTTCACTATCTACTACAATTGCTAGAGAGTATTAGAAATCTTTGACCTGATTGCTTACAATCTTCAATTACTGATTTCAGGCACTTGATCTACTTCTTCTAATGTGATCCTTGCTTGATCTGATATCTATTTGTAGCCCTTGTTCTATTCTGATCAACTAGATATGTAATTGCTACTCAATTCACTAAGTCTTTGATGCTCCTACTGTTTGCCATGTTCTACGATTTTTGCTATCTTCTTAGCAACTTCCTTGACTTCTATTAAGAAAAATAAAATCGTGGGGTCTAAGCCTTCTTATAAAGGCTTCATAGACTTAAGGTTAGGTATGGATCTTCAATCCATATTGAATCTTTAATTCCCGCTCATTCCTTGCACATTTCTCATTGGTTGCATGCCTTCTCCATTTTTCTTATTGGCTACATGCTGATTGCATAGGAAATATAAAAGATTCATCCTTATCCTTGTTATCATTCGAAATCCTTCTATGTCAGCTCAAAAAATGGTTTAAATTTGAGTTTGTGAAGCCACAAACTCATATACTAATTCTGTGTTACTCGACACATACTGGATTACTGGTGCTTAGCACATGTTTGATCCTAGTTTGCTCAGCGCCTATTACATGTTGTCTTGCTCAACACATGTATAGTTCTGGCTCACTCGGCATATGAAGTGTTTTGACTTTCTCAACATCAACTGTGACTCGACACCTATATATCACTCGAAACTTGTATAATGCTTGACAGCTAAAGTCACTCAATACCTGTTGGAATTCTAGCTCGGCACATACTATAGCTCGACATATGTAGTGTACTCAGCTTCTATGTAGAAAGTGGTTAAGTGTGTTGACACTCAAATGTCAAAACCATTCTGAGACCAAAAATCTCCCCCTTTGACATGAGTGTCAAAAACACTTAACTAAACATTATTGGTCTGACCTTATGAGTACATTAATCATTTTTCTCTGCATATGTACAAAATTTTAAATTTTTTTCAAAATACCTTATAACCCCCCTGAGCTGATTGTGCCTTGTCTATTCTTGCAACAAAAATTCTATGTTGAATGTACCTAATATTCTTTGCCTTTGCCCTATTTCTATAAACTGTACCTACTTGCTAAGCTATTCTGTCTGTTTTGTTTGCACTTGTAGGTTTTATTCATATCTTCCCCAAAACATTATTTCTCCCCCACACTATTTACACATTATGTCTTATCTCCCCCTTTTTTGGCTATCTACAATCTTTTCCTTTTTATTCTCCAAAAGAATGAATGTAAACAAAATGCTTAGTATTCTCCCCCTTAGTAAAAAAAATGCTTAGTATTCTCCCCTCTAGTTATATCTTCCTTATTATTTCTCTTCCAAAACATTATATATATATCTATCTTATCTCCCTTATTTTTATTTCTCCCCCTTTTTGACACTTATGTCAAAGGGTTCTAAGGAGTAATACCATAGTTAGCCAAAAATGTACTGTTTACCTCCATTATCATTTTCAGAGCTGCATCCCAATTTTCCAAGGCAATGTCTAGTGACTTATGCTGGATGGCAGTCTCTGTAGAGATGTACAAGCCCATGAAGTGTAGAAAGATTAGGATCTTTCTTTAAAATAGTTTTAGCATAGAATTTCTCTTTGTGGAGGACCTCCAAATGTGGGGTTATGGAGGATTGAATCTGCATTAATTTGGCCTTTATATTGGCCTCTTCACTTGCTAGTGCAACTAATTCTTTTTCAGTGTGAAACAATTGAGGAAAATGCTTCTCACTTTGAGCTGGATCTCTTGGTAATTGCATGCTAGAAATCTTAAGATTTCTCTCCAAGCTCAATATCCTTTGGCCTGTCTCTTGTGTGAAATTGGAAAAATCACACAGATTTTTGTATAGTGAGAAACTATTCTCAATTAGAGTTTTGACCTTTTCAATTTTCTTGGCCAATTCAACTTGTGCAAGTGCTATACCACTTGAAATTTTCTCATTCACCATTCCTTGAAACTTCCTTTTAGACCACTCCATAAGTTTGACATTTGTATCCTGGTCTTCACCTGTCACCTGGTCAACAATGTCTGACAATTATTCCATTATGGGCTTTGACTCATCTGGTGACTGCAAGCTGAAGGCATCCATAAAGATTTCCTTAACCTTAAGTAGTGCTTGCTTGTGTTTATACTCCTTTCTGAGTATTTCTTGTCTTCTCCTTCTATTCAATGGATCCTACATCTCTATAATATGCCCAATGGTGATAGTCTTTGAGTCATAAGAAGGTATTACTATCTCTTCATCTAGCTTTGGGTCTCCATAGTGAAGTACCCTAGTAGCCTTTTTAGAACTCGAGCCTGGTGTGGAGATTTGCAAAGGTATGGCTTTAGTGCTCGACTTTTGAAGAGTTTTTATAAGAGTGCCTATTTTTGGTAGCTCTACCAATGTCTAAATAGCGGCTTGCTCCTCTTCCTTTGATGTATCCTCCTTCTCCTCATTAGACTACCCTTCTTCTGCACTCGAATTTTGAATGGTGTCACCTGCTACTATTGCAATTGTTGGAGATGGTGGTGGAAGCATTAAAATTTGAGTACTAGTAGCTGTATAGATGAAAGGTGGTTCTTGTGGTTTCACCTTGTCTCCTTTTGGTTCTGCTACTACCTTCTATAACTCATCTACACTCACCAATAAAAGATTTATGCATAATTATGCCTGTAAAGTTGATTGGTGAAGGATCTTGGGGAGATCCTCTATAGTTAGGGGATTGATGTTCTAAGTAGAATTGTTAGGAACATCCTTAATTGTTATAGTGTCTGCAGGTGTGATGGTTACATGAAGAGGGCTAGGGGGTGGCATTTGTGTGTCTTGCATACTCTGTTCCTCTTGCTACTACTGCTCAGCTATTGCCATGTCTTCTCCCTTTTGTGTTTCCTCCTCTCCTTCTTTATCCTCCTCATCTTCCTTTTCTTCTTCTCTTTTCTCTTCTTGTCCTTTTCTTGTTTCTTTATCCTCTTCCTCTTTCTTCTCTTCTTCTTACTTCTCTTCCTCTCCTTTCTTCTCTTCTTCTCCTTTTGCTATTTTCTCCTCTTCTATCTTCTCTTCTATTTTCTCTTTTTTTTTCTTTTCCTTCTCACTAGCTTTAGCCTTATCTGCTTCTACATCCTTGTCATCAGTCAATATGTATATTGACTTCCACAATTGTGTGGACTTATTCACTACATCCTCAATTTTATTTTGCAGAATACTGAAGGCTCTATATTTTGGTGCAAATTTTCCACCATGTTTCTTAGTAGCCTTAGCAATTTGACCTTTTGTTAGATTAGGCATCACTTGTGCCAGTGTTGATTCTCTGATCTCTTTCTCCATTTTGAGACAATAATGTCATTTTTTTTCAACTATCTCATATAGCTCCCTAGGCATGGTATTGTCTAGCTCTAGAGGTGTGTTCTTAAATTCAGCCATCATGGCATATATAGATTCCTCTATTTTGTTTTGTTCTTCTCTAATTAACTTGTTAAATTCAAGGCTTTTAAAATTAGTCAAATCTACATTCTTAATATTTCAACAAATTTTATCTATGGCAGATTTGGGAGGATGGCTTAACACTTTGAATTGGCTTGTGTAGGTACTTCCTTGGCTTCTTCTTCCTCAACACCTTCCTCCTTGTTTTCACTTAACCCTTGGGTTAACTCCATTGGGCCTTGCCCTTGTTCTTCTTCTTCACTCTCACCTTCTTCTTCTGCTTCCTCTTCAACACCTGCTGCCCCTTCAATATTTGCACCAAATTTCTTCTTTATTTTCTTCACTAGTTTATCCTTCTTCTTTAGGGTGGAGGTTTTTTTTACTTCCATATCTACCTTTGAACGTACAACATCGTATGTTCCAAAATGAGGTGCCTCTTTATCAATCTCTTCTGCAAGCAATGCTGTGATTGCTACTGAGGCTTCATCCACATCAAGTTCATAACCTAATAGCCTTAGCCATCTCATTCTTGGAACTGCTACTTGAATGTAAGTGTAATTAATGTCTACCAGGAAGCATATGTCATTGATATGTTTTTCCACTAGGGAAACCAATATTCTCACTCTTTGTTTCATGGATTTCTTGAAATCCTCAAATAGCTTGTCATTTGGGCTTCAAAGTTGTCACCCATCTGATCAATGTACTCATTGATTTGAGTGATTGTAGTTTTGTTTGGATTCTAGTTCACCTTTCCAATTGATGGAAACTCTTCCAAGACATAAAAGAATATGCACACAAGAACTGAACCAAACTTGCACTAAGCACCTTTTGACCTTCTTATTACTCCTAGGTTCTCATTTATCTGCTAAAGAATTAGTTTTGCTAGATCATATGTATGATCTTTCTTTACATCAACAATAATGCATGGTACATTGTTTAATCTGTTGGATTTGTAAAATTTGTGAGATATCGCTCTCACTACAAAATTTAGAAGAGGATCTATTATAGTATCAATTGTCATACCCTTCTTATTCCACTTAGCCCTTGTATTCCTTTCAATAACTTCTTTAGAATTACTACACAGGGTCTTAGGCCGATCTAGGGTTGGGAAACCCATAACCCTATGTACTATCCTCTTGGTAATCTTAACTGGTCTTGTTTCTAGCCACATACAACCATTGTGTATCCTGCTTAAAACAATTCTTATCCATTTTGTTTTGAAACCTGTAGGGTAATCTAGGGCATGGGTTAAACCCTTCTTCTCAACTATCTGAAACTCATCCTTCAATAATCTATTGTCACACAATTTATCATATGCTTGAAATATCTCAAGGTCACCTACAGTCTCTATCTTGCAGTTGTAACACTTCGTTATATCCTGCACCAAGAAAACCTTGGGTGGAATTATGGACAATGCACTGACAAGGTCATTTTTGTAGGCTACCTTGGGAATGGGTCTAAACTTAGGTTGTTTTACTTCATTACTAACCAGCTAGACCTCATGACTTTCCTTTCCCTTGGGGTTCTTAGAACTAGAAGCCATTATACCGATCTAGGGTTTCAATATATTAAAACTTTAAAAATTGCATTAAATACCTTAGATTGATGAAATTTATGCTGAATCGCTATTGAAATCAGTGCAAAAGGCTTCAAGGTTTCTATTTGATCACTTCTGCACTCTTTTAATCTTTTTTCTGTGTTTGAATGGTGTAAAAATGATCAAAATTTGACCTTATACCTTTCAAAACCTAGCATTAAATGCTTAGTGCATATAGCTGTAAACTTGGCACTTGAAGGTTTCAACATGACTTAGCTTCCATTGGATTTCATTCACTCGATTTCCACTAACATTTCTCAATTCAACATCAACCATAAATTTAGTCGCTATTAGCAACTCAACATCAACTGGAGCTTTACTTGGCATCTAAGGACAATTTGGCAGTATTTGCAAAAACTTCAAATTTTGACTTGGCATCTTTGCTCATACTGATTTTTTCTTTGCAATACTTGTTTATCTTGGGACTGATGCATGATATAACTATGTATATCAATCCCATACACCTATCCTTGTTTAGTTGGATGAGATGTGACCACTTGACCTCTTGGGTGAAGTGATCCCTCCATTTGATGTGCTACACTCATCTTTCTTCTTCCAAGCCTTGTTCATTTGCCCTCTGATGTGTTCTACATCAACCTTCTCTTTTCCTTTGTTGGCTTCTAACTTGGGTGCTTTTGAATTTGTTAGGAAATTCCTACTGATATGACTAGTCTTCAAGCATTTGAAACATGTGGTTTGACTTAACCATTTGCTGTAGTTCCCTCTAAAATGTGTCCTTATGCAATTTTCAAGAATGTGTCCATATTCCTGATAGTAGTGACAGCTATACCTAGTATTATAGTCCCAATTGCAGTGATGTGCATGGTTGTTTCTCCTTGTAGGCTGATTAGGTGTCCACATAGGTTTTGATCTGCACTCAAAAGCTCTATGTCCATATTTCTTGCAGTTGTAGTAGTGACCATCAAATCTTGGTGTCCTTATGGTCTTGGTTCTACATTCATGTGCTTGATGTCCTTTCTTTTTGCACTTATGATAGTAGCTTGCATTCTTAGGCTTATCATGCTGATAGGCATCCTTGCTCCTGCATACATTAGAGGTGTGTCCCTTTTTACCACAGAAATGACAAGTAGGTTTAGTGTTCTTACCTTTGTTACTCCTTTCTTCTGTAGTCTTGGATGATTCTCCTTGTTCTGTGCTGGTGTAACCAAGTCCTGAAGTATCATTACTGTCCCTTGGTGATTTTAGTAACTTCTCAAAGTAATTAATAGCCTCATTGGGTTTGTTGAAGCTTTTTGCTATCTCCTTCTCTCTCCTCAATTCATTCTGCAATTGCTCATTTTGCATTCTCAAGGTGGAGTTCTCAATGTCCTTCATGTTTAGCTCATGATGAGCATTCATCATCTGACTTAAGGTGTCAAGCTGCATGTTTGAGATTCTCTCAAACTCAATTGTCTTTTCCTCTAGTCTATTGGTAAGATTTCTGTTGTCATCTTCTATCATAGCCTTGTCTTCAATGGCTTTCTTCTTCTATTTAGTTAGTTCACAAAGCATTATGGCTTGTGATTCTTGCTCAATTTTAAGAGACCTTATCTCTTCTTCTTGAGCTCTGTTCTTTTCCATTAACTCAGCTATTGCTACATCAAATTCCTTGGAATCTCCATTGGAAAACACTTGTGTGGTGTCAATCTCCTTGTAGTGTGTGTCATTTTCAGCTATGGCAATATCCTTCCTTCTTTTCAAGGATTTTCTCAATTCCTCTCTGGCTTGATCCAAGTTGTGTAGGGCAAGTTGCACATCAATCACCTAATTCTCTATAATCTTCCCAAGTTTGAAGACTTCCATCTTCAGATCTTTTCTCTAAGTTGTTAGGCTTTTCCTTGAGTACCTTGCTCTGATACCAATTGTTGGAATAATCAAATAGGAAGAATACTTCTGAGGGGCAAGGGGGGGGTGTAGGGGAGTGGTGGGGGTGAATCAAAAGTAACTCACTTTTGTCCTTTTTACATCCTTAAAAACACTTAGCTAAAAATAAACATCATGCATGTAACATATCAAATAACCATAGAATAAACTCATGCAAGTAAACACATGACACCAGAATTTGGTAACCCAGAAACCGTCGAAGAATAAGAAGGTAAAATTAGGGTGGGGATGATACCCACAAAATCATTGTAGCAATAATTTTTGACCACTTTTGATGGCCTGCTTTGTGAAAGGCCTACCCTATTAAAGGCTTTACACTGTGTCAATAGTGACCTGGTTAAAGGATTTAAAACACTTTACATGAAGTGTCACCCTGTCAAAGGATTTAGTCACCTCTTCAAAGGATCTACAAAATAACTATTAAGCTAACCTATCATCATAGGAATTTCACTATCTAATATAATTGCTAGAAAGTATTAGAAATCTTTGACCTGATTGCTGAGAATCTTCAATTGCTGATTTCAGGCACTTGGTCTTGCTTGACACATGCATAGTTTTGGCTCACTCAAAATATAAAGTGTTTTGACTTGCTCGACATTAATTATGACTCGACACCTATATATCACTCAGCACCTGTATAATGCTCAGCACCTGAAGTCACTTGACACTTGTTGGAATTTTGGCTCAACACATACTGTAGCTGAGCATATGTAGTGTACTCGACTTCTATGTAGAAAGTGGTTAAGTGTGTTGACACTCAAATATCAAAACCATTCTGAGACCAACAATTTTTTGGATGGAGTCATGTTGGAAGACTTTGATGTTTTAGGAGATGAATGGGTTAGAAAAAGTGGAGGATACAAGATAACCATTACAAGACATGGATTTATCAATTTGATCTTGCTTGAGAGTAGTATCTTCATCACATGAGTTATTAGTGATTTCAATGTCACTTACCTCATCATCAATAAGATCTTTGATTTTATGTTTCAACTTTATGCAATTTGAAGTAATATGCTTATTATGTTGATGATAGGCACAATAGGTCCTTAATAATGAAATTCTGTATGAGGTAGTTTTAAGTAATGTGATGAGGTCATTATTAAGAAGTTTTTCAAAGAAGAATTCATAAGGTTCTAAAAAGGGGGTAATTATCCTCTCCAAGGGATAATTAGGTTCTTCTTGATGCTCTTCAAGTGAATAGGATGTGTCTATGTCTTCATCATTTTGCTCAAAGATAGGTTATTCATGAGAGTGTTCCATATCTATTGATCAAACATTGGGTGGTCATAGTATCCAATTTACATGTTTGAAGGAGATGAAGAATCATAATAAGATAGATGAGGAAATATAGTTCTTAATAAATGTTTGTTTGGTGAGGTCTCTTGTTCTTTTTTCTCTTCTTCAAATTTAGATTTTAATTCTTGTATGTCCTTAATGAGTTAAAGGAAAGTTGGGTCATCTCAACTTGGTTGAGGTTTGGTAGAAAAATATTTGAATATGATTGCTTTAGATTAATTGTCAAGCATGAAGGAGAATACAAGAAGTTGATATGAGAACTAGAGTGTTCTTGATTTCCAAACTAGGTAAGCAAAAAAGTACACCTATCCAAAGTGATTATGTAAATGCAATGATAACTTTCTATGAGATTCCCAAGTTGAGGATAGATGTTCATGGTATGATACTCATGAATAATGAAGAGATAAAGTAAGATAAATTACTGCAAGGTATCCAAACTAAGGGTAGATGTCCAATGTACTATACTTGTAAACAAGAAAAGATAATATAAGATAGAAAATAGATGATAAGAAAATATGTGGACAAGTGATACTATCCAATAAACAAGATTTTATTTGAGTAACTCAAGCTATAATTTTATCAAAAGGTGTTCTTGACCTATTATGGTAGGCCAGAAGAAGAAAAAGACCAATAGCGAGCAAACCTAGACCCATTTTGAGAAAGCTTAAGAAATACATACACAAATAAAAAATTATATGATTAAACTTTGTAAAAAAAGCAATAGAAGGACAAAAAAATAATAGGTCACCAAAAGATAAGTGATAGACATCCCAGAAGTGATATTTCTAGTGAGCTAGGGTGATAAATCACTAGGAAGACTAGCAAGAGACAAAACTTAGTATCATGCGATATATATTAGTATTGTAGGTGACAAAAGAATATGGAAGTGAAAAAGGCCCTAAATATTGACTCAAAATCTTGGTTTGCATTTCTATTTTGATGATTTTGGAATTTTTTATTAGTGTGATAGCATTTAACTCAATAATAACAACAAAATTTATTGTTCAAAAAGCAATTGTTCAAGAAAGATGTGACACAAGATTTAGTTTTCAAATAATATCACAAAGGACAAACCAACCTTTCAAGATACAAGCATATGTGAAGTCTTAAAGGTGTAAGCCCTATGCTAGCATTACGTGTATGTTCAATAGATTTCCATGGGTCTCAACATAAATTGAAGACACATCAAGCAATATCTACCTAAAGGTCATGGATTGCATCAATACCTTTTCCCACAACTCAATGTTCCCTTACCTCACACAAAGTGATATTGGATTTGTCATGGAGTGATTTAGAAAATCCAAAAGAACACATATGGTAAGTCAAATATTGGGGTGATCTAGGTAATCCACTTGGATCAATCCTTGCACAAAGATATTGATGTGGCTAAAATAGGGTGGCCTCTAACCTAGGTTCTTAGTAAGCACTCCATTCATTGAATACCCCTTGGTTCCAATATAAGATTAAGGCCTTGTAACCCAAAGAGTACTTATATGTGATGGTCTCACAAGAAATATTAAGGCCTCAAGGACCCCAAGCAAAAATAAGCAAACCTAATTAGTGATTCCATTATAGTTGCAATCCCTCAAGCATCCTTACTAGATGGATAGAAATACTCTATCCCCTTGAGACTTTGGTCTCTACCAAAGGCTTCTTTATTATGGTGGGTTGGAGCAATTGAGTTCATATTTTCCACTTAGGTCATTCTCGTGAGACTTTTCCCTCAACAATAGGCCCTCTAAATGATCTACACATAAATGGATAACATGTGAAGGTCTAGATTTTTTATTTTCCTAAAAGAGAGAAATAGCATACTCTCCTACTTCACAAGACTCCCAAATATGCCAAGAAAATTTTATCAAGGTTAGTAAAGATCAACCTTTTTCCAACTCACTCTCACTATAGGAGAATGATAAAGGGCTATCAGATGCACAAGAGGAAGCAAGCTTAAGACTTTCTAGGATTGGGGGGAGGATGGATGAGCGGAGTGCTATAAAATGAATCCATGGTAGGGAGATGGATGATGGGATGATAGAGCTGATGCAATAGGATTTCAAAGAGTCCGATTGGCAAAAGATGGGTTTCGAAGATCCCTAGGACTAGGATTGTGGATCTCGAAAGATGAGGCTTGGTGGATTGATTGGATTGGTGGATCCCTAAGACTAGGATTGTGGATCCCTAAAGCTAAGCGTGATGATTGATTCAAAGAGATACGGTTGCACAAGCTGGGGTAGGAGAGACAGATGCTGGAGATGGATGGGGGATAATGGAGATAAAGGGATTCCATTGAAGCTTTTTGAGCGGGGGGATATTTCAAAGAGAAGTACCACCATGTAGTTGAGCACTAGATTTTCTATAGGACTGTTGGTTAATTGCCAAGGTTACCAAGAACATTAAGGCTTTTTCACCAACTATCCAAAGGACTGATGCATTGACTCAAAAAAAACACGCAAGGATTGCCCCAGCATCACACATGATTCCTAAAAGAAGCAGCGTGGAACTGACACTAGGTAACCCACAAGCAGAAAAGAAAAACAAATGAAAGACCTGATCAAGACTTTACGCTCTAATTGTCCCATTCGCAGCATACCATGATATGGAAGATCATGGCAACCTTGAGGAGGGAACAAGGAGATTGCTTGGAAAAGATACTTCAAGACCCAAAAGGGAAGATCCCAAATCAAAAGAAAGTGAAAATCCAAAAGAGAATCGTTTGCCAACGAGATGGGTAGGACGAGGTACTAACAGACCAAGATTAGACATGAGGAAAGCTATATCCTGCAAGGATCTATCAGAGAGCACCTAAGCTGATGGATCTGGATGAGTGATGTGTCTGGCAGGCTGAACTAAGAAGGATAACACTTTGGTGATAGGAGAGCTAGCTAAAGGATGCATTGGAATAGCTAACCAAGGGTTGTGCAATGTGTGCAAGATGTTGATCAAGGATGAACTGACACAAACGCTGGATAGATACAATGGTACTAAGCTAAAGAGGATGTACAAGCTGACGGACCAAGATATGTTACAAATGTACAAGTTTGTTCATGTTCTATTTTTTGTGAGATGGAAATGTTTGTGAAGGATGGGATGTCTATAATAGTTGATAGGTGGATAGGTAGATGGTTTGCGAAAAGCTTAAGGAAAATGGGATTCTTTGTGTGCACGTGATAGGATACAAGCTAGGATACAAGATTATCTACAAGCTAGAATATGGTACAAACTTTGGACAAGATTCAGATATACAAGGTATGGTACAAGATTTACAAGGTATAATACAAGCTTTGGTACAGGATTTTACAAGCTGTACAGGAGGTATTTACAAGCTCGATTAGATTTTGGATATGTGGTTGGAACACCAAGGGAACAAGCAGGTGTTTTATGGGATGGTGGGTGAATGGATGAGGGATAGGATAGTGATAGATAATGGATTAGTCTTTAGTACACAAGGCGCTTGAATTACCAGGTTTTCACAAAGGTACCTATCCAAGGCACTTGAATTGCCAAGTTTTCACCATTGGACGCTTGTTTCTCTTCACTATTTTTTTTTTTTTTTTGTATTTTTCAAAAGCTGGGTATACCAAGGATCTTCAAGCATAGAACTTCTTGAGATGAATGATGTTAGTGGGATCATTCAAGAGTTCTCCTTCTGGTGTAGATAACTGATAGGCTCTGGAGCCAAAGGATGCAGTGACAACATAAGGACCGAGCCATGTGGGTTCAAACTTGCCTTTCTTTTCTCAATCTACTTGGACTTTCATGTTTTCTTTGAGGACCATGTCACCTGGTTGAAAGTGTCATGGAAGCATCTTCTTGTTGAAATTCCTTTTGAGATGAGTTTGATAGACTATGAGATGATCATAAGATTGTTGTTGCTTCTCGTCTAAGAGATCTAGCTGGGTGAGTCGAGCTACTCTGTATTCTTCATCTGATATTTGTCCTTGCAAAGATATGCACAAGGAGGGAAGTTTAACCTCTATAGGTAGTACCGCTTCAGCACCATAGATTAGGGAGTATGGATTTGTGCCTGTGGATGTACCGAAGGAAGTTTGATAGGCCCATAGGGCTGGATTTATTTGTAGGTGCCAATCATAGCCAGAATCATTGACAACTTTCTTTAGGATTTTGAGGAGGGTTTTGTTAGTTGCCTCTGCCTGGCCGTTACCTTGTGGGAAATATGGGCTAGAAAAGTGGTGATGGATGCAGAGGGAAGTGTATAATTCTTCCATGTTGAGATTTTCAAAATTACCTCCGTGGTCAGTGAAGATGGTGGATGGGATGCCGAAGCGGCAAACAATGTGGTACAAGATGAACTTGGAGACCTGAACTCCTGTAGTTGAGGCTAGGGGGACTGCTTCCACCCATTTAGTGAAATAGTCAGTAGCTGTTATTATCCATTTATGTCCATCAGATGAGAGGGGTGTGATAGTTCCAACTAGATCAAGGCCCCAACAAGCCAAAGGCCAAGGTGGTGCAATAGGCTGTAGATCCTGTGCTGGAGCATGCACAAGATTTGCATGCTGCTGACATGGGAGACACTTTCTGACAAAGTCATAGGAGTCTTCTTCAATTGTAGGACAATAGTAGCCTGCTCTAAGGATTTTTCATGCTAGGACAATACCACTCGTGTGGGCACCACAAAGTCCAGAGTGTACTTCCTTTAACACCATCGCGGCCTCGTTTTGGTCTAAACATCGAGAGAGAGTATCGTGATAACCCCGACGATATAGGGTATTGGCTATGATAACATAGCGGGATGATTTTTGGATGAGGTTTTGGCGTTGGGTATGTGTGAGGTGAGGGGATATGATACCATTGTTAAGGTAAGCGTGAATCTCATGGTACCAAGGGGATTGGGGACCAACCAAGATAAAAACACGGTTTGAATCCTCATTCGCATAGGCGGGTGTGAGGAGTTGTTCCACTAAAAAATCATACTGTGTAGCTGCTTGGGGAGTTTCCAAGAGCGAGCCTATAGTAGCCATAACATCTGCTGCTTTTTTTTGTATTCGAGGCACTTGTGTAAATTGAAGCTTTGTAAAATGCTGGGTCAGCTGATCAACTAGCTCTTTGTAGGGTAATAGCTTTTCATCTTTGGTTTGATATTCATTTAGGGTTTGCTTGATGATGAGCTAAGAATCACCAAAGCTTTGTAACTCAGTGATATTCCATTCTACAACTATCTTTTATCCTGCTATGAGGGCCTCATATTCAGCTATATTGTTGGTGCTAGGGAATTGTAGCTTGAAGACTTTTGGAATGTAATCTCCTTGAGGTGTGACCAACAATATTCCTGCCCCTGATCCATGAGATGTGTATGAGCCATCAAAATAAAGTTTCCATGGGGGTTGTTCTTCAATTTGGTAGATATGCTCATCTAGAAATTCTGTGATCAAAGGATATGCATCTATTAGAGGTGCATCAGCTAGGTGATTTGCTATAGCTTGCCCTTTGATTGCCTTTCTATCCACATATTGGATGTCAAATTTGCTAAGGAGCTTAACCCATTTGGCCAAACAGCCTGTAAGTGCTGTTCTGGAGAGCATATACTTGAGGGGATCAATCTTGGAGACTAGTTGGATGGTATGACTTAGCATGTAGTGGCAAAGCTTTTGAGTTGAGAAAACAACTGCCAAACAAGCTTTTTCCATAGGAGTGTAATTGAGTTCGTAACCAACTAGGGTTCTACTGATGTAGTAGATAGCTCTTTCTCTGCTGTAGTCATTGAGTTGTGCTAGAAGTGCCCCTAGAGTAGTAGTTGTTGCTGATATGTACAAAATTAGGGGACGACCAGGAACTGGTGGAACCAAGATAGGGGGATTGATGAGATACTGCTTGAGATGGTCAAAGCTGCACTGACATAAAGGATCCCACTTGAATTTCTCATCTTTCTTCAGTAAATGTGAAAATGGTGTACACTTATCCGCAAGCTGGGAGATGAAGCACCAAACAGATTAGAGCTTTCCTTGAAGAGAGCAAAGCTGTCACAGTGTCTAGGGAGGAGGCATGTCTAAGATAGCCTTGACCTTCTTGGGGTCGATCTCTATACCTTGTTTAGAAACTATGAATCCTAGAAGCTTGCCAGATGTGACCCCAAAGACACATTTCTTGGGATTCAGCATGAGATGATATTTGGCTAACCTATCAAAGACTTTCTCCAGGTCAGCAAGATGATCCATGAAGGTATGAGACTTCACCAAGATATCATCCACATAATCCTCCAAAATGCTATGGATGAGATCATGAAAAATGGCTGTCATAGCTCTTTGATAGGTAGCCCTAACATTCTTTAGGCCAAAAGGCATCATGTTGTAGCAAAAGGTTCCCCAAGGGGTAGTGAATGCTATCTTATGCTGATCCTCTTCTGCAATCTTGATTTGATTATACCCAGAAAATCCATCCATGAGGGACAAAATTTCATATCCAGCTATAAGATCTACAATCATATCTATGTTGGGCAAGGGAAAATCATCTTTTGGACAAGCTTTGTTAAGATCTCTGAAATCAGTGCGGATTCTGATGTCACCAGAAGGCTTAGTGATGGGGACCATGTTAGAGATCCACTCTGAGTAGTCGATAGGTCGGATAACCTTAGCAGCTAACATTCTTTCTAATTTAGCTTTGACCAATAATTCCACCTTGGGGTGCATTTTTCTAAGCTTTTGTCTGACGGGCTTGATCTGTGGATCAACCGCAAGATGATGAACTACAAGCTTTGGATCAAGCCCTGGCATGTCCTGATATGACCATGCAAATTGGCCAATGTTCTCTCTTAAGACCTCAAAGAGGAGATCAAATTGGTCTTGTGATAGGGATGCATCAATGTGAACAAACCTAGGGATCTCTGAAGAATTGATGTTGACTTCCCTAGTATCCTCAATTAGAATAGAAGATATCTCTGGTCGATTATCTTGAGGAGGTAATGCTAAATTCTCATGTTCTGCTTGTGGCTCTGGATTTTCTTGCTGAGGGGTTCTCTTCGCTTCCTTAGCTAGTCCTGGATTCACCTTAGTTCCAGTTTTGGGTGTATTGGAACTAGGTTGGGGATTTTCTCCAAATACCCCTTGGGATCTAGCTTGTAGATATAGGTAGAATCTAGCTTTGTTTTCTTGTGAGGTGTTTCGGCTCCCATGAATCTCAAAAGCACTTCCTCTGATGTGAACTCACCAATGTGTATGACGCTTGGTTGGTCCCAATCTATGAGTTGTGGATGGGCGAGGGGTAGGTCAATGAGGTGGATGGATAGTTCTTGGAGAACAGAGTCTCCAAGGGAGATTTGGTCTAGGATATTGTCGTAGGCTCTCTTTTCAACTTCCTTAGGAATGTCTTTGATTTTGACAAGGTCGCGGTGAATGTTCAAAAAAGTGTGACCATTCTCATTGGTGTCCTCAGTTGTGGATATGCCAAAGCCAAGACCTGACTTCGATTCCCACTTGTGTGCATCGATGGGGCACTGCATGCCTCTTTCTTCTGGTCCTAGACCACCACCTTGATAGTTCTATTTGTCAGTGATGATCTTATGTTCTTGGGGATACTTTTGGTTGAAGTGATCAAGGCGTGCTTGATTTCTTTGAGGTGGATCCTTATGTAACTAATTGTTGATATCTGGAGTGAGCTCCTCATGAAGAGGGATTTTTGAGGATACAAAGGTTGTTGGGCCAAACTGTTTGTATCGAGGAGGTGGAATCTCCTTAGCTTTGTGATATGTCAGTCTTCCATGGGCATGTGGATCAAGTGGGAGTGCCCCGACAGCAAATGCATCTGACAGACTATACTCTCCACAACCTTTGTTATTGATCTTCACGGTAGACAGGGTAGAGGCGAGGATGGTTTCTGGGTCATTACAGGTGTGGGATGAGCTGGCAATGGATGTGCCGATATCAATTCCAGGGCAATGGTTTGTATATGAAGCTTAAACTGCATTGCAGTAAGCAAAGGGTTCTGGATCGGCATGGATGGTTACCTCAGTGCCTTGATTCAAAAATTTGACGCACTAATGGTAAGTGGATGGAACGGCTTTCATGGCATGAATCCATGGGCGATCGAGGAGGATGTTAAATGGTAGGTTTAGATCAATAACATGGCAGAGTGTTTCTTGGATGATTGGCCCAACCTTGATTGGCAGTAAAATAGTTCCTTTTGTGGTTCTTTCCAAGTTGTCATAAGCTTTGATGGTGATAACCTCACTAATGATATCTGCCTTAGTATACCCAACTTGTTTTATGAATTATAGGGTGCAAATATTCAAGGCTGATCCATTATCTATCATTACCCTTTTTACGGAAAAATTGGATACCATGATGGCTATGCGAAGCGGAAGGGTGTGATCTGGCTCGACCACGGGTATGTTGGTGGGTTTGAAAGATAGGGTGCATGAGGAGGATAGGTGTCCAACAAGATTATGAAAATCAGTAGCGTTGATATCTGAAGGGACACAGGATTCTATAAGAGCACTATCAAGGATTTTTTTGTACACAGGACTAGTGCGAAGAAGGTCTAAAATGGAGATTTGGGCTGGCATGTTCCCAAGGTGTTCCAAGATATTGTATTGGCTTTTTGATGGAGCTAATGGTGCTGGTGAAATGGGTGGGCCTGTGATGTTAAATCGGGCTCTTCAAGTGGTGATTGCACACTCATTGTTTGGTCCTTGGATATTGATAACATTGACAGAATGCTCTTTCTTGGATATACAACTTATAAGGCTACCATAGTCTATATAGGATGAAGTGTGGTCATTGTTCTTCCCATGCTGTTGGTTTGGCTGATGGTTGTTGGTGTTGTTGTTGTTGGTTTGGATAGGTGCTTTTCCAGGATTTTGATTGTTGTGAGGAGGAAAAGCATTTTGATAGATCTGTAAACCTGCATTGGGAGAGGTTTGGGCACCAACAATGATTTCCTTCCGATCAATGAGGTCCTGCACATAGTCTTTTAGTTTCATGCATCTGAGGGTAGTGTGACCTCTTACCCTATGAAATTTGCAGTACTCATTGTCCTTGTACCATGTAGCTTTGGATTGGCTTGGGTCAATTTGTTGGGTAGGAGGAAATTTGATGAGGTTTACCTTGACTAATTTCTCAAAAATGACATCTAATGGCTCACTAAGGGGTGTATAGTTTCTAGGTGTAGGTTGGAATCTGGGCTTTTGTCCTGCAGCTACATTGATGGCAATAGCTTGATTGCTAGACCCTTGAAAGTTTGGTCTTGGATTGTGGTTTTGATAGCTGTGGTTATTCTACTGTTGGTAGTTGATAGCTTGCTGATTGTTTGGTTGATAGGGTGGGTTGGACTGGTTGTGATAAGGACCAACAATATTCACATGTCTGGTGTCAGTGATGCCATCTGTTGCAACATGCTTGTTTTTGTTCCAATACCTAGACTTGTCATTGGAATGTGATTGATTTTGGTTGGCTTCCTTGTAAATCTTGGCCACACCATCTTTAATGAGTCCTTGCTCAAGGATCATTCCTTTCTCTTTGATATCTTTGTAGGTCTGCAAACAATTCATGGTCATGTGGTGAGCCAAGCTAGGATGGGCATTATCAATAAACATTTTCACCACATGGCGCTCTGGCAAGGTGCAAGATATGTGGGTGGTAAGGGTTTGCCATCTTTGCAGGTATTTAGCAAGGCTTTCTCCACCTTTTTGCTTAGTGTGGACAAGGTCAACTATTGATAGCTCTGTTTCAACAAGATGGGCATATTGGGCTACGAATGCCTCAGGTAATTCAGCAAAGCTTTTAATTGTTCCATAGGGGATTCTGTAAAACCATTCAAGAGCTGGTCCAGCCAAGCTTTTGGGAAAAAGGCGCAAGAGGAAGACATCATTGTATGCCACGTCCTGGCAGTGCATGTAAAATTCTTTGATATGTGTGACAAGGTCTCCTTTTCCTCTGAATTTGTCAAATTTGGGTACCTCAAAGTGTTTGGGAAATGGTGTCATGGTAATGGCTCTGTCAAATGGGTAAGGACATATATTCTCAAACTTGAATGTCTTCAGATCATTCCCTTCTTGAATGGCTTTCAAAGCTGTCTTCATTTGTTCCTATTTTGAATTGATAGGTGATGGCTGGGGTGCCCCCAATGTAGGAGTTCCTTGAGGTAGGTATGCGCTAGATGGGGCCACTGAATACAGATTGCTGTGAGGGATTTGCTGATAGGGATTATACATTGTTTGGGTAGCTGCATGGTGGATGATGAGTTGTTGAGGGGGAGGTGGCGCATATTGCTGCATGTGTTGCGAGGCTTGCAGTTGATATGGGATTTGAGGTTGGGATTGAGGAACATAAGCTGGCTGTGGGATAAATGAATGGCTTTGTGGAGGTAAGGTGTAAGATGGTTGTGAAGCTTGGGGAAAGGATCGGGGGGCTTGTGGGGTTTGACCAAGGTATGTGGGCTGTGCCCCCATTTGGGATGGTACCTGCAAATAATTGGTGGTTGGCTGGATTGGTGTATTACCTCCTAGAAGTGACATTGAAAAGTAGTTGGTAATAGGAGGTAATGGATTAGTTGGTGGTGGGAATTGAAAGCTAGGAAATGGAATTGATGGGGTTTGATAGCTTGTTGGCTGGATTTGGAAGCTTGGTAGAGTGGTGGTGGGAGCTAGGGTCACTTGAGAGCTTGGCAGAAAATTGGCAGTAGCTGGTGGGGTTTGATAGCTTAGTGGAGTGAAGGTAGTAGCTTGTGGATTTGTGGCTGATGGTATTGAGCTCCCAAGACCTAATGGAAATGATGGGATTGTGCTTTGGGCTATAGTGAACAAGCTGGGGGTGATGAAAGGTTGATTACTTGGCCCCATGGGTGGCATCCCTATTGTATATTGCTGAGGTTGGCCAAAGATGCTAGCATTGATTTGGGAGATGGGTGGATTTGGAAGGCTAGGATGGGGAGCAGTGGCAGCAATAGTGAAGGGGGTGAACAGTGAGGTGTTTTGGGTAACGGGGGTTTGGAGCAGAGCGGTATGAACCAAGGATGGAGTGGTGGTGGCTGGGTTGGCTTGCAGCATGGAGATTTCAACTTGGGTGGATGATGGTATGTTTGGGTCTGTTGGATCATATGGATTGGCTGGAGGCTCTTCTTTTGGCATATATTGAGGATAATTTGGATCATAAGAGCCGATGGGTGGTGGCAGCTGCCCAAAAAATGGGTGAGATGGATCTGATAATGGAGGGGGTCTTCCAAAGTCAAAGGTTCCTACATTGTCCCTTCAAAAATTAGCCATGATTGTCTCTTTTTTCTTGTCTATAATGGCATTTACAAATACTGCATTTCCTGCTTGGTTCATGAAAGCTTCAATGTCAGTAGATGATGGCATAGCTTTCTCTGGGCTGAAGGATGACTGAGTGCTCAAGGGGGGTGAGTCTGTTTGATCCAAATGATAGGGCTCCATTGTTTCTTTCTTCTTGGCTAAGCGAGTGACGGGTGGCATGAAAAATGCTCCTAGGGATGAGATGCAACAAATGCTGGTGGATGCAAAAAGGAGGAAGGCTTTTCTATGGAAATGATTTCCTAGGTTGAGGCAAAGCTATATGACAAAACCTAAGGAGGATTGGGTTGGGAATTCTAACTTCAAAGATATGTTGCCAAAGCACAAAAGGTCTACTTTCCTATGTGCAAGCTTGGTGGTGATTGTGTCAACTTAAGGATAGACTGATGATCCTTTAGGAAGAACATGAGATTGACCACTTGTGGATCCCAACCTTTAGCTCAAGGTGATGAGGGATAACAAGTGACAAAGCTGGATTACCCTAGACAAAGGTCTGTCAAAGGGATAACCTTGGTGAGATTGATGGATTTGGAAGATTTTAGGAATGGCAAACTTTTGGCAAAAGTGACAACAATTTTGAAGGCTTGGATGTGAGGTTTTGATCGCTGGCTAAATGATTTGGTTCTAAATGAGATGAATGAGCTAATAATGCTTAAGGGGATAACCTGAAATGCCTGGCTTTTCTACAAAGATGACTCTAAAGTGAAGCTTTATCCAAGAAGATGTGGAGAAACAAGGGGGTCTAATCATAGAAATCATGCCTAGTTGGTAAGGCATAAGCAGGATTAACTCCTAGATTTTGGCTACATTTGATGGTGCGCTCTAACCAAGCCTCTTGAAGGGCTTCATCAACAGTTTTTTCCTCTACTTTGTGGAGTTTGGCAATTCAAGGACTTGGTGTTAGTTCCTTTCTCTTGGCTGAAAGTTCTTGGTATGCCTGAGATGGCTTGAGTTTAACTTTGTGGAACTTCTGTTTGGGTTTGGGTTGCTCTGACATGAATTCTTGAATCTGCTTGGCTTTAAGAGCCCTATATTATTTTGCTTCAATTTGTTCAACTTCTAGAATAGGCAGTGACTACGCTAAGTGTACCCTAAGCTAGGATTGACCAAGTTTGGCAAACATTCATTCAACAAATAAAAAAGCAAGCAATAGATAGGAACAACCAGATAGAAGTTTTTGATTCTCAGAATGTGATACTTGTGCTGAGGAGTGTGTATGTTCTACAAATATTTCAATCAGTCACTTCAAACACATTAACATCCTAGATGGTTGTCTACAAGGCTAACAGTTGGTTTAGCTAGGGAGTCCTCGATATACCCAAAGGTACGTGAGGCCCAAATCCATAGATGAAACCAAAAATATGTCACACAGCCAAGAGTAGCGGTAACCCACTTCTCCTCTTTCACTTCTCAAGGGTATAAAGTTCCTTGAGGCTTAGCCTGAGTGACAAAAATCTTGATTCCAAGAGAGGTGTCTTTGGATTCACCTCCCGATCTTCATACTCCACCGGAATGCTAGAGTTGAGGTCGTCCCCAGGGGTGATGAAATCCCCAAGCAGGCCTCCTAAAAAGAAACAAGGTTTTGGATCCTAATCTTATGCACCCAAGATGGCCTCGAAAGACGACAAGGGGAGAGAAGACTTGGATGACCTTGCAATAGAAAACATGCTTGTTCTTTTACCAATTGACTCTTATGTGTGCTGATCTAGACTTTGCAAGCACTCATGTTTAAGAGACAAATGTTCAATTCCAACTTGAAGCACCAACAAAACAAAATTGAGCGAAGAATGAATACAAGAAGAAGAGTTAGGGTCAACAAAAAAGTAAACCCGCGCGCCCGGAGGCCCTCCATGTCAAGTATCGATTAATTTCCTTTTAAAGAATTCAAGAGTTGGTGTGATTTTGTTTTAAAACCCAAAGCAAAGATGTGTGAGACTTGATTTATCAAACGCACGCCCGAAGGCCCTCCACGTCAATAGTTGTTCAATTTTAGTGCCCAAACTTGAAGTGTGATTGATTTAATCTAGAGTTTTGATCATTTAAAAATTTTGATAAAGTTAAAGCAAACGTTCAAAGACCAAGTGAGTGAGTTAGATTGTGGAACATTTAACACCTTTTTCAAGTAGAACCATCCCCATAAATGGCACTGAGATTGCAACCAATGGTTGAATTGATGGGTGATTAGAAAAGAGGTGAGTCCAAGGAACTACTCAAATTGATTTTTGCAAATTTGTATTTAACTTAACAAAGTTTCTTAAATGTCCAAAAATCAAACTTTACCTAGATTGCATGTGGAAAAGAGATTTGTTTTGTTCAATTTTAGAAGCTCCAAATGAAGTGTTTGATATTGCAATAATAAATTGATCCTTGGCATTCAAGATTGGATTTGTTGTTTTAATCATGTATTCAAAAAAAATTTGATTTTAACCCATGGCATTCAAGAGCGTGTTTTTTTAGCAACATTCATTCAATAGAAAATGTGTTTAACCATTCAAGTTCATTCCATGAAAAAACCTAAAAAACATGATTAGTCATCCAAAAAGTTGCTCTAACCTGCAATAAGACAAAAAAGAAATTGATTAGTCACCAAAATCTTCAAAAAAGGAAAGCTTAACTATGAGAAATTTTTTAAAACTTTTTTTGCTATTTTTCCTATGCGTAAAAATGATTAAAATGGTCTAAATCCTACGGAACTACTAAAAGTCAAATTTTTATTTATACTCTTTAAAAAAAAAAAAAAAAAACTACAAAGTGCAGAAATAAAGATTTTAAAGCAAAAGTGCAACAGTGACAGGCGAAGATGATAGTTCATCAGGCGCAGACGCCAAATTGCAGAGACGCTGATCTGCAGAGGCGACAGAGGAAGAGGTGGAGATGATAGATTAAGTTGGCAGCGGTGGAGACGATAGTCTAGGTTGCAGAGACGACAGTTTATTTGCTGGTGGCAGCGGAGACGACAATTTGACTGATGGTGACAGCGGAGATGACAGAGTGGATTTTGAATAAGAAAATGGCCAGGTGGAAATGATGGTTAGAGGTAGAGATGACGATAAAAGCCAGGCGGAGATGCTGATCTGCGCAGATGACAAAATTCGCTTTGGAGATGACAGTTTCAGATTTGGAGACGATAGTCAACCAGTCGGAGACGTTGATCTGTAGAGACAACACTGCACAGAATTTGGTTTAAAACACGCGGATTTTCTTCAAAAAAATTTTGGAATTTGATTTTTGAAGCTTTATTTTTTCTCCCTAATGCTTCCTTTAACCTGCAAGAACAAGATTAAACCCTACAACTCACTCAAATGACAAGAAACATTAGATTATTAGCAAAAAATAATATATAGATAGAAATAGGGGATTAAATGATCCATAGTGGGGTCCCACCGGGCATGCCAAAATGTATATGAGAAATATGTTAGCAAGTAATACTAATCTATTAAAAAAAAAAGCATTAACTAGCATATAAACCATAACATAAATGAGAGACTAAAGAGGAAACCCCAATTGGAAATGTGAGCCAAATGAATGGACTCTCCCAATAGGATTTAGCTCCTTTCTTGGTAGATGGGTCTAAGGATTGGGATGTATGCTCAAGGTTCCCAAAAAATAGCTTCAATGGAGATGGAAAATGGCAAATTGGTAGCTTTGTGAGCTCTCAATTTGGCATCATAAGGGTATGGTTGATGGCTTTTGGCTCTCAAAAGGGCATTATAACTTTAGCTCCAAGATTGTGATAAAATGGCTTGGGAGGGGATTCAATTTATAGGCTAAGGGCTTGAGGGATGGAGGGCTAAGATGGAAGGAAAGATGAAAGCTTAAGGAGGGCTAGGATGCACACAAAAGGGACCACATGGATTGTGCTTGTTTAGCACCAATCAGGGAGTGACACATGTCACAAGGTGAGTGGATGGAGGAAAGGGGAAGGATGAGTCAACAAAGGAGGCTCAAAGAATAATATCTTCATAAAGACCCTTCATTATGGCTTGTAAGAGCTTGTAAGAATCTTTATGGCTTTTGTAAGAGCATTCATTGTTGGGTGGTTGGGATATTTTGGAGGGAGTTGAGATTGTTGACTTTCCTTGGCTTAAGAAAGTCTTAAGCTTGTTTAGGGAATGTGACAACATTAGGGGGTGGATTAGGCTTGGGTTTAGGATTAGATTAGGCTTGTTAGAGATTTGAAAGTGGATGGAATTCATGAGGGTGGGTGAGTTAGTGGCTAAGCTTGGTTAGTATGAGTGGATGGGGTGGATTAGGCTAAAAAGAGGGTTTAGGAATAAGTTAGGGGCTTTTAGATTTGAGGGTTTTATTTATCAAATAGATTTATTTAATAAATGGGGATTTTGGAATTTAGATATAAGAATAGGATTTAATTGATAAATAATAGGTTATTTGATTTATCAATTAGGACTATAGATAATTAATTAAATTAATCAACTAGGGGATGGCAAAGGATTAATTAAATAAGAATTTAATTAATGATGCCTTTAGAGATGGCTAAATACGATTACCAAAGCGGTGTAATCAAATTTAGGTGTCTACATTTAGAAAGGGGGCTTATAGTTTTCTAGACCAAAATTGGGTGATTACACTCATCATTTTTAAAAACCTTTTGTCATACTTAATGTAATCTTTTGTTTTGATAAATCTTAGCCATTTCCACTTTATATCTTATTATTATTATTCATGTCTTACTATATTAATTGAAATTAAAATGCTTCTTCAACTTCCATATCATACATTGATTTGTAAAATGGAGTTTTAAACTTTGGGTTACTAACATACCCATTTCTTATAACTCCGCTTAAAATATGTAGTTTGTCTATGACTATTAACGAAACATATCATAGACAATGTATATTCCTAGTTATCACAATCTTAACTTTCTCATCTCTTGAACTTATAATACATCCCTTAGCACAAATTCTTAAATCTTATAAATTATATAATGCCAACCTTTATGTCATAGTTTTTGTTTAATTTGATTATATGTTTGTAATAGTCTTTTCTCACCCAAGTTCTCTAATTCTATAATTTTCTTCAATTATCTCTCTAATTAATTTGTAATCATATTACCATATTCAAACTAAACACTATATATTACTTGACAATGGCATGCTAAAACATGGGTGAACCAAAAATGGAAATTAGTTAAAACTCTATTATTATTTAGTGTGATAAAGTTGTTAATAATGTAGGTATTATTCTATTTCAATTCGTGGTACTACAACTATTATATTTTTTAGGTATTCTATATGGTACTTTGTATAAATATTACCATTTTATTGTGGATAGTTATTGTGAACTTTTGTTTTAGATATTCATAAAATATCACACCTTGTTTTTTATTCATAAACTATTCACCTTGATCATTTAATATTCTTAGTGTATTAGTAAACGTAGTAATTATATTACCACATGTGAACTTAAATGATGCTTTTGTGATACAATATTTTATAGGGACTACTTTAATATGTCTAGTCAAATATTTTAATCCATTATGTTTCATGGTGAAGTGGAAGTGATTAATGAGATGTGTATATATAAGACTTCCACTTTTCACTAACATTCAATACAAGAGAAAGAGGGGCTTCCAAACATAACTCTTAATATAACTCAAACTATATTAGCAAAACCCAAATAAGATAAAGGGATGACAATACTTGGCCCAATTTATACTAAGAAAGTATGCAAGAAAGTCCTATTTTATGCTATGTTAATTAACTTAAGACATGTAATGTGAATGTAATTGAACCAATTGATTGAATGATGAGTAAAATAGATCTATGAGATATATGTATGCAATTAGCCCAAGTAAGATATAGAAATAGGTGTATGATAAGAGATAAAAATAAAGGAGGAAAAATGACCTTAAAATATGCAAGGGAAAATGCTTTTCTATTTTAAAAACCATGAAACTAACACCATGATTGAGATTCTACGGTAAATATGAGATCAAAACAAAAAACCCAAAAAAGCCTAAAAAATCCTAGACCTCCAGGTACAAGTGGACCAAAAGAAAGTCCAAAAATAGGTTTATGAATGATGGACATGTTCCTAGAGAAAAAACTCAAAGTCAACCCATTTTTTTTGAAATCCTACAACTGATACTTTCTTGATTTGAATTTACAACTCTAATACCTATTCCCACACACAAGAAGAGAAAAAGTCTTTTGTTAGGGGGAGGGACTTTCCTTGGTCAATCCCCCATTTAGGGATCAAAATTAAAAGGAAATTAAATTTAAAGAATATAAGGAACCAAGACAAATTTAAATATTCACCTTGCTTGATTGAAATCCTTGTCAATAAGATTTTGACAATGCTTGAATGTTGTAGATGTTGAATCTTCAATGAAGGATGTAGGAAATCTCCACAAATGCAATGGATCTACCAAAAAGAAAATAATGAATTCATGGATGTAAATGTGTACCAAATAAGAATAAGAATATGAATGCCACAATGTAGATCTAATCACTTGATGGTCAATAAAACCCTAGATCTAGAAGTGGAAATGCTCACAAAGGATCCTTGAATCTATAAACACCTTGAATGCTTGACATTTGTTAGGAAAATTGTCTTCTAGAGTGATTGAAATTTCTTCTTAATGTCCTTGTATGATTTATATATGTGAAAATTAGGTGTCTAGGCTTCCATTTAAACTAATTTTTGAGTGTGAAAATAAAGCAAGTTGACGACGTCACCCAATTTTCTAATTTAAGTCCCCAAGACAAAATGAACCCCAATACCAAAAATGATAGATGAAAGAGGAAAAAAAGGAATTGAGTAGGAGAAAAGACCAAATGAGCACAAATCCATCCATGGTCCATAAGATCGCTAAAGAGAAAGAGCTAAAATATCTTAAATGATGAGTGCTTCCATTTTAAGACGTTACACAATAAAAATAAATTTTATATGAGCCTTCTCATTCAAAGAGGTAATTTAAAATTTGTGTCCTATTTCTTAAATGGTGCTACTAGTAATATTTGTTAGAGTGAAATTTCATGTCTTCCATTTGTTTTTCTAACTCATTGACACACATCACAACTCCAATCATATTTGTGGCTATTTTTATAATAATAGACCAAAATAATTCTAATGATAATATATCTATTATAGTTCGTTTTATTACAATATTACCTCCATTTACTCCTTGTGTGTCTCTCAATCTCAACTCTCTATTGTGAAAACTAGATCTTAACCTAGGCATAGCCCCATTATAATAGTAGGTCCAATCATTCAAATTAGATTCTATATGTCGTATAAGTGAAAAAATTGGACCATTAACTTATCTTGTCCATAAAATTGTAGTTTATAGGGAATTATCTTGTACAAAAAAAATAAATTATATTTTTCATTTCACATGACTAGTTATAGAAAATGTGTTTATTATAAAGCATTATAAATTGGTCCATCATCTTTCTATTATATACCCTAGATAGATAATTTGGCCCCTTGTTGGATTTTGCTAATTTTACTAGAAATATGAAATCACTGGAACAATATTGATCATATACAAACTCTCTTGTGTTTGATTTTTTTATTGACTAGATAATTTATGAGTTTATGATTATTAAACAATACAAATATTGTAGCTAATAAATAATTCCTATTTTTTTGAATGTATACACCATAGAGAAAGCTTCTCTTTCTATTGTAGTATAATCCATCTCTACCAAGGATAAATATTTGCTTGTAGAGGTGATTGGGTGATCCATTTTCCCTCTTGCATGAGACAATAATACTCCAATGATTATCCTTTGTACATCTAAATGCATATGAAAATGAAGCTTTTGATTTAGAAATGCTAGAATAGATACACTAAATAACTATTTTTCAAGGTTTTGAATACCTTTTATCACTTTTGTATCCATTACATAGATATCATGATTTATCTTTCATTATTCTTTTATTGGTATTCATATGTCCATTTTGTTCATTTTGAACATCCTTTTAATATCTAGTATGCCCTAGGAATGTCTTGATATCATTAGGAAGCTTAGATAGTGATGGGCTTATTATTATATAAATTTTAAGAGTATCCATCATCATCTTTTCCTTACATATAATATGATCCTATATAGTTCCAAAAGGGGTTGAAATGATACATGTTTTCAAGTTTGAAGTAATTATCAAACTGAACTAGCTCCCTCAAATATCACCCTTAGTGATTGGACATAATATGTTTTTAATCTATAACTATTTAATCATCTGGGTATACCTATATGATTTTATGAATGAAGTCTTGAAAATTATTTATCATTATCCTATTAAATATTGCTAGTATTTTTTTAAGATTAAAAGAAATTATTGTATACATGAAAGTCCTATATTCTATTGTGAGTATTATTTTAGGATGATTCTATTGTAACTATAATGAAGAGGGAATTGGTTACTTAGAAACTTCAAGGAAACCTAGCTTTTGTCTTCACTTGGAACCTTCCAAAGATTCCCACTTTTCAAACCCACCTAAGAGGCTTCTACCTTCCAAGAACTTTCCCTTGCTCACCTACTTGTGACCATCCACATGATCAATTCATCAAAATGTGAGTTTCACCACTCCCTCACCCAAACCTTCACACTACCTAGATACATTCAAGTAACAAACCCCTTACAATTTAGGATATTGTCATCATAGTGGCTGCAAGGCTTGTAGATACAGTCACCACTTCAAAAATATTTCTAATCTACTGACTTGATCCCTTGGACCCTCCATTGGTAACCCTACTCTTCACTTACACAATTTTTCCTATTAGTAGTTTTCCTAGCAATTAGGTCTCCTAATTGAGTATTTTTACTTTATCTTCCAATATTCCTATACAAGGGCCCAAACAAATCATCTTTTCAAAGACCCTTTTCCAAGCTCTACAAGATTCCAAACTCTTGGATCTTGGTCTTATTAACCTTAGGTCTTATCAAAAACATAATTTACCTTATGATTCCTTAGTACAAGATCTAGAGCATATTAAAGAATAAAAAATAAATAATCAATATTGATTTCTTTTAATATCATGAATAACCTATAGTTCTCCTTCATCATACTCCCTTGGGTGAAGAGAACTTAAGTCCCTTAAGTTTACAAATCTTTAAAACTAGTACCATGCGTCTAAACATCTACTCCTATCATCCAAGTGGCCTCAAAATCAAGAAAACCTTCCCATTTGACAATATATTCTTTGTAATTACCCTTCATTGTCTACTTGATCACCTTAGAATCTAGGATGCATTCCAATTGTAAAGGATTTCTTGGAGGTAAATTCTTAACCCAATAACTATCATCTTCAGTATAAATAATATTTGTAGCACAACAAAAGAACCCATAAAAGGAAACAAATGAGAGACATTAAAGATGGGAGAGATACTAAGACTTGATGGAAATTCAATTTCATAAGTATTAACACCAAACTTATGCACAACCCTACATGAACCAATCTTGTTCATGAGAAACTTTGTATGTTGACCATTAGGTAACCTTGCATTCTTCAAGTAGGCCATAACCAAGTCACCCACTTCTCTTCTCTTGAGGTCTGCTATGGTTTTTTAATTGCAACACTTTGTTTAAGAGTAACATTTACCTTGTCACAGATATCCTTCATGGTAGAGGAGAAATATTCTCCTTCAGAACTTCTCATGTCCATTCTATTGAGATCACTCCAAATAAAACCTTGGATGAAATCCATAAACAATATCAAAGGGACTTTTTCAAGTGCTCCTATGAAATGAATCATTATATGCATAATGTGCTTGACTTATCACTAAGCCCCAAGCCAATCCATGTTGTTTGGTAAGAAATTTTAGGATATTCCCCAAAGACCCTTTAAAAAGCTTAGTCTAACCACTAGTTTGATGATGGTAGGCTTATGTGAAAGACAATTGAGTTACCAATTTCTTCCATGAGGTCCTATAGAAGTGACCCACAAATTTGGAGTCCCTATTTGTTACTATGTTGAGAGGTAACCCATGAATTTGGAAATCTTTCTTAGAAGACAATCCTTCTACATGAGATGCATCATATTAAAATTTACATGGCATAACATGAGTCATCTTACTAAACCTATCAAAAATGAAAATAATGCTATTGAATCCCCTTGCGGTCTTAGGGAGTCCTAATAAAAAATCCACATAATGATTTCTTAGGGCCTATTAAGAATAGGGAGAGGTTGATACAAACTTGCATTAGAAGATACACACTTAACCCTCTAGAATATATGATAATGCAAAAAAAATATTCCTTATATTTTTTTATACTTTTTTCCAATAGTAAAACCTTGTAACCTTCTCTAAGGTTTTGTCAAGCTCCAAATACCCACCTAAACTCCCATTCTAATTCTCTTTGATAATGTTCTCCCTCATGGAACACTTAGGTAAACACAACAAGATTCTCTTGAATAAAAATCCTTCTAAAAACATATAATCATAGAAATCAACATAGAAAGTGTTAGAAAAATTCAAACAGACTTCACAGGCCTCCTTGAAATCATTGTCATCTTTATAGAACTCCTTAAGTAAGTCAATAACCATGTTATGCAATTAAACCTCTTATTTGTAAGAACTCTCTCACTTAAGGAATAATTTATCTTATTAGAAGATCATTTCTTATGATTTATGGTGAACATGCATGACTATAGTTTTCCTACCCATTTGATGTGTTTTTGGTTCAACTTCTCTTGTCCATTCAGGAAGCTCAAAGTACAATTATCTATGGAGACTATAATCTTTATGGGAACAAGATAATGTCTCCATTTATTGAGAGCTTGCACTATTGCATAAAGATCCTAGCCATATTTGGAATACTTCTTCTTGGTCTTATTCAACTTTTCTGAAAAGAATACCACAAGATATACTTTATGAGTAAAATTTGTCCTAGTTGCTTGTTTAATATGATCATACTCTACTATGAAGAGTTTATTGAAGTCAAGAAGCATTAACATAGGTAAATTTTCCAGCTTTTTCTTCAAGTACTCAAATTTATAATATTACTTATCTATCTAGGAGAATTTACACTTTATTCCACCTTTAATGGTATCTAGGATTGTTGAACATATATGTATGGATACCTAACAAATTTCCTATAAAATATTTCCAGCCCATGGAAACTTATAACATCACCAATATACCTAGGTATAGGCCAATTAAAAATAGTCTCCTCCTTTGAAATATGCATCTTCAAACATCTATTAGAAATAACAAATTTAAGATAAATCAATTCAATTTTCATGAGCTCACACTTATCTAGATTGTTTATCAACCTTTATTCATGCAACCTCCTCAACACTTTTTCAAGTTTCCTTAGATGTTCCTCCTTAGTCCTGCTAAAAAAGGTATATCATCAAGATCAACAACAACAACTTTTAAAACAAACTCTACCTATACCTCATTTACCAAGCATGTGTAGTTATTATGTACATTGTTAAGGCCAAATGATATAACTAGCCTTTCATAGAGACCCTAATTTGTATTGAAGAAAATTATCCACTTGTTCCCTTTCCCACTCCTTATTTTATGGTAGTCTAATTTTAAGTCTATCTTGAAAAAGTAGAAATATCCTCCTAGTTAGTCCAATAGGTATTCTATCCTAGGCATAAGAAACATATACCTTATATTAATCTTGTTTACGACCCTTGAGTGAGTGCACAATCTCAAATTTTCATATTTTTTGGGTGCAAGTAAAATTGGCAATGTACATGGACTAAATCTTTTTCTAATTCCATATTTTTTTAGTGTAAGTACAATTGGAAATATTGGACACAAGTGATACACTAGTGAGATAGTTGGACACAACCGATGATGAAAAATGTTAAGGAGAGATTGTTGGATAAAAGAGATGCTGATGAAGAACAAGGAATGAACTGAGCTACAAAGTATATGTAGAAGAATTAGATTAGTTTTTATGTTGTCATTGATGTCAAATTTTTGGACTGTACTAATTCATCTAAGTTGCAATCATCTAAAGGATGTGATGTTGGATAAAGACAAGTGAACGACAAAGTATGAAGATGAGATCAAGAAGTGATAATAAGTATGTTGGAAATATGAGAGGAGTAATTGAGAGGGGAGGGGTGAATTAGTTATTAAAAAATAAATCCCAATCCCTTAGATGTTAATTCAAAATATAAATTATGTTGAAACTACTATAACTCAATTAATACACACACACTTGATTAACACTATCAATATGCTGTAACTTGGAAAATAACCACTGTCACTCAACAAATATTGAACATGAAGCTCTTAAGATATTAAGTGTGATTAACCTTAATTAACTTAGTTGCATACACATAAAAGAAATAACATTAACACACAGGACACC
Organism: Cupressus sempervirens; assembly: GCA_028749045.1. Taxonomy (NCBI): domain Eukaryota; kingdom Viridiplantae; phylum Streptophyta; class Pinopsida; order Cupressales; family Cupressaceae; genus Cupressus; species Cupressus sempervirens. The sequence continues at coordinate 662,647,278 of CM053792.1, read as the reverse complement.
AAGATTTAACGTGGAAACCCAATTTGGGAAAAGCCACCAATTGCAACTAGTTACTATTTTTCACTCTTCTGAAGTGAGCCATGTTAGGAGCCAACCCTATTAAAAGTTACAAAATGCACTGTTAGGTGACCCTGTTAGAGGATTTAATAACTTGATTAGGAGTGGACTCATTAGAGGTCTTTAGACACTTCAATCTAGAAATGCCACCTTGTTAGAGGATTTACAAATAGTTGTTAAGCCAAATTTGTTAGGAGATTTGATTCACTTCTATAATGGTTAGAGAGTAACAATGATATGAACTAATTGTTGATGCAAACTTATCTTTTTTGTTTTCATATCTCAATTCTAGCTTCAGTACTTGATCCTTCTTGATTAGATATATGTTTGCATCTTCTCAAGGATATTCTTCTTATCCTTCAAATTTGTTTCTTCTACACATCTTCTTATCTTCCACACACTCTTACACATATTTAATCCTCAACTCTACCTTATATCATATACATTGTCAAGTTAGCTTGAATACAACTTCAAATAATTAATATTCATCTCTTCAGTCGGCTAAAACCAACAAATAAATCTATTAAACTCAATTTTCCAAAACAAGAAAATCCTTTGTTAGTCAACCCTGCTCGGTAGATAATAACATAGAAATGATTTTCTTGTGTTAACCTAGTGAACTCGGTTAACACTGCAACTTCAAAAATTTCTTTTGATAATTGAGTGAGCTTAGTTAACATTGATTCCATCCAAGTTTCCTTTGTTAACAGAGTGAGCTCAGTTAACACTAAACTTTTGTGAACTTCTCTTAAGTGCCCCAGTGAACTTGGTAGACATTGTCTTTTGAAATTGGCAAACACTAGAATGATCAGACAATATAGGAAACTGTCTTCATCACCCAAGTGATCTCAACATACACTGATTGCAAAAGATATGACATTTTGTGTAACATCAAAGACAATACACATTGATCAATTATTTCAACAATCTCCCTCTTTGGCATTGATGGCAACACAACATGTCATAATACAATGAAATTTTATAGAAAAATAAACGTAAGAAAAATATCCTTAGTTTCATTCTGATTCTTATCCACGAGAACTCCCTCTGACTTCATTTTCTCACTCTAACTTTAGTTTCTCCGTTTATTAGCAAAATCTCCAAGTTTATTCTATCTTCAACATCTTCTTCTGATAGCAAACTCTCCCTCTTTGATATCAAACCAAGTTCTCCTTCTTTGACATCTTTCACAAATTCTCCCTTTTTGACATCTTCAAACAAAATTTCTGTGATATGATAGTACACTCTCCCTCTTTGACATCTTATGCCGAAGATAATATATAATTAATATCAATGTACCTAATGTATTGATTCATATGCAATTTTCCCTTTCATTATTGCATCGACTTGACTGATCTTCAATATGCTCTAGTTGATGCATCACTAAAATTCATTTAGTGAGCTTTAGATAGGGGACTAACCCCTAGCTTACCTCTTAGATAAAAAAATACATCCTTAGAAAATAGCTTGGCGAATATATCTGTAATTTGTTCTTTAGTATTCACATATTCCAATCTCACCTCTTTGTCTTGCACCAATTCTCTTAGAAAATGATATTTTATTACAATGTGCTTGGTCTTGGTATGCATCACAAGATTATTTAATATATTAATTGCATTTGTGTTATCACATAAGATAACCACTGGATCCTTGATTTCTACCTTCATACTTGTCAATAGTTGTTTGAACCAAACAATATTAGGACAATTAACTATTGCTACAACATAATCTGCCTTTGTTGTAGACTAAGAGATGCAATTCTACTTCTTGCTTGTCCAAGACACTAGTCTCTTACCAAGAAAGAATGCTCCACCACTTGTGCTCTTCCTGTCATCAATACTTCCTTCTCAATCTACATCACTGAAGGCTTTCAAATCTAAGTTGCCTCCTTTCTTGTACCACAATCCACAATCATCATTATCCTTTAGATACCTCATGATTCTCTTTATTTCCATCATATGATTAACTAAAAATCTTGCCACCATACCAACTACAAGAGCAATATCAACCCTAGTATGTACTACATACTAAAGTTTTCTAATCATAGATCTATATGTGGTCTAATCTACCTGCTTGGAATCATCATTTTTGGAAAGCTTATGTCCAATAGACATAGGTGTTCTAACTAGTCTTGAATACTCCATTCCAAACTTCTTCATGATCACCTTGATATACTTTTATTGAGTAATTTAGATACTATCTTTCTTTTGTTGAATCCGTAGGCCAACAGAGAACTTGATTTCACTAAATATTGACATCTCAAATTCCTTAATCATTTCCTCTAAAAAATATTTTCACAAATCATCATTTCCAATAAACAATGTATCGTCCACAAAGATTTCTGCCAACACAATCTTCTTATTTGGTCCTTCTTTGATGTATAGGCTATTGTTATCATTTGTCCTTTGAAATGAATCTTCATCAAATAGTTATGAAGTCTTTTATACCAAGCTTTGGGAGCTTTTTTGATACCATTTAATGCCTTGTGTAGTTTACAAACCATATCCTTTTTGCTAGGGTCTACAAAACCTTTAGGTTGCTCTATGTAGACTTCTTCTTCTAGAATTCCATTCAAGAATGCAGATTACACAGTCATCTGATATAATTGAAATCCTTTATGTTTAGCATTAGCAAGTAGAGTCCTAACACCTTCCAATCTTGCAATAGGAGAAAAAGTTTCACCATAATCAATACCTTCCTCTTGATAATAACCTTTGTATACTAACCTTGCTTTGTTTCTTGAAACTTCTCCACCTTCATTCAGTCTATTTCTGAACATGCAATTTGTGCTAATTACATTCTTATTCTTGGGTCTAGGAATTGTTGATCAAATAAATAAGATTGACAAATGAGTGTCAAAACACTTAACCATACATGCTGAATACACAATGGGAGCTGAGCTAGAATTTCTTTATGTGTCGAGTCAATGAAAGTGCCGAGAAAACTATAGTTGTTGCCGAGTAGAACACATTTTAGTATATTCTGAGCTATACAAAATTCAACATGTGCCAAGTAGATTAGAAGATAGTGTGTGTTGAGCATTGGAAAGTTAATAAAAGTCGAGTAATTCAGGAATCAGTAGGAGCTGAGTAACATAGGAAACACAGTGGATGTCGAGCAATCTAGAATAGATGGTGTCGAGCATCAGTATTACCTCATGTGCTAAGCAACGCAAGACTAGCATAAGAGTTTGTGCCAATACAAACCAAGATGTAAAACAGTTATGCATGAATCATGATAGTATAAGGAGATAAGATCAAATCCTTCCATTTACCTATGCAATCCTCATGCAGCCAATCAGAAAATTGGAATTGCATGCAGCCAATGGGTGAATTTTAAGGGTTTGAGTGGGAACACTTTATCCAAGGATGCATAATGATCCACTAATCTTTATAAGGGAGTCCTGACACCATTGAAAGAGAGTTGGAGATAAGAAGGAATTGTAGAGTAGGTTGTTACAGAGCTTTGGTATTAAAAAGATTAAGTGGAAAAGACAACAGTTAGACATTCAGTTGATCAGAACAAAGCAAGGGACATGAATGAATATCAGATCTCAGGAGATCAAGATCAGGGAAAGTAGATTAAGTGTCTGTATTCAACAATCAAGGATTGTAAGCTATTAGGTTTATTATACCTAATACTCTTTAGCCATTGTATTAGAAAGGAAACCGTATGTTGATGGGTTAGCTTAACACCTATCTTGTAGATCCTTTAAAAAGGTGATTAAATCCTTTAACAGGGTAACACTTCATGTAAAGTGTTTGTAAATCCTTTAACCAGGTCACTATTGACACAGTGTAAAGCCTTTAACAGGGCAAATCATCAGAAGTGGTTGAAATCAATTGCTGCAATAATTTCATGGGTATCATTCCCACCCCAGTTTTACCTTCTTATTCTTGGAGGGTTTTTGGGTCACCAAAATCTCAAGTGTTATGTGATGATACATGCTTGGTTCACATGATTGTTTAATGTTTATATGCATGCATGACAATTTGATTTATATGTTATTAAGGGTATAAAAGTTGTTAAAAGGCCTAGTACTCCTGATTCACCCCCCCGCCCCCCAATCTCAGAAGATTTCTTCCCATTTAGATATTCCAACAATTGGTATCAAAGCTAAGTTCTCTCAAGGGGAAGCCTAACAGCTTGGAGGAAAAGATTTGAAAATGGAAGTCTTCAAACTTGGGAAGATCATTGAGAACTAGGTGATAGATGTGCATCTTGCTCTACACAAGGTAGAAGAAGCTAGAGAGGAATTGAGAAAATCCTTAAAAAGAAGGAAGGAAATAGCTATAGCTGAAAATGATATTCAATACAAGGAGATTGACACCACACAAGTATTTACCAAAGGAGATTCCAAAGAATTTGAAGCAGTAATAGAAAAATTGATGGAGAAAAATAGAGCTCAAGTAGAAGAGATAAGAACTCTTAAGATAGAGCATGAATCACAAGCCATGATGCTATGTGAAATCACTAAACAAAAGAAAAGAGCAGTTGAGGATAGAGTTATGATGGAAGATGACAAAAGAAATCTTGCAAACAGACTTGAAGAAAAATGCACTGAATTAACAAGAATCTCAAACATGCAGATGGATACACTTGTCCAAATGATGAACCTTCATCATGAACTTAATATGAAAGATATTGAGATTTCTACTTTGAGGATAAAGAATGAATTAAAAAAAGAAAAAGAAATAATAGAGAATCTCAACAAATCAAGTGAAGCCATCAAGAACTTTGAACAGTTGCTGAAATCTCCAAGATTAGCCCATGATACATCAGGACTTGGATACAACAGCACTAAAATTGGAGAATTATCAAAGGGTGGTGAGCAAAGGAGTGACAAAGGTAAGGATTCTAAACCCACTTGTCATTACTGTAATAAAAAGGGGCATACTGCTAATGTTTGCACGAGTAGAAGAATCAATCAGCCAAACACACACAAAAGCAAGAGTTACTGTCACAAGTGCAACATGCAAGGACATATGACACAAGATTACAGGTCTAGAGTTACAAGGACTCAAATATTTGATGGGCATTGTCATAATTGTAAGAAGTATGGACATAGAGCATTTGAATGTAGATCAAAGTCTATGTGGACATCAAATCAACCAGAAAAAACAAAAGGGAATGAAAGTCACTACCATTGGGACTATAACACCAGGTATAGCTGTCATTATTGTCACGAATATGGAAATATACCCTAGAACTGGATAAGAACACATTTCAAAGGAAACTATAAAAGATGCTTGAACCAAACTACTTGCTTCAATTGCTTAAAAATTGGACATGTTAGCAAAAATTGTCCAACAAAGGCCAAGGCACCCAAGATTGAAGAAAATAAGGGCAAAGAAAAGATTGATGTGGAACACATCAGAATAGACATGAAGAAGACATGGCCGAAAAAGGATGGATCAAGTACATCTAATGAAAGGGTCACTTCACCCATTAGGTCAAGTGATCATTTCTCATCCAACTAATCACAAGATAAGCCTATAGGGCTGATACATAAGGAAGTATCACACATCAGCCCTAAACCATGAAGAAGCACTGTAAAGTATAAATTTGCATGAGACAAGATGCTAAGACTAAACTTGAATGATGATGGCGAACTATCTTTAGATGCCGAGTGAAATTGCTTTGGATGTCGAGTTAAGAAGTCAAGAGGAGACTGAGTTATTAATAAAGTATGTAGATGCCATGTCGAGTTGAAAAACCTTTGAAAGTTGAGTGACAAATGTAAGTACAAAAATGCATTTAATGCAAGGGTTTTGTGTCGCTTAAAGGTGAAAATTGATTCATTCTTGAGCCATTCAAACAAAGAGCAATTACTAGGAGCACGACTGAATAATTTTCAAGCTTTCAACCAGTGTTTTGTAGTGATTTAGAATCTACCCAAGCAATCTAAGCATTTATCTAGGTATTTCCTTCAGGTGTCAATTTTTATAGTTTGAGAAGTTTGCTTTAATTGTTAAACCCTAGTTTAGATATAAATGGCATCTAGTTCAAAGACAACCCAAGGGAAAGTGAGCCATGAGATTCAACTTGTCAGCAATGAGGTTAAGCAACCTAAGTTTAGACCTATACCAGAAGTTGCATATAAAAATGATCCCACTGGTGCCCTATCCGCCATCCCTGAAAAAGTTGTTATGGTGCAGGATGTGTGAAAGTGTTATAATTGCAAAATAGAAGCCATAGGAGACTTGGAAATCTTTAATGCCTTTGACAAACTCTGTGATAATGGTATATTGAAAGATGAGTTTTCTATCATAGAGAAGAAGGGTTTAACCAAAGCCCTAGTTTTTCCAATCGCATTCAAAATCGAGTGGATATGCATAATACTCAGCAGAATCCATGATGGATCATTCTGGTTAGAACAAGGACTAGTCAAGATTACCAAGAATATGGTTCATAGGGTTATATGTTTTCCAACCCTAGATCAACCAAAGACATTGAGAATTGAAAAGAAGGAAACAATTGAGAAGAACACAGGTGCAAAATGGAACAATAGAGGCATGACCATAGATACCATAACTAATCCCCTCTTAGACTTTGCTGTAAGGATCATATCACATAAGTTTTATCAATCCAGCAGGCTAAATAGTGTACCCTACATAGCAGTGGATGTGGCATATAAGCTTGTAAAGAAAGACCACACCTATGACCTTACAGAGCTCATGTTGCAACAGATCAATGAAAATCTTGGAGCTATTAGAAAGTCCAAGGGAGCATAATGTAAATTTGGTTCAGTGTTGGTTTGTATGTTCTTCTATGTAATGAAGGAATTCCCTTCATTTGGAAAAATTAACTGGAGTCAGAATAGAACCATTGTTGATCAAATTAATGATTTTATTGCACAAATGGGAGATAGATTTGATGATCAAATGTCTATCTATTTTGATGATTTCAAGAATGCAATGAAGAAAAGAATGAGAATACCAGTTTCACTGGTAGAAAAGCATGTAAATGACATATGTTTTCTTGTTGATATTGATTATACTTACATTCAAGAAGTCCTTCCAAGAATAAGATGGCTTAGAACATTGGGATATGAGCTTGATGTTGACCAAGCTTCTGCAGCCATCATAGCATTACTTGCAGAGGAAATGGAAAAATCTGCAAAGGCATTTGGAACATTTGACATTGTCAAATCAAGAGTTGTTACAGAACTCAAGACAACCATAATAGTGAAGAAAAAGGACATACTGGTAAAGAAGATAAAGAAAAAATTTGGTGTTGGAGAATCAAGTGTAGCAAGTGAAGCAAAAGAGATTAGTGAAGGAGAAGAAGAAGGTGAGCCAGAACAAGGGCCACTTGAATTGTCACAAGGCCAAGGTGAAGACAAAGATGAGAGTGCCAAGGAAGAAGAAACCAAGAAAGAACCCATCAAAGGCAGATTCATCAAAAAGAAGGCAAAGACACCTCCTGCTTCTCAGCCTTCACCAAAGAAAGCTTCTGTGCAAACACCCAAGAAGCCAACAACCAGAGCTACAACAAGGGCTTCTACACAAAGGACCAAAGAGGAAGCCACAAAGAAGAAGAACACAATAAAAAAGGTACATGAAGAGCCAAGGAAAAGGAAAAGATATGTGGCTTAACCTGATATTGATGAAGAAGATTAGATTGAAAAGGTAAGTCATCCTCCTAAATCTTTAGTTGATATATTATGTGAGAATATTATAAATGGAGACTTAAGTGAAATGAAAAAGATTGATTTCAATAAGTTTAGTAGAGAGGAACAAAATAGCATAAAAGAATCAGTCTATGCATTACTGGCATAGTTCAAGTATACACCTCTTGAACTAGATGGACAATTGCCAAGGGAGTTGTTTAAAATTGTAGAAGACAGATGGCATTTCTGTCTAATGATGGAGAAGGAGATGAGGGAATCAACCCTAGCAAGTATACCGCCTGATTTAACCAAAGACTAGATAACTCAAGCAGTCAAAAGGCATAACACTAGGTTTACACCCAAGTATAGGGCATTCTCCATCCTACAAAACAAAATGGAAGAAGTTGTACAGAGAACCACAAGAGTTTGGAAAAACTTGTACAAGAAAACTAAAGATGTCCTTGAAGAGGAGTACAAAGAAGAAGCTATTGCTAATCCAGAGGAAAGAAGGAAGATGAAAGAAGAGAAGACAGAAAAAGAGAAAAAGGTTGAAGAAAAGGAAAACAAAGAAGAAAGAGAGGAGGAAGGAAAAGATGAAGACAAAGGTACTGATGAACAAAAAAGTATGCAAGACACACAACTTTCACCTTCTAGCCCTCCTCACTCTACTACCACATCTGTAGAGATCATAAAGATTAAGGATGTTGTTGACACCTCATGTCAAAACATCAATCAATTAACTGTAGAGGATCTTACTAAGATCCTTGACCAAACAACTCTACAAGCACAATTATTTACAAGCCCCATATTGGTCAGTGTAGATGATCTCCAAAATTTAGTAGATAAAATCAAAGAAGCCAAGGTGTCACCACAAGAGCCACCTCAAATCATTCAAACTACTAGACTTACATTTCTACCACCTCCATCACCACCAAGAATAGCCATTCAAGCTCATTAGGAGCCGAGTGCAAAAATAGAGGAAGTCACAGGTATAATAGTACAGACAGAAAGTATACCTCCAGTAGTAGCGACACAAGAAGAAGAAGCCAAGCAAGAAGAAGAGGATAAAGAAGAAACACAAGATAAAGAGGAGTCTGCAATACAAACTTTGGTTGAATTACCAAAAATAGGAACTCCCACCAAACCTAGTCATAAGCTGAGTACTGAAACAATGACCTTACATCTCACTACACCAAGCTCAAGTTCTACAAGGGTAGCCAAGACCATTCATTATGGCATTCCTGAGCTTGATTAAGAAATTAAAATACCCTATTATGATTCAAGCACTCTAAATGAGGAAAAGATGAATGAAATACAGAGTGCATTGGATAAAAGAAGGAGGCAAGAGGTAATGAGGAAAGACCACAAATACAAGCAAAAAATGAATGAAATCAAAGATATATTCATGGATGCCTTCAGCCTACAACCTCCAGATTCAAGAAAACCAATCCTTGAGAAACTATCTAATATAGTTGACCAAGTGAATAATGAAGACCATGATACAAATGCAAAACTCATGGAATGGTTAGATAAGAAGTTTGAAGGCAAAGTCAACCAGAAGATAGCTAATAACATCATTTTGGGACAGGTTGATCTAGCCAAGAAATTGGATAATGTAAAGATTGTATTAGGGAATATCTTTTCCCTTTATAGTAAACTGTGTGATTTTTCCAGGTTCACACGAGAAATAAACCTAAAAATTTTGAACCTTGAGAGCACATTAAAACTCTCCAGCAAGAAACTACCCTCAAATCCTGCACAGAGTGAAAAGAAATTTGCTCAAACACTTCACACTCAGAGGGAATTAGTTGCATTATTAGCAAAAGAGGCCACTATTAAAGAAAAGCTGATGCAGATACAAGCCTCTATCACTCCTCACTTGGAAATATTACACAAGGAGAAAATGTATGCATAAACAGTCCTGAAGAAAGATCCAAATATTTCTACTCATGAAGGACTTGTTGATCTAGCTGTAGAGGTTGCAATCCAACACAAGTCATTAGATATTGCATTGAATAACTGGGATACAACTCTCAAAATACTCCTTGAGGTAAATAAGACATTTTTGGCCAAGCATGGCATTACCATTTAGAACCCTTTAACATTAGTGTCAAAAAGGGGGAGATAATATTGGAGAGATATATTAAGAGAAGATAAAAAGATAACAAGATTAGAAACAAAGCACATTAGGCACAATGGCACAAGACATCAGAATTCATGACATGACAAGGCATAATCGACTCAGGGGGAGATTGTTGATCAGTTAAGTATTTTTGACACTCATGTCAAAGGGGGAGATTGTTGATCAAATAAATAAGATTGACAAATGAGTGTCAACACACTTAACCATACATGCTAAATACACAATGGGAGCTGAGCTAGAATTTCTTTATGTGCCAAGTCAGTGAAAGTGCCGAGCAAACTATAGTTGTTGCCGAGCAGAACACATTTTAGTACATGCCAAGCTAGTTAATAAGAGCCAAGTAATTCAAGAATCAGTAGGACCTGAGTATAACAGGAAACACAGTGGATGCCGAGCAATCCAGAATAGATGGTGCCAAGCATCAGTATTACCTCATGTGATGAGCAATGCAGGATTAGCATAAGAGTTTGTGCCAATACAAACCAAGATGTAAAACGGTTATGCATGACTCATGATAGGATAAGGAGATAAGATCAAATTCTTCCATTTACCTATGTAATCCCCATGCAGGCAATCAAAAAATTGGAATTGCATGCAGCCAATGGGTGAATTTCAAGGGTTTGAGCGGGAACACTTTATCCAAGGATGCATAATGATCCACTAATCTTTATAAGGGAGTCCTAATGCCATTGAAAGAGAGTTGGAGATAAGAAGGAATTTCAGAGTCTTTTTAAGGTTTTTATAGAGCTTTGGTATTAAAAAGATTAAGTGGAAAAGACAATAGTTAGACATTCAGTTGATCAGAACAAAGCGAGGGACACAAACGAATATTAGATCTCAGGAGATCAAGATCAGGGAAAGTAGATTAAGCGCCTGTATTCAACAATCAAGGATTGTAAGCTATCAGGTTTATTATACCTAATACTCTTTAGCCATTGTATTAGAAAGGAAACCCTATGTTGATAGGTTAGATTAACAACTATCTTGTAGATCCTTTAAAAAGGTGATTAAATCCTTTAACAAGGTAACACTTCATGTAAAGTGTTTGTAAATCCTTTAACCAGGTCACTATTGACACAGTGTAAAGCCTTTAACAGGGCAGGCCTTTAACAGGGAAAACCATCAGAAGTGGTTGAAATCAATTGCTACAGTAATTTCATGGGTATCATCCCCACCCTAGTTTTACCTTCTTATTCTTGGAGGGTTTCTGGGTCACCAAAATCTCAAGTGTTATGTGATGATACATGCTTGTTTCACATGATTGTTTAATGTTTATATGCATGCATGACAATTTGATTCATATGTTATTAAGGGTATAAAAGTTGTTAAAAGGACTAGTACTCCTAATTTAACCCCCCCCCCTCTCAAAAGATTTCTTCCCATTCAGATTCCAATAGGAACAAGAATCTAGGTCTTATTGCTTTCTATCTATTCTATCTCTTCATTCATTTCTTCAATCCATATTTCATTATCCAAAGCATCTTTAACTGTTCTAGGTTTAAATTCAGTAAGAAAACATGTACCTTTCAGTTTGATCCTTGTCTTTGTACCATTTGACTTGTCTCCAATGATCTACTCAGGTGCATGGTGCCTTCTGACATATCTTACTAACACAAGCACTTTGGATTTATAACTTGTTCCACTTGCCTCACCATGATCTTTTGCATCATGCTTGGGTCCCATTTTCTGTGACTCAAGTCCTTTAGATTTAGACTTGGGTTGCACTGGCTATAACTCAGTAGCTTCTAACTGCAACTCAGGTCCTTCAAATTGTGACTCAGGTTGCACTGGCTGCAAGTCAGGTGCTTCTAGAGATTTTGGGGACTTAGGAGGTGAATTCTGCCGACTTCCAATTGGATTAGGCGATGTATTAGGTTCAAAGTGAATAAACTTTCTATAGTCTTCAGGTTCTTTGTTGCTTTCTTCTTCACTCTTTTTCTAAAAACTCATCAATTCTCACATGTGCAATTGCTATGATTTTATGATTAATTAGATTCAATCATTTGTATGCTTTACTTCTATTGGAATATCCTAGAAATATGCCTTCATCACTTTTGACATCAAATTTACCTTTCCTAGTCTCCTTCAAGATATAACATTTGCTACCAAATACTTTGAAGTAACTTACATTAGGTGTGTAGCCATATGATAGTTCATAAGGAGTTTAATTTGAGTCTTTCTTTAGTTGCACCCTATTTAAGGTATGAACTATTGTACTGATTTCTTCCTTCTAGCATTTGATTGCAACATTCTTTTCTATCATTAGGGTTCTTGCACAATCCATGATTGATCTGTTCCTTCTTTCTACTATACCTTTATGTTGTAGTGTACTAGGGGCTAGTACTTGTCTTTTGATTCCTTTCTTAGTGAAAAATTTATTGAATTCATTAGAATTGAATTCTCCTCCTCTGTCTAACCTCAAACACTTCAATTTCTTTAATGCTTCTTTCTCAACTCTAGCTAGATACCATTTGAACTTTTGAAAAGCTTCAAACTTATCTTTCAGATAAATTACTGTCATCATCCTATAATAATCATCAATAAATAAAATAATACTTATCTCCATTGTAGCTCTCTATGCCAATAGATCCACATAGGTCTATATGAACTAGCTCCAAGACTTCTTCAAAATGATAGTATTTGCTTTTGAAACTTGTCTTGCCCATCTTACCAATTTGACAATTTTTGCATAGGCCCATATCAGGTTTTCTCAGACTAGGAAAACCTCTTATTCTTTTATTTTTTCTTATCTTGATCAGGTTATCAAAATTCACATGAGAAAAATTTTTATGCCATAACCAACTTTCTTCTACTTGAGAAATGAAACATGAACTTCACTAAGATCTAGGTAGAATAAGTTACCTTTTGTTTGATTACCAGACCCAACTAGATTTTCTTTTCTATCTAGTATCTTGGCCTTCCCATTCATCAATTCTACCTTGAATCCAATGTTATTCAACTATGCCACACTCAATAGATTATGCTCTAGTCCTTTAACCCAATATGCATTGTCACATCTGATATCATTGGTTAGAGAAATACAACCTTTTCCTTTTATGCAACATGGTTCATTATTTCTAAATCTTACACTTCCACCATCATAGTGTTCCATATGTTCAAATTTTGTTTTATCACCAATCATATGATGAGAAAAACCACTATTAATAATCCATACATCATTTTTTTAACATGAGAAATAAGTGCCATCTTATCATATTCATTATTTGATTCATCTTTTACAACAATGAAAACCATTTCATCATCATCACTACTACCTAAATCTTTAACCATGAAACAAGACTTCTTACCTTTATCCTTGTAGTCCTTATAGTTTTTGAGATCTTTCTTTCCTTTGTACTTGCTATTCTTCTTTTCTTCTTTGTCTTCTATGTTTGGACACCTTGTAGCAATGTGAACAACTTCTTCACAAGAAAAAAAGATTAGAGGAATTTTACCTTTGTACTTTCATTTGCCTTTGGGATATCTTCTTGCAAGAAGGGCTCCAATGACTTCAAAATCACTATCAAAACTATATTCCTCTTCACTTTTAGATTGTTTGTCTTTATACTTTGCATCTTTCTTCTTGAGTGACAACTTGGCTTCATATGCAGACTCAAGATTACTAGATCTAGGAACATAATTATCATAGTTATCTAACTCAAATGCTATCAAAATTCCTACTAGAGCATCCAAAATTTATCTTGTTATTGGGATGAAATCTCATTTCTTGAACATGTAACACTCTAATTGCATATATAAGGGTTCTGAGTACCTTTCTTACAACTATTGCATCAAGAATTTTCCCTCCAGAGGCTTTGATTTCACTTACACAAGCATTGATTCTCTCAACATATTTTGCAATGTTTTCATCTTCTCTCATCTTCATCTAATCAAATTAACCTCTTAAGCTTTCTGCCTTGGATCTTCTTACATTATCATCACCTCCATAGATATCTTTTAGCTTGGTCCACATCTCATGAGTAGTGATACAACCTTTGACTTCATAAAATTCAACATAATTAAGAGTAGATGCAATGTCAATCATCATAATATTATGAATTTTCTTTTCAACAATTTTTTCCATAGTCAATGTTCTAGTAGGAACCTTGTAAAAGGTTGATTGAATGTTTTAAAACTAAATCATTGATGGTTTCCAAATGTAACTTTATAAGTTCCTACCATGCCCTGAAGTTATCTCTATTCAACTTGGGAATATCTCTTCTATAAGACATCCTGCTCTTTAGCTTAGGTCCTTGAAACCTTCTCTGCAAGCACCAAAAGAGCTATGATACCAATTGTTGGAAATATAAGAGGAGTAACTAAGAGGGGAGGGGTGAATCAATTACTACAAAAATAAATCCTAGATCCCTTAGATGTCAGTACAAAACATAAATTATGTTGAAATTTTTGTAACTCGATCAACACACAGGCACTTAATTAACACTATCAATATCTTGTAACTCGACAAGAATTGTGGTAACAACTATTACTCAAAAAATATTGAACATGCATATATTAAGATATTAAGTGTGAATAACCTTAATTAACTTAGTTGCATACACATAAAAGAAATAACATGAACACAAGTGACAACAAGATTTAATGTGGAAACCCAATTTGGGAAAAACCACCAATTGCAACTAGTTACTATTTTTTACTCTTTTGAAGTGAACCCTATTAGGATACAACCCTATTAAAGGTTAAAAAACACACTATTAGGTGTGACCCTGTTAGAGGATTTAATCACCTTGTTAGGAATGGCCTTGTTAGAGGTCTTTAGGCACTTTAATCTAGAAATGCCACCTTGTTAGAGGATTCACAAATAGCTATTAAGCCAACTATTTTAGGAGATTTGATTCAATGCTACAATTCTTAGAGAGTAACAATGATACGACCTTATTGTTGATGCAAAATTATCTCAATTCTGGCTTTAGTACTTGATCCTTCTTGATTAGATATATCTTTGTAGCTCCTCAAGGATATTCTGCTTATCCTTCCAATTCTTTTCTTCTAAGCATCTTCTTATCTTCCACACATTCTTATACATATTCAATCCTCAACTTGACTTTATACTTATATCATAAACATTTTCAAGTCAACTTGAATAAATCTTAGAATAATTAATATTCATCTCTTCAGTCGGCTAGAACCAATAAACAAATCTAGTAAACTCAATTTGTCAAAACAAGAAAATCCTTTGTTAGCCAACCTTGCTTGGTAGATACTAACACAAAAATGATTTTCCTATGTTAACCAAGTGAACTCAATTTAAAATACAACTTCAAAAACTTCCTTTGGTAACCGAGTGAGCTCAGTTAATAATTTTTCTATCCAACTTTCCTTTTTTAACCAAGTGAGCTCAGTTAACACTAAACTTCTGTGAACTTCTCTTAAGTGCCTGAGTGAACTCAGTAAATATTGTCTTCTAAACTTGGAAAATACTGGAATGCTCAAAAAACACAAGAAACTATCTTCATCACTCGAGTGAGCTCAACATACACTGACTAGTAAAGATATGACATTTTGTGTAATATCAAAGACAATATATAATTGATCAGTTGTTTTCAACAAAGTATGTGAACCTAATTAGGCAACTGATGAATCATTCTATGACATTATAATGTTGGTTTTATTGCTTTACATGATTTCATGAAGTGTTGAGATGATGTATAACAAAGTAATTATGGTTGGTAAAGGAAGGAATGAAGTTAGAAAGTGAAAAGATTAAGAATTACTAAGTTACACCAAGCTAAAGATAGTGGTCAATAAATGAAGAGGATGAAAGGTGAAGTAAGTCAAAATAATGCTAATTGAGTATGAGGAAGGTTAATTGATCAAGTATAATGTTAACTGAGTGCAATATTAACTGAGTATTAAGAAGGTCGATGAAGGAAGAGCACAATTTGTTAGAAGGCAAAATAGTTTGTGAAAGATCGAGTAAAGGAAAACATCAAGAAAAGATCTAGACTATTCTATAAGATTCCATGATAAGGAAAAAGATAGTTAGCAAGATCAATAAATGGAATATTTCAACAAAGTTATGATGATGAAGATTCAAAGTATGTTTAGTGAGTGAAGGTGAAGCACAAAGTTCAAGGTTAATTTTTTTCATAAGTGTCTAGATTCAATGTATCTTAGTTGGAAAAGGTAATCTATATATGGAAGGGAGAGACAAGAAGGTAAACATTACCAGTCTAGTTGATAGCCATGTTGATCAGAAGCATTGGAGGAGATTCTATTGAGAAAATAAGAGTGTTAAGTTGAGGAGGATTGAAGTGTTGATGTGATGGATAGTTAGTGAGTAGAGATAATGATAAGAATGGAGATCCAAACAAGAAAAGTGAGTTTCATATTTATTAGATCATTTTAATGTTACATTATAGCCATTGTAGCAGAAAATCTCTTAATCGAGTGGACTTGACATTCTTTTTATTTATAACTCCTTATTGTAGAGTAAAATTCTATTGAATGTTTTAAAGTCCTTTAGAGAGGCCACACATTGAAGGGTGATATAATCTAGATGATCTTTGGTAAACATCCCCTAATAGGGTCACACATAGGAGGGTGCTTGTAACCTTTGATAGGGTTGACCCTAAACCAATCTCACTTCATAAGAGTGAAAATATTTTTGGTGACTAGTTCCTAGTGGTTTTTACCCCAGTCGACTTTCCATTAAAAATCATGGGGTTAATGTGTTCATGGATGTTTTGCATGTTATTTTGTTTTACATTTTAAAATCATTATTATTACTGTAAGTTGGTTAATGAAGTTGATACTTGGTATATGAAGTGAAACTTGTTTGATGCATAAAGTTAATTAAACCTATGTGTTTATTGAGTTTTTTACTAATAAGTTAAAATTACTTTAAGTGTGGTGAATTCTTTAAAATGGATTGTGGATAACTGACTCACCTTGCCCCTTACTCTTAGTTATCTAACAATTGGTATCAAAGCATTAGCGCTTGGAGGAAGAAGTTTGAAAGACTTAAGGTAAGGATCCAAAGAAGTATACAAGAGAGGTACTAAAGTTGAGAAAGGAGGTCTTTCCTGTTGACATTTCAGTCAAGTTTGTTTATTAGTGACACACACACACACACACACAATTATTCAGATGATTAGTAGCTACTAAGCTTATAATATAGCTAACAATGTTAACCAAGTAATTCAAGCTCTATCGAATTCTACAGTTACTATTGAGTTCAAGAAATAACTTTCAGTTTACACTGAGTAGTATCTACCAAGTTGGTGATTATCAATGTAAACTAAGCTTCATAGTGATTACTAAGTTTCTTAGTGCAAACCAAGTTCTCCAGTGCTTACTAAGTTGACAGTTTCAACAATGTGAATCTAGTGTTGACCGAGCTATATAGTGTCAACTGAGTGATTCAGTTTATATGTTGAGTTTCACAGTATTCATTGAGTCACTAGTGCAGACCGAGTTCAGACTACTTGGAAGTGATTAGTATGGATCGAGCTTCTATATCTACCAAGTGCATGATGATGCCAAGAATTGAAAATAGTTGTCGAGTATCAAAACCTCACCGAGTTTGTCTTTGGAACCCAAGTACCTGCAGTTGGGTTGACTTTGTCTATTGTGGTGAAACTTGTATTGTACCTGACTTTGTTGAATTGTAAATTGGATTAGTATATATGTAATGTATTGTATCACATCAAAATTTGATAAGAAGTATATATTGAAGTATAAAAGAGTAGAAGTGCAAAGTAAAAGGCTATAATAATATAAAGAGCAACAAAGATCTATCTATCATAGCAAGGTGATCATTACACAAAGGAATCTCATTCAACAAATCAAGTTATAGATTAGAGATCGACCACTTTTTCATCCCAACAAGTGGAATAGTTAAATCCATTCACAAAGTAGACTTAATAGTCTTTTGTAAATCTCTTTACTGAGAGTTCAAGGAAAAACATTCAATTTGCACTGAGTAGTATCTACCAAGTTGGTGATTATCAGTGTAAACTAAGCTTCATAGTGATTACTGAGTTTCTCAATGCAAACTGAGTTCTCCAGTTCTTACCAAGTTCACAGTTTCAACAATGTGAATCTAGTGTTGATAAAGCTATACAATGTCAACCAAGTGATTTAGTTTATATGTCAAGTTTCACAGTATTCACCAAGTCACTAGTGCAAACCAATTTCAGACTACTTGGAAGTGATTAGTATGGACTAAGCTTCTACATCTATCAAGTGCATGATGATGCTAAGCATTGAAAATGGTTGCCAAGTATCAGAACCTCACTGAGTTTGTCTTCAGAAATCAAGTACCTGTAGTTGGGCTAACTTTGTGTATTATGGTGAAACTTATATTGTAGCTGACTTTGTTGAATTGTAAATTGGATTGGTATATATGTAATGTATTGTATCACATCAAAATTTGATAAGAAGGATATATTGGAGTATAAAAGATTAGAAGTGTGAAGTAAAAGGCTAAAATAGTATAATGAGCAACAAAGATCTATCTATCATAGCAAGGTGATCATTACACTCAAAGGAATCTCATTCAACAAATCAAGTTGCAGATTAGAGATCATCCACTGGTTCATCCTAACAGGTGGAATAGTTAAATCCTTTCACAAGGTAGACTTAACAGTCTTTTGTAAATCTCTTTACCAAGTGAATACTTCATTTTATGTTTGTAAATCCTTTTGCAAGGTAGACCTAGCAGTCTTTATTGCTCCTAATAGGGTAGATCATTAGAAGTGATCATTATAAGCCTTAACATTCCAACTTTATATTGCAGTACTAAAGCTTGTGGGTATCATCCCCACCGCAGTTTTACTTTCTATTTGGAAGGTTTCTAGGTCACCATATTGTGTGTCAAGGTGTTATGAATGTTTTAAATGCTTTTAGTTTTTCATGTATGCAGTTAGATTAGAATACACATGAAGGATTAATTGGTGAATTAAGATTAATTTTTATTGGTTACTAATTCACCTCTCCCCTCTTAGTAACCTAGTCTATCTTATATTTCCAATATTTCCATCATGGAAAAACATAATGATGTTTTACTCATGTAGTACGTGAGACTTTGCATTGTATTATCTAGATAATTAGTACACACCGCCACCCTGGTCCTATGACAATTGTGTAGATGGGAGAAAAACAAGAACACAACTCTTTGTTGATAAATATTGCTCCTTCTTTGAAAGATGATGAATTTGATGATATCAAACATTGTTCTACTTCTAAGAAGATGTGGGACAACTTGATAATTGTACATGGAGGAGATTAAAATGTGCTAAGGGAAAAGGCTAAAAGTTTGAGAGGTAATTTTGATGACATGAAAATGAAATTAGGTGAGAACATTGTGTAATGTAGTAACCAAATCAAGTAATTTGTTAATTCTATTGGATGATATGGATGAGTAATAAGTGATGAAGTTGTGATAAGAAAAGTTCTTAGAACTCTTTTACCTATCCATGCTATTAGAGTTTCTACTATTTGGGAGTTGAGATCTATACTTGGAAATAATATTACTCTTGATGCTTTGGTTGGTGGAGTGACTGCTTTTGAGGTGAATAACTTTGATAATTGTGTAGTGCCTAAGATTGAATTTGCATTTAAGTCATATTTAACTATTGGAAGTTCAAGGAAAGAGAAGAAAAATCATCAAATTAAGAATAATAGTGACTATGAATTAGATGGAAATGATCTAGAAGAGCTTGAAGAATTTCTTGAAAAGAAGCTACCAAGAGGCCAAGGAAAGTATAAAGGTAAACTACCTTTGATTTCTTTAAATGCAAAAAGACTAGTCACATTGCATCTAGATGTCCTAATATAAATATAGATGAAAGGATTAATAATAGAGAGAATAGATACTGAGGAAATAGAGACTACAACTTGACAATGGAAAAAAGGCTTGTTACCTAGCTGCAGAGGAAGACACCAAATATGACACTACTGATAAAGAAGAAGGAAATACATTGTATATATTATAATGAAGGAAGACACTAAAGGAGAATAAAGGTATGAAGTGGGAAAGTTTCTCATTTCTCAAGTAGTTAAGAATAACACATAGATTATTGATAGTGGTTGTAGACTTGTGATATTGGGAAATTTGAAAATCTAGAACATTATGATGATGGATTTGTTAAACTTGGAAATGATGATCCATGCCATATGAAAGGAAAAGGTTCTATTATGTTGAATGAGAAGATTAGATGTGATAATGCATATTGGGTACAAGGACTAAAGTATAAATTTTTGAGTGTGGCTTAGTTGGATAATATAGGTCACCGACTGGAGTTTCAAAACCAAAAGGTGAAGATATATCATGATGCTAGAAATCTAATCAGTACTAGTGAATAATCAAGATGTAATATATTATATCTGGATTCTATTGAAAATATATGTTTGATTGCAAGGAGTGAAGATGCTTAACTATGGCACAAAAGACTATGTCATGTTAATTTTGACAACATAATCAAGGTACGTAGAAAGAAAAGAGTAAGAGGTTTATCGAGCTTGATAAAACTTGATAAAGTGATGTTCAAGAAATGTCAAAATGGGAAAATTACCAAATCAAGTTTCAAAAGTAAGTATTACTCATCAAATGATGAATTGGAATTGGTTCATATCAATTTATGTGGTTCTATGAAAGTGCAAAGATACTATGGTGATAGATATTTTACCTTAATTGTTGATGATTTCTTAAGAACAATGTTTATTATGTTTTTAAAAGAAAAGTGTGATAAGATAAAAATGTTCAAATTGTATAGGGAAAGTGTTGAGAAAGAAATGGGTAAGAAATTGAAATGTTTGAGATTTGATAGAGGAGGTGAATTCATGTTTGATGAGTTTACTAAGTTTTGTAATGAGAATAGAATTAAGAGACAATTGTGTACACCAAGGACACCACAACAAAATGGTATAGGTGAAAGAAGTTACAATTCCATTGTTTATTGTGCTAGAACATTGTTGATAGAGAAAGAAGTTACATAAATTTATTGGAGAGAGGCAATTAGTATTATGGTTTACACACTAAACCTAGTACAATTGAAGAAAGGTACAAACAAGACAACTTATGAAGTATGGTATGGGCATATATTGAATGTAAGTTACTTTAAAATATTTGGAAGTAGGTGTTATATTTTGAAAGATGCTAGAAATGAGAAATTTTATTCTAAAGGTGATGAAGTCATATTATTAGGTTATTCCACTAGGAGCAAGGCTTATAAATATTGGAACAAGGCTTCTAAAAAAATGATTGAAAGTGCAAATATAAGAATTGACAAGTTTGTAGAAAAGAATGATGAAGAAAGCCAAAATGAACCTAGAGATTATAGTAGGTTTTTTTATCTGAGAAACAACCAAAAGTCATTGAGTGACAACAAGCTATACTCAAGCTACAACAACCTGCTACCAAGCAACTTGTTGAGCATCCACTAAGAGAACAAACTATTAGAGAACACTGAACTGAGCTTGTTTTATAAAAGTATGTTAGAAGGAACCATTCATTGGATTAGATAATTAGAGACATAGATGTTAGAGTTGTGACAAAAAGTAAGTTGAGAGATAATACATGCTTGATTTTTGGATTTGAGCCCAAAATAGTTAAGGATGCACTGAAAAATAAAGATTGGATTAATGTTATGAATGAGGAAATTGAGCATATTGAGAAGAAAAACACATGTAAAATATTACTGAGATCAAAAGATAAGAATATGATTGGTACTTAGTGGATTTTTTAGATATAAGTTGAATGCAAATGGAGAAGTAACAAGGAACAAGGCAAGATTAGTCTGCAAGGGATATGCACAAGAAGAAGGAATTGATTATGTAGAAACATTTTCCCTTGTTGCTAGACTAGGAGTGAGGATACTACTTACATATGTTACTTTCAAGGGATTCAAATTTTATCAGATGGATGTCAAGTCTACATTTCTAAATGGAATTATAGAAGAGGGAGTCTACATTGAACAACTTGAAGGTTTTGTGGAGCCAAGTCAAAAGAACATGGTGTGCAAGCTACAAAAAGCTTTATATGGATTGAAGTAAGCACCTTAAGTGTGGTATGAAAGGTTATTTTCATATTTGATGATAATTAGTTTTATTAGAACTAGTGAGAACAATAATCCATACCTAAAAAGTGAATTAGATGATAAGATGCCAATTTCTAGAATATTTGTTGATGACATTATATTTGGAGGACATGAACTGATGTGTAGGACATTTACCGATGAAATGAGGAAAGAGTTTGACATGTCAATGTCTGGGGAGATTAAATGCTTTATTGGATTAAAAGTTCAACAAGTGAAAGATGACATATAAATCACACTATCCAAGTATATCAAATAGATCTTGAAGACATTTGGCATGGAAGACTCAAGACTAGTTGGTACACTGATGGTCACATGGTGTAAAATATAAAAGGAAGATGATACTACCAAGGTAAATGAGATGTTGTACATATATATGATTGGAAATATATAGTATGTTTTCTATAGAAAACCATATATTTCTCATGTTGTAGGAATAGTGGCAAGGTAATATTAAGGAGATATATATGATTGTTGTGAAGAGAATCTTTAGATATCTAAAAGGAATATATGATTATAGTTTATAGTACAAGAAATATAGAGGGTTTTTAGATGAGAGTTTATAATAATTATGATTGGGCTGGAAATATTGATCACAAAATCAGCACTAGTGGTGGAGCTTTCTTTTTAGGAGAAAGTCTTGTGACATGGATAAGCAAGAAACATAGTTATATCTCACAATCCACTGTTGAGGTAAAATATGTAGTTGCTTCTATTAATTGTTCTAATATTGTGTGGATTAAAAAAATATTGAAATGTATGTCAGAGGAAGTGACTAATCCTATAATAATCTATTGTGACTACATAAGTGCTATAAATATTCCAAAGAATCTAGTGATGCATGGAAAGAAAAAGCACATATCTATCAAGTATCACTATTTGAGAGAGAAAGTTCAAGAGAGACAAGTAATATTGGAGCATGTGAAGTCAAAGGAACATATAGAAGATATATTTACAAATCCTTTACCTAAGGATACATTTGAATATCTAAGAGGTAAATTAGGGGTCCTTCCCTTACCTAATGTTCACTAAGAGAATATGCAAGATTGTATCAATTCATGCTTTATTAGAATATCTACTTGTGAGTTGATGCAAGAGTTCAATCTTTAGGAGCATTCCTAAAGTTATGAAGAAGGGAGAAATATGTACTAAAACAAAAGTAATTGGTACATGTAAGGTACAAGGTATAACTACATGGTACAAAAGTTTCTAACTGAAGATTATTGTTACCTTTGGCATTGTTGTCAAAGGGAGAGAGAGTTAAATGATGAAAGATGAAATATACTTATAAAGGGAGAAAGTATTATAGGGAGAGTGAGTTACAAATTGTTGTAAAAGGGAGAGATGAAGTGAGACAAAGAAGCATAATCAAAGGGAGAGAACTATTGTGATTGATGTTGAGATTAAAGGAAGAGATAAATTATTGACAACGTTTCATATTGGATGGTATATTTTATATGTGTTACCATTAAATTCAAAGGGAAATATTGTTGGGCACAACTAATACACTGATGAGACTATTGGACAAAATTGATGATGATAAATGATAAGGAGAGATTGTTGGATATAACAGATGTTGATGAAGAAAAAGATCAAAACTAAGTATAAAGTATATGTAGAAGAATTAGATCTACTATTATATTGTCATTGATGTCATTCATGTAAGTTCCAATCATCTAAAGGATGTAATGTTGGATAAAAGAAAGTGAAAGGAAAAGTATGAAGATGAGATGAAGAAGTAATGATAAGTATGCAAACCTAATTAGGTAACTCATGAATCATTCTATGATAGTATAATTTTGGTTTGATTGTTTTAAATGATTTCATGAAGTGTTTAGATGATGTATAAGCAAGTTATTTTGGTCAGTGAAAGATAGAATGAAGTTAGCAAGTGAAAAGATTAAGAATTAGTAAGTTACACTGAGCTAGAGATAGTGGTTGCTAAATGAAGAGGATGAAGGGTGAAGTAAGTTAGAACAATACTGATTGAGAAAGAGTAATTGAGAAAGTTTAATGTTAACCAAGTGCAATATAAACTGAGTATAGAGAAGTTTGATGAAGGAAGAACATAGTTCTGTAAAAGGCAAAATAGTTTGTGTAGTATTGAGTAAATGATGACATCAACTGAAGATCTAGACTATTCTAGAAGATTCCACAAAAAAGGATAAGGACATTTAGCAAGATAAAAAACTAGAATAATTAAAGAAATATCTGATGATGAATATTTGAAGTGTGTTTAGTGATCGAAGGTGAAGTGCAAGTTCAAGGTTAAAATATTCTCTTAAGTGTCTAGATTCAATGCATATAAGTTGGAAAAGGTAATCAAAAATTTTGGCTAAGAAAAATATCCATGAATGTGATGAAGCAATTTTTTTTTGTCTATATTAGGGAGAGACAATAAGGTAAATGATGCTGGTCAAGTAAATAAACAAGAAGGAGATTCTACTGAGCATATTAGAGTGTGAAGTTAAGGAGGATTGAAGTGTTGATATGATGGTCAATTAGTGAGCAGAGATATTGAGAAAAATGGAGATCTTGTAAGAAAAGTGAGTTGCATATTTATCAGATCATTTCATTATTATATTCTAAACATTGTAGTAGAAATTCTTTTAACCAAGTGGACTTAACAATATTTTAACTTGTAAGTCCTTTTTAGGGTGACATTCCATTGAATGCTCATAAGTCCTTTAGAGAGGCCATTCATTTAAGGATGATAAGGTATAAATGATCTTTGTTAAAATTCCCCTAACATGGTCACACCTAGCAGCGCGCTTGCAACCTTTGACAGGGTTAGCTCTTAATTGAGCTCACTTTTACCTAGTCCTTGGTGGTTTTTATCCTAATTGGGTTTCCACATTAAAAGTCATGGTGTTAATGTATCCATGGATATTTTACATGTTATTTAATTTTACATGCTAAAACTATTATTATTTCTATAAGCCAGTTAATGAAGTTGATAGTCAGTATAGGAGGTATAGGAAGTGAAATATATTTGATGCATAAAGTTGATTAATCTTATGTGTTTACTAAGTTGATTACTGATAAGTTAAACTTGCTATAAGTATGAATAGTGAATTATTTATTATGGCCTATGGATAATTCATTCACCCCCATCTCATTTATCTAACATGCATTGAATATAGACTAAGGCCTTTTCTGATTAATCTTATCTAAAAGATCTTGAACCTATCTTGATATTTCTTCATTTTGGAATGATGCCATTTTTAAAGCAATTTTATTAGGAAGAATGGCATAGCTATGGGATCTATCTAATGGCTTATGTTCCTTATAGGAGGTAGGATATTAAGCATGTCCTCTGCTACTATGTCCTTAGACCTATCCAATGAATTTTGAAACTCTATAGGTATATCCTTCTTCTCACTGCCATGCAATTTGTAATTATCAATGGATTCATAATTAGAGTATACGTCTTATTATTACCATCCTTCATGAGGTCAAAAAAATATTTCCCACTTACCAACATAACACTTGACCCTATGTCCTCATCCTCAACTTGTTCAAGTAGAGATTCCATCTTGTATATTCTCCCATTTTTTGTTATGAGATAGGTATTCATTTCTATGCCATTTTGTACATTTACACCATTCTACCACAAGTATCCTAGTAGTAGATGACAATAATCCATGGGAATAATTTCACACAATACCTTATCTTTATACTATCCTATCTAACAAAAAAACCCAATGTGTTCATCTACCATGCAATTATGTCTCTCATTCACCAAAGAGATCCTATGAGGGCTAACATGAGGTAAAAACATTAGTTTTAATTTATCTACCATCTCAATAGAAATAATGTTTTTAGTAGAGCTAGAGTTTAAAATTACCTTACATAGATTTCCATAGCCCTTGCATTGTGTCTTGAATAAAGTCTTCCTTTAAGGGGGTTCTTGACTTTGTGGTATATTCAACAGGGTCCTCTATATCATCAGGTTTTCTCCCTAAAGGTTTGGTATTGCACTACTAATAGGGAAGTTAACACTCTAATAGTCATAAACTTGGATCAGTTGATTTCTCCTTACTTCTCCATGAAAACTTATGGATTTCTCAGGTTACTTTCTCATATTATGTCCTACTTGGTTATACTTGTAGTATAATCTAGTGAAGACACTAGTACCTCTTCCTAGTCCACCATTTCTACCCCTTTCATTGGGTCTCCTACCTATGTAATCTCCACCTTTGAATCTTGAATCTACATTGTATTCTTGGTGACTTGATTCATCATTCTTGTTTAACCAACTCCTTCCTCCAAAATTCCCCCTTCCTCTGAAGTTTTTTCCACCTCTTCCTCTATTATTTTTCTCACTCTTTCTCCTAAGATTCTCCTCTTCCCTTGATGCTAGTTGGAAACATTCATCCACTATCTTAAGAACCACTAGAATTATCTCATCTTGTATGGTATAAATTTTCCCATTCAAATATTGGGCCACCTTCTCTCTTTCATCCTCATTGTGCTTAGCTCTCATGCTCAAATTTTGAAACTCTTCAATGTAGGAAGTTAGATCTAGGCATTTTTGTTTCAAGTAATGGAACTTCATCATGATCTAAATCTCATAATATGTAGGCATAAAGTTTCCCTTGATAATGGTTACCATCCTATTCCACTTGGTGATTACATTCTTCTCTTGTCTCCCCTTTTCACTCTAAATACAATTCCACCATACCAGGGTAGAACCCTTCAACCCTATCTTTGAAAGTTTGACCTTTTTATTATTATTGTTTATACATCCTTGTATTCAAAATAGTTCTCTAGAGCCTCTTTCCAATTAACTAATTAATCTCCATCTAGCTTCCTATTGAATATGGGAACCTCCATCTATACTTTTGTGCCTTATCTATGTGCTTCCTTTATAACATTCACAAATGTGTTAGGTTTTGTAGGTAATAATTAGGTTGAGGTTATGTTCTTATGCTCCCCTTCCATCTCATCTTTAGAGGTGTTGAGCTTTCATTTTGCACGATGCTTAACGAAAAGAATCCTTATGAACTCCTCTCTTGAAAAGATGATATGGGATCAACTCCAAGGTTCCAAGTGATCTTGCGACGTAGTGGAATCCTCTTAGTTGAAGATAAATGCTTTTGTAGACAAAGAGGCCTTTGTTGGTTCAAACCAATTTCAGATAAGATGATCAATCTGTTTACTGTTTCAAAATTAATCACAAAAAAGATATGTTTTTTGGTGTTTTCTATTTTTAAATGAATGCAACCTAACAATGCAGCTATATGAATTCCTAATTTAACCAAGGGTTAGCAAAGAAAATAATGAAGATAAAGTAATGAGAGATGCAAGAAAATAGCATGAAAGGGAAATTCCAAATGGACATAAACCATGGTAACAACATGTCTGTGAGTTAAATTATTGAAAAGATCGAGTAGGAAACCAATGAAAGTAGGAGTATCACTTCCTCAAATCCACTGATGCAATCGTTAATGGAAACTTAGTAAAACCAAAAGATGTTTCACTTCTTATCAAATTGCAAGGCCACAAAAAGTGTGCTCATGTGAGATGAGAAGCTATGTAGGAATGATAGGGTGATCTCTTCGCCAACTCTCTATGTTAGTGGGATTTGTCAACACGTGGTAAACATTATAACTAAAATATCACACAATCAAATCAATACACCAAAACTATTAGCTCCACTATTATCGCAAACAAGAATCCACAAAAAATAACACACTCCAGAAAGAATAACTACACTCAGAATGAGAACACCAACAACATATATTATTGCATCAAAATAATGGCATGGAATACATGTTACATTCCTCAATTTATAAGGAATCATCTCCTTAATTTGTGTTGAGAGTGGGATATCTCTTAATGCAAATATATGCTTAAAACTAATAAAATAAATCTAATTATGCACAAATTGACTCTCTAAATGGTAATAAAATAGGACTCCACCCTTGTTTATATCAATTAATAGGTGCATGAGCCTTTTCATGTCTTAAAATAAAGAAATAAGTAGTAGATAAGAAGAAGGAAGCTGTAAGAAGATTTGGGAGTCATTGGAAGATCTAAAAATGGAAGCTTGGCCTTCTTTGAGCATTTCTAGGAGATAAACCATTGTTAGAATGCATTTCCATTGCATGGAAAACTCTAAATTTGGAACTGGTAGTTAATTTTTAGTACATCTCTAACTTCGTCAAAATTTCTGGTGCACCTTGTGCACCTGCGTAGTAGGTTCAAAAAATCCAAAATTTTCCCAAGTGTTAAAATTGAATTTCTAGCTTTTGGGTTTTCTTCCCCTTTAGACCAGAGCAATGTTTGGATGTTTTCTCTTGAATTTCTCTATAATCTCCATCACTTGGGAAGCTTTCAATAAATCTAATGGTTCATATTTATGCCTAACTATTTGCCAATAGTTACTGATATCCATTCAAGTTTTTGCAAAATCATCAAGTCTACCATCAAGTCTCAATAGTGCCTCTTCAACCTTAAATGATTGCCTAATATATTCATTAGATGAAGCCTCCTCAAAAGTTCTTCAAAATTTTTCAACCACTACTTGTACTGACTTGAGCTTCATCTTCGACTCATCTTTATAAAAATCAAGGGAAATAGCATCATAATACATATCTGCATCCAAAATTTTCTCTTGAGACTGGCCTTTTAACTTCTGAATATCTTCATGAACTTCTTCCATGACCTTATTTTTGACTACTATCTTCTCAATCCAATCCTCAAGTTTATCAATCTCATCTATTGTATACACTTCTGTGAGTGTCTGATACCTTTGACCTTTTATTGTTTGGAGTGCTTGAAGGTCTTTTCCCCAGTTATGTACCTCATCTATAAGCCCAAAATCCTGGTCTACTATAGATACCGATTTCTCCACATTAGAATGAACATTATGCAATAGGTTCAAATTATCTTGTATTATCTCTACACCCTTCTGCTCAAAATTGTCACGTCATTGTTGACATACTCTCAAAAATGAATTAACTTGGAAAATCCCCTTATCTCTCCTTTCTATTGCCACAGTGAGAGTAACCTCTAGGTGGTCTTGATCCAATGGACCTACAATTCCATGTAGATATCCTCTTAGTAGATCATTTTATTTGCACAACTTTATCAATTCATTCTCATTATCATCAAAATGCTTGAACACCTCTTTGATGCCCATAATGATCATTACTTTAGCTATATCTACTACGGGATTTCCTAATAGGACTTTTGTAATCTAATAGTCCTTAGGAGTCAAATCTTCAATCTCAACATGTGAAGAAGGAATGGCTATGTGAGAAAGTAGGTCTTGATCTCTATTCTTCATTATGAAGGCCAATTGTTGTGCATCACCTATAGGTGGCTTAGGCCTCTTGATGACTTCTACTAGTGCATCCATACTCTCCTCTTCATTTATGTCCAACTATCGATTTTGTTAGACCATATCTTCCCTCTTCAACTAGGCTGGTGTGGTGCCCATAGGAGACAAGTATTTGGTTGAAGAGGAGGTTTTCCCTGTAGGCCCTTTTCCCTTATCACTCCTTTCTAGAGTCTTCTCCTTCTACAAGAGATCTAAATTTGGTGTCCCTAGATCTATAGTATGAAAACTCTTCGCCTCTATATCCTGAGATGTTTGTTGAGGTTCTTCAGGTATCCATCCTTCCTATGATTCTTCACCAGTTGGCCTTTGTTTTGGCTCCTCTTGATACATCTCTCTCTCTCTCTCTCTCACTCACTCTTCTTCAGTGACATGAGGGAGGGAAGTGGCTAATTGTTTGTCCAAAAATGACAAATCTTGAAATGATGGTGGTGAGGTACCCAAAGGTCCTTGTGGTAGAGGTGGCATTTGATTCCAATCCTCTCCCAAAGGTTGGTTCATGAGCATATCTCATATTTTATCACCCACCATTTCAGTCCCTATTGGCATAAAGTTGAAATCAAATATGTTGAAAATATTTGTTCCCTGCCCTTCTTGTTGATCTATCCACTGTTTCTACTCATCGTCTAAAGTTGTAACCTCAATAGGTTGCCTATGAATAGATGGCAACATGATGGTGGAGCTCCTCCTTCTCCCTTCCTAGGAAGCCCTTGCCAAGAGTGTCCTTTGACTCAATGAGAGATTGTCTTCTTCATCTTCTCCATCCTCTTCATCCTCTTTAGGGATGGCCTCAGAGACTAAAGGAATAGGTATTACCTTTCTTTCTTATCTTATCCCTCCTAGTCCTTCTGATAGTAGGTCCAACTCCAGCTTTCTTAGTAGGCGAAGGAGAGGCTTGTTCCTCTTTTGTAGGTGAGATACCTTCTATGCTTCTTGTTTTGGGCTTGTTGTCATTCCTATTCTAGAAGAGGCACTTGTGGAATATCCTAAGTTTGAGATGCTTCTTCATTTTGAGGCTCTTGGTTCTCAGGTGTGTGAGCTACCTCTTGGGCTTGAGCCACCTCTTCTTGTTGAGGTTCTTTAGCTTTGAGTTCAACTTTCTTTGGAGAAGCTCTTTTCCTCTTATTCTTCCCTTTGTTAGCTCTAAAGTACCCAACATCCTTGTCATTTTTATATACCAATTTTGACCTAATTGGAGATTGGGTAGGGAATATTGACACTGCAACTTTTACACCTTTACCCTTTACTGGGAGTGTTGTGGCTTCGAAGGTGATTGTTCAAGGAACTGGGTCTAGCTTAAAGGGCTTCTTAATCTATCTCTTGTGAATTGAATTATGTGTCTTGCCCTATTATTGATATCTACATTCTCTTTCTTGTTAACCTCTACATTCATAATTGGTCTATCAAATATCTTGTCACGATTGTACAAGGGATCTAAGACCTCTTGAGTGTCTTGTTGGACAACCTTTAGTGGGATCTTTATCTTCAAGGTGCTTCTTGACAAATATAGAGTCATCCTACAATGATCTCTAATTTAGATATCATAGTCATCTATCACGTTCATCCAATGATCTTCTAGTGCATCTTCATGAACAAATTGTTTTCCTACCAAAAGTTAAACACTCCCAATATTATCAAAAAATAGAAGAGGAGAGTTATAATCCTCCAAGGGATATTGATCCCATTCTACATCAAAGGTCATGATATCCTATTTCCACTCAACTTCAAATGGACCTATAGTGATGGGCCATACCTAGGTCTTCTTATTCCATTTCCTCAATCTGTCATATGAAGATCTGAGTTGTCTTTCAATCTCTAGTAAAATACACCTATCTGACGGATATCTCAGGAGTTTCTTTTGATTCATAGTTGTACCTGCTACCCTTAGGTAGGTAAATGTCTTTAACTAGATGTAATAGACACCCATCTCTACAATCCTTGCTGTTGCCTCTACTGACATCCTCTTGGCATAATCACCTTCAATGAACTGGATGATTGCAAAACTAAAAGCATCATTCACTATTTTGTATTCTTTTCTCTGATCCAAGAGCTTCTTCTTTACCAATTGGGGATATAACACATAAGGCTAAGAATTAGCATCTTGCATGCTACCCTTCTTATACAACCTTGGATAGTTAGTTGTCCTTGCCACCAGTAAATACACCAAGTATTATGTCATGTAAAACTCGGGGTCAACTTTGACTCATACTAACTGCTCATCTAAAGTTTCACTTAGTATTGTTGTCCAATCAATTGGCATTTTATTTGTTCTGATGGTCTCCAATGAAATGTACCATCCAAATATTCAGGTGCCCAGTTGCTAGCAGACCCATAACCCTCCTCAGAAGCACAATGGAGTATTTGATGTCATCCTTCATGTATCCTCTAGTCATGTCTACCTTGCCTTCTCTTCATCCCACTAGTGTTCTATCAGTCAAGAATGATGATTGTATGATCTCTTTAGCTTCCTTTTAATTTTCCCTATACCATCTTTTGGCTTGATGATAAGTAATTTTCACATATTGATTAGCTCTTGGGAGATGGAAAAATTTCTCAATATTTCACAATCTTAAGTCCAGGACAATCTCCCCTATTATACTCTTCATAACTCTTTCTTCTAACACATAATTCTCCACCAAGGCCATGACAAGCTCTGAAGATTGCTTTAATGTGGGACATGAGGCCACATTAACCAAGCCTAATCAAATAAATGATGAGACCATTGAGGACCTCTCCTTGGGCTTGTTGCAAAGTACTAGGAATGTGTTCCAATCTATATGTCCCAACTCAATGTCTCTAACCTTTGAATGTGCATCCTGAAAGCGTGATTTCTTTGGTGCACCTTGAAACTTGAAAACAACTAGTTTTGGAGCCATCTTCTTTGCAAGTTAGGATGATGAGGAAGCTGTTTTATTTGCACAAAACAAAACACATTAGTCCAGAAGTTGAAATTCAATCCCTACCAAACCCTAATTACTAAACAATCAGACCTAGAACCTTAAACCCTAGAAAAGTTATTCAAAAACCCTCTTTTTAGTTATGATATGCAGTTTAGTGCACCTTGATAAGGTGTGCTAGGTGCACTAAATGAATTTGAAAAGATTATTGAGTGTGTAGTGGTGCACCTACACATGTGTGAACCCTTGTGGAGTGTGTACATGTGCATGTGTGCTATTGCACACATTGCATATGTGCTTTTTCTTAAGGGGGTAAGTTGACTTTGTTAGGTCAAGGGTACAAAAAATGGTGCACACATGCACACCTTGATAAGGTGTGAATGTGCGCACTATGGGGAGGTGTGCACATATGCACCTTTTCCTTAGGTTTTAGGTGAGGTTTAAAATTAGGTTTTAAAATGTAAATAAAGGTGCTCACCTTGGATAGGTGCACATGTACACACCTTAATGTATGTTAACTAAGTGTTGTGTGTAGCTTGAGGATGTTTGGTGCACCTCTATAGGTGTGGAGGTGTGCTTGTAGAGGCTCGAAGGAAGATTATGAGTGAAGGGGGAGCATGATGGCCTAGGGTATTTATAGACCCAAGGACATGCACACCCTTTAGCTGTGCGCATCTATGCATGTGCATAGGTGTGCACCTCCAAAGGGAAGTGCATGCGCACTAGTGCATTTAGTGCACTAGCATACCTTGACAAGGTACTCATGTGCACTAGGTGCACTAGTGCACTCCTTTAATCAGAATCACCTTGATTTTCAATTTCCTCCAAATTTGACACATGGGTTTTTCAGGCAGAGGACTAGATAAAACTTGGACTCTAGGTAGAGCCCTAAATATAACTCAAACCCCAGACTAGGGGTCTGAAAAATAAAAGAATTTACTAGGGGGTCCCCATTTCTAGGAGAAATGGGGCATGTGTTGTAAAACCACAACAAGAGGCTTCAGCATCACTTCTCTCTTGAATTTCTTTATTCTTTAGTCTCTTCATCATCTTTTTAAAATTTAGCCTCCCATATCTCTTCCATTATCTAATCCATCTCCTCAAGGTATTGAGGTTTGACCCCTTTATGAGGCATCATGTAAGCCTCTTCTTGGTTCTCTTCTTCTGATGTACACCACAACCAATACCAAAAATTATCTTTGATACCAATATGATGTAGAGGGAATTGGTTATTTAGAAACTTCAAAAACCTAGGTTTTGCCTTCACTTGGAACCTTCCAAAGAATCCAATTCTTCAAGCATACCCAAGAGGCTTCTACCTTGGATGAAATTTCCATGGCTCACCTTATTTTGACCATCAACATGAGAAATTCATCAACATATGAGTTTTACCACTCACTCAGCCAAACCTTCACACTACCAAGGCACATTCAAGTAATCGACCTCTTGCAATTTAGGATCTTTTCATCATAGTGGCTACAAGGCTTGTAGATATGTTGACCACTTCAAAATAAATTCTAATCCACCAAATTTATCTCTTAGATCCATCATTGACAACCATACACTTCACTTGCACAATTTGACTTATTAATAACCTTCCTAACAATTAGGTCTCCTAATCATACATTTTGAATTTATCTTCCAATACTCCTATCCAATATTTTTGAATACCCCTTTCCAAGCTTTAAAAGATTCAAAACTTTTGGATCTAGGTTCTTTCCCAAGGTTTTCCAATCTGATACCCACCTATAGACCTAATAACTCTCATAAGGGGACTTTTACAAGGCAAACCCCTAATCTATGCTTGTTCTTGACTCCAAACCACTAATTTTCTTTTTGTATACCATCAAAAGCATATAATCCAGTAGTAGTTTGCTACCAACATCTCACAACCATATACTATACCCTAATCTATAGTCATATGTGGCTAGTCACATAGGGATGCCTAACCTAGTGCGATTCTTTCACTATGGAATTCTTGTGCACTTAATCCAAAAACTTTATTAGTACATGGAAACCATTCATTTTACCAAAGACAAGAATTTTCTAATAGTAGAATGAAGAGATGTATCACATTTTGTGTCAAAACCCTAGTTGATTAGGGTTTCAAATATGTTATCAGTAAATGTGTGGATCACTCTCTTTAGTGCTCCAAATTACATAAGACCAAAACCAAAAAAAAAGATAATTCATTCCTTAACATTCACAACTAGTTTTAGACTTCTGCCAGTCATTACTCGATCATGCAATATTATGAAAGTAGGAAAAATACAAAAAAATGTATAAGACCAAAAGAACATTTTATTCCAAATCTTCATCAAATCATCCTCTTATATCACCATTTGACCATATATGTCATATAACACCTTCCTCGACCAATTCCAGCTAACCCAACTATTTTTTGAATTAGTTGGCTATTGGAATTCAAAATTAATCAAAATGTTGGCAATGTTGCTATGTAACTTAACCATTACAATAGGACCCTTGTGATCCATAAACACAAGAAATCACCATTTACGCCATTTTTTTGATATTAGATTGGTTTTGACAAGTGAGTGTCAACACACTTAAGTTACTTACTTAGTTCATACCGAACAAGTAGTACATGCCAAGTCATAGTGAGTGCCGAGCCACTCATGTGCCAAGTCACTCAAGTGCCAAGTAGATAGTATTTGCCACATGATTCAGGTGCAGAGTAAACAATGGATGTCAAGCATTATAGATGTCGAGTCACAATATAAAGATTAGTGCATGCCAAGCATCAAAGACTTTAGATGTTGAGTGAAATAGTTTTGACATATTTGTTTGTAAAGGCACAAACAACTATGTAAACCATTTTTGAGCCGACTTAAGGATGAATTATGATATTTTGGAGATAAGAAAGAATCTCTAGTTAGATTCCCTATGCAATTACATGTAGCCAATCAGAAAATAGGAAGGATTAAGTGGCAAAATGGATGAATCTTAACTGTAGATTCATACCTAACCCTAAGTCACCAAAGTCTTCTTAAAGAGGAAAAACCCTAAACTTTCTATGAATGCTAAAGGAGTGAAGAGAATAGTTTACACAAACAAATAGAGCATTCATTGTGGCTTAGAAGTTATGAAGTGAGATTGTATTATAGAATTATTTAGAGCATAATAGAGGAAATAAAAGGATACAAAAAAGAGACATCTGATCAAGAAGGATCAAAGATACATCAGTTTAGAGGTGATCTATTATTAGGCAAGCAAGTGCTAACCACAGGATCAATGCTGAGAGATTCTAATAGGTGATTTTAGTCAAAATCTCTTAACATAGTAGTCCTAATAGGCTATATGAAATCCTAAAATAGGGTGCTTACTTAGTTAAGAGTTAAAGTCCTTTAACTAGGCACACTTCTAATAGGGTGTTGAAATCCTCTAACAAAGTGAGACCTGATAGTCTTTGCAAGCCTTTAACAGGGTAGACCTTTCACAAGGTAGATCATGTTTCATGGTAAAAACATTGTAACCTTCATTGGATACACTTTATTGATGTAGTAGTGAAGATTTGTGGGTGTCAACCCCACCCCAGTTTTACCTTCTCATTAGAGGGTTTCTAGGTAATCATATTTGGTGTCATGTGTGTGTGATTGCTTATATGTTACATGCTTTACATGTCATTTTTGTTTATTCATTGAATTCATGAGATGTATGTGTGGTGAAAGTTTTATGGGTCCCACTGTAAACTACTGATTCACCCCCCCTCTTAGAAGTTTATCTTTCTTATTATAATTCCAACAATTGGTATTAGAGCCTTGTTCTTTGAAAGAGAAGCTTTACAACTTTGAGGAAAGATCTTGAAATGGAAGTATACAAGTTGGGAAAGATTATTGAAAATTAGGAAATTGAGATACAACTCATTCTACATCAACTAGATGAAGCAAGAGAAGAACTAAAGAAGTCCTTGAAGAGAATGAAAGAAATTGCTATTGCAAATAATGACACACAATACAAAGAGATTGACACTACCTAGCTATTTTCCAATGGTGACTCCAATGAATTTGATGTAGGAATTGTAGATCTCATGGAAAAGAATAGAATCCAAGCTGAGGAAATCAAAAATCTCAAGTTAGACCAAGAATCACAAGCCACATTGCTATGTGAGGTGACTGAACAAAAGAAGAAAGCTATGGAAGACAAAGCCATGATTGAAGAAGACAAAAGATCTCTAAGAAATAGATTGGAAGAGAAGTCAACAGAGCTAACCAAGATTTCCAACATGCAATTGGATACTCTAAGTCAAATGATGGATGCCAACTATGAATTGAATGTCAAGTACATTGAGATAACTACATTGAAATTGTAGAATGAGCAATTGTAGAGTGATCTAAAGAGAGAAAAGGAATCTGCTAAAAGTTTCAACAAGCCAAATGAAGCCATCAAATAATTTGAGCAATTATTGAGATCCTCTAGATCCAATAATGACACATGTGGACTAGGATACACAAGTAATGAAGAAGGAGAATCATCCAAAAGTGCAGAATAAAGGAACAAAAAAGGTAAGAACTCCAAACCTACTCATCATAATTGTGGTAAGAAAGGACATACTGCTAATGTATGTAGGAGCAAGACTACAAATTAGAATATCAAGCCTAAGCACATGGTCCACTACCAAAAGAGTAAAAAGCAAGATCATCAAGCACATGAATGCAGAACCAAGACCATGAATACACAAGGATTTGAAGGATATTGCTATAACTGTAAGAAGTATGGACATAGAGCTTTTGAGTGTAGATCCAAACCTATGTCATCAAATAGGAAAACAAAGGTAAGGAACAATGGAAGCTCTTATAACTGGGATTATAATACAAGGTATAGCTGTCACTATTGTCAAGAGTATGGACATGTTCCTAATAATTGTATTAGGAAAAACTTCAGAGGTAACTACCAAAGGTGGTTAAGCCAAACCACATGTTTCAACTGTTTGAAGACTAGTCACATCAGTAGATATTGTCCAACAAGGTCAAAGGCACCAAGTTATGAATTTGATAAAGACAAATGGAAGGCAGATGTTGAACACATTAGAGATGAGATGAACAAGACATCGAAAAAGAAAAAGGATTATTGCAACACATCAAATGGAGAAGGGATCACTTCACCCAATGGGTTAGGTGATCACACATCATCAAACTAGGCAATCATGAGGTATGTGGGACTGATACCTAAAGGCTCATCATACATCAGTTCCAAAAGGATTTAGTACTAAAAATATTACATTAGCATAAACAAAGATGCAAGATGTTGTTAGAAATCTAAGATAAACCTTTAAATTTTTCATGTTACCACCAAAAATGAAAAGTTTCCCATATGTGCCAAGTGGAATGCTAGAAGATGCTGAGCTAACAGACTTGCTAAGTTGATGTCAAGCTCATAATGGTTGCTGAGTGATGGAAATGTTAATGGTTGTTGAGTGAGCCTGAAACTAGTTTATGCTAAGCTTATAGCTGTGTAAGCACTCAACATTTATTGCAAGGTTTTCAAAGGGTATTTGATCATTTTTTAGCTTATTTCACATCATTTCCAATTCAAGAAAGAGCAAGAAAATAAAAAGGGGATCTGGAAATCCATCCAAAGTAGTTGCAGAAGATTTTAGCAGCAATCCTACATCATTTTGTTAGATTTCATAAGGTATTTATCAAGAGCCAAGCTACACAGTTTAAAATTTGGTAAACCCTAGTTTCTCATTATAGCATCAAGTTCAAAGAATATAGAAGGAAAGGAAGTTTTGAACATTCAATTAGTAAGTAATGAAGTCAAACAACCCATTTGAAAAGCTATTCCTAATATTTCTTATAAGCAAGACCCTTTTGGTGCATTGTCAATGATTCTACCGAATGTTTTAATGGTACAAGATGCAAGAAAATGCTAAAATTGTAAGATAGGAAGCATTGGTGATATGAAGATTAGGGAAGCATATAACAGACTCTGTGATCATGGTGTTTTGAATGAAAAATTCAAAATTTTTGAAAGAAAGAGATTAACATGAGCCCTAGATTTTTTGAATGTATTCAAGATAGAATGGATTAGGATAGTGCTTAGCTGAATTCATGATGGTTCACTATGGCTGGACAATGGATCTATCAAGATAACTAAAGGGATAATTCATAGGGTTACTAGTTACCCAACCCTTGATCAGCCTAAGACATTGAGAAGTGACACAAAGGAGGTAATTGAGAAAAATACTGGAGTTGTATGGAACAAGAGATGCATGACAATTGACACAATCACTGATCCTTTGATAGACTTTGCTGTAAGGGTTATATCACACAAGTTCTATTAATATAGTAGATTAAATAGTGTGCCCTATATAGCTATGGATGTTGGATACAAGATTGTTAAGAAAGATCATAAATATGATCTAGTAGAGCTACAATTGCAACAATTGATCGAGAACCTTGTAGTAATCAGAAAGACAAAGAGTGCACAATGCAAATTTGGTTCCATATTAATATGCATATTTTTTTATGTGCAAATCACCTTTCCAACATTTGGAATAGTTACTTGGAAAACCAGTAGGTTAGTAGCAGTGTAGATTGGTGACTACATTGGACAGTTAGGTGAGAACTTTGAATTTGTAATGACTAGCTACTTTGAAAGCTTCAAGCAGTCAATGAAGAAAAGGTTCAGAATACTAGTGTCACTAGTAGAGAAATAGTATGATGATGTATGTTTTCTTGTGG
Organism: Cupressus sempervirens; assembly: GCA_028749045.1. Classification (NCBI taxonomy): domain Eukaryota; kingdom Viridiplantae; phylum Streptophyta; class Pinopsida; order Cupressales; family Cupressaceae; genus Cupressus; species Cupressus sempervirens. Next base: position 662,608,461 of record CM053792.1, on the reverse strand, counting down.
ATGCTGAATACACTTTTGTACAAGCTACTAGTCAAGGGTGAGATGGTTGAGACCCTTAGGTTATGAAATAAATGTGGATGAAGCCTATGCAACCATCACTACTTTACTATTAGAAGAGGTAGATAAAAGTGCAAAGATATTTGTAAATTATGAAATAGTTAAATCCAAAATCACAATGGAACTAAAGACTGCCTCCTCCATGAAGAAAAAGGAGAAGCTAGTGAAGAAGTTGAAAGCTAAATTTGAGAGGGTGCTGAGGAGGAAGAAGAAGAAGAAGAAGAAGAGGATGAAGAGGAAGAAGAAACCCAAGCACAAGCACCTCTTGCATTAACACAAGGCATGTGAGAAGATCAGGAAGAGGAGGAAACTAAAAGTGCCAAGGGAGAAGAATCCAAGGAAGCACCTACTCTTGCCAAGCCAAGGAAGAGGAAGGCTAAGGTCCAACTAGTGACTACATCTAAAAAATTAGCTAAGCTAAGTCAGCCCAAGCCCACTGTACCTACTACAAGGGCTAAGACATGTGCAATAGCTCAAAATGCTAAGGAGTAGACCAAACAACCAAAATAAAAAGGTCAAGTGCCAAAAATACCAAGAAGGAAATATGTTGCACAAACTAAGTTTGATGAAGAGAAAATAGAGTTAGATGACATCAACCAATTTAAGGTGGTGAGTCATAATTCTCTTTCAGACCTTGAAAATTTATGTGAAAATGAATGATTTACACATGTTGATTTTGATAATTTTATTAAAGTAGAGAAAAATCAAGTGGAAGAAGCCATATATGCCATGATGGAAAAATTCAAGACAACTCCACCAGAGATTGCCAACTTAATGCCAGAGAGTTTATATGACATAGTTGAGAAAAAATGACACTATTGTCTGAACTTGGAAAGACAAATTAGGGAGACCGCTTTGGCCCAAGTGATGCATGAACTAACTAAGGCAAAAATTTCAAAGACTATAAAGAAATGTGTAGTTAGGTTCACATTTAAATACAAAGCCTTTAGCATTTTGCAAAATAATATTGAGGATATTGTTAGAAAGTTCACACAGATATGGAAACTCACTTATGGGTTGACTACAATAAAAGAATAAGAACCTGAACCCATTGAAGTGAAGGATGATGAAGACGATGATGATCATAATGACATTATTGAGGGAGGAACAAAAATGAACATAGATGACAAAGCAACAGCTGAGCCAGAGTAGCAACAAGAAGAATAGAGTGTGCAAAACACACAATTGCCAAGTGTCAGTCCTCAACATGACACAAGTGAAACTATTGAAACAATCACAGTCAAGGATTTTTTTGATATATCAGCTCAGAACATCAATCCACTTACAGAGGATGATTTGAAGAAGATACTTGATCAAAATACATTGTAGGCATAATTATGTGCTAATCCTATTTTGGTCAGTATGGATGAGCTACAAAAATATGACTGATACTGCAAGGGAAAAGGTGAATCCACAAGAACCACCTTCTATTATCCCTCCAGTTACTAATGTACAACCTATGGTCCAAATACTAGAAGATACAACTGCCAAGGTTGATATAGTAGAAAAGAACAGAGTGAAAACACAAGTTACTACTGTAGAACAAAAAGAAGTAGGTTAGATAGACCTATCTGCACCTACTACACAAGATCAAGGTGCAAGTCAAGTTATTCTGACAAAATAGGGCAAGCCTGAAGAGACAGAGCAGGCATCCAGAATGAAGGACCAAAAAACCATTCAACCCATGGTAAATTTACTAGCATCTGGCACTCCTTCCACACAAACTCTTCAAAAGCCAAGCACAGATGCAATTCCATTATAGATCTTAGTGCTGAGCTTGAGTTCATCAAAGGAAGAAGAAGTCATATAGTATGGAGATGTGAACCTTGATGAAGAAATCATTTTTCCCAAGTATGACTATGATACAATAACAATAGAAAAAATGGGCATACTGCAACAAGCCTTAGAAAGAAGGGAGCACAAGAAAAACCAGGCACTACAAGATATCAAAGACATCTTCTTAGATGCATTTAGTCTGCCAATTCCTAATGAGACCAAGCCACTGATAGGACAACAAACAAACATAGTGGAGAAGGTTAGTAATGAAGACCTAGATACAAATGCCAAATTACTTGAATGGTTAGAAAAGAAGTTTCAAAACAAAGTCAATGAAAAGATATTAGGTGATATAGCACTAACACAAGTTGCATTAGCAACCGAGGTTGAGGATGTGAAGAAGGTACTTGAGAACATATTCTCATTGTACACAAAATTGTGCAATCCCTCACTCTTCACCCAAGAGATCAAAAATCACATCTTGAGCTTGGAAAGTCAAATTACTTCATTAGGTTCCAAACTACCTATGAATCCAACTCAAAGTGAGAAGCATTTTAGGACATTGCTTCAAACCTAGAGTCAATTAGCTGTATTGATAGTAGATGAGGCTAACATAATAGCCAAATTGACTAACATTTAGGCAACTCTCACCCCTCGTATGGAAATTTTGCACAAAGAACTAGGCTATGCTGAAACCCTAATGAAGAAAGACCTAAATATTTCTACACTAGATGGTCTAGTTCACTCTACTGCCGAGCTAGCAATCCAAATCAAGTCATTGGATGTAGCATGTGAGAACTGGGATGCATCTCTAAATATGATATTGGATGTCCATAAATCTTTTCTAGAAAAACATCTATAAGTGTATAAGCCCATTGACATAAGTGTCAAAAAGGGGGAGAATAAGACAAAGGGGGAGAAATATTTTGGGGGAGAATAAGAAGGAGAAATATTTTGGGAATTTTAGAGAGATATAAGGAAAATGAAATGGAAGACTAAGCAAAGGGGGAGATAGAAGCAAGACAAAATATAGAGTAAAGATATAACAAGCTAAGGGAAGAGCAAGTTTACTCAGCATGAAGTCAAAGAGTATTAGATTTACTTAGCAAGAGTACCAAAATTTGGATACAAAATAGACATATCAACTCAGGGGGAGTTATCAAATTTTGAGATATACAAGTTATTACAAAATTTTGACATTTTGAAGTTTTGTATATAAGCCAAGTTAATATATGTTATGCTCATAAGGACAAGGATGTTAATATATACTCAAGTGTTTTTGACACTCATGTCAAACAGGGAGATTTTTAATCTCAAATTGGTTTTGACAAGTGAGTATCAACACACTTAAGTTACTTACTTAGTTCATGCCAAAAAAATAGTACATGTCGAGCACAATATGTATATATTAGAACATACCGAGTCATAGTGAGTGCTAGGCCACTCATGTGCCAAGTCACTCAAGTGCTGAGTAGATAGTATATGCTGAGTGATTCAGGTACCTAGTAAACAATGGATGCCAAGCATTACATATACCAAGTCATAGTATAAAGATTAGTGCATGCCGAGCATTAGAGACTTCAGATGCCGAGTGAAATAGTTTTGACATATTTTTTTGTAAAGGTACAAACAATTATGTAAACCATTTTTGAACTGACTTAAGGATGAATTATGATATTTTGGAGATAAGGACGAATCTCTAGTTGGATTGCCTATGGAATTACATGTAGCTGATCATAAAATAGGAAGGATTAAGTGACAAAATGGATGAATCTCAGCCGTAGATTCTTACCTAACCCAAAGTCACCAAAGTCTTCTTAAGGAGGAAAAACCCTAAACTTTCTATGAATGTTGAAGGAGCAAAGAGAATAGTTTACACAAACAAACAAAGCATTCATGGTGGCTTAGAAGTTATGTAGTGAGATTGTATTGCAGAATCAGTTAGAGCAGAACAAAGGAAGGAAAAGGATACAACAAAGAGACATCTGATCAAGAAGGATCAAAGATACTTAAGTTTAGAGGTGATCTATTATTAGGCAAGCAAGTGCTAACCATAGGATCAATGTTGAGACATTCTAATAGGTGATTTTAGTCAAAATCTCTTAATAGAGTAGTCCTAACAGGTAATATGAAATCCTTTAATAGGGTGCTTAGTTTTGAGTTAAAGTCCTTTAATCAGACACACTTCTAATAGGGTGTTGAAATCCTCTAACAAAGTGAGACCTAACAATCTTTGTAAACCTTTAATAGGGTAGATCATGTTTCATGGTCAAAACATTGTAACCTTCATTGGATACACTTTATTGCTACAATAGTGAAGATTTGTGGGTGTTATCCCCACCCCAGTTTTACCTTCTCATTGGAGGGTTTCTAGGTAATCATACCTGGTGTCATATGTGTGTGATTTCTTATATGTCTATATGTTTTACATGTCATTTTAGTTTATTCATTGAATGCATGAGATGGATGTGTGGTGAAAGTTTTATGGGTCCTAGTGAGTGTAAACTGTTGATTCACTCCCCCCCCCGCAGAATTTTATCTTTCCTATTGTAATTCCAACACATTTTTTCACATGAGTGGATGATGTTTGACTAGAGTTGACCACCTATGTACTGATATATTACATGCCAAGTATTAATCAATAGGTCTTATTAAAAACATAATTGACCTTATGACCTCTTGTTAAACGATTTGGAGTATATCAAAGCATACAAAATAAAAAATCAACATTGACCTCTTTTAGAATCATGAATCACACACTAAATTGTTCATCTCATGATAGCTAAAGGGTCCACTAATGAAAGAGTAATTTTCTAAACCCTAAGTTTTTATTGTCTTGATAATATTGCTAATACGTTTTTGTATAAAAAGGGATCTTTACATATAGATTTGCAATTTTCAAAATATTATAAATATTGTTTTAGGTTGATCTCCTTTATAAGTTTCCATTGAATGATAGCCAAAGAATTCACCAATCAAAGTGTAATGAAATAACTTGCACAATAGAAGAGATAATATGAAATATTCTACAAATACTTGATAATAATTGAGAGTAATAGGCCACTTCGAGGAGGCAACCTGCAAATATCTCCAATGAGAACACACTTCACAATAAGATCTTGAAATAAGACTCACAACCTCTTAAATATACCTAATTATCCTTAGGCTGAATAGACACAACCCTATATAATGCCTAGGATGACCTACCTATCTAAATAACAATATAATAATGATAACATGACTTGATTAAGGAATAAGATAGCAATGAATTGATTATTCATAACCCTATATACACCAATATTAAGGGCATATCACAAAGAGTAGACTTTTCTTCCTAATACATTCCCCAAAACCTCTTAAGTGAATGTTATGGAAAAAGGTCCACATACACAAGCCTTAGTAGGCATTGAAAAGTCTTAAAACACATTCTTATTTCCATTATATTTTTTTCTCTCTATATGACCATGAGACTACAACAGTTTCACACCAAAATAAAAGTTTGAATCTTTCCCACTAGTGCTTCATCTATAATTTTTTTTTTTGAAAATAAATCTTTGTATTCTATCAACCTTTCTAAATCATTTACTAATTCATATTTTCTCTATAAATTAACAATTCATGTTATTTTTTTGTTATGTTACCCATTGAGATTGTTACTCTGAAGTGAAAAAACATAGATATTCTTCCAAACATTTATTAACAATCTCAATTTTCCCATCTGATTGAGGATGACATGATGAACTATGAGCCAATTTAGTACCCAAACATGGGAATAAATCTGTCCAAAAGTGACTAGTAAAGATAGGATCATGATCACTGACAATAACCTTAGGTGTATCATGTAGCTTTTGGATATTCTCCAAGAAAACTTTTTCCACTATACTTGTTGTAAAAGGATATGGTAATGCAATAAAATGAGCATATTTAGTGAGGTGATGAACTACTACCATGATGAAATTATGACCTTTAGATTTGCGAAGCACTGTAATGAAGTCCATGGATATCTCTTCCCAATGCTAGCTAGGAATAGATAAGGGCTGCAAGAGACCTGGTGTCTTAATTTTCTCCCCCTTATTTCTTTGACAAACCAAACATTTAGCCACAAATTTTTGAACATCACCTTTTAGCCCTTCCCAAAAAAAATATTGCTTAACCCGATGATATATCTTAAAAAATCCCAAATGACCACCAATTAGGGACTCATGTAGCTCTATGAGGATCTTGTTTTTAAGAGTGGATTTCTTACAGAGATACAATCACTATTTGTAACAAAGAATATCCCCTTTAAACAAAACTTGTTTGAACTACTAGGATCACTTTTTCTTTTTGAATGAGATTACTTGTTGCAACATCATTTTTCTACTCTTCCTTGGCTTCTACCACCCAATTTTCTTGTAATATTAAAATGGCACACAATAAGGCTTTATCTTTTTCATCCTTCCTAGAAAGTGCATCAACCACAATATTTTCCTTCCCTTTCTTATATACAATCTCAAAGTCATATCCCAACATCTTAGTGACCCATTTTTGTTTCTCTTCTGAAGATAGTCTTTCTTCCAAAAAGTATTTTAGGCTATCATGATTTGTCTTAACCTTGAAGTGTCAACCCATTAAATAAGGCCTCCATTGTTTAACTGCGTGAAGTATTGCTAGAATTTCCTTCTCATAAATATGTTTGAGCTGATTTTTACCTATTAATTGATGACTCTCAAAAGCAATTGGCCAACCTTCTTGCATAAAAACTACTCCTATCTGATTTCTAGAAGCATCACATTCCACAATGAATTCCTTGGTGAGTTCTTGAGTGGAAAGTAGTGGAGTTGTACACATAGCCTCCTTCAATTTCTCAAATTCTACATTAGCAAAGTCATTCCAATGAAAGGAATCATTCTTCAATAGAGTGGTGAGGGGTGCTGCTATACAACCATAATTCTTCACAAATCTTCTATAGTACCCTATCAATCCCAAGAAACCCCTCAAATTCTTAATGGTTTTTGGAATAGGCCATTCCATGATAGCCTAAATTTTGTTAGGGTCCATCTTTACTCCATGTGAAACTATGTGTCCCAAATAACCCACCCCCTTAACACCACAAGAAAACTTGGATGACTTAGCATAGAGTTGATGATCTTCTAGTAATTATAATGCTTGATCTACATGTTGCAAATTTTCTTCCAAAAGCTTGTTATAAATCAATACATCATCGAATAATACTAACATGAACTTTCTCAAGAATTTCTAAAAAATGGAATTCATCAAACTTTGGAATGTAATGGTGCTTTTGTAAGACTGAATGGCATCACCAAAAATTCATAATGATCGTCATGAGTTTGAAATGTTCTCTTAAAAATATCTTCCTCTTTAATATAAATTTGGGGATAACCTGATCTAAGATCTAACTTTGTAAAATACATAGCTCCATTTAATACATCTAGAAAATCATCAATGACTGAAATAGGAAACTTATCTTTAATGGTGTACTTATTGAGTACTCTATAATCTACTGTTAATCTCAGATTGGTTTTGACATATGAGTGACATTACACTTAAGTCATTTACTAGATAGAACTTAGTTCATGCTGAACAAATAATGTATGCCAAGCATAATTTGTCAAATAGTGTATTTCGAGTGAGATATATAGTTTGTGTAGAGTAAGTAGTAAGTGCCTAGTCACTCAAGTGCTGAGAAGATAGTTGATGCCAAGTGATCAATAGATGCTAAGTCATTCAGAGGCTAAGTTACAACATTGAAGATGCAATGGCTACCGAGCATTAGGGTCTTCAAGTGTTGAGTAAAACACTTTTGGACATAGTTGTTTGTAATGGCACAAACTTTTATGTAAAACATTTTTGAGCCAACTTAACTACTGTTTTGCAATTCTAGATGATAAGAACAAATCTATATTGAGGATCCCTATGTAGTACATGCAACCAAAGAGTTAAAGGGATGGATTAAGTGGAAAAAATGAATGAATCAAAATCATTGGTTCATACCTAACCCTTGTATTCCTATAATGTTGACACACTTCTATGATACATTATATCCAAGATTGCTCAAGAATGAGGTCTCGAATGGAGGCTCATAGATATCTATTCATGGAGTGCAAGGGTTTGTAATGGAGGCCCTCAATTTGAACTAGTTTGTGCCCATGCAAGTACACCATAAAACGAGAGATTCAAAGATCAAAATATGCATGCAAATGAAGATGCAAGCTAATCTAGATGATAACAATGCAAAGCAATGCAAGAAAGGAAATCTAATCTATGAAAGGAAATAACAATGCAAGATTAATCTATGAAAGAAAATATGGATCTAAGCTAATATGAAAATGCAAGGATGGATCATGATGATGGAATCCATGGATGGATGAGAGAAGAAGACAATAAGATAGAAGTTCTCCACAAAAAAGCTTTAATGCTCAAACTCCAAAAATCGCTCTCCAAACCTATAGCATAACAATAGCATAATCGTGGATGTCAAAAATGAGGAGAGGGCTCTCCCTTATAAAGAAGAATGGACGATTAAGATTAAGAGGCAATAAGATTTAATCAAGGGTGGAGAAATAATGTCTGTGTGAGACAAAATTCCACCAATGAGAAAAGAGGAGGAAAATTAAATGGAATCCCACTTAGAAATATGTGCACTTAAATGTAGAGGAAATTTTTTTAATTTAATTTTTATTTTTTCAATTTCCTTTTTCAAGTAGGATTTTATTTAATTAAAAAGGGAGCAAGTTCTTTTAATTAAATAGGAAATATTTAATTAAATTAAAAGAGGGGTTTTTATCTTAATTAATTAAATGTGGATTAATTATTTAATTAAAAGAGAGGTTTTCTTTTAATTAAATAAGACTTACGTAAAATGATCAAACCTTAGGAAATGTTGAAATAATTGAATTCATTACAATTCGATCAAAGAAATTGATATGAATTGATTTAATAAATATTTCAAACCATTGATTCAAGAAATTTGATAAATTGAATAATGGGGGCCCATAGTCTAGGTGACCATTTTAGGGTGCATACAACCCCAAGACACCTAGTTATTCTTAAGGAAGGAAAACCCTAAAACATTTGAAGAACAAAAAGGAGAGAAGTTTGCATGCACAAATAGAGCATTCATGGTGGATAAGGAGTTGTGAATTGAGATATGAACTATAGAATCGGTTAGAGGAGAATAGAGGAAAGAAGTTAGAGGACATGAGTGATACATTTGATCAGAGAGGATCAAGGATACATACAAAGAGGTGTTATGTTATCTACCAGTAGAGTGCTAACTGTAGGATCATTGCTGAGACATTCTAACAGGTGAATAAATTAAATCTTTTAATAGAGTAGTCCTAATAGACTATTTTAAATCTTTTAACAAGGTTCTTACTTCATTGTAAGTTTAAGTCCTTTAATTAGACACACTTCTAATAGGGTGTTGAGATCATTTAACAAGGTAAGATCTAACAATCTTGAAAGCCTTTAATAGGGCAGACCTTTCGCATAGTAGATCATAGTTTACGATCAAACATTGTAACATTCATTGGACATAATTTACAACAAAAAAAGTGAAGATTTGTGGGTGTCATCCCCACCCCAATTTTATCTTCGCATTGCAGGCTTCTGGGTAACCAAATATCTTGTGTCATATATGTGTTGAATGTTATTTTCTTTCATGCTATGGATAAATATGTTTAGCTTGCTATTTTAGTTTACATGCAAATTGTGAGATGGATGTGTGGTGAATGATTTTATGGTTAAAGTTTTGAAGGACCAATTCACCCCCCCTCCCTTCTCAGAGTTTACTTTCCCTATTTTATTTCAAATAATTGGTATCAAAGCATTGGTTCTTTGGAAAGGAAATCTTTGCAACTTTAAGGAAAGATGTTGAAGATGGAAGTCTACAAGTTGGGAAAGGTTATTGATAACCACAAGATTGAAATACAACTTTCCCTACATTAGTTGAATGAAGAAAGAGATGAGTTGAAATGCTTATTAAAGAGAAGAAAAGAGATAGCCATTGAGGAGAATGACACACATCAACGAGATATTGACACTACTGAATTGTTTGTAGATGTAAACTCAAGTGAATTTAATGTAGAAGTTGCATATTTGATGGAAAAGAATTGAGCCCTAATTGAAGATGTTAGAAATCTTAAGATTGAACAAGAAGTCTAATTAGTATTGCTATGTGAGGTGATCAAGTAGAAGAAGAAAATAGAGAAAGAACAAGTCATGATTGAAGATGACAAAAGGATACTAACCAATAGATTGGAAGATAAGACATCAAAGGTAAACATGATTTCTTAGATGAAACTAGAATTAATGAATCCAATGATGATTTCTAATCATGAATTGAATAGAAAGCATATTGAGATCACAACCCTAAAATTACAAAATGAACAATTGAGAAGTGATCTAAAAAGAGAAAAAGAATTTGCTAAAAGTTTCAACAAATGTAGTGAAGCCATCAAGTACTTTGAGAAGATGATGAGATATCCTAGATCTAATGATGATACTAATGGATTGGGATACACTAGTACTAAGGAAGGAGAATCATCTAAGTATGGTGAACAAATAAATGACAAAGGTAAGAACTACAAACTTACTTGTCATAATTGTGGAAAGATAGGTCATACAACAAATGTTTATAGGAGAAACAATGCAAATCAGAACCCTAAGAATAAATTCATGGGTAACTATCATAAGTGCAACAAGAAAGGGCATCAAGAACATGAATGCAAGACCAAGAGTACAAGCACACAAAGATTCAAAGGTTATTGATACAACTATAAGAAGTATGGACATAAAGCATATGAGTGTAGATCCAAGCCTAAGTGGTCAACAGACAAGAAGACAAAGATACACCACAATGGAAAAGCCTACAATTGGGATTACAATACAAGGCATAGTTGTCACTATTGTCAAGAGTATGAACATGTTATTAATAATTTCATTAGAAAACATTTTAGAAGTGACTACAATAGATGGTTGAGTCAAACTACATGTTTCAGTTGTTTGAAGACTGGTCACATTAGCAAAAATTTTCCAACAAGGTCAAAAGCACCTAGCAGTGAATTCAATAAAGGCAAAGGAAAGGTTGATGTTGAAGAAGTCAAAGTGCAGATGAACAATACATGGATGAAAAAGGAAGATTTTAGCACATCAAATTCAAATGGGATCACTTCATCTAATGGATCACGTGATCACACCTCCCCCAACTAGGCAATCAAGAGGTAGGTATAGGACTGATATTTCAAAGTTCAATTATACGTTAGTTCCAAGGATTCAGTTCTAAAAAGATATATACATGAAGTAAGATGAAAATTATTGGTTAGAACTTAGAAGAACTCTATAAGTTTTCATGTTGCTGTTGAGCATGAAAAGTTTCATTGTTACTGTCGAGTGAAGATATAGTTGATGCCTAGCTATCAAAGGTGATAGTGTTGGCCAAGCTCACTGTGGTTGCCAAACATGGTAGAAATTACATGGAATCCAAGTGAGTCAAAATTACTATAGGAACCAAGCTTAGAACTGTGTAAGCACTATGCATTTATTGCAAAGTTTCAAGGGTTGTATGATTGATTTGACTCATTTTCAATCATTCCAAATTGAAGAGACCATTAAGAGCTTAAGGAAAATTGGAGAAATTGATTCAAGCATTTTAAAACTGGATTCAACTACTACTCACCACCAAACATTGGACTTTTCAAGGTATTTATCGTGTGTCGAGCTATGTTGCTTGAATTTATGCAAACCCTAGATAGTTATAATGACAACTAGCTCTTTTGCTATTGTGGTTAAGGAAGGAAAATAAGTTTAAATGTACAGTTGATTAGTAATGAGATTACACAACTACATTTTTGAGCAATTCCTAATATTTCATACAAATGACACCCATTTGGTGTGTTATCTATGATACCACCACAAGTTTTAATGATACAAGATGTAAGGTGTTGCTACAATTATAAGGTAGAGAGTATAGGAGACATGGAAATCAAAGAATTGTATGGAAAATTGTGTGAAAATGGAATACTGAAAGAGGAAAACAAAATTGTAGAGAGAAAAGGGTTAACCCATGCCCTAGATTTTTCTAACATATTCAAGGTAGAGTGGATTAAGATAGTTTTAAGTAGAATACATGACAACTCTGTATGGTTAGAAAATGACCCTATCAAGATCACAAAGAGGATTATTCAAAGATTTAAAGGGTATCCTAGCCTAGACAGAACAAAGACTATGAGGAGTGATGCAAAAGAGGAAATTGAGAAGAATACAAGGGTAGTATGGAACAAGAGAGGGATGACCATAGACACAATCATTGATCCCCTAATTGCATTTTCAGTAAGAGTAATTGCACATAAGTTCTTTCAATCTAGTAGATTGAATAGTGTACCATGTATAGCTGTGGATTTAGGCTATAAGATAGTAAAGGAGGACCATTCTTATGACCTTGCCGAGTTAAAACTCAAGCAGTTATTAGAAAAATTGGAAGCCATAAGTAAGACAAAAAGTGCACAATATATATTTGGTTCAATACGTTTATATATTTTTCTATGTGCATAACACTTTTCTCTCATTTGGTAAAGTTTCTTGGAAGCCCAACAAGTCTGTTGTAGCGTAGATTTGACAATACATAGAGCAACTTGGAGATAATTTTGAGACTATAATGACAAGTTATTTTGAGGACTTTAAGAAGTCAATGAAACAAAGAATGAGAAAACTAGTATCACTAGTAGAGAAACATTTCAATGATGTTTTTTTTCTAGTTGATGTTTATTTTACTTATGTTCAAGATATTATTCCAAGGGTTAAATGGCTCAGGCCATTGCCTTATGAAATTAATGTAGATGAGCATATGTAGCCATCACTGCTTTACTGGTTGAGGAAGTAAATAAGAAGGCTAATTTATTTGGAAACTATGATGTAACCAAGTCTAAAATAAAAATGGACTTGAATACAACTTCTATGATGAGGAAGAAGAAATAAATTGTGAAAAAGCTCAAGGAACAATTTTGCAAAGAGGCAAAAGGAGATGAAGAAGATACACCTGCCCAAGCACCACTTGCTCTCACATAGGGTCAAGGTGAAGACCAAGTAGAAGAAGAAGTAGGATTTGATGAAGGTGTTGAGGGAGAAGAAGCCAATGAAGCATCTATTGCTACAGAGAAGAAAAAGAGAAAAATAGAGAAGCCAACAATAAGAAAACTCAAGAAAATTGTGAAACCTTCACAACAAAAGCCTACAGTTCCTTTCACCAGGGCTAGCATAAGAGATACTGCTAAGAAGACTCAAAATTTTTAGAAACCTAAAGGGAAAAGAGCTAGTAAAAGCACCAAGGAAGATGAACCTAAGAAGAGGCAAAGGAGGAAATATAGAGCTCTAGCTGAATCAAATGAGGAGAGGACCGAGTCAGATGACAACAACCAATTCAAAGTGGCAAGTCAATTCCCATCTTCTGATTTGGAAAACTTGTGTGATATCATCAAGAACAATGCTAATTTATCAGGGTTCACACATATTGAATTTGATGAAATTTGGAAGGTAGAAATGAATAAAGTAGAAGAATTTGTTTATGCCATGATGGAAATGTTTAACAAAACTCCAATTGAGATTGCCAACTCTTTACCCAAAAGTCTATTTTAACAAAATTGAGAAAAGGTGGCAATATAGTCTCTCAACTGAAAGGAATATAAGAGAGACTACTCTAGTAAGAGTGATGCCAGAATTGGACAAGTCTGTAATGAAAAAGGCCATTAATAAGTATAAGAGGAGACTTGCTCCAAAATACAGAGCCTTTAACATTTTACAGAATAATATTGAAGATGTTGTCCAAAAGACCACCTAGTTATGGAAAGTGATATATGCGGTGACAACAGATGAGTCAAACAAACAAACACCTATGGAAGTAGGTGAAGACAAAGCTGAAAAAGAGGTAGTTGAGGTAACAAAGGATGAATTTATAAGGGAAATACATGAGGAAGGCACTATGAAAGAAGAAAATATAGAGGCTACAACTAAGGAAGAGAAACAACAAGATTAGAATGTACCAAAGATACATATGCTGAGTGCCAATCCCCCTCATGTGGACAAAGCAGATCAAATAATAAAGATCAAGGATGTCTCTAAATACACAACTCAGAGCATCAATCCCTTAAAAAAGGAGGATTTTGTTAAGGATATAAAGAAGATATTGATTGGTTCCACCACCAATGCAAAAATATGCAGCCATCTTGTATTGGTGAGTGTGGATGAGATTGAGAATGCATAATTGGCATCTGCAAGGAAGAAAACTCAAGAATTATCCATTGCCTCCCCTTAATGTATAGAAGTGAAAAATACAATGCCTATTGTAGTGTATCAAAGGAAGGACTTAGTGACATCACATGTCAACACATTGGTGCAAAATGTTTTAGTACAAGAGATTTCAATAGATGAAAAAGATGGGACACCAGTCCAAACAAGTCAGGGAGCCAGTCCTACACCTACAACACAAACTCAAGGTGAAAAAAAGATCACATCAAATGAGAAGGATAGGACTGCAGATTCAATCTTGACTATGAAACCAAAGGAAAAAATAAAAATTCAGACACTGGTTACCCTATCATATGCTACTACTCCTATTCCTAGTCAAGAACTTCATAGGCCAAGTGTAGAAGCTACACCATTGTAGTCATCAAGGTCTAGTCCTAGTACATCTAAAGTTGATGAGGTTACATCTTATGGTGATATCAATTTAGATGAGGTGATTGAACTTCCAAAGTTTGATCTTACATTAATCACCATAGAAAAAATGAGCATATTGTAGGATGCTCTAGCCAGAAAGAAACACCAAGAACTGCTCAGAAGGGAGCATATGGAGAAACAAGCACTACATGACATCAAGGACATATTTCTTGATACATTTAGTCTACATGTAACTGATGAAGACAAGCCCATCATTGAGTAGTTGACAAACATTGTGGAGAAGATAAATGATGAAGGTCTGGACACAAATGTCAAATTACTAGAATGGTCTGAGCAGAAATTTCAAGCCAAGCTAAATAAAAAGATATCTAGTGCCATTGCACTAAATCAACTTGATTTAGCAACCAAAATTGATAGTGTGAAGAAGGTGTTGGAGAAAATTTTCTCTCTTTACACAAAGTTGTGTGATGTATTCTTGTTCACACAAGAAGTGCAGAGACACATTGAACACCTAGAGGGAGATTTGAAGTCAACAGTTAAAATCCTACAATAATCTCCTTGTCAAAGTTAGTCTTATTTTAGAAATTTACTATCAGCACAAGGTTAGTTAGAAACATTACAAGCTCAAGATGCCAACATTCGGGCTATAATGATCAACATCTAGTCCATCTTGACCCCTCACATAGAGGTGTTCAGAAGAAATCTCCTTTGCATAAACATTGATGAATAAAGATCCCCATCTTTCTACTCATGAAGGCCTAGTTAACCTTTCTACCAAGATAGATATTCAGATCAAATCTCTAGAGGTAGCATGTGAGGAATGGGATGCAACATTGAAGCTCATAATGGAGGTTAATTAATCATTCTTGGATAAACACACTATTCATGTACCACCCATGAAATAAGTGTTGAAAAGGGGGAGAATGAATTTTTGAAAAAAAAGAGAGGAGAGAATGCATAAGTATTGGGGGAGACCAAACTAACGGGGAGTCAGTATAGAAATAGAGCATAGTAGTACAACATATTTACTTAGTAGGAGTATTTAGATTTAGAAAAGAAAAATCAACTCAGGGGAGTCATAAAATTTTGAGGTATGACTACTAACTCACAAGTTTTTCAAAATTTTGAAGTTTTGAAGTTTAGTATGTAAGCCAAGTACTAAATAGAGATTATCTGAGTTATGCTCATAAGTTAAGAATATTCATGTATGACCAAGTGTTTTTGCCACTCATGTCAATGGGGGATATTTTTAATCTCAGATTGGTTTTGACATATGAGTGACAATACACTTAAGTCATTTACTAGATAGAACTTAGCTTATGACAAAAAAATAATTTATGTTGAGCATAAGTTGTCAGAAAGTGTATGTTGAGCAAGATATATAGTTTGTGCTGAGTAAGTAGTAAGTCTTGAGTCACTCAAGTACCGACCAGATAGTTGATGCCAAGTGATTCAAATTCTGAGTGATCAATAGATGCTGAGTCATTCAGAGGCCAAGTTGAACATTGAAGATACAATAGATGCCGAGAATCAGGGTCTTCAAGTGCTGAGTGAAATAGTTTTGGAAATAGTTGTTTGTAATGGAACAAACTTCTATGTAAAACATTTTTGAGCTGACTTAAGGATTGTTTTGCAATTCTAGATGATAATAATGACTCTATACTAAGGATCTCTATGTAGTACATGCAACTAATCAATTAAAGGGATGGATTAAGAAACATAATGGATGAATCAAAATTTTTGATTCATACCTAAACCTACGTCACCTATGTGTTCTTAAGGAAGGAAAACCCTAAAACATTTGAAGAAAAAAAAGAGAGAAGTTTGCATGCTTAAATAGAGCATTCATGGTGGCTAAGGAGTTGTGAATTGAGATATGAATTATAGAATTAGTTAGAGGAGAATAGAGGAAAGAATTTAGAGGACATAAGTGATACATTTGATTAGAGAGGATCAAGGATACATACAAAGAGGTGATATGTTATCTAGCAGTAGATTGTTAACCACAAGATCATTACTAAGACATTCTAACAGGTGAATCAATTAAATCTATTAATAGAGTAGTCCTAATAGACTATTGTAAATCCTTTAACAGAGTGCTTACTTCATTGTAAGTTTAAGTCCTTTAATTAGGAACACTTTTAATAGGGTGTTGAAATCCTTTAACAGGGTAAGATCTAACAATCTTGTAAGCCTTTAACATGGCAGACCTTTCACATGGTAGATTACAGTTTATAATCAAACATTGTAACCTTCATTGGATACACTTTACAACAATAGTAGTGAAGATTTATGGGTGTCATCCCAACCCAAATTTTATCTTCTCATTGGAGGGCTTCTGGGTAACCAAATATCTTGTGTCATATGTGTTGAATGTTATTTTCTTTCCTGCTATGGATAAATATGTTTAGCTAGTTATTTTAGTTTATATGCAAATTGTGAGATAGATGTGTGGTGAATTATTTTATGGTTAAAGTATTGAAGGACTGATTCATCCCCACCCCTCTTAGAGTTTTCTTTCCCTATTGTATTTCCAAGAATTGGTATCAGAGCGTTGGTTCTCTAGAAAGGAAAGCTTTGCAGCTTTGAGGAAAGATCTTGAAGAAGGAAGTACACAAGTTGGGAAAGGTTATTGATAACCAGAAGATTGAAATAAAAATTTCCCTATATTAGTTGAATGAAGAAATATATGAGTTGAAGCACTCATTAAAGAGAAGGAAAGAGATAACTATTGTGGAGAATGACACACATTACCAAGATATTTACACTACTAAATTGTTTGCAGATGGAAACTCAAGTGAAGTGAATTTGATGCAATAATTGGAGATTTGATGGAAATAAATAGATCCCTAACTAAAAAGGTCATAAATATTAAGATAGAACAAGAAGTCCAATCAGTATTGCTATGTGAGGTGACCAAGTAGAAAAAGCAAGCTGAGGAAGAAAAAGTCATGATTGAAGATGAAAAAAGGATACTAACCAACAAATTCAAAGATAAGAAATTAGAGGTAAACATGATTTCTCAAATACAACTAGAAATAATGAATCAAATGATGATTTCCAATCATGAATTGAATAGAAAGGATATTGAGATCACAACCCTAAAATTACAAAATGAACAATTGAGAAATGATTTGAAAAGAGAAAAAGAATCTATTGAAAGTTTCAACAAACCTAGTTAAGCCATCAAGTACTTTGATATACTAATAGATTGGGATACATGAGTAATAAAGAAGGAGAATCATCTAAGAGTGGTGAGAAAAGAAAAAATAGAGGTAAGAAATAAAAACCTACTTGTCATAATTGTGGAAAGATAGGACATACAAAAAATATTTGCAAGAGCAACAATGCAAATTAGAACCCTAAGAAGAAATTCATGGGTCATCAAAATCTAGAAAGAAAACACCCAAGAATGAGGAAATCATGGAAAAGGAGATGAGCCTTGAGCAAGGATTCATTAAAGATGGTTTCATAAAAATCTATGAAGACAACACCCAAGAATGAGGGCAATACATGACAAACCAAGATATTCGAACAAAAGCAAAAACATAGTCACCGATGGTGCCACCGATACCCAAAAAGTTCAAGTGGTTGGAGCAGCACCCAATACACCTAATACTCCTTATCAAAAAATACAACAACAAAAAAAAGAATCCTACCAAAAAAGTGTATACCAACAATCCCATCAACAACCTCCATCACAACCCAATCAACACAATACACAAGCACCCAATCCTCAAAATCAAACCATTTCCATTACTATCATAGGTGGACCAAGGCCTTGAGTCCAAAGGTAGTCCCAAGTATATACCCCTTTGAGGGAGCCACTTGATGTCATTTTTGAAAAGTTGGCCAAAGAAAATCTTATCTGACATCCACAATCACAACCATTAGATCACAATCAATCACGAGCATCTTGGCATAGAGAAAATGAATTCTACAAATTTCACCATGTTAAAGGATACCCCACTCTTAAGTGTATGAAACTCAAGGAGTATGTACAAGACCTTAATGATCAAAAGGAAATCATAGTGGGGGAACAATCCTCTCCGAATGTAGGACTATTGATCTACCAAAATGTATTTCCCCCACACAACAAAAACACAGGCAAGGCCCCTATAAACAACACCACCACAACCGACACCAACAATTCAAATAATGTTCAAAATAAACAAGGAGATAAATGTGATAAATCACAAACTACACTTCAACATACTTAGACTATGGTAATTTGATCAACTACATATCCTAGATAAAGCCTTTTGTAAATGTGATAAATATCAAATGCCCATATAACCAATGTCAAGTTACAACTAGAAGAACTCGACTCAACATAGTCGAACCATCTGCACCTACACCTTTAGGCCCATGATATAATATCTTGGAATACCTTGGGAACATGCCAACCCAAATTTATATTCTAGATCTCTTGCGCCCGAGTCCACTTTACAAAGAAATCTTTGATGATGTCCTTCATGAGTCTCATGTTCCCATTGATATCAATGCCACCAAATTCTAAAATTTGGTAGGCCATCTCTCTACCTCATGAACATTATCTTTCAAAGCTTCTGACATCCTAGCTATTGAGCTAGATCATATCCTTCCACTCTGCATAACTGTCATGATTTTTGACTTTGTTGTCAAAAGGGTCATGATAGATAATGGATCAACCTTAAACCTTTGTACTTTAAAGTTCATCAAACAAGAAAGATACATTGAGGTAGATATCATAAATGAAGTCGTCACTATCAAAGCCTATGAAAACTTTGAGTTGACCACCAAGGGAACAATTTTTCTACCTATCAGAGTTGGCCCTACTACTTAAGAGATGGTTTGTCATGTAGTTGAACTTAACCTACCATTCAACATCCTCCTTGGTCGATCATTGGATTCAAGCTATGAAGGTCATTCCCTCCACATAACATTAGTGTGTCAAATTTATACATCATGGCACTAAGATAACCATCCATGCTAATCTTGAACCCTTTTGTTATTGCAATGTAGTCGATGCCTCATATGATAACCATTGCCCCAAAATCAAGATTGGAAACACCATGGCTATTTCCTTTGGCACTTTCCATGAGACAAATACCATCCTGGTCTGCACTCTTTCCATAATTAAGATCAATTACCAAGGTTGTGGTGAATAAAGTCTCTCAGATGGGTTTTTTGTGGGTGCTTTACCACTTGACCCACATACTTGATGATGCTTGACCTATCAAGAGCCAAAGCTAGACATGACTCCTTAGATCAAACAACTTAGAACCACCATATTTGTTGTAAATGGGACCCTCAATGGAGAGGAAAACACCCCTGATATTAGTACATGGCTATATAGAGAACCATCTTTGAAGGGTGAAGAGCTTATTGACTACTTAAACCCAAACTCACATCTCCTTGATACCAAATAGTGGGACTATCAAGAAGGTGGCCTGGGTCATGAAGAGCCAGGCATAACACAACCTGTAGAAGCATACAAGGAAGAGAAAAATAAAGGCCTCGGCTATAGATCCTTGCAATTGGGGGAACCATAGAAGACAATGATTCCTTTTTTAACATCTAGAACAATCTTGTCGATGTCAAAGACATCCCTAAGGAAGTCAGAAAGAAATCCTACGTTGATATTTTCCTTTAAAAACTTATTTTAGGAGCTTCTATGCTTTGTGAACTATCCATTAACCTCATAGACCCCCCCTCACTCATTTTGAACTCATCGATTGGGGCTAACCAAGAGTTATTTATGTTGACAAGTTCTCTACAGAAAATGCACTCCTTAGATTCATGAGAGCTAAGACACCACACAAAAATCCACCACCATAGTTAGCTTATGTATACAAATTGGACCCTAAAGGATAAAATGGGGAGGATGAAATATCTAGTCACTTAAATTATCAAAAGAAAGAAAGAAAAAAAAAGCAAAAAGAAAAGCAAAAGGATCCCATAGCGAAAACTCTTCTAGAGCACCATCAGATCATCCAAAAAATGAAATGAAAATAAAGGATGTATCCAATAGTGAAAACCTTTCTAAGGCTCCCAAAGATGGAGATTTCATCCTTCTCTTACAAGATCACAAGCCTATAGTATCATCAATCCTAACAGAGGAAACTAGGCTGGTCAACATTAGTCTAACAAAGATACCAAGGACCACCTACATTGTTGCATCCTTACCACTAGAATAAGAAGACCTTATAATTAAGGTGCTTCAAGAAAATATTGGCCACTTTGCATGGTCTTATCAAGACATGCCATGACTAGATCCTAAGTTAGTGGTGCACCACTTGGTTGTCAATCCAATGATCAAACTAGTCAAGAAAAAACTTTGATAGATGCATCCAAAATTTTCTCTACTAGTCAAAGTGGGGTTAGAAAAGATACTAGATGCAAAGATCATTCACCCAATTGATTACTTAGATTCAATCTCTAACATGGTATTGGTCACCAAGCCCTCAAATGATATTAGAATCTACACCAATTTCTAGGATCTCAATAAGGCTTGTCCAGAAGATGATTTTCCTTTTCCAAATATTGACATGATTTTTGATCTCCCAACATGCCATGAGATCTTATCTCTCATGGATGGTTTCTCCAGGTATAACTATATTTAAACAACAGAAGTAGATCAACATAAGACAACATTTAACACTCCTTGGGGGACCTTTTGTTACAACATGATGTTGTTTGAGTTAAAGAATGCTGAGGCAACCTATTAGTGAGCTATAACAATAATCTTCCATGACCTCATCCATAAAACCCTTGAAGATTATATTGATGACATCTTAGTTAAGTCTCTCAATGCCCTTGATCACTTATCTCATCTCGAGGAAGTGTTTGATCAGTTGGCCAAGTATCATCTCATACTCAACCCTAAGAAATGTGTCTTTGGCATCACATCTAGCAAGCTTCTAGGCTTTATCATATCAAGGTGAGGCATTGAAATTGATCCCCAGAAGGTCAAAGCCATCATGGATATGTCTCCTCCCAAAGCACTACGATAAATTCAGTCTCTCCAAGGGAAGTTACAACCAGTCAAAAGATTCATCTCACAACTCGTCGATAAATGTCAACCATTCACACATTTCCTAAAAAATGATCAGAATTTTAGATGGGACCCTCTATGTAAGTGAAGCTGTGAGGAGATCAAGCAATATTTGGCCAAACCACCCATCTTGGCTTTGCTAGATACTGGTAGACCATTTATCTTATACATAACAACTACCCCAACAACATTAGGTGCACTTCTCACCCAACTTGATGAGGGGAAAGAAAGGGCTATCTACTATATCAGATTGACCCTTTGAAATACATGTTATCATGCAAAACACTCACATGATGTTTGAAAAAATGGGTTATGCTTCTTAGTGAGTTTGACATCCAATATATCGACATAAAGGAAATCAAAGGACAAGCCATAGTAGATCAGTTGGCTGATGCCCCTCTAGTAGATAATCACCTTCTAGTTATGGAATTTCTAGATGAACATCTCTATATGATTAAAGAGAAACCATCGTGGAAACTATATTTTGATGGATCTTATACTTCCCATGGATCCAGAGCCAGCTTACTATTAGTTACCCCTCAAGGTGACTACATTCCTAAGTCTTTCAAACTACAATTCCCATCTACAAACAACATAGTAGAGTATGAAGTTCTCATTGCAGGGCTCAAAACAATAGTTGAGTGGAACATCATAGATCTATAGGACTTTGGAGACTCAAAACTGATTATCAAATAGGTCTTGGATGAATACCATACAAAAGATGACAAAATCCAACCTTACAAAGAATTGGTTGATTAGTTAAAGAAGCATTTCACCCAGATCCAATTCACACAAGTACCTAGATTACAAAAAAAAAGTTGCAGATGCCATGGCTACTATCAGTTTGCTCTTGGAAATCCCTCAAGAAGCTATGCAATATGAATTCTTAGTCGAGTAGCTACACAAGCTTGAATATGAGATTGATGAATCAACACATGTTTGCATCTTGGTTGGTTTCCAATACCCATGGTACCAAAAAATTCATGCTTATCTAAAAATGGTATCATATCTCCTCATCTCACAAGAACCCAATGCCAAAACCTCATTTACATAATATCCTGCTACACTATTGTAGCTAAAACCCTATATCATTGAGGTTATCATGATACTCTCTCTTGGTGTCTAGATCAAAATGAGGCTACACTGGCTCTCAAAGAGGTACATGCCAAACTTTGTGGTGCTCACATGAGTGGTAGTCCTTGCTAGACAAATACTCAGAGCTAGATACTATTGCCCTACTATAGAACATGAATTTTGTGACTTTGTCAAAATATGTCTACCTTGTTAGCAACATGCAAATTTAATATGAGCCTTGACTCAAGATCTTTAACCTATTGCCCCACCATGGTTCTTTGCATGTTTGGGGTTTGACCTTATTCATGTTATTGCCCCTTTCTCCTTAGAAAGCCACAAATGGATAATTACTGCTACAGATTGTTTCACCAAGTAGGTAGAAGCAATCCCAGTTGCTATTGCCATAGGAGTTCAAGTGTCAAAATTTACCCTCTATCACATTATATGCCACTTTGGTATGCCTACTACTATTTTTATTGACCATGGAGATAATTTTGAAAACCTTAATATGGAAGAGTTGTGCACCTCTCTCCACATTCATCACCATTTTTCTAGCCCCTACTTCCCACAAGGTAATGGTTAGGCTAAGGAAACTAACAAAACCCTACTCAAGATCCTCAAGAAATTTGTCAACGACTCCGACCGTGATTGGCATCTATAAATTAACTCAACCTTATGGGCTTACCACACCTCATTTCGTAAATCCATAAGCACAACTCTATACTCCTTGGTCTATGGTGTTGAAGTAGTCCTACCTATTGAATTTGAACTCCCATCCTTGCACATATCTCTATGAGGACAAATATTAGATGAGGATTATAGAGTAGCTAGACTCACATAGCTAGATCTACTTGATGAAAAAAGGCAACATGCCTATGACCACCTCATGGTATATCAAAATTGCCTCAAGCACAACTTCATCAAAAAAGCTCACTCATGACAATATCAAGTAGGTGACATGGTCCTCAAAGAAAATATGAAAGTCTAGGTAGACTAAGAAAAGAAGGACAAGGTTGAGCCCACATGGCTTTTTCCATATGTTGTCACCACATCTTTTGGCTTAGGAGCATATCAAATATCAACACTTAAAGGTGAGATATTGAATGATCCCACCAACATCATTCACCTCAAGAAGTTATATGCCTAAGCTCCTCAGTGTATCTTGCTAAAATCTTGCAAATATACCAAAAAAAATGAAAAAGTCTAAAAAAAAAAAAAAACAAGAGAAAATAGTAAAGAAAAATAAGTGTCTAATGGTGAAAACTTGGCAATTCAAGCATCTTAGATAAGTATCTTGGTGAATACCTAGAAAATAGGTGTCATGTGTACTTGGTCTTTCTATTATCTATCATTGGTCTGCATCCACCCTCACCATCTCCCCATGCATCTCATCACCCATCTTTCCTTTTCCCCAAGGTGTTCCAATGATGTCATCTCCACTATACCTTGTTTTATGCTATCCCCACCCCTAAGCTTGGAAACTACATCAAAGCAATGTATTTTATCATGACCCTTCCCACGTGTATCATATCCATGTATTCTATCAATTGTATCCTAACACATGTATCATATCCCATGTATTTCATATCCAAATATCATATTAGATGTATCTTATCTCCTATAACATATCCATATAATTCAAACCCCTTGTAAAAATAATGTACCATACCTTTTTCCTCACACTATCTCTTCATGCTGAGTTTTTTCTTGTTTTACTATATCCTATCCGTTCTGCTATCCTATCATACTAAGCTTTTGTATAGTGATCCTTGTAAAAATCATGGTCATTCAATTGTACATCCCCCAAAGTCAATACTTGGCTTAGTACTATTGTATATTTCTAACCTCTTTGTGTCAGTTTGTGTCAGATCAAAATTTGTAGTTCTCTTAGCCATGTATTTCAAAAAATCTTCCAGTGAGATTCCTTGTCATCAAAAGCATTATCCTAAGAAGGTTATAGTTTCCAAACTCATCATAGTTTCAAATACTACCAATAGGTCCTTGTAGGATACATCCTTCCTCATGTTTGATTTTGGTCTGTTAGTATCCAATCTTATCGATCTCTTTGGAAAAAAATTACCTTTTAAATGGATTTATTCTTTCTTTTCATATTAGATTTCACTTTTTGGTTCTTACAAATGTCTTTTCCAACAAAATTGGCTTCTCCCTCCTCAAGGTCACCATGATCTTTTATATCACGGTGCACTACTAATAGGGTAATTAGAGAGTGAGGTCTTGATCAGGTCTTTTTTCTACATGCGAGTCAGTCGGATGTGACCCTTGCATGTTCCAAACATATGATCATTTCTAATCACATCGTACAATTGGGAAATATAATTTTCTTGTGGATTACACAATATCATTTCCACTCTGATTCCTCAGGGATTCATGTGTGATATTGGGATAATCCACGTGTGCTTGTTCATGCTAGTCCTATGTAATATTGGTGAACAAGTCTTGATGTTCTTAGAAACCTTGGAATATCCCCAATATTCCTATATCAAACTAAGTGCTCAAACTACATGGTGTTACTTCTATAAAAAGTACCCCACCCTCAAGCTTCAAGAATAAAAATCCCCCTCACCTCACTTTACCAAACAACTACTACCAAAACTACATGTTCCTATCTTACCATACACATTTGTACTACCTGTCACACTGCTGTTCTTTTTCTAAAACATTCCTACTCCCTCTCTTTTCCTATCAATACATGGGTCCAATCCAACACCTCTCCCTCCCATCCCCACACCTACCAACTCTCCCTAAGATCTCCTACAAACACCTATGTTCAAAGCTGTGCACATTCACCCCCCAACTGAACCTACGGTTGATAAGTGATATGCTATACATCCATCCTACCAATCCCCCCTACTCCCACATTCACTTCCCTACCACAATACTTGCATTCGCATCACATCCATTCATCTCTTACCTCATTATCATGATATATTTAAGTTTAGTTATAATTTATCATCATACATTTTAAGATTCCCTTTTTAGGTGCCTTTACTTATCATTTTCCATCATCATAATCCTTATGTTATTTTTCATTATCATTGGCCTTATCATATCTTTTAGGTTCATTTTAATTATCATTGGTCTTATCATAGTTTTTAGATTCATTTCATTTATCTCTTCTACCTCATCATAGTTTTAGATTCATTTTACATCATCTTAGATTTTAGGTTCATTTTAATTATTATTGGTCTCATCATGGTTTTAAGATTCATTTCAGTTATCTGTTTTACCTCATCATAGTTTTTAGATTCATTTCAGTTTTCTCTTTTACATCATCATAGTTTTAGATTCATTTAACCTCATCATAGTTTTAGATTCATTTAACCTCATCATAGTTTTAGATTCATTTTACATCATCATAGTTTTAGATCCATTTTACATCATCATAGTTTTAGATTAATTTTACATCATCATAGTGTTTGATTCATTTTTACATCATACATCATCATAGTGTTTGATTCATTTTTACATCATCATACACCTTTTATATTCATTTTTTTCCACTATTATTCTATTCATCTCATATAAACCATAAAAATATATCACATCCTGCATCAAAATGTCAGTAACATCATTCTTTGCATCTCATATAAATCATCAACAACATCGCATCTTTCATCAAACACATGTTAGTCCACATCATACCAATATCCACATGCGTCTCATAAACGCATACAATATAGTAAAAAACCCATAGACACAGTACTCATTACACACATATCCCACCCTAAAGAATGTTCATTATATATATATATATATATACATATATATACATATATATACATATATATACATATATATATATACATATATATATATATAGATATATATAGATATATATACATATATATGTATATATATGTATTATATATGTATATGTATATGTATGTGTGTGTGTGTATATATATATATACATACATATACATATACATATACATATTTATATACATATATGTGTGTGTATATATGTACATACATATACACATACATATATACATATATATATGTATACATGTATACATATATATATACATATATATATATATATATGTATACATATGTATACATATATATATATGTATACATATGTATACATATGTATACATATATGTATACATATATGTATATGTATATACATATGTATACATATATGTATATATGTATATACATATGTATACATATATATATATATGTATACATATGTATATACATATATACATATATGTATACATATGTATATACATATGTATATATGTATACATATATGTATACATATGTATACATATGTATACATATATGTATACATATGTATACATATATGTATATGTATATACATATGTATACATATATGTATATATGTATATATATGTATATGTATACATATGTATACATATATATATGTATATATATGTATGTGTATATGTATGTACATATATACACACACATATATGTATATATATGTATATGTATGTATATATATACACACACAAATATAGATATATGTATATATATGTATATATACATATATATATGTATACATTATACATATATATGCGTATACATATACATGTATACATATATATATGTATATATATATGTATACACATATACATATATATATGTATATACATATGTATATATATGTATACATATGTATATACATATATATATGTATATGTGTATAAATATATATATGTATATGTGTACATATACATGTATATGTATAAATATATTACATGTATACATATATACATGTATATGTATACATATAATATATGTATACATATATACATGTATATGTATACATATAATATATACATATATATACATTATATGTATATATTATATGTATACATATACATGTATATATGTATACATATATACATATACATGTATATATGTATACATATATATATGTATATATGTATACATATATTATATGTATATATATATACATGTATATATGTATACATGTATATATATGTATACATGTATATATATGTATACATATATGTGTATATGTATACATACATACATACATACATACATACATATATATATATCCAAAGAATAAATAATGCATCACCACTCTCTAAAAGAATACAAAATGTCCATCATAGTCCAATCCAATGTCCATATAGTACATATATCCATATAAATACATTCAGGTTTGTGCCCACAAAAATCTATCTCAATACATCAAATATTCTATACATCATCAAAAAATGTAGCATATCACTGATCATTTGTATCCTTGTCCATCGCCTCCTTGCCATGAGACTCATAAGGATTTATCTTTGTACTCATTGTTGTTGCTATTGGTGGCCTCATTCGCCTACTCTGGTACTTGAACTCTCTGCCTCATCTCTCCTCCTCGTCGTCCCTCTCTCCTATCTCTAGCTTTACCCTAACCTATGGCTTTGGTCTATCTGCTTAGACCCGCCAGTCCTCTGTGAGCTCCTAGTGCTCCATCTACTCTCCCCACCTCCTTGCATACCTATATGTGTACCAACTATGCCTGACCATGTTGGTCACATGTAATGCTCAATTTGATTTGCTGACACAATTGCATGGTATCTCCCCTTGTAGAGACCTTCTTTCTCCCATAGATCCTCCACCTCCCCCCTTAGTTGCCTCAGCTCCTCCAAACTTCCCCCACTACCATTTGAGCCCTCAACATTACCACCTCCATCACTAGCTTGTCTCTCTCCTCTTGGACCATGTCACACCTCCCATGGATCCTCCCCCTCTCTGCCTCCATCACCTCTAGTCTCCCCTCCAACTACCCTGACTCCAACCACAATCCCCCTAACTCAATCTCTTCTTGGTCCAACTATCCCTGTGTAGCATCATGCTCCCATTGGAATTGATCTTGCTCTATCCTAAGCTGGTCCCTCTCTTGTTGCATATCCTACAATAGCTGGCTCATAGTGTTGTGTGCCAGGTGTAGTGATGCATATCTTGTTGCCAACCCTCCATCATCCCCCCTCTTGAGGACGACCCTCCTACTCCTCCTCCCCCACCGACTGACTCTTGGTCCCCTATCTACCCTCCTACTATAGCCTCCCTTTACCCTATAGGTTCACCCCATCCTGTGGCCTCACCTCATCCTGTGGCCTACCTTCCTCCTATCTCCCCTCCTCCTCTCCCTCCCTCTACCTCCTCCTATGTGGCACCTCCCTCTGCACCATAACCTCTACCTATTGTCTTAACCCCCTTGCCTCGTATCTCCCTCTCCTCATCACTCGAGCAATCTCCCCTTCCACCATAGCTGTCCTGGTCACCTGTGCCCTACCAATTGATCTTAGGCACTAGAACTGATCCCTATTGTCCTTAGTAGATCTTATAGCTACCACCCCACCAAACCAATCCCAATCCTAAGGCACCAAATCCTGCCATGCCTAAAATGAACCTCTCTCTATAGAGGTGACTCAAGCAACATCACAAACCCTTTGGTCACTCTCTGATACTAGACTAGATCCCCTAACATGACTTGCAGCTATCTAAACTGTCGCAATACCCTCTTTGATCGATACTACTTGGCTACATAATCCCATTGCCCAAAAATAAAGCATGATGATATAGTGTAAGGAAAATGTTGCCTCTCCTCTCCCCATAGACTGAGACCCATATATGGCCGCCATGTCACTACCTGGATCTCATCAATCTGGATCCACTAGTAATCCACCTCTTTTGTATGATGGTATATGAGTGGATCACCCTAGCTATATACTACAGGCTCCTCTAGTTGCCTGTCTCTTTTGACTGATTGGCCTGAATGCCACAATATGCTCCCAAGTCCAAACGTGAAGAAGGTTTAGAAAGCCCACACTCCTCCCCTGATGGTTCCCTCCACCCTGATATACTATCTGATGGAGATCCATATATAGCTCCACCAACATTAATGAGCCCCATGCAACTAGGACTCCTTGATCTACAATTCAAATGATCATTGGTATTAAAGCCAATGTCACCCCTATACCACCTGTGTCTTGGGAAATATATCCCAACACTATCCCACACACATAAAAACATATTCATTGATAAGTTGCCACCCGATCCAAGTGCTCATCCAACACAAACTAGCCCCTCCAGATCCAAAACTAAACTTTGGACCCCACTAGTCATCATACAACCCTATCTCTTATGACCCCCTAGTAGCCATCACTAGTGTGCCCCGCACTGATAGCCAAAAGATCCTATATACATCCTCTAGGGTGATGGTCATCTCGCTTGTAGGCAAATGTAACATCCTTGTCTCACTATGCTAGCACTCACACAACAGTGTCACCATCTCCATATAAGTGTGTTGGCCAGGTATCCAAGTCCAATGGCATTGATCCTCTCCTAGTCTGTAGGTGTGAATAGCTCCCCAGAGTGAAGAATTGCATCACGTCACTCTCATGACACTAATGCATCTAGTGACCACTACATCCAACACACAACACTCATGTTAGTTATCCTTTCCTTTAAACCTTTCTACCTATGTTTCACCATCCTCCCTTTACCCCCCAAATCACTACCCAACCATTAACCCACATTCTTGCAAGCGGGTTTGTATTCCCATGACCCATCCTCTCCCTAGCATTCCCATAGCTGAATCTTTCAGCGAAACTGAATCTAAACTTTTTCTCCCTGTTAACCCTAACCCTCTTCCCACGTTGACTCTCCCTAACTCACCCTTCCTTGCGGGACTGTATTCTGGCTAATGGGACCGCTTCCTCGCGACCCAACTCACTATCCTATGCAAATTATCAACCCAATTCGTGTTCCTGTGAAAAATTTGTGCCAAATTTTCTTTCTCATGAAAATGGCTTCCTACCCTTCTTTTTGACCCTTTACCATTGGCCTTTTTGTGGGATCACGATCCCACTGCTCCCTACCATGATCCAGTTGGACCCATGCCTATAGGAACACTCTTACAAGAACTCAGGAATACTATAAACATTAAATCAAAAAATCACAAAGAAATTTTTTTAGCACCTATTGATCGGTCTAGTGTCTGTTGTGCCTATACTCACCATACCACATCCGCCTGATGCTATAGGTCCCCTACACATCCATCACATCGTCCAACTCAGAGCTCCAAACTAGCAATATCTTGACTTAAATATGAAAGCAATTACTCCTTTCTAGCCCTCCCAGACCCTCTTATAGGCCCCCTATGGTGCCCTACTTCCCTCTTTGACCCCTCTAGCCCCCTTTTTTCCTTTGGCCATATTATTTTGGAAAATTTATTGCCATTTTAACACTCTTTTAGTCCACTGGCATCCTCCATCTCACCTCACCTTATTGTCCCTTTTCAAGAAGTTGTCAAGCCTCATTTTCTCTCCTCACCACCTTCTTGAGGGGGCATCACACAGTTCACTCTCTCCTCTTCTACTCAAGACTGGGTCAACTCTATTGCATAAAAAAAATCTTCTATGTGTCGTTTATGTTCAAACTTCTTTGAAATAGTGTTGTCCCAACACTATGTCAGAGAGGGGCAAAATGTAGACACCTAAATCTAATTACATCGCTAAGTAATCTTATTTAGTCATCTTCTAGGACATTATTAATTAAATATTTTATATTTAATTAAATTATTGTCATCCCCTAGCTAATCAATTCATTTAATTAACTATAGTTTAATTGATAAAATCAAATGACAACCTAGTCAAATTATCAATTAAATCCTTATTCCTCTATTAAATTAAATAAATGCACAAATCTATTTAATTTAACCCCACAACCCCATTTATTAAATAAATAATTTAATAAAACATTTCCAAAACCCTAACTAATCCTAAAACCCTATCATTACCTAAAACCAACCCATTCACCAATACTAACCTCGCTTAGCCAACTAACTAACCCATCCCATTAATGCTAAGCCACTTACCTCCTAATCCCCTCCTAAGCTAAGCCTAATCACCCTCCTAAACATGTGCTCAACTTTAAGCATGGGTTAAGACTTTCTAACCCAAACCAAAGTCAAAAGTCTTCCCCCCATCCTCTTACATTCCTATCCAAGAGCATTAATGCCTCTTACATGCATTAATGGCCCTCAAATTTCTCCTACATCCCTTTTCACACTCCTCCACCCTCATAACTCCCTTTGACCACCCATCTTGACCCTCTTCCCCTATCCAATCCCCTTGTGACACTTGTCACAAGGTTGTAGCTCTAAAGAAGCATAATCCATGTGCTCCCCTTTCCTTGCATCCTAGCCCTCCCTCATCCTTTCTCCATATTTACATCTTGGCCCTCCATCCTCACATCCTTGGCCCATAAATGAAGCCCTTGCCCTTCACAATTCATAAAGACTCTCATGGAAACTTATAATGCCCCTTTGAAGAATGTTACCATGAAAGAATCCATACTCACCCCATACACCTTGTTTTATCCCTTTGAAGGATCCTACCCCTTGAAGGTTTGAAGCATGTTTCAACATAAATCCATCATCACTCAGACACATCGAAACATCAAGGTCACACTTGAGGAGCTCAACATTCATGGTTTTCCTTTGTCAACAATATTTCCTTTGTCTCATCATAAGTACTGTTATTTCCTTTAGATATGTGAATGTTAGATTAGTTCTTAATGTTCTTAGCACACTAATTTAATATCTCTATAGTGAGGACTAAGCACTTTGGCTATGCTTGATAATTTCTACCTCTAACATTTCCTCAACAATTTATTCTATCTCACTTTTTTGTATGCGTGTGTACCTATAAGGCCTAATGTTTGGTGGCTGGCTCCTTGGAACTAGTTTTATGGCATGTTTATTGTCCCTCTTAGGAGGAAGTCCTTTAGTTATATCTCCAATGATCATTGAGCGATGATCAATTATTGCTTGTAAATCTAGACAAGTAAGAGCATTAGATTTAGAGACTTGTAATGAACATAGCTTGGCCACAAATCCATCCACTCCTTTCTTAAGAAAATTTTGCATTTGATGAGAGCTTACCATCTATGAAGATTTTTCCTTCAACTCCCTTAGCTCCACTACCACTCATTTTGATTAAACTCTCATGAATAGTTCTTGGAAGTTAATCTAAATTGTTCCCAATGTACTAAGCCATTATACTCCCAAAATAATATCTTCCACTCCCATGGATATCACATACATTGGGGTATCAAATTGATAATCTCCCATGGGTAATTTGATGCTATGAAACTTCCTTGAACATCTATCTATACCCCCATGTGCAATCAAAGCCTAAAAATTTGGGGCTGGATATATAAAACAATTTAGAAGAGTTGTCAACTCTTTTTTGATGAAATTATGAGTACTACCTGAGTCGATCAACAATGTTACTTTCTACTACTTTAAGAAATCCACTACCTTGAGAGTTTGTGGTGCATTGAAACTTGAAATTGTATGACAATAAATGATTGGTTGAGAATCATGTGATTCCTCACCTGAATCCCTATCCTCCCCTAATATGGGTTCATCCTCTTCTTCCTCACTTGGACCTTCAATATAGAAAAAATTCTTTTATCTACATTTAAATGTCCTCGACTGTATTTACAATCCCAATTGAAACACAAGACTTTTTCTCCTTTCTCCTCAATTTGTTGTGGAGTCAACCTAGTAGGTTGAGGAAGAGAAGGTGTTGAATATCCTTTTTATCTTGTCACATTAGCCCCTTTCTTTCTAGGAATCAAGAACTTCTCCTCTACCTTGCGTGCTAATATAAAAGACTCATTTATTGAGCCAGGACTAAACATGCATACCTCATGTTGAATGTGATCCTTGAGACCACCCAAGAATAAATCATTCAAGTTCTCCTCTGTAATTGTATCCACACTTAAGGATAGATTTTAGAATTTAGAATATAACCCTTAACTGTGTAGGATTTGAGAAAAAGTGCACAACAAATCCACGAAGCCCAAGAAAACCTGCATGCAGAAAACCTATCACAGAGAAGAAAAAGACAAGAAGAGGCAAGGGTTTGATCTGAAAAACTCAGACGAAAAAAATATTATTCAATGGATCTTCATAATGAAAAAAATTAAAGAGATCAATCCTTATAAAGGAGATCGAAACCCGAAAAGGGTAACCTAAAGCTTAAAAAAGCTAGGTTGCACAATATAATTAATAAAATATTAATTATATGCACCTACAAGATAGCTTAAGCAAACTAGAGTAATAGGCAACTTAATTAATTAAATCAAAAGTGATTTAATTAATAAGTGCAAACAAATAATTACTCTAACACCCCCCCTTAAGCGAAGCTCAGGAGGTAAGTAAATTTAGCACAGCTATGAAAGTAGAAAAATTGGGTCCCGACAACAAGGCCTGATTAGGTATCCAATCACAAAAAAATATCTATGAAGAGGAGAAATAGAGAAAACCACAGGGGAAAAACCCTACTCCAAAAAGAGATAGCAAAGAATGTTCCAGAACAAGGAACAAAGAGAGATCAAAAGAGAATCACTGAAGCATGAAGAACCGCAAAACTCTGTCAAAAAGCTGATCTGTAGAACCTCCATGGAAATAGAAGGCATGAATCAAGCGTGTCTATATGGTAGATGATCCATCTCATTGAAATGCATAGGGAGCTAGCCACTGCAATAGCCTAGTATGTAGGATCAAGTAAATACATAGCTCACACCAACGAACCATCAACCAAAGAAGCATAGAACAACAATATAACCCTCCCTTATTGCAGGTGAGGTGATAGGCAGTTGAAAAGGTGGGCCAAAGAATCTCCTACAATGTAGGAACCAAACACATCGAGAGTGAGGTACAGACACCAATAAAGGCACGTGTCATTGACACTGCATGAGGAAAAAGAGAAAGAGGGCCTATAAGCGGCAAACAACTATCCCCCCCATGGCACTTTATAAAATAGTGCGAGTACAACGAATCACAATGATGAAAAGGATCCTGAAACACAAGAGTGGCACTTTATCTCAGTGCATTGCATAAAGATGCTTACAATGAATATCAAAAATGATAAAAAAAAACATAAGGCTAAAACAACAGAAGGTAGAGCCCAAAATGAAGTATCTGAAGCAACAAAATCAATCCCCAGACCTGAAAAAAACAAGATATCGACCATAATGCTAAAATTCAAAAGAATGAATAGGATGTTCTTAGAAAAAAATCTAGAACAACAACTAGTATCACTGGAAAGAGAACAGAAAGAGCTTTCCAGCGATATAAAGAAGTCCAAAATTGGAGATCGAATGCTCAAGATACGCCTCCTGGAGTGCAAAATAGAACATCTGGCTTTGATTGCCAAAATAGGCAACCAAACTGCATCAAAACCCAAAAAAAAACCTATACCATCATCTCCATCTTGGAACAGCTTTTCAATGCATTTTTTGGATCGAAAAAATACGTCTGTATGCTCAAGTTACGGAAGAAAAATCGATAGGGCCTCTAAAAATGCAAAAATTATTATTTATTAATTTAAAAAAAAAAAAAAAAAGAGCGCCACCCCTGCACCACCAGCAAAGCGGCACCTGGGGTGGTGGAAGGGCAGAGCGTTGCCACAGGGTAGAGCTGCGGCAGGAGCCGTCAGTGGAGCCACTGCGGTAACCGCTCGCAATTTCTGCCAGCGGTGACTGCAACGATTAATCGCTAGCAGTTTTGCTATGGTTTACTAACTGCCGTGGGCTAAAAATGCCTGCACACAAATTTTTTTGCCTTTTTTTTGGGATTTTTTTTGCCTCGAACTGCGTGCTAGGGGTCGTACGACCCTGTGGGCAAAAAAATTTGCCTCCCAGATCAACGTTGTCCAAAATGGACAAATTTTATATCAAAATGGGGGTTTTGACACCTTCTGAATCCATTCATGATGTCTGTTTGGCCTCAAACTGCTCTAAAAATGGTGACCCCCTTATTTTCTCAGAAAAAGCCTGAAAAAACACTAGATCTGATCCTCCAAACCCTTGTTCTCCCTTTTTCTTGAAACACTGAATAAGCTACAATAGATTTAGCTCTGATACCATGTAGGATTTCAGTAAAAGTGTACAAAAAATCCACGAAGCCCAAGAAAACCTGCATGCAGAAAACCTGTCATGGAGAAGAAAAAGACAAGAAGAGGCAAGGGTTTGATTTGAAAAACTCAGATGAAGAAAATATTATTCAACGGATCTTCATAATGAAAAAAATAAAGAGATCAATCCTTATAAAGGAGATCAAAACCCGAAAAGGGTAACCTAAAGCATAAAAAAGCTAGGTTGCACAATATAATTAATAAAATATTAATTATATGCACCTACAATATAGCTTAAGAAAACTAGAGTAATAAGAAACTTAATTAATTAAATCAAAATTGATTTAATTAATAAGTGCAAACAAATAATTACTCTAACAAACTGATCACATTTGTTGAAGCTTAGCAAGCTAGCTAAAGAAGTTCTCTGTCACACAATTGCTATATTGTGCTTCAAGTTCTTCTATAAAAATTGACCATGATACGGTGAGACCCTTTTTCCTACGATGAGTACAAAGCCAATGATACCAAATGAATTGATTTGGTTCTAGAAACAAGAAAGCCATCATGACCTTTTATCCATATGGGGTTGATGCATTTTAAAAAAATTCTCCATTTAGTTTATCGATGTTAGAGGATCCTAACCATCAAACTTGTGCATATCCACCTTTGGAAAAAATTTCCTAGATCCCATAGGAGTATTAAAATTTGTGTCATTATTAATTGACTTGAAGGTTTCACCTTGATTTCTTGAGAACTCCTTCCTTGGTTCATTCATATAGGTGCTTAACATGCTTCATATATATGATATATCTCCTCATAGGTCACACATACTTCTTAACCTCTTCCTTGAACTTACTTATTTCCTCTAATTGGGAGTACTATCCTCTGTTGTTTCCCAATCCTTCTCAGAGGATTTCCCTGGTGTGGTAGTATTCTTTTTGCCTCTTGTTAGAGGTTCCGTCATAATGGAAACCAATATTTTTGAAATAAATCACAAAAATGAAATGTAAATTCTTTGAATTTTTATTTTATTTTTTATACCATAACTTACTAGGGCCAAGATACCCTTACTCAGAAAAAGTCCAAAACATTAGAAAATTTGCTGCCTTGAGAGCAAATTTTCCTAATTTTGCAATAACTTGCTTATTTTTGCTTCAATTTCTCCAAGCTTTGAAATGTAGCCTCCTCTACTATGTATTAAAAAATCCATTAATACAAGTTATTCTCCAATTCAGAAGGATGTGAGAGATATGTAGATCTCAATAAATTGTGTAGAAATAGTAATTCTGCAATAATTTGCTCAAATTTTCTCCAATTCTTCTAAAATTTGGACTATAATATGGTCTTGAAAAACCCTTTAAAAATCTTTTCAAAATTTGCTAAAATATGAAAGTTATGCTCTTCCCAGGATTGCCTTCGATGTTGAGAAAAATCTTGCCTCATGCTCTGATACCACTTGTAATGAAATAACTTGCACAATAGAAGAGATAATATGAAATATTCTACAAATACTTGATAATAACTGAGATTAATAGGCCACTTCGAGGGGGCAACCTCCAAATATCTCCAATGAGAACACACTTCACAATATTATCTTGAAATAAGACTCACAACGTCCTATATATACCTAATTAACCTTAGGCTAAATAGACATAACCCTATATAACACCTAGGGCGACCTACCTACCTAAATAATAATATAATAATGATAACATGAATTAATTAAGGATTGAGATAGTCACAAGTTGACTATTCATAACCCTATATACACCAATATTAAGGGTGTAGCACAAAGAGTAGACTTTTCTTCCTAATACATTCTCCAGAACCTCTTAAGTGAACGTTGCAGGAAAAGGGCCACATACACAAGCCTTGGTAGGCTTTGTAAAGTCTTAAAACACATTCTTATTTCCACTATATATTTTCTCTTTGCATATGACCACGAGACTAATTCATTTAGCACTTTTATAGGGGTAACCTTAATCTTCACATTTGGGTCCAGATAATATGGATTGTTTCTTCAATAGTTTCACATCAAAATAAAAGTTTGAATCTTTCCCACTAGTGCTTCATCTATAATTTTTTAATTTTTTAATTTTTTGAAAACAAATGTTTGTAT
This sequence comes from Cupressus sempervirens, assembly GCA_028749045.1. Taxonomy (NCBI): domain Eukaryota; kingdom Viridiplantae; phylum Streptophyta; class Pinopsida; order Cupressales; family Cupressaceae; genus Cupressus; species Cupressus sempervirens. The sequence goes on along the minus strand of CM053792.1, from coordinate 662,570,771 downwards.
TCTATCAACCTTTCTACCATCATTCACTAATTCCTATTTTCTCTATCAACCATTCATGTTATTTTTTGTTATGTTGTCACAAGCTACAATTTCTTACTATATTTTAAATAATTAATATATTAGAAATATTGCTTTGATTTTATGTTTAAAAAATGTATGCAATCATATAAAAATGAAGTAAGCATGCATTCATAAAAAATAGATTTAAAAAAAAAAACATTAGAACAATTTCTTCAAATATATGATCAACTAAGAAGATTCATAAATGAAACATTGAAATCATGATAAATGTACAAGCCAAGAGTTGAACAAGAAGAAAAAGACTCAAGGAGTGATCCTTATTCTCCATATTAACTATTCCTATTATTATTATTATTATTATTGTTAAATTGTGAAAAGCAAATGAGCATACACAAAAGACATTTAAAAAAAGAGCTCTTTGGGAGATGCAGTCCCTACCTTTGGGTTGTAGTTGTTAGTGTGAGAAGAAAAATTATCTTTAAGACTTTTTTGTGTGAAATATTGGTGTATTTTCTTGATGATTGCAAGACATTATAACATAACTAACAATTTTCCTCTTTGCACATATTAGACTCGTAGCATCGATGGTCTTTTTTATTTTTAAAAGAATATAAAACCACTTTCTAAAAAAAGTAAATTTAAGATATTGAATAAATCAAAGTATTATATTTGTTTATACGCTTGCAACGAATATATGTAGATATGTAAGGTAGAATCTCTAAAGTGAAAATTAACCATTTTAATTATGGAGAAATTAAAAAATTTAATTAATGTAATTAGTGAGTGTGAATTGGAGAATTAATATTTAAAACTTAGACAATTTTTTTTTAAAGAATAATCTTTGTTTAAGAAAATATATTAAAAAAAAGCATATTAATTAATTAGTACTAAGAATCCCTATTCAATCCATGTATCTAATATTGATAATGGTATTTATATTTTTAGTTTTAAAATGAAAATGTAATAATAAAAATAAAAGTTTAAAGAGTAAACATATATTTTGCTAAAAAAAAATAGTAATAATTGATTACTTAAATACAAATGTATACTCAATTTTGCAATGTTATTATACATAATAGAATATCAGCAGTAATATATTTTATGATAAAATGATCAATGGATCTAAATGTTAAATAATTCATATCATATTATTAACAAAATAAATTCATTAACATAAATCATTTGACGAGAGAATCTGACATTTGTGTTGGGTTTTACATGTATGATAAGAATTAAACCATATAGTGCAGCATGTGTGTGTTCACATTCGTGCAGAAATACATTAGTTCCTTGCCTTTTACAAAGGCAGGGACTAATAACATTTAATCCCTCGTCCTTGTTGCATAAATGCTGTTTCTCAATATAGAGATTGTAGCAACATCTCTGAATATGGAGAATGTAGGAACGATAAACTTCTACCCTGTGAAAGCAACGAAAAAGTATAAAATGACAACATCATGGTCTTGGAAGTAGGAGATAAAGGAAGCATTTAGTGATGACCGTTGTACACTTGCAAAGGCCATCTCGCTTTCCTATGTTCCCTGCAGAGGCCAATGCAATAACAACATTTAACGCTTAGGCTAGAAATTTGATATTTTTTCTTGCCTATAAAATATTTAAACCGCTAGGAAAAATAAATAGGGCCAATAAGATTTCTTTTGAATTATTTAAAAATTGCTTTTATTAAATAATATTGCTAAATACTTTAGTTTATATCATGTATTCACCTTTAAAGAAAAAAAGATTAATAGCTATAATCTAAGTGAAAACACGAGTCTCTTAGCAGATGACCACTACAATCTAGTCACTAATCAAAGATACCAAATAAACCATAACTTTCTAACTATCGAAGTTATCCTATGCTGATGAAAATAAGTATGGAACATTTTGCCATTCCCATAACATCCAATTAGTTAGGGTAAACACTTATCATTGCGGAAATAGCCTTGAACATAAAAATTAGCAAAACAATTACCAAACGAAAAACAAAAACCAGATGCGAGTGTGAGACTAGAAGGTGGCATGTCAATTGTTAAAATAAGTAGGAAAGGCATAATGGTGCTAAATTTTACTGGCTGAAGAATTCGACAAAATGCCTCGCTTATTACAAATGTGGAAATAGAAAAGTTAAAAAATAATATTTTATATTGAAGGGCCGTACCAGCGGGATGAGATTCGAACGCGACCTCTTGGAAAAAAGAGGCATTAGGGATATGTATGGTATATGTGTCGATGGCCAGGTCGTTCGTGTTATTATAGGTCACTACTAAGAATATGATTTGGAGAGGGAAAAAGTTGTTTTGTAGTAGGAGGGACCCCCTGAAGATCATTTCAGGAATTAAAACACAATTATAGGGTGAGCTGTAGATAAATAGTCACCTTGTGATGCACTGGTGAAGCTTTGATGACGTGTACTAGTAGGCAATCTCATTTGGTTATGGTTTATTGTTTATTATATTTAATTTTAATTTTTAATGGATTGGATTTTTTAATGTTATAATTTAGTTTTATTTTATTAGAAATTATTTGTTATAATCAATTTTGTACAAAAGTTGAAATCATCACCAAATTCAAATCTATTCATTAAGTTTATTATATAGTATTGTATTTGCATTAAAATAAACATATTTCTCCATGTAGATGGGTCTAATGGAGAGACCCAAAATGTTGGACTCTAATCAAACTTTTACAAAATAATCTACAATTGAAAGAAAACTCATAAATGACTTCATTCTACTTATTTTCATGTCACGATACTTAGCAAACATACAAATTTCAAGCACAACCAAAACATTTATAACATGTAATTAGAAAATTGTGCATTCTTACATAAAGGTTTGCTTCATTTAACCAACTGTTTCTTTGAAATGCAAACTACTTGTTGATTTGATTGGTAGCTATGCACATTAAGCTAAACCTATAGAGTTTCTGTTCCCACATAATTATTCTATTGCAATGTGACTATGAAATCTCCTCTCACCACAATAATTTCCCTTATCCACAAGTAGTAGTTATAATACTTCATACATACCATCATTAAAAACATCAACATAAATTAACATCATCAAATTTCCACAATCCATTTGTAAATAAGAAGTTTTTTGGATTCGATTGTGTGTGGTTTTTTACCATCAACATTTTGGATCATACTATATCTCTACTATTCTGCTCTTTCTCATCCTGATGATGGATCATGTAGTATGATCTAAAATGTTGATGGTAAAAAAAACACACAATCGAACCCAGAAAACTTCTTATTTATCAACATAAATGTAAAATAATAGTATTTAATTAAAATTGTACAATATGGAGCTATGGTTAACTTTTCTTTAATAGTTTAAATGATTTTTTTTGGTGAATACATTTCTTTTCAAAAGAAGAGGAAAATAGGGTCATTATGTTACTAAACTTTTTCCAATGAAATTGATGCTGTAACCAATATGGCCTAAGAAATTTCTAATTCTTGTTAGTGTTTTTTTTTTTTTTTAATTGAACATTATGGTGTCATTCCTGCTATAGGTGCAATTAGTGTTGTCATTGATACTAAGCTGATGCAAAAGTATTTAGGGGTAAAGGTGAATCTTTCATTTGCCAAATATATTGTTATTTTATTTTTTCAATGAATAGGATTTTCATTAAACAAGTTTAAAGGTATATTATTCATAAAAATTAGGACCTTAGATCACTCCTTGAGAGTCATGTGAGCAATGCCTAAAAATACAACTTACATGCAAACATGATAGATCTCAAAAGAAGAAGTGAAAAAAACTAGCTCTTGAGCGGCTCAAGTGTTGAATGATGGAGACAATGAAAGATCTCTATCATCTATTTGACCCCTTACATTAATGCCTCATTAAGAGTGTAATCCAAAATGGACCAAATCTCCTTAGAAACATCTTCTTCTTCTTTCTTAGTATCCTTCTTGGCTAGAGAAATATATCTAGATAAAGGTATAGAATCAATTTTGAAGATTCAACCCATCTGAAATGTTCACCCATATCTAGCTAGGTTGTGGTGATGCCAATGGATAAACATATAGATATATGTCACACTTTAGGATAAGTGAGGTGATCAAGTTAAAACAAATATGATAGAAAATCTTTCAGCCATAAGGGCTTTAACTGAACCCATGTAGCCATCTTGTAGTGTCCTTATGGAAAGATGCTTATGACCAATTTTTTTGACCAAATCAATTATAATTGAATCTCTACTAATATATACCCAAAAAATGATTTGGCACCTCATTTGACATCAACAAACTTGGGAATAGTGGGTGAGGACTAGAATGATCAATCAAAAGCTTCCAACTAGGTTGCCTTTTGTGTTTTTTATGTTTTAAAAAAAACCATGCTATAATGTATTGTTATTTAAAAAAACATTCACACTATATACATAAACATAGACACATGTGTCATCTTAAAAACTGTACACTTGCTCTGTTAGACTCTTTATCCCTCGTTTTAGTGATCTCCTAGAACATGCATGCATTTATGCTTATAATGCTACCTTTCTTGATTTTATACCTATTTTTAGTCATTCTTTCTCTACCCTTAAGATTGTGGAAGGCATTTTGAGGATAAACCCTCCTAGATAAAGGCTGAGATTGGCCCTTATCTAGGGTAGAGGCCAAGGTTGGCCCTTACCTTGGGGTAGAGGCCAAGGTTGGCCCTTACCTTGGGGTAGAGGCCAAGTTCAACCTTTACCTGAGGAGAGTTTTTCTCAAGATTTTTGGATTTCCTTGGGGTTTCCATTCTTTCCTACCTTAATATATTCAACCCCCTTTTTTAATTGTTCTTTAGTTTAGTATAAAATGAAGTTTTCTCACTTCATTTGGAGATCCATATTCTATGTGCAAGTTATCCACCCATATTATCAAATTGAGACCAAGATTTCTTTTATCCTTTGCAAACAACTTTTCAAGGTGCATCTAAGGAATTCAAGAAAAGAAAGGAACCATTGGAGACCCTCATTCATGTCATGCATTTCCTTCTCAAGATCTATCTTCTTTCTTCATTGGAGATAGTGGAGTTGGTTATTGATAAAGAAGATCTTCATCACCATTACATCTTTATTCATCCATTCAATCAAGTATTGGAGCATACTTATATCCATGATTTTATCATTTGACACTTGTAGACCTATTATATTTTCTATAAAATCCTACATCCTACATTATTATTCTATATCATAACTCTACATACACATATTTATACATCTTTTTGGATAACTAATTTGAAACCTTCTATAAGGCTTAGGCAAGTAAAATGAAATTTTATATTTATCTTACTCTTGTATGATTTCTCATCTCAATGTTAATTCCTAAAGTGGCGTTTGACCAAGGCAACCCCCTCACCAAAAATATTCCCCTTTTCTTGTTCATGAGTGCATATTTGCAAGTTTTGTAGAGTTGTGGATTCAAATTCACAAAGCCAAGGTTGAATTTTTGTTAGAGTTTCAAATTCAATTTTTTTTGTGTAGTTTGGGTCTAGGTCTTGACATCGACCTTGATGTTCTAGTTAAACCTTAACCTGCAACTTTTGAAATTTTAGGGTTTGTAGTTTTAGGTCCTTGGTGCCCAAATTTTGCCTGATTTCAATTTTGGTTATAGTCTAATAGAAATTTTCTAGATCTAAGGTGGTACCATTCTTTAGTCCTCAAAATTCTTTAGTTCTCAAGGTGAATATATTTCTCTCTTTTTTCACTTCATAACACTTCTTCACATATTTAAGATCTAATCCTTTCATATGCTTAGCTATCATTTATGCTTCTACATTCATTTGCATCTTAATTAATCAATCTTCTTCATTTGCATCGTTTATGCTTCTATATTCAAGAAACATGGAGTCACTCTAGAAGAACTCATCTCAACTAAACTTGATAGTCATTGGCTTGAGGAGTATGATGTAGGGGAAACCCCAAAAATATTAAATTTAATCAATAAAACTCATGGAATGCCATTGAGTATAAATGGTAGCAATAGTAAGAATTTATCAAGAAATAAGCCCTATTTTCTAGGCCATTATGTAGTGGTCAAACTTGGTCAAAAGGTCTTAGAGTCAGTAGTCAATCACATTTGTCCTAGGATCCATCAAGTTAATTTAGCAATTTTTTACAAGTTGCATAAGCAAGAAATACAATGTTGCAAAAGTTATCATTTTGTAGCTTTGCAAATTTTCGTAGTTGAATAGTCAATTTCATCAAAAATATTTGGAAGTTCAATATAAAATTTGTGTAATTTTTAAGGATATATATAATACCTTTGGATTTATTTGTATAGGTTAGAGTATATACTTGCAAAATTTGAGTTGTTGGTAATAAAGTTTTGTCTTAGTTTTCTGCAATTTGTATGCAAACTAAGTTGTTAGAGCATATGTATTGATAATGTGAGGTTGACGTATGTGATACTTAGGGACATGTGTTAGTTTCATTTCCCTCCAATTTTTTGAGTTTTAGTAGTGTTTTTGTTGCTTAATAAGTTGAATCTTTGCATCGTTCCATGAAATGCTTGTTTTGTTAGGGTTTGGAAGAAATGGGTCCCTTTCTTGACTTCCCACCATAGGAATTTCATGGCCATTTGGGAATTATAGGAGAAGGTATTTTTTTTCTTTTTGTTTTTTTCAAGTAGGAACCGATCAGTATGAAGGAGAACGAGCCAAACCTAGCTGGGCATCTTCATGTGATCAACCTATCAAGCTATGTGAATTGAGTTGTTGTGCTATAATTTGGGTGGTAGGGTGGAAGGAGAGTGGTGAAACATAGTAGTTGAGCTAGGATAGAAATTTTATAGGTGTTGAATTAGGGAGAACAATACATTTCCTAATAGTTTCTTAAGGATGGAGACCTAATTAGGCTTTGTGACCTAATAGGATCAGTGAGCATTTTGTCATCATACTTGAGCTCTAGAACTTAATACTTTGGAGATTAATAGATATCCCAAAAGGGTGTTAGAAAATATAATTATTTGGGTATGTCCTTTGAAGGTTTTAGTACTCCTACTATACATTTATGTGTCATTAGTTAAAAAAGATAACAAAGGAAGACATAGCATATTGGTTGGTTGAAATTGTAAAAGAGCCACACCATAGTGCTCAAGAAAACAAGGAAAGATAAGTTTAAGGATGGAAAATTATCACATAGAAATCCAATACCTATTGAGCATAGAGACTACTAAGCATAGATAGAGTATACATCGAGTTATATAGGAAGCACATACAAGTCTTAATTGACACATAATATTATTTCTAACGATCTCATTGAGTGGAAAAGTATTTCAAGGATCAAGGAAATTATTCATTGGTAAGTGTGAGTTGAGTGTTCATGATTCCAAGGTAGAAAGAGACCAATCAAAATAGAGGAAGGAAAATGTAGAGAAAGATTATTATAGATGTTTGATTTGATTTATGATATGATCTTAGATGATTTCTAAATCCTAATTAGATTAAAGATCAAAGAGGCAAAAATAAAATTATTTAAAGACCTACAAGGGATAGATCAAAGTTGTCATTGAGATGAGATTTATTGCTACTATTAGTATTATGTTGAGAAGAGGATAATTCAAAAAGATGAGAAGAGATTCAAGCAACTGAAGAAAGGATTTCATATTAGCTACTAGAGGTGACAAGTCAGTAAGAAGAAAAGGGATTTGATTAGAAAAGTAAGTTATAATAGTACAAATCAATTCACTACTATTTTCTAATCATTGTACAACACTTGATAGAGTGTTGTAAAATCCTTTCACAAGGTAGATCCTTATAGATCTAATTGTATTATAATCCCTAACAAGACATCCTCTTATTACAGTAGTGATGGACTTGTGGGTACCATCACCACCACAATTTTCTCTCTAACCAAGGGTTCCTATGTGACCAAATACCTATGTAATGTGTTATGATTTCATGTTTATAGTTTCATGATTAATACACATTAAATTAGGCAAAGTTAATTTCATTTACAAGTATTATAGTTTAATGATATATGTTTACTAAGTTGTGAAAATAATAAGGAAATCATTGATTTGGTTTAAAGGATAAAGTTTTTGAAAATGCTGATTTACCCCCCTCTCAGCATCCTACCTTTCCATAATAACCCAAAAATTGGTATCAGAGCTAGTTCTCTTAACAAGGGGCTTCATTACCTTAGAGAAAAGATCTGAATCATGGAAAGGTATAGACTTGACAAGACCATTAAGAATAAAAAACTAGAATTAATAATGATCAAATCAATGAGATGAAGGCGAAGCTAAAGGAACCAATAAATAAAAGAAATGAAATTTCCCAACAAATGAATGACACAACTTATCAGGAAGAAACTATTGAAGAACTACCTGATGGAAACATGTTTGATGAATCTAATGCTACTATAGTTGATCTAATAGAGAAAAATCACAACATTATTGAGTAGATGAAATCAATGAAGAGAGAACAAGAGTTGAAATCTACTAGGATGTGTGGAAGTGTTGGAAAAAAAAGAGATAAGCCAAAGATGAGAAGAGAATGATTGGAGTAGATAATAGATAGATTAGTGTGAGACTGGATGCTAAGGATAAAGAAATTATGAGGTTGACTTAGAATCACTATGATATGGTAAACCAAATACTCGGTGCAAATCTTGATATTGGGACAAAGATGGAAGAAAATTTTGAACAAAGAAGTGAGAATGAAAACTTAAAAAAGTGAATTGAAATTAGAAAGAGAAACCGATGAAGGGTTGAAGAGATTAGAGAAAAGCATACAAATATTGTATGGAGAATTAAAAAGATAGAGGTGATCAAGAGACACTTCAGGATTGGGCTACACCCAACATTCAACTACCAAGAAAGGAAAATTATCTGAGAAAGATGGACAAAGGAATGTCTATGCAAATCCAAAACCTAATAAGCCTATATGCTATCATTGTGGAAAACTAGAATACACAACAAATGTTTGTAGGAGAAAATCTAGTAAGATCAATGTTACTCCTAAATTTTATGGTTACTATTACAATTTCAATAAGTATGGTCACTAAGCATATAAATGTTTATCCAAGTTCAATCAATCTCCTAAGAAATATATATTAAATGGCTATTGTTATACTTGTAACAAGTTTGGACACAAGTCACAAGACTGTAGATCATAAAAGAATTCCATCTAGACACCCAACAAGAAATGTAATACAATCAATTAAGACTATAGTACATGGTAGAATTGTACTACATTTAGAAAATATGGTCATATTTGTTAGGAAATACAATTAGAACAGTTGTTATGTTGTCATTGATGTCAAACCTTATTGGTAAGACAATTATTGTTTGAGTAGATTGCCATATGAAGATGATTGATGAAGATAATTTGAGAAGAAGACATAAAAAAAGGACTAGAGGAAATGTTGAGTTTTGAGAAACTACAATGGGCACTTGATCAATTGGATTTTGACAAGATAATATGATTGTTCAATGATAATGCAAGTAGATAAGATAATGGTATTGAATCCTATAAGAAGTGATCCATACAAGACTAAATGCATAGGTTTGATCAAGCAAAAGAGTGGAAGATTAAGGAACTAGAAGTGTATGCCTAGTGATGCTAGTGTTGACCGAGTGACAGTATAAGCCAAGAAAAATATAGTATAGACCAACCATCAGTATTGACCAAGTATCACAAATTATGTTGAACATAATAGTTATTATCGATCTAGTGATTTAGTGATGATCGAGTGTCAGATCCCAATGTTGGCCAAGTGACAACATCTTTTTAGCTTTCGAGGAAATCTTGATTTTTAGCTAACACAATTGGAATCTTGGAATATGGAAAGCATGTTGAAGATAAGGATAAATGACCTGGAGCATTTAATTCAATGGAAACTATGTTTGAGCATTTCTATGCATGAATTCAAGGAGAAGTTTGGAGAAGTTTCTAAAAGAGAAAGGAGAAGAAGAAATTTTGGAAGGATTCGATGAATCTGACCAAGGCCTAAGATCTATTGTGATTTTAAGTGACAAAAGATCATAAATACCTATTTAAGGAGGCACAGGGGCTAACATAGTAAGGTTGGAGTAGTTTTTGATGTTACTGACTTGAAAACTTAAGCAAGAGGCTAAGAAGATTTGTAAAGAGTTGAAGTGTGATCGATTGAAGGATTACCAAGCAAATCAAAGACATAGATGATAATGGAGGCTAGTCAGTGGATCAAAATATGAGCTACATTTTGATTTTTATCTGTAAAGTGAGTTTCATTTATCAGATGAACCTACTGTCACTTTCTAATCATTGTATTAGTTTAAAATTCTTTGATCAAGGTTGACCTAAAAATCATTTGTAAATCCTTTAATCAAAGTGACATTCTAATGGAATGCTCTAAATCCCTTTAACAAGGCCAATCCTAATAGGGAAATTAATTTTGGAAATATAAGCGAATTAACTAAGAGGGAAGGAGTGAATCAGTCACCACTAAAATAAATCCCAGATCCCTTAGATGTTAGTACAAAACAACTCTGTAAAAACTTAACTTTTTTGATGCTTGACAAACACACATAAAAATGCTATAACTCAATAAACACTAAAATAATTTAGTAAATTATTAATATGAAAATATTCAGATGTTAACTGTGATTAATATTACTTTAACTTAGTTGCAAACACATAAGAGAAATGAACACATTTGACACCAAGATTTAACGTGGAAACCCAATTTGGGAAAAACCACCAATTGCAGCTAGTTACTAATTTTCACTCTTATAAAGTGAGCCCTATTAGGAGCCAACCCTGTTAGAGGTTACAAAACACACTATTAGGTGTGACCCTATTAGAGGATTTAATCACCCTATCATAAGTGGCCTTGTTAGAGGTCTTTTGACAATTCAATAGAAATGCCACCTTAAGAGGATTTACAAATAGCTGTTAAACCAACTTTGTTAAGAGATTTAGATCACTGCTATAATGGTTAGAGAGTAACAATGAGATGAGTTGATTTTTGATGCAACTGAATTATTGATCATAGATCTCAATTCTGGCTTGTATACTTGCTCCTTCTTGATGAAATATATCTTTCAGCTCCTCAAGAATATTCTTCCTATCCTTCAAATTCAATTCCTCTTAGCATTATTAAATCTTCAATTATGTTCCACTATATTCTCTCCTCTAATTCTCAACTTGATCTTATATTTATATCTTTCACATTTATCAAGTCGACTAGAATATAACTTAGAATAATTAATATTCATCTCCTCAGTCGGCTAATACCAATAAATAATTCAATTGAACTCAATATGCCAAAACAAGTAAATCCTTTGTTAGCCAACCCTGCTTCGTAGACATTAACTCAAAGCAATTTTCCTGTGTTAACCAAGTGAACTCAGTTAAAATTACATATTCAAAAAGTTCCTTTGGTAACCGAGTGAGCTCGATTAACACTGGTTGGATCCAACATTTTCTTCATTAATCGAGTGAGCTTGGTTAACACTCATCTTCCACAAACTTTCCTTTGTCTCTCGAGTAAACTTGGTAGAAACTATCTTTTGAACTAGGCAAGCTCTGGAATGCTTGGAAGACACAAAAAATTATCTTCAATGCTCGAGTGAGCTCAACATACACTAATTGACAATGACATGACATTTTGTGTAACATCAAAGACAATACACAATTAATCAATTGTTATCAAAATTCTCCCTCTTTGGCATTGATGGCAACACAACATATCATAATGCAATGAATTTTTTTTTTTGAAGAAAGAATAAAGTAAGGAACATATCCTTAGTTTCATTTTGATTCTTATTCATGAGAATTCCCTCTATCAGTGTAAACTCTTTTTGCCTTTAGTTTCTCCCTCTATCAGAAAACTTTTGTCTGCAACAACTTCTTCTGATAACAAACTCTATCTTTGATATAAGACCAAGTTCATTCTCCCTTTTGACATCTCTTTCTCTTTTTCTTTACAAAATATCTATGAGATATGACAACAAACTTTTCCCTCTTTGACATATCACGTCAAAGACAATATTCAATGAATATCAATGTACCTCAAGTACTGATTCATTTGTAATATGCCCTTGTCAATACTACACCAACTATTGATCTTCAACATGCTCTGGTTGATGCATCACTAAACTTCATTTAGTGAGTTACAGATAGGGGAATGACCCCTAGCTTACCTCTTAGATACATAAATGCATCCTTAGGTAATGGCTTGGTGAATATGTTTGCAATTTGTTCTTTTGTATTCACATATTCCAATCTTACTTCTTTATCTTGTACCAATTCTCTCAAAAAATGATATAATAGCAATGTGTTTTGTTTTGGTATGCATCATTGGATTCTTTGATATATTGATTGCACTGATTTTATCATAGTATATAACCATTGGATCCTTGATCTCTATCTTCATACCTGACAATATTGTTTAAACCAAACAATATTAGAACAATTAACTACTGCTGCCACATATTCTATCTTTCTTGTGGACTGAGAAATACAATTTTTTTTCTTGCTTGTCCAAGACACTAGTCTTTTATCAAGAAAAAATGCTCTAGCACTAGTGCTCTTTTTGTCATCAATACATCCTGCCCAATCAACATTTGTCTATACTTTTAAATCCAAATTACCTCCTATTTTGTACCTTAAACCATATTTTTCAGTACCTTTCAGATATCTCATGATTATTTTGATTGCTATCATGTGATTTTCTTTGGGATTTTCTAAGAATCTTTCCACCATACCAACTACTAATGCAATATATGCACTACATATTGCAATTTTCCAATCATAGATATGTATGTGATCTAATCTACCTTTTTAGAATCATCATTTTTGGAAAGCTTCTGTCTAGTAGACATAGGGGTTCCAACTGGTCTTGGGTCTTGCATTCCAAATTTCTTTAGTATCTCATTGATATATTTAGATTGAGTAATGTAGATACCATCTCTCTCTATTGGATCTACAATCCAACAAAGAATTTTATCTCTCCAAACATAGACATCTCAAATTCTTTACTCATTTCTTCTAAAAATGCCTTGCACAAGTCATCATTTTCTATGAATAAATTGTTATCCACAAATATTTCTGCCAAAACATTCTTCTTGTTTGGTCCTTCTTTGATATACAAACTATTGTTGTCATTTGTTCTTTGAAAACCAATCTATATCAAGTAGTTATGAAGTCTTTCATACCAAGCTCTGGGAGCTTGCTTGAGACCAAATAATGCTTTGTGTAATTTACAGACTATATGTCTTTTTCTAGGATCTACAAAACCTTTAGGTTGTTCTATGTAGACTTACTCATGAAGAATTCCATTCAAGAATGTAGAATTTACATCCATTTGATAAACTTTAAATCCTTTGTGACCTACATATGTTAATAAAGTTATAACACCTTCTAAGCTTGCAACAAGAGAAAGAGTTTCACCATAATAAATACCTTCTTCTTCAGAGTAACCTTTACATACCAACATTGCTTTCTTTCTAAGAACTTCTCCATCTTGATTTAACTTATTTCTAGATGCCCACTTTGTGCCAATTACATTTTTATCCTTAGGTCTAGGAACAAGGGTCCAAGTTTTGTTCTTCTCTATCTATTCTATTTTCTCATTCATTTCTTCAATCATACTTTCATTATCCAAAGCATCTTTAATATTTCTAGGTTCAAATTCAACAAGTAAACAAGTACCTTTCAAATTGTTTCTTATCCTTGTTCCATCTGACTTGTCTCCAATGATCTGATCAGGTGCATGATGCCTTTTGACATATCTTTCTAGCATAGGTACTTTGATTTGGATTTTCTTTCACTAATTTCTTCATGAACTTTAGCATTAATCTCGGGTCCCACTATCTATGCCTCAGGTCCATTAGACTCAATTTGCTCTAGTAGTAGCTTGGTAGCTTCTGACTGTGACTCAGGTCCTTCAAACTATGACTCAAGTTGCACTAATTGCAACTCGGTAGCTATTGGAGATTTTGGGGACTCGGGAGGTAAAGACTCCTATCTTCTAGATAGCTTTGGTAGGGTATTAGGTTCATAGTAAAAAAATCTTCTGTAGTCCTCAGGATCTTTGTTGCTTTCTTCTTCACTCTTTTCTACAAATTCATCAATTCTCACATGTGCACTTTCTATGATTTTATTAGTATAAAAATTCAAACATTTGTATGCTTTGCTTCTGCAGGAGTATTCTGGGAATATAACTTCATCACCTTTGACATTAAATTTACCTTTCCTAGATTCTTTCAAGATATAATATTTGCTGCCAAATACTTTCAAGTAAATTACATTAGGTTTGTAGCCATACCATAGTTCATAAGGAGTTTGATTTGAGTCTTTCTTCAGTTGTTCTCTATTCAAGGTATGCAATACAGTACAGATTACTTCCTTCCAGTATTTGATTGCAAGATTCTTTTCTATCATTAATGTTCTTGCACAATCCATAATGGATTTGTTCCTTGTCTCAACTATACCATTTGTAACAAATGGTTTTTCATATTGAAAATAAAAACAATTTAAATAAGATTACCCAAAATTCATTGATAGATAACTAGAAATCCTATTCATATGGCATTAACTATTTTAACAATCAACTAAAATAACCATAACCATATCAATGATTATCTAGAATATAACTAGTTTAATGACTAATTGAAAATAACAATATTTAGGATCAACTGAAATAACTAGATTTACGATCAACTGAAAATAACTTTATTTATGATCAACCAAAAATAACTAGATTAACAATCAACTAAAAATAGCTGTATTCATGACCAACTAAAAATAATTAGATTAATGATCAACTGAAAATAACTATATTTATGATCAACTATCCTTTCTACATACAAGTAGGTAAATGCTTAACAAGAAAATAAGAAAATAACATACAAGAATTATCCGGAGGGTTCTTAGCTGGTTGTGTAAGCCTCAACTTTGGTGCGGGAAGAAGCATTGACATAGGCTTAGCCTCCCAACCTCGGACCATACTTATCCCAACACAATCTATTGATTAGAAAGGCCCTCCCTACCGTAGGATTTGGCTTGGGATGTTCTTAGTCCAACCACCTGAGCATCCTGGTGTTTAGAATGTTTGCACGATTATGAAACATACATGCTTGCATAACTGACGCCACTGACATCAAGTGATCATGAGATGGAAAAAATGCCTTTAAACTACCTTGGGTTCATCGACCTGATCACCACCAGTCAACTTGACAATAGTTACATTATAGGGATGTACATGGGCTATTAAATATGTTTAATTTAATTAATTTAATCATGTTTGATCTCTCTTCTGCATTCGTGTAGATTCATTCCACCTCTTCAACAAACATGGCTATCCAACCAATAAATCCCAAGTGTTTAAAAATTATGAGCATTCTACTCTCTGCATAATGTCTAAAAGGATTCATCGATTAGCATATCTTATCACTATTGTGACTAAAAAAATTTGTTCTTAAGATGAGTATAATTCATCTAGGTTTTATTGCACTTAGAAAACTCTTTCTTAAGAGATACTATTCAACTTTTTCTATGATGATTCTGGAAGCTATCAAAGTTAAGAAGAAAATTATTAACAATGACACAGATTATTTAGCAAAGCTTATAATGTAATCATGGAAAGAAGAGAAGTTTCTAAGCTTAGCTGACTACTATGGAAATTGAGTTAAAAATCTAGAATATCACAATCTGAAATGATTAACACATGACCTAGTAAAAATTTAGAGTTGTCTAAAAACTTGCAAATCGATTTGAAATCAACTTCCCTCCAATTTCTTGAAAATGTCACCATGGCGTATATGAACTTTTATCCTCAGTGAAAAATACTAATATGGCTGGGAGTACAGAATGGGCTACTTTGAACAAAGCTTTTTGAAAAACAATATAGCAGGTATTTGCTAGGTCTATTGTAGGGAATCAACACAAGAAGAGTATGAAATTGGGTGTAAAGAGGGGCGGAAGAAAATACTAGAAAAGTCCCAGCATACAGGTAGCGAGGTGTTGAAATATGTAGTATCCACCTTCTACATGCAGCTTCAAATAAAAAGAATGGTCGTGACTTCTTAGCTTTTGAAACTTAAAAGATTATTTTTCATTTAATTTTGCCAAATGTTTAATTGGTTACAATCAAGAAGGAAAAATAAATAGGATGGAAGAAAAGTTGGAAAGTTATAATTTTTTTATTGTTATAATTTATATTTACATACTTTCATGTAAATATATTAATGAGGTGACACCATTTTATTAAATTATTATAATATAGTGGTGCCATTTCATTTTTATATCTATCTGTGCGTATATACATATATATTATAATAATATATTGAAAGATCAATCGAATTCCTTTGAGGTAAATTTTATATTTTAATTAGATTATTTTATGTTTCTTAGATTATTTGTTTAATAGCTCATGTGGGTCCCACAAATGTATCATGTGTTCAAGTCGTTAGTCTTTACCAAAGAAGTTTAAGGTCATACCTATCAATCCTGATGACTGAACTAAGAAAGCATCCCATTTTGATGATCCCATTTAGCAATGCTTCCCCCCTTCATCCTCTCCTGCAATCACCCATGAAAAACACTTCCACCATAATAACAATTCCATAATAATTTTCATATAAACATTTAAAATACTTTATATTATTAACCATAATTCCCAAAATCAAGCAACTGCTAAACATCATATAATAGTTAATGGTTAACGACCATCTTCATTAACAATTAATACAATAGATATAAATAACTACCTATTTCACATGATCCTGAAAGAAAAATCTGTTAAATCCAACGGTTATGAGAAAGTTTAAAATTAGGTCAAAGTTTTGGGATGTAACATACCCTCCCCCTTAAATTTTTCATCCCCGATGAATATCACAACAAAACTTTAAACAATATCTAATTAGATTAATTTAAGAAAATGAAAAGTTTAGGTTCTAGCCCTAGAGAAAGATGAGGGTATTTTTGAAAGATTTCATGATAATATTCCCAAGTGGCATTATCCTCTACATACTGATCCCATTGAACTTTGCACTGAGTCACCTCTCAATTTTGTAAGCGTAACTTATGCATCTTGAGTATTCTGAGTAGTTCTATTTCTACCACCCTTGGTTCTCACACCTGTAATAGGTTCTAGTAAATTAAATGATCATGATGGTTAATGTATTTAGTAAGGTATGACACATGGAAGATGTCATGCATCTTAGCAAGGGCTAATGGTAAAGCAATCTTGTAAGCTACTGGGTTCACAACTTCCAATATTTCAAAGGGTCTCGCATATCTTGGGGCTAACTTGGCATTCTTACCAAATATGATAGTACTCTTCTAAGGTTTTACTCTTAATAGTACATTTTCTCCCATTGAGAATTCCATATGTGTTCTTTTTGCATTTGCATAACTTTTTTGTCTGTCATTAGCTTCCTTCAATCTTTGACAAATTTGGATAATCTGTTCTTCCATTTCCTTAACCATCTCAGGTCCAACAATAATTCTATCTTCCAATCGATTCCAACTCATAGGATTTCTACATTTGTGACCATATAGAGCCTCAAAGGGGGCCATTTGAAAAGTGGATTGATAGGAATTGTTATAAGAAAATTCTGTTAGAAATGGTTTAGAATAATTGAGAGGGGTGGGGGGGGGGGGTGAATCAGTTATTCAAGGTCCTAATGTCCAATTCAAATATTTTCACAAAGTGTAGTGAGTCCATTCAACTATTCATTCATCCAAGCTTTATCTTTCCTAATCAACAAGTTACTGTAAATCAACATGCAAGAATAAGACATAAAGAATCAACACATAACATAGTGATTTATGTGGAAACTCAATTTGGGAAAAACCACTAGTATCATGCTACTCAATTCTCACTCTTTTGAAGTGATGCCCTATGAAAGGCCTACCCTATTGAAGGCTTACAATACACTATTAAATGTGACCTTGTTACAGGATTTATCCACCATGTTAGAAGTGGGCCTAGTTAGAGGACTTTAGAACATTCACTTGGAATGCCACCCTGTTAAAGGATTTACAAATGGCTATTAAACCAACCTAAGTCAATAGGATTTTCATGTCTAATACAATTGCTAGATAGTATTAGAAAATCTTTGACCTGATTACAACATACAACTTAACTTGCAGATCTCAGATCACTCTTTAGCTCTTCACATTGCCTGGCCTTCAGTCTCTGCAACTCTATTAGCTTGCCGTCCTTCCAAGCTTAGTCTCCTTGAGTCTTCATACTCAATGTACCAGTGTAATCATCTTTATCTGAACACTTGTCAAATTAGACCCTCTATGCTCCTCCTTCTCCTAGATGCTTTCTCCTTGACACCCTTCTAACCACTTCACAATTTTGGCACTTCAGCAGCAACACTTGATTCTTGGTCTGTGACTCCTTAAATAGAAGTCTTGGAGTTCTTTTCCTACTCTATTCTTCCTTCTTTTAATTTCAATTTGTATGGATTAGGTAAGATTCATTATATCTAACCCATATTATGTTTCCTCTAGAAACTTCTTGAATAATCCTTTTGAATTTGCTCAAAAATGGTTTACATAAAATTTTGTGCCACCATCTCATCATCCTTATCCTCTAATTGGTTCAAAAAATTCAAGATAGCAACTATGTAAGCTCAGATTTGGAAAATCTTTGACATTTCCAAAAACGCAGTAGCTCGATACTATTGAAATACTGGTGCTTGGCACATATTGTGTTACTTGGCATCAACTACATTTTACTGATGCTTGGCACCTACTAGGATTTTCTGATGCTCAACACCTATTATATCACTCGGCACTTGAACTTCACTTAGCACCTGAAGTTCACTCGACACACACTAGATTTATCTTTGCTCAACTCCAACTGAGAATTTGCTCGACTTAAACTAGCTTGCTCGGCACCCACTAATGAACTTATTTTAAGCTTTACAGTCAACCTTATTACAACTTATTCCTCCAATGTTTCTAAGTGTAGCCAACCTCTATATCTTTGAGTATGTTATCAATACATCATTTAATCATTTTCTTAATTGATCCTTGCACTTCATTACCATATCATAACTCAACCTTTCCCTTAGGTCCTCTTGTTACATCTTGTTGATCAAATCCTCTTCATCAACCAACTAAGTGATAGTACTTGGATCTTATAAGAAAATGTCATTCCTTCAAATAGTAGGTTTGACATCAATGACAAAACAATGATTGAAAATATTCTTTTAACAATAATCTCCCTCTTTTAATCAATCTTCTTCATCAATGATCTTTTCAATTAGATTTCCAACAATCTCCCTCTTTGGCATTGATGGCAAACCAAATTGATAAACCATCAGACTAAACTATTTAATCATGTTAACTAGGTTAGAATAGTAAGTCAAATGCCAAAAATTAATTGTGTAACCATCAGTTTTCACATCTCCCTCTTAGATGTTGTATCCTTTCTCTTTCCTTTCTTTACTTCATACAGTTTCTCCCTCTGTATGCATTGCTCATCTTTTGCTATTCTCCGTTTTGATCATCCTTCTCCCTCAATCTGCTGATCAAAGCTTTTATCAATTGAATGTTGTTAATTAATTTATGCTCTTTCTCCTTCTGTTGATATGCATTGCTCATCTTCTGCTATTCTTTGTTCTGATGATCCTTCTCCCTCAATCTATTGATCAAAGAATTTATCCATTGAATGTTGTTAATCCGATTCTACTCTTTCTCCTTCTATTGATTAGTTTCTCTACTCTTTCTCCCTCTTTGACAATAATGCCAAAGACATACTATTTGAGCATCTTAATATGCAATTGTATCTTTTGCAGGTTGTTTCACTTTCTCCTCTATCACATTGCGTGTGACTAATTTGGAACTTGATTACTTTAATTTCTTTAGGCATGAATCCTAAAGTAAGTATCCTCTACATTAGTATGTAATATTTCATCAATTCATTCATTTGATGCAGGGGATTCTTATTTTTTCTTAAGTAGCCTTGGCTAGGGGTATCACCCCTAACTTACCTCTAAGATACTCAAAAACATATTTAGGTATTGCTTTTGTGAAGATGTCAGCAATCTGTTCCTTTGAGCTAACATATTCCATCTTCACTTGTTTGTCTTCCACCAATTCTCTTACATAGTGATACTTAATTGCAATATGCTTGGTTTTGGCATGCATTATAGGGTTCTTTGATATGTTGATAGCACTTGTATTATCACAATAAAGTATCATAGACTCATTTACCTCTTCCTTCATACCTTGTAATAGATGTTTGATCCATACAATATTGGTGCAATTGATAACAGTTGCAACATGTTTAGCTTCTACTGTGGATTGTGAGGTACAACTTTTCTTTTTACTGGTCCATGTAATCAGTCTTTTTCCAAAGAAAAGTGCTCCTCCATTGGTGCTTTTTTTTGTCATCAATCTTACCTCCCCAATTTGCATCAGTGTAGGCTTTTAGATCAAACTTTTCACTCCTCTTGTAATACAAGCCAAAGTCATGAGTTTCTTTTAGGTACCTCAGTATTCTCTTTACTGCCATTAGGTGATTTTCTCTTGGATCTGCAGAAAATCTTGCCACTATACCAATAGCTAATGTAATGTTTGGTCTACTATATACAACATATTGCAACTTTCCAATCATCAATCTATACATTGTTTGATTCACTTCAACTGATTCATCATTTTTGGATAACTTATGTCCTACTACCATTGGTGTACTAACTAGTTTTGGCTCTTCTAATCCAAATGTCTTTAGTATCTCCTTGATGTATTTTGATTGGGTCACAAATAAGCCATGCTTTAGTTGATGTACTTGTAATCCAACAAAGAACTTAATTTCTCCAAACATTGACATCTCAAACTCATGTTTCATTTGATCAACAAAATCTTTGCATAGAGCATCTTTTCCTCCAAATATTATATCATCAACAAAGATTTTAGATATCAAAATGTCTTTACCTTTTTCAGCTTTGATATACAAGTTGTTGTTGTCATCTATTCTCTCAAATCCTATCTTCACAAGATATTTGTGCAGTCTCTCATGCCATGCTCTAGGTGCTTGTTTCAGACCATAGAGTGCCTTATGCAGTTTACAAACCATATCCTTGTTGTTGTCATCAACAAATCCTTGTGGTTGTTTAATGTAGACTTCCTCTTCTAGTATACCATTAAGAAAAGTAGACTTCACATCCATTTGGTAGACTTTGAAACCTTTGTATGTAACATATGCAAGTAGTGTTCTTACTCCTTCCATTCTTGCAATAGGGGCAAATGTTTCCCCATAAACTAGTCCTTGTTCTTGTGCATAGCCTTTGCAAACAAGTCTGGCTTTGTTTCTTGTTATTTCACCATTCTCATCAAGTTTGTTCCTAAATGCCCATTTGGTACCAATTACATTCTTATTAGTTGGTCTAGGAACTAGGGTCAAGGTTTTGTTCTTCTCAATCTGATCTATCTCCTCTTCCATAGCTTTATACCAGTCATCATCTTGCAGTGCATATTTTACTATTTTAGGCTCAACCTTGCTCAAAAAACATGATTCATTCCTGAGTCTATTCCTTGTCATTGGTCTTGCATCCTTGTCACCAATAATTTGATCTGTAGGGTGATGTCTTCTGACATATTTGGCTAATCTTGGTTTTGTCCTTTTTTGCATGTTTGATCCTTCAGCACCAGAGTCATTTTTCTCTTCTCCATCTGGTACTTCATCATCTCTTTCATGTATACTATTTTTAGAATCATAATGTGCACTTTCTTCATTTTGCAACTCAGCTTCTGAATGCATCTCGACATTCACTGGGTGTGACTCGATTGATATTGAGATTTGTTGCTAACTTCCAACTTGATTAGTAGCATCATCTTCAGTAGGCATTCCTTCATAGAAGTATAAAAAAGATCTATAATCCTCTAATTGCTTAGTTTCATCAACCTGAACTTCTACATGCTCATTAAAATTTACATTTGCACTCTCCACAATCTTGTTAGCATTAGTGTTCAAACACTTATATGCCTTGCTTTTAGTGGAGTATCCAAGGAATATGCCTTCATTACTTTTTGCATCAAACTTGCCACTTCCAGTATCTTTAAGAATATAGCATTTACAACCAAATACTTTGAAATGGTTTACATTAGGTGAATGACCATACCGCAATTCAAAAGGTGTTGCATTTGTACCTTTCTTGACTTGGACTCTATTCAGAGTGTGAACAACATTACTTATAACTTATCTCATTATTTTAGAGCAACATTTTTCTCCATCATCAAGGTTCTTGCACAATCTATCAATGACCTATTCCTTCTTTCAACAATACCATTCTAAGGTGGAGTTCTTGGTGCTGATGTTTTCCTTTTGATCCCTTTATCATTGCAAAATATTTCAAATTCTTTTGATGTAAATTCTCCTCCTCTATTTGACCTTAGGTATTTTAGACTCTTTCTTGTTTCCTTTTCAACTCTGGCCAAATACCACTTAAACATTTGAAATGCATCAAATTTTTTCTTCAAGAACATAGTAGTCATCATTCTTGAATAGTCATCTACAAATAGCATTATGTATCTATCTCCTAGGTAGCTTTACACTTCTATTGGTCCACATAAGTCTGTATGGACTAATTCTAGTACTTCTTTGGATGTGAAAGTTTTTATCTTGAAACTAGACTTAGTCATCTTCCCTACTTGACATTGTTTACACATTGTGTTTTTAGGCTTCTTTTGTTTAGGCAACCCTCTGACTTTCTTCTTTTTGCTGATGCTAATCAGATTGTCAAAATTAACATGAGACAATGTTTTATGCCACAACCACACATCATCAAGTCTAACAAAAAGACAAGTTTCATCTTCCATATCTAGGTAAAACAAATTACTCCTAGTTTCTTCACCTTTTCCCATCAGATTTCCATCAATTTCATAGATCTTGGCAATTTTGCTTCCAAACTCTACTTTGGAACCTACATTGCCTAACTGTGATACACTCAACAAACTGTAGTTCAATCCTTCAACATAGTATGAATTATCACATGAAATCTTCTCAATAAGTTTAATGTAATCTTTCCCTTTGATTTGACATGGAGCATCATTTCCAAATCTAACACTATTTTCATCATATTGAGTAAAGGTAATAAGCTTACTTTTATCTTCTATCATGTGATGCGAGCATCCACTATCTATGATCCACTTGTCATTCTTGTTCACATAGGTTAGCAATGCCATTGCTTCATTTTCATCTTTATCTAATCCATCCTTCATGGCCACATAGACTACTTCTTCATCATTCTCATCAGAATCTTCTTCAACAATGTAGAATCTTTTGCTTTTGTCCTTGTAATCTCTACTATTATCTTCTCTTTTATTCTTGTACTTGTTTCCTTCTTTGTAGTTCTTCTTCTGTGTACATCTTGCAGCAATATGACTTACTTCATTGCAATTGAAACAAATGATAGGGAGTTTACCTTTGAATTTACCTTTGCCTCTATGGAATCTCCTAGCCAATAGTGCTTCCAACTATTCCACATCTTCCTCATTTGTGCTACTATCACTGGATGCATGCTTTCCTTTTCTACTTTTCTTCTTTGATTTCACCTCCTCAGTTTATTTCATTATCAACTTGGCCTTGAAAGTAGATTCAAGGTTCTCAGGTTTGTAGTTGTCAAAACTGGATAGTTTAAATGCGGTGAGTCTTCCTACTATTCCTTCAAAGGTTAGTGTGTTTCCTTCTACACACCTTAGCTCCTGGATGGCTGAAACTCTAATAGCATAGAGAGGGAACATGGTTCTCAAGTATTTGCTATTGATAGTCTCTTCTTCCAATTGACCACCTAGACTTCTTATTGCACTTACCACTTCTTTCATTCTAGATCCCTATTGAGTAGCATTCTCTCCTTCCTCCATTTTCATGTCATCAAACTTTTCTATGAGGATTTCTCTCTTCACTCTCTAAAAATTCTAATCTCTTCCATAGATATCTGATAGGGATTTCCACATCTTGAATGTAGTATCACATCCTTTGATGTCATCATATTCAGCATAACTGAGTGCAAAGACAATCTCCAACATTGCTTGATTGTACTGCTTCCTTTTGTTCAAATCATCTGCAGTAAGAGGTCCAGTTGGTTCTACATGTTCTATTCCAATTGATATTTTTGCTTACTCACCTATTGATCCAAGGTGCAATTTCATCAAACTCTACCATGCAACAAAGTTTCCTTTGTTGAGCTTGGGAAATTCTTTCTTGGACATCTTGATCTTCCTGCTTCCAGTAATTTTAAACTAAATCAACAAATGGCTCTGATACTTTAGAATAACTGAGAGGGGGTGGGGGGGGGGGGGGGTAGGGGGTGAATCAGTTATTCAAGATCCTAATGTCCAATTCAAACTTTTTCACAAAGTGTAGTGAGCCCATTCAACCATTCATTCATCCAAGCTTTATCTTTCCTAATCAGCAAGTTATTGTAAATCAACATGCAAGCATAACACATAAAGAATCAAAACATAACACAGTGATTTACGTGGAAACTCAATTTGAGAAAAACCACTAGTAACATGCTACTCAATTCTCACTCTTCTGAAGTGATGCCCTGTGAAAGGCCTGCCCTGTTAAAAGCTTACAACACACTATTAAATGTGACCTTGTTAGAGGATTTATCCACCCTATTAGAAGTTGTCCTAGTTAGAGGACTTTAGAACATTCACTTGGAATGCCACCCTATTAAAGGATTTAACAATGGCTATCAAACCAACCTAAGTCCATAGGATTTTCATGTCTAATACAATTGCTAAAGAGTATTAGAAAATATTTGACTTGATTACACCGTACAACTTAACTTGCAGATCTCAAATCACTCTTTAGCTCTTCACATTGCCCAGCCTTCAATCTTTGCAACTCTGTTAGCTTGCCCTCCTTCCAAGCTTAGTCTCCTTGAGTATTCATACTCAATGTACCAGTGCAATCATCTTTATTTGACCACTTTTTGAAGTAAACTCTCTATGCTCCTCCTTCTCCTAGATACCTTCTCTTTGACACCCTTCTAACCACTTCACAATTTTGGCACTTCAGCAGCAACACTTGCTTCTTGGTCTGTGACTCGTTAAATAGAAGTCTTGGAGTTCCTTACCCACTCGATTCTTCCTTCTTTTAATTTCAATTCATATGGATTAGGTATGATTCATTGTATCTAACCCATATTATGTTTCCTTTTGAATTCACTCAAAAATGGTTTACATAGAATTTTGTGCCACTAGATTATCATCCTTATCCTCCATCTGGTTCACAAAATTTAAGATAGCAACTATGTCGGCTCAGATATGGTGAATCTTTGAAATTTCCAATAATGCAATAGCTCAACACCATTGAAATACTGGTGCTGGACACATATTGTGTTACTCGACATCAACTACATTTTACTGATGCTCGGCACTTGAAGTTTACTTGGCACCTACTAAGATTTTCTAATGCTCAACACCTGTTATATCATTCAGCACTTGAACTTCACTCATCACTTGAAGATTGCTCGACACCTAAAGTTCAATTGACACACTCTAGATTTAACTTTTCTTAGCTCCAATTGAGAATTTTCTCGGCTTAAACTAGCTTGCTCGACACCCACTAATGAACTTAGTTTAAGCTTTGAAGTCAGCCTTATTACAACTTATTCCTCCAATGTTTCTAAGTGTATCCAACCTCTATATCTTTGAGTATGCTATTAATACATCATTTAACCATTGTCTTAACTAATCGTTGCACTTCCTTACAATATCATAACTCAACCTTTTCCTTAGGTGCTTTTGTTACATCTTGTTGATCAAATCCTCTTCATCAATCAACTAAGTGATAGTACTTGGATCTTATAAGAAAATGCCATTCCTACAAATAGCATGTTTGACATCAATGACAAAATAATGATTGAAAACATTCTTTTAACAACAATCTCCCTCTTTTAATTAATCTTCTTCATCAATGATCTTTTCAATCAAATTTCCAACAAATTTTACCAAAGGTAAATATGTTTCCCATTGATATTGCCGATCCATATAGTAAACTCTCAAAAGATCTTCTAACTCCCAGTTTACTCTTTCTATTTGAGCATCTGTCTCAAGATGATAAGCCAAACTGATGTTTAGATTAGTATCTAGTACTGAAAATAATGTTTTCCAAAATCTGGAAGTTATCCTAGCACCCCTATCTAAAATAATTTTCTCTGAAACTCCATGCAATTTGAAATTTTCTTTTATGAATTTATGAGAAATTTCTGGTGCTCCATCAATTAGATTTCTTGGTATAAAATGAGCAACTTTTTTTAGTCTATCAACTACTGCCAGAATGGTATTGTGTTGATTTCATGTCATAGTTAATCCTTGTACAAAATCTATGGAAATTATCTACCATTTCCATTTTGGTACTTCATTAGGGTGCAAAAGGCTGCCTGGGTATTGATGTTCTACTTTTACTCTTTGGAATTCTAAGCATCCTGCCACAAATTCTATTATTTCCCTTTTCATTCCTTTCCAAAAATATAGAGGTTTTATATCAGACAACATTTTAGTTACCCCAAGGTGTCCTGAATATGAAGCTAAATGAGATTCTTCCAGAATCATTCTTCAAAGTTTAATTTTGTTGGGTACATAAATCTTGTTATGATATCTTAACAATCCATCCTCTTCTAGCCTAAATTCTAAATACTTGGGATCTTGTGGGTCCCTTATAAAACCTACGTTGATCTCTATATAAAATTCATCACACTCTAGTTGCTACAAAATATGGTCCTTTAATCTAAAATTTATAGTAGCTACTATAGAAATGTGTCTTCTCCTACTTAAGGCATCTACCACTATATTTTCCTTTCCCTTAATATAATTTATGTCAAATCCATAGTTTGCTAAAAATTGTAGCCATCTTCTGTCTAACATTTAGATTTGGTTGAGTGAAAATATATTTTAGACCATGATGGTTAGATCATAGTTCAAAAGGTTTTCCAATCAAGTCATGTCGCAACATTTCAAGAACATGAACAATAGCTACTAATTCTAGATCATGAGGGGCGTAATTTTGCTCATAATTTTTCAATTTCCTAGATTCGTATGCAATTACCTGTTCATCCTGCATTAGCACACCTCCTACTCCTTCTCTTGATGCATTTATTATAACTATAAATTTCTTTTGTGGGTCAGGTACTCTTAATATGGGTGCTATGGTTAACTTTTCATTCAAGTATTCAAAAGCTAATTGACATTTTTTTGTCCATACAAATTTCTTTCCCTTTCTCTAAAGTGATGTAATCGAGTAAGTTATTTTGGAGAAATTCTTGACAAACTTCTTATAAAACCCTGCCAATCCCATAAAACTTCTAACTTCTGTCACATTTTTAGGTATAGGCCATTCATTAATTGCTTTGATTCTTGATGAATCTACAACTATTCCCTGAGCTGATATAATATGCCATAAATACTAAATTTCCTTTTGATAGAAAGTGCACTTAGACAAATTTCCATATAATTTATGTTCTCTTAACCTTTGTAAAACTTTTTCTAGATGTTCTTGATGTTCTTCCTCATTATTTGAATAGATTAGAATATTGTTTATAAAGACCAACACAAACTTATACATGCAATTTTGGAATATGCTAGTCATTAAGTTCATAAAATTTGCTGGAGCATTGGTTAACCCAAAAGGTAACACTGCAAATTCATAATGCCCATACCTAGTTCTAAATGCAATTTTGTGAATATCTTCATCCTTAATACGAAGCTGGTGGTATCCTGACCTCAAAAAAATTTTGGAAAACATTGTTGCACATTTCATTTGATCAAAAAGGTCATCTATTCTAGGAAGTGGATATTGGTTCTTGATGGTAACCTTATTGAGCATTCTACAATCTATGCATAATCTCATGGTCCCGTCCTTTTTAACAAATAATACTGGGGCTCCCTATGGTGAAACATTGGATCGGATTAGCTTCTTATTTAACATATCTTGTAGTTGTATTTGCAACTCCATTAATTCTTTGGTAGTCATTTGGTAGGGTGTTTGAGAAATGGGTTATGCTTCTAGTATCAAATCTATGGTAAAATCAAAGCCTCAAGATGATGGTAGATTGGGGAGTTATTTAGGGAACACATCTTGATAACTTTTTAGATAGGGATATTTTTCTTCGAAAGATTCCTTTAATTTTTCTTTGATTTCCCCATCTTTAAAAATGTAGTCATCTCCATATTTGGTATTTTTAGGATCTCTCATGTCTTCAACTCTTACTACAAAGATCTCATAGTCTTTTCTTTCATATTTCTTAAGTTGCATGGCAGATATCTACTTTGATTTAATTTCATGTTTAATCCCTATAATGCTTGCGGGTCTACCTTGAGCATCTAGACAATTTACAATTTTGGCAAGACAATCTACCTTGGCCTTATGCTGACCGAGCCAATTAATGCCTATGATAATGTCATAAGACCCAAGAGGTGCTATATATAAATTCAATTCCGTGGAGAAACTTGGAAAATCAACTTGAGCCTTAAACAAACACTGCTCTACCTTAGCCCTTGACTAGTTTGCATATTCAACTGTCCATGGTTTTTCCATAAAACTAGATCTCTTTGGAAATCTACTTATTAGTTTAGGCACCTTCTATATTCTAGTTTATTTTCTTTTTATTATCCCAAATGGAGTCATCCTTCTTGATTTTGTAATCCTATCAGACAACCTTCTCTAAGACTTCTTACATGGTTCGAGGAGTGAGAACATCAACTGCTCCTCCTATTCTATTATTCAAACCCATAATGAGTTTTCTCACTTTTAGCTTTTTATCTTGCTAATATGGAGGTACATACTTCAATTGTTAGGTAAATTTCTCCCAGTACTTATGTACAGTCATGTCTCCTTTCTTCAAGTTTTAGAAGTCTAGTAGTTTTTGGTCATAAAAGGTTTGGGGTAGCCACTAATTCCTAAAAATGGTTACAAATTTCTCCCAAGTAATCTCAGTGGTTTTAATGTTTTACTCAACTTTGGTGTTTCCCCACTAACTTACACCTTCTCTAGTAAAGTGGTATATTCCCCAAACTAACTTTGAGGTTTCTAAGAAGTTCCTAATTTCAAAATACTATTCCATTTTAGTTAACCAAGCCTCTACATCCTCTTCGAATTTAGAATTGACAAATTTGGGTAGTTTGATTTTCTTAATATCTACTGATAGATCAATCATTATTTCTTGTTTCTTTTGTTTTTCTGTTTGAGTGGGTGAAGAGGTTTTCTTATTATATCTAGAGAGTTTTGTCTCTATTCTAAGAGGAGGTGAAGATTTTGTTTCCTCATGGTTATGCTCCATTTGGGTAGCCATCTCATTCATTCTCCTTTCCATATTATCTAACTTCAGTTGTATTTTTTGCGAAATTTGAAGTAACAAATCAGTGGATGATTGTGTGTTTTCATGAACCATGTCATGATATACAATGTTTTCGT
Organism: Cupressus sempervirens; assembly: GCA_028749045.1. Taxonomy (NCBI): domain Eukaryota; kingdom Viridiplantae; phylum Streptophyta; class Pinopsida; order Cupressales; family Cupressaceae; genus Cupressus; species Cupressus sempervirens. The sequence continues at coordinate 662,541,383 of CM053792.1, read as the reverse complement.
TGTTCATTTTGTTTGTTTACTGATTTAACCTATGAATTTACAAAATTTGTGTCAATTTATTGAATATATATATATATACAACAATTAAAGAGTTTGCAAGTGTATATATAAATTAAACCAATTTATTTAATTAACTTAATACTTTGCTACTGTATTCATGGCAGCCTTATTTACAAAAATTTCCTCTATTGAGGATATTTACATTATGGAATCTAATCTTTCTTCTTAGCATTCAATTCATACTCAAGTTTACACATATCCCACACCATCTACAATCTGTGGAAATGCAGAAGAGAATTTCCCTGACGAGCATTCTAATTTTGAATTAGTTTTTTTTTGTACGTTGCTTTACTAGCAAGAGTTCACTTGATTCTTTTTTCTTTCTTCATTCGTTGTAATGCCTGGTTCAGTGTTTCATTATCTTGGGGCATGAAGCAGCAAGTGTAGTCAAATTTTGGCATGTTTTTAATTAAGAGAAGATGGGATGTCGAGCCTTCTTGAGGGGTGTTATATGTAATTGCATCGTGTACAATTATTCTAATAATTTTTAGTTTTACATGGAAGGTAATGTGACCTAGGTTCAGTGTTGAACCCAACACTCTGATACCATATGTAACAAAAAATTTTTCATATCGAAAATAAAGACAATTTAAATAAGATTACCCAACATTCATTGATAGATAACTGAAAATCCTATTCATATGAAATCAACTGTTTTAAAAATCAACTAAAATAACCATAACCATATTAATGATTATCTAGAATATAACTAGTTTAACGACTCATTGAAAATAATTTTATTTAGGATCAACTGAAATAACTAAATTTACAATCAACTGAAAATAACTAGATTAATGATCAACTGGAAATAACTGTATTCATGATCAACTAAAAATAACTAGATTAATGATGAACTAAAAATAACTATATTTATGATCAACTATCCTTTCTACATATAAGTAGGTAAATGCTTAACAAGAAAAGAAGAAAAGAAGATACAAGAATCATTTGGAGGGTTCTTATCTAGTTGTGCAAGCCTCAGCTTTGGTGAGGGGAGAAGCATTGACATAGGCTTAACCTCCCAACCTCAGACCATACTTATCCACACATGATCTATTGAATTAGAAAAGCCTTCTCTACCTTAGGATCGGGCTTGGATGTTCTTAGTCCAGCCACTTGAGCATCCTGGTGTTTAGAATGTCTGCATAGTTATGAAATGGACATGCTTGCATAACTAGCGCCACTAACATCAAGTGATCATTAGATGGAAAACATGCCTTTAAACTACCTTGGCCAAGGATTTCTGATGGGTTCATTGACCCAATCACACCACTCGACTTGACAATAGCTACATTATAGGGATGTGCATGAGCTATTAAGTATGTTTAATTTAATTTATTTAATCATGTTTGATCTCTCTTTTGCATTCTTGCAGATTCATTCCACCTCTTCACCAAACATGGCTATACAAGTGATGAATCTTAGGTGTTTGGAAATTATGCACATTCTACTCTTTGCATAGTGTCTAAAAGGATTCATTGATTAGCATATCTTATTACTGTGACTAAAAAAATATATTCTTGAGACTAGTATAATTCATCCAAGTGTTATTGCACTTAGAAAACTCTTTCTTAAGAGATACTATTCAACTTTTTCTATGATGATTTTGGAAGCAATGAAAGATAATAAGAAAATCATTAACAATAACATAGATTATTCAACAAAGCTTATAACATAATCATGGAAAAGAAGGAAGTTTCTGAGCCTAGTTGATTGCTATGGAAATTGAGTTAAAACTTTAGAATATCACAATCTAAAATGATTAACACATGACCTGATAAAAATTCGGAGCTATCTGAAAACGTGCAAATTGATTTGAAATTAGCTTCCCTCCAGTTGCTTGAAAATGTCAACACAGTGTATATGAACTTTTATCCTCAACAAGAAATACTGATAGGGTTGGGAGTACAGAATGGGCTGCTTTGAACAAAGCTTATTGAAAAAAATATAACATGTATCTGCTAGGTCTATTGCAGGGAATCGACACAAGAAGGGTATGAAATTAGGTGTAAAGAGGGGTGGAAAGGAAATACTAGAAAAGTCCCAACATATAGGTAGCCAGGTGTTGAAATATGTAGTATCCGCCTTCTATACATGACTTCAAATAAAAATAATGGTCATGACTTCTTGGCTTCCGAAACTTAACAGATTATTTGTCAATTAATTTTGCCAAATGTTTAATCGGTTAGAATCAAGAGGGAAAAATAAATAGGATGGAAGAAAAGTTGGAAATGTATAATCCATTTATTGTTATAATTTATATTTACATATATTCATGTAAATATATTAATGAGGTGACATCATTTTATTAAATTATTATAATATAATTGTGCCATTTCATTTTTATATCTATATGTACGTATATACGTATATATTATAATAATATGGTGAAAGATCAATTAAATTTCTTTGAGGTACATTTTATATTTTAATTAAATTATTTTATGTTTCTTAGATTATTTAGTTAATAGCTCATGCAAGTCCCACAAATGTATCCTGTGTTTAAGTTGTTAGGTCCTTACCAAAGAAGTTTAAGGTCATACCTGTCAATCCTAATGACTGAACTAAGCAAGCATCTCATTTTGATGATCCCGTTTAGCAATGCTTCCCCCCCTTCATCTTCTCCTATAATCACCCATGAAAAACACTTCCATCATAATAACAATTCCATAATAATTTTCATATAAAAATTTAAAAGACTTTAAATTATTAACCATAATTCCCAAAATCAAGCAACTAATAAACATCATATAAAAGTTAATGGTTAAAGACCATCTTCATTAACAATTAATGCAACATCTATAAATAACTACCTATTTCACATGATCATGAAAGAAAAATCCATTAAATCCAACGGTTACATGAGCAAGTTTAAAATTAGGTTAAAGTTTTGGGATGTAACACCATTCTGCTGAGGTGTACCCAAGGTTGATACCTACCGCTTAATTCCTTTTTCAATGTAGAATTCATTGGATTCATTGGAAGTGAATTCACCACCTTTGTCTAATCTCAAAAATTTTAGCTTCTTTCCAGTTTCTTTTTCTACTCTTGCCAAATACCATTTGAATTTTTGAAAAGCTTTAGATTTTTCTTTTAGATACATTACAAACATCATTCTAGAATAGTCATCAAAAAAAAGAATAAAGAACTTATCTCCACTGTAACTCTCTATTCCGATAGGCCCACATAAATTTGTATGAACAAGCTCTAAGACTTCTTCAGAATGATAGTTCTTGCTCTTGAAACTAGTCTTTCCCATCTTACCAATTTGACAATTTTTGCATAGACCCATATCAGGTTTTGTCAAGTTAGGAATACCTCTTACTATTCTATTTTTTCTTATCTTAAACAAGTTATCAAAGTTCAGATGACATAATCTTTTGTGTCATATCCAACTTTCTTCTAATTGAGCAATAAAACGTGAACTTTCACTGAGATCTAGATAGAATAGATTACCCTTTTTTTGTTTGCTAGATTCAACCAGATTTCCTTTTCCATCCAATAGTTTGGCCTTCCCATTTATAAATTCTACCTTGAATCCAATGTTATTCAACTATGCCACACTCAGTAGATTTTGATTTAGTTCTTCAACCCAATAAGCATTGTCTCATATAAGTTCATTGGTTAATGAGATACATCATTTTTCTTTTATGCAACAAGGTTCATTGTTTCCAAATCTCACAATACCACCATCATAATATTCCATGTGCTTAAACTTTGTTTTTTCTCTAGTCATATGATGTGAGAAGCCACTATCGATAATCCATGTATCATTTTTGCTAACATGAGAGATAAGTGCCATTTTATCTCCTTCATTATTAGATTCATCTTTTACAACAATATATACCATTTCATCTTCATTGTTATCAGAATCTTTAACTATAAAACAAGATTTATTACCTTTGTCCTTGTAGTCCTTGTAGTTTTTGAATTTCTTCTTTCCTTTGTAATTATTACTTTTCTTTTCATCCTTGTTTTCTCTGTTTTGGCACCTTGTAGCAATGTGACCAACTTCTTCACAAGAAAAGAAGATTAGAGGAATCTTTCCTTTGTATTTTCCTCTGCCTTTGGAATATTTTCTTGCAAGTAGGACTTCAACAACTTCAAGATCATTTTCTAAAATTTATTCTTCTTCTTCACTTCCCGATTGATTAGCCTTTGATTTCTTACATCTTTTCTTGAGTAAAAGCTTGGCTTCAAATGCAAACTCAATACATTTGGAACTAGGAAATAGTTATCCAACTCAAAAGATGTCAATCTTTTGACTAGAGCATCCAAAGTTATATTGCTATTTGGATCACATCTCATCTCTTGAATAGTAAACACTCTAATTTCATCGATAGGAAGAAGGTGTCTGAGTACCTTACTTACAACTGTTTTGTCATCAATGTCTCCTCTAGATGCTTTGATTGCACTCACACTTGCTTTAATTATCTCAACATATTTTGTAATGTTTTCATCTTTTCTCATTTTCATCTGATCAAATTGTCCTCTAAGACTTTCATCTTTGGCTCTTCTTACATTGCCATCTCCTCCATAGATGGCTTTTAGTTTGATCTACATATCATAAGCTGTATTATAGGTTTTGACTTCATCAAATTCAACATAATTAAGAGCAGAAGCAATGTCAATCATCATGTTGTTATAATTTTTCTTTTCAACAATATCTTCAACTGATAATGTTCTTGTGGGAGTTTTTCATTCAGTATCAAGATAGTTATAACCTAAATCACTAATAGCTATTAGATGTAAGCTCATAAGTCCTTGCCATGCTTCAAAGTTGTCTCGGTTCAACTTGGGAATCTCTCTTCTGTAAGACATCCTGATCTTTAGCTTAGATCCTTAAAACCTTCTCTGCACGCACCAAAAGCTCTGATTCCAATTGTTAGAAATATAAGAGGAGTAACTGAGAGGGGAGGGGTGAATTAGTTACCACTAAAATAAATCTCAGATCCCTTAGATGTTAGTACAAAATAACTTTGTGAAAACTTAACTTTGCTAATGCTTGGAAAACACACAGAAAAATGCTATAACTTGATAAACACTGAAATAACTTGAAAAATGCTTAACATGAAAATCTTAAGATGCTAACTATGATTAATATTACTTTAACTTAGTTGCAAACAAATAAGAGAAATGAACACATTTGACACCAAGATTTAATGTGGAAACCCAATTTGGAAAAACCACCAATTGCAACTAGTTACTGATTTTCACTCTTTTGAAGTGAGCCCTGTTAGGAGCCAATCCTATTTAAGGTTACAAAAAACACAATTAGGTGTGACCTTGTTAGAGGATTTAATCACCCTATTAGGAGTGGCCTTGTTAGAGGTCTTTTGACAATTCAATAGAAATGCCACCTTGTTAGAGGATTTACAAATAGCTATTAAGTCAACTCTGTTAAGAGATTTAGATCACTGCTATAATGGTTAGAGAGTAACAATGAGATGACCTGATTTTAGATGTAATTGAATTTCTAATCATAGATGTCAATTCTGGCTTGTATACTTGATCCTTCTTGATTGAATATATCTTTTCAACTCCTCAAGGATATTTTTCTCATCCTTCAAATTCGCTTCCTCTTAGCATTATTAAATCTTCAATTATGTTCCACTATATTCTCTCTTCTAATTCTCAACTTGACTTTATATTTATATCTTTCACATTTATCAAGTTGGCTAGAATATAACTTAGAATAATTAATATTCATCTCCTTAGTGGGTGAACCCACAATAATGGGTTTCACTTTTGTGGGATGAAGAAAATCAAAAAAAATTGCAAAATCCGCAAATCACATTTATCAATTGTTCACCCAAACATATTAACCATGTTTGTAGTGAACATATATTATAATAATGTTCACAACAAAAATATTTCACATATATTAGGCATGTTTTCTGCGAACATACCTCATTAATATAGTCAAGAAACTTAAGGGTGTGTGTTCACGCAAACACATGTTTGTAGCGAACCCATTATATATGTTCGCAGCGAAAATGTCAAATTACAAATTTTTGACCCTCTTTTCTGAAAAATAAAAATAAAATTGGGCTCTTTTGACACCCAAAATTGAAAATTATTGATCTCCTACTGTAAAATAAAAAATGCCAATTTGTGCTACTCAGAGCAAGCTTTCCAACGACTATAATTGTAATACATATTATATTTATTAAGACTTTCAAATATGAGTTTAACTCATTATAGGTTGATTACTGATTAAACATCAATTGACTTCGACACTTCAAAAAAATTAGTAAATTAGGTCAATTTTTTTTGAAAAAATCTAGGAAATAGGTTATTGAGATAGCTTTCTATTAAAAAAATAAATTAGATTTATGATAAATTGAGTTCAATTTATCTGTGTCAAAATGAATGTATGTCTGAATTACGATTGGTGTTACAATGCATCCTCTAGATATTGATGTTACAAATCCAACATCGAAAGAATTACCTCATTATCTTTTCTAGAAAAAAAGTTATGTGTGTCAAATGGACTATCACTCTTTAAAAATATTGAATTTTAATATGTACCACTTTTCATAGGAGAAGAAAAAATTAACATAATTTAAAAAAAAAATTAAAAAAAAAAATATGGTTACAAAGTAAGAACATAGTACTAGAAATCACTAATTCATGTCATCTTGAAATTATTCATAGTTTTAGAGATATAGTCACTCGAACGTGAGGTTTGTTTCAAAAATATTAATTTTAGTGTCAAAATTGGTAAAAAAGTGGAACCCATTATTGTAGGATCACCCTAGTCAGCTAGAACCAACAAAAAATTCAATTGATCTCAATATGCCAAAACAAGAAAATTCTTTGTTAGACAACCCTGCTCGGTAGACACTAACTCAAAGCGATTCTCCTGTTTTAACCAAGTGAACTTAGTTAACACTGCATATTCACAAAGTACCTTTGGTAACCAAGTGAGCTCGGTTAACATTGGTTCCATCCAACATTTTCTTCATTAACTGAGTGAGCTTGGTTAACACTCATCTTTTGCAAAATTTCCTTTGTCTCCTAAGTGAACTCGATAGACACTATCTTCTGAACTAGGTAAAGTCTGGAATGCTTGGTAGACACACAAAACTGTGTTTAATGCTTGAGTGAGCTTGACATACATTGATTGGCAATGATATGACATTTTGTGTAATATCAAAGACAAAAGACAGTTAATCAATTGCTATCAATAAATTAAATCCTTTAATAATCTCACATATAAAAATATGTTTTGTAACCTTTAGTAGGGTTGGCTCCTAACAGATCTCACTTCATAAGAGTGAAAATTGGTGACATGTTATTGTTGGTTTTTCCAAATTGGGTTTCCATGTTAAATCCTGGTGTCATACTTATGTGTATATTATTTGAGATGTTTATTATTAATGTTTTGCATTTTGCAAGTTTGTTACTATAAGGATAGTGGACTACAATTTTTATGTTGCTGATTATTTTCTATATAGACCGAGCTACTAAATATTTAGATCTGAAGTATTTGAAGTGATTTAAAGTTTAATAAGTACATCTAGACTTGAGGATAACTAATTCAATCCCCTCTCAGTTATTCTAAATCAGTCTAACAATTGGTATCAGAGCAATGGTGCTTATACATAAAAGTTTGAAGGTACTTGATGCTAAAGATTAAGATGTACATAAAGGAAGTTCCAAGGCTAAATAAGGAGAACATCCCTGCATGGTAGAGTTTGATGAAGTTACCTCTGGTAGGAATTGGAGGAGCAATACACTATATAGAACATGCATATGTAGAGGTACCAAGTCCTTTGATAGCTTAGCAAATGAAAGAGAAGCAATAATACAATCACGAAATTTTGGATATTGCATCAACCCTAAGCTATACCAAGTTTGATGACATAATAAGGTGCACTAATGCCAAGCAAATAAGGGATACACTACACAGTATCTATGGAGGAGACAAAAATGTTTTAAGAGAAAAATCAAAAAGTTCAAGAGGAAAGTTTGATGTGTTGAGAATGATAGAAGGTGAAACCTGTTGGCTCCTGATTTAATAGTTTTGCAAACAACCAAGAAACTAGACAAATGCATCTAAGGCTAGCAAATTCCTATGATGAATGCACCTGACTACAGTCTTGGGCCAACTATAAGGCATAACTCCTTGACTTTAGGCTCTGCAAGACCTAGGCAGGTTGACCTTGAGGTTCTGATTAATGATACCAGTGCAATTAAAGATAAATTTGAACCTATTTACTGTAGATGAAAACCCCTTATATCTCCTAATAACTCATGCAATAACATAGATATACAGTAGCTATATGCAAATATGTGAATCACATAAGTTGAGTGAGGGTAAAACTTTGATAGCTCACTACAAGACATGAAAAATTGAATTTATTTGAATAAAATATTTTGTGCAAATGACATTCATATCAGCTTGCATCTGATTTAGTGATCAGTGCCTTATCCATTGAAACATATAGTCATTACCAGTAGGATGACCTAACTTGTTTGCATTACAATCACGTTTATCAACTAAAATCCCCAAATCCCATTTTTATGCAATATCCCCTTCATACACCCATAAACCCTATCAGAACACTGAAGCATTTACCTAACTCCTTGAGTCAGAAGCAATAATAGATCTGATACACAACTCATCCAAGCTGCCTTAAATCAAATGAACCTTATCCATTTAATCAAAAAGTTACTGATATATGAAGAATTAGGAGATAGAAGAAGGAAACTCAGATAATTCTTGTAAATCCCTTTTTATATTCATCCATGGAAAGACTGAATACATGGACTAGTAACACAAAATGAAACTCTAAAAAATTCACATGATCTAGCATCAAATTCTAGTACATTAGAATAACAATACATGACAATGAAATGAAAATTTGCACAGGGTGGATGTGTGGCCTTCGCTACTAGAGCTCAGCTCAATAGTCAGGAAACAAAACCATCTACAATCCCGATTTCAATAGTAAAATCACTAGAACTCTACTAGTATTACCCATAGAAAATTGCTAACCCTTACAATGAATGAAAGAAAGAAAGATATAGGAGAAGATGAATTCCCAGATTTGATCTTTGCCTGACATGTGTCCAATTGGAATTCAATCTTCTGCAACTGAAAAACTTCTTTTCTCTTTCTACCATTTTGATCTGATTTTGTTGCATCATTACTTGTAACTGATTTGAAAATATCCTCTGCTTAATGATGAAAACTCTTTTTCTTGCCAAATATCTGATATGCACCAAGAAATGCTAGAGGAATTGAGGTTTAACTGATTAGAAATGACCCCAACTGCATTTTCATTGTCTCTTATCCATATTCAAGTCATTTCCATGCCAAAATTTGTTCTGAACTTCCTCACTTGAATATAGTTGCACAATAGGAACCTGGAAGAAAACCTCCTGTAGCATGAACTAGTGGTGTTCTGTGTAGAAACTAACTACATAATCGGAGAATTCAGATTCTCCCCATTTTGACAATATATAATATCACATATCTAACCTCTCGAAAACCCCCAAAAAGTCGATTTGAAAAACACTCCCCTGGTAGAAAACGCAGGTCTGCTTCCTTGACATTTTGAAATTTGAAAATTTAAAATGATTATTAATCTTTTGATATTTAAAAAATTGCATGTATCATTTTCAGAGAAATAAAATATTTTATTTTCTTTCAAATTTTTTCCTGTCCCCTAAATTTGGGTCAAACAAGTTTGACTACCTTTTGCCACTTGGTAGTTCATGATTTATCCACCTTTGCATTAGATGTCATGTCATCACTTAGTGGGGCCCGTTGCCATGTGGAAAAATTTTTCTTACCCGCATTGCTTAAACAATGTGCATGTTATTATGGCGAGCGTGTGTCGTTCGTTTGATGCACCACGTGTCAGCATTTGAAGCATTTGTTCTTTGATCACACTCCAAACTACCACATCATCACACGTGGGACCCACTTCCATGTGGCGGCAGCCCGCTTTCCCACAATCTTTAACCTCCTTGCCTCTTTGTTTTGCGGGTATGCCTCCGCCGTTCAACTAGACACGTGGCATCATCTAAGCACCCTGCCTCGACATCATCGTCATTACTTTTTCATTTAAAATTTGATTTCACGCCACCGGCCAGCTACGCATCCGGGTAGGCTCCACCACATGTGGGCTTGGCTTTCAAAAAGCCCATTTCTTTATTACACAATGTATATTGCATGCTATTATATTTAAATAGCAAAACTGCCCACCATATGGGCAATGTGGGACAACAGGTTTAAGATGCCCCCTTTTCTGTGCGTGTTTTGCCTCACGTGGATTATTTCCCTTGAACGCTGAAGCTCCCCTGTTATAATACCTCCTTCTTGCCCTCTTGGAAACTCCTGCTAAGGGATTGCTCAAATCGGCGGCTTGCTCTATTCTAATTAGCGCGAGTTTCCTCTTTATCTAACACTGCCTATCCTTTATATTCGAGATTGCCACCACAAGGTGGCCTCCTTGGAGATGACATTAATCTTGATGGTGGCCTTAGTGCTCCAAATCTTGAAGTTAGCGAACCATTGTTATCTCGTTCATTTCCTTCATGTGATCCACCAATGGCAACACATGACTGAGCCCATGCGCAGATGTAGCCACCATTTGCGAGGTGATGATAGTCATGAATGAAAACAACACTTCTATTCATGTGCTCAACTGATCTTTGTTTGCCTTTGAAATTAAAAATATTGTTCATATTATTGTCAAACTTTTCCATTATAGCTTCTGGTAGCTTCCTAACAACTCTAACATCATTTTTAAAGTGTATTGATGAAATATTCCTCATCATATATATCATTAAATGTACTCAGATCTTTCCAGATGGAATTTCAATGAAAATGGGGAATAACAAGGGTTGAATTCAAAAGATATGCCACAGCTACCACATTTCATATTTAACCCACCATTTGCATCAACATATATATATATATATATATATATATATATATATATATATATATATATATATATATATATATATATATATATATATATATATATATATATATATATAAAACCATTAGAAGCAAGAAAAATTGTATCACTCATAGTCTCATTGATGCAAGGTCCCCATCTTTCACCTTCTCTAGGATACTGCCATGCTGCTTCATCCACATGGTTGAGTGCATTTTTTTTCAGCCCTTTGCAATAATCTTGAAACCTGTGGCTTTTCTATTGCGTGGACACTCTTTTTACATGCTTGGCACTAGCTCTCATGGGATTCGCTTTGAAACTTCCTTATTAAAAATTGTAGGCTCCATTGTTTATGATGTTAACTGTTACAAAGAAGCCCTTATTCTTCTATGCTAGTGGCTTGCACTTTGAATCTTCCCTGCGTGTGCTCTATTATCTCTTGGCTTGGAACGACTTCAGACCCTTGTGTTTATTATAGGCTACTCTTCTTTATGCAGGGTGCTCTGTCTTTTCATCGTGGGAGGCCTCTATTCCCCATACTATTCATTCCATTCCAGCACCTTCAGATGAAAAACTTGGGGAGATTTGCTTCTTCGCTTCCCTTAGGTCCTCCATTGTTAAGGGTCTAAGTGTAATGGCAGGATCCTTGGTTTCATATTTTTTCTCAACCTTCATATCTTCCCCTTCCTTGATAGGCTTTTCAGTGGACTTTACTTCTTCACCATCCTTGCTAGGCTCCACAAAAGAATTTACTTCTCCTTCTTTTCCTTCTTTTTTCTCCATAATTTCTTTCTTAGCCTTTTCCTTTTCTATTTCTTTCTTTAGTAGCTCTCGAACTGGATGATAAGCTATAGTTGTGCATATGGTCTTGAGATTACTCCTAGCATAACCCTCAGTCATTAGTGCAAGCTCCTTGAAATCAAATCCTTTTCTTTTGTTCATGATCTTCAGGGAATACGAGAAGATAATATTTTGCATCATGAGGATATGCACAGATACAAGTATGATCAGATGCATAGTACTAGACTAGAATAGTATCATGGGAAATGAATAACGAATCTATCTCCCCTTAATTTCATCAGATACCCTGTTCTGGCTGATTGACATATTCAAATAACATGCCCTGATAACACTCTTTAATTGAATCCAGGAACATGAAGAAGGTTTCACTTTTCTTCACTATCCACTTGACTCTGCATGACAATATGCATTGATCAAGACCTTATAAAGTTGATGTAATTATAATCATTTGTTTCAAAACATCCTTAATCCTCACAAATGCAACAAATCTGATGAATTTTAACCGAGCCCCAAAGTGGGTCTGGCTAAATTTTTTTTTGTTTCCAAACAATTGAGATCTCATATTGATCCACTGATCATCTTGGACTGATTGAAATTAAATTTAATCACTGAGTGATCATCAAACCTCATTTTTACCCTTTTTTGCAACCTATCACTTTTGTGCTAGGAGGTCCATTGACTGGCCTTAAAAAATGACCCAAACATTTGACCAGGCTCTGAAAACCAGCACACTGATTCTCTGTTCCACACACTCTTACCCCATCAAATCTCATCTCATGATGAATGTGAGGTCAAAAGATATTCACTGTCAAAGTTGACCTCTCAAAACTGCTTGCAAGAAAACAAGTTAGAAAACAATAAATTGGGTTCGGATTTGGCTTTGAAAAATTGGGCAAATGGACACTTGGGAAGACAAAAACTAGGGCACTAGTTCTCTGTCATGAGGACGATATAAATATGTGATTTGGGCTCATGAAAAATAATAGGGTGCAAATGGTGAGCATTCAAAGTGAGCTACTTGGATTTTGCAGATTGAAACAATGGTAGAAAAGTGATTTTTGCAAATGGAATTGACTTGGAAAAGTGTGTAAATAGATTCGTCATGACTTAAAAATTGGCACACTTAAAGTATTTTTAGAGTACAATAGAGTGGTACAATCCATTTGACCTCACCTATCACAAATTTTGAGTTATAACATCATGAATAGGGGTTCCAATCAATCTACACTTTATGACACCAATAAAAAGTTATAAATTGCGTTTGGAATTGTGTTTGAAAATTGATCAAATGGATTTTTCATAAGCTGAAACTTGAAACATAACAAGTCTCTGACATCTATAACTCAACACAAAAGGAATTTTAACATTTTGGTCAACTGGATCAAAGTTATAACTCATCAAACATGGCTTCCCAAAAATATGAACATTTTGCAAATGTGTGAAAACAGTAAACTACCAACTTTGAGGGATTCAAAACCTAGTCAAACGGACTCGAAACGGCTTGAAATCTGAAACATAGGCTCTTAGGTATGGACAATAAACACTTCCAAAGTGGAAAATCACAAAACATTTCTAGGTGTGAGATATTCAAATGCAAACACAACCTCCTGCCACTGTTTGACTCTGGTGAAAATGTAGATTTGATAAACGCTCAAAATGGGACTTCACGAAATAGCTCAGAATGTCAATTTAGCTTCATGAAACACATAGATGCACTAAAAGAAAGGTGTTAGAAACATTGAACAACTCATAGGGCTCAAAGGTATAGCCGAGTACAAACTCGTCCAAAAGAATTTATAGGCCTTAAATTTCTCAATGGTACTCAAAATTGACTGTGTAATTTTTAGTCCCAATAGTGCCTTTGTTTGGGGATGCATGTCCCTTATGGGCATGGCAAGGATTCAGATCTCTAGAGGAAGCAGACCACACACCTGAACTTCTCTCGAATAGCTTTATTGAAAACAAAAAACACTTACAACAACTATGTACATATGATGACCTCAGGCCACCAAACATTAGCAAAATTGTTTACCTCTATCATATACTTGATTTTCATTCCTTTCCTCATAAGGTACACTAAAATTATCACTTGTATCAGTTTCACCAATTAGATACACATTATAAAATGAATCACTTGGAAAAACAAAATCATCACCCTCACTTCCATAGTACATGTAAAAACCTGGCATAAATTTAACCTCTTTCTCACCATGAAAGATAAAACCCACATGCTCATGAATGCCAACATCAAACTGAAACTCATCCTTATTGACTGATTCATGCATGTTATCTACCAGAAACACAAAGTGCTCATTCTCAACTTCACAGAAAGAGTTATATATATCATGAATTTTTAACTCACCTTGACTTTGCATTTCCTCAAGTGTTGCTAGCTGAATTTCAAATGAGCAATCAGATTTATATTCACACATAACATCATCATCACAATCTGAAAACATTTTATAACCTTATGATGTATTTCATATTGAAGTGTTGATTGGCTTTTACCTCATTTGAATCATCATAGAACTTACCATGGAGTGTTGGTTTTTCTTCAAAGTCAACTCCATTGAACACTTCATCTTCAGACTCACAAAATGCAACATCATTAGAAGATTCAATATTAGAAATAGAAGAACAATAATCTGATTTACTACAGTAGTATGACAGTGTATCACCATTTACATCTAACCCCACTAAATCTGAAACCTCTGTATCCTCTTCAAACAATGGGTTAATGACTCCATGTAGTGATCCCTTTTGAACATTTGGACAAAAGATCGGTTGTTCATCATCATACTCTTCATCATATAAAGTGTTAATAGACACTTTAAATTCACTACCCATTTCATCCTCATGGAGACTTTCAACGTATGAAGAAAAGTTAGAACTATATGAAGACTCACTTTCTATTTCTTCTACCAAACATATAGTGTCCATAATAACATCCTTTTCTTTATGTTGTTTAGGATAACCATTACAAATAGACCTTGATTCATTCCCAAACATCTCACTATATGCTGAATCTTTATTGTCTAATGTAAGAACACTTGACAATTCTTCATTGAAATATTCATATTCAAACTCATTAGCATCAACTGATTTCACCATCTCTTTATCTTCATACTTTGTGGACAAATCACTTTCAAATTTTTCATTGGCTAACATATTTGTATAACACAAAAACTAAGATGCACTTTCTTTTACAAATTCAGAAAAAGAATTCATACCTTCACCTTCGAATGAATGTTCACTATCATCATTGCTTTCTTCTTCCCAATCAGCATCAGATTCTTGTGAAGACGAACATATGCTAACAATGTCCTCTTCTTGACTCGAGAAACAACTCTCATCATCAGCTTCATATGACACCTCTTGATAATATATTGGATCAACAACTTCATTATCACTTGAAAGATGACTTTCAACTTCCTCATACTCACATTGAGATGCATATCTTTCCAATTCATATTTAATAACACTTTCAACATGATGCAATCTATGAATAAGATAAATTATTTCTTGTGTATCCGACTGATCCATATTACCATCTTCTGCTGAAGCATTAGAAATATATGCACTCTGTTCTTCTAACTGTGACTAAGATGAATGTGACTAACATTATTCATCTTGTGTTATCTCTCCATGACATGTCAGATCAACAACATTAAACTCATGATCATAGAGATAACTCTCAGCCTCCTCACTTGCACAAAACTGAGATATAGGTACAACAACCTCAAACTTTGAAGTGTTAGTTGCATCATCGTACACATAATCATCTTGAGAAGAACTTACTGTTGTAACTGAACCTTGATTTGTAAAATCAACCCTATCAAAGTCTAAAAAATTTCTTACTACTGTAACATCATGAACACGTGTCTTTATTTGCAATAAACTCATTCTTCTCTACACAAACATTCTGATTTGAAATTTCAATTTGATTATTCATTACAGCAGGGGTATTGATAAGCTTATTCAAACTTGAAGAATCAACACCATGTTCAAATTTTCTTTCATGACCATTATGCAGGCAATCATTCATAGAAAAAGGACCTCTAGTCAATCCATACTTCATATTATTCTCAATATCCCTAGTGGTCATAAAAGCCTAATATAATGTCTGTGGTTCTTTATGCCTTAGTAGATAATTCATTTTCTTATCAAATGCATCAAAATATATAGCTAAACACATTTGATCAATAGGTCTATAACTCTCAGGGATTTTATTCAAAACTCTTGCAAATCTGATGTTAAATTGAGGGATAAGTTCATCACTCTAAATATGAATCTTCAAGAACTTGTCATAAGAATTAGATATGCTTACCCATTCTCCAAATTTCTCTATGAAGGTGGAATGCAACTCACTCCAAGATGAAATAGGTCATGCTGGTAAAAAAGAAAACCAGTCTCTAGCATCTCCTTCCAAGGTTTGAACAAATAGCTTCATGTGCATGTCTTCATGAGCAATCTCATAGTCACCCATCAAATCAATGAACAACTCAACAGGATGACTGGCTAAAACAAGATGGTTCCCACTAAACTTAGGCAAACATTTCCTAACATCATTAGGAATGATATTCAAGAAACCATGAATACCATCAAAACATAATGACATATACCGCTTGGTAGAAATGGATCTAGGAACTTCACTAACTGGCTGCAACTTAGGTGAAATGAATCTTGACATCCTTTAAAATTTAAAGCTCAATCACCAAGATTACTTTTAGTATTCATTAATTTCAACAGATCTACACCCTTCTATCAATCTCAACTTCAAACACACTTCACAAACTTAAATACAACTGACTGAAACTTGATCTAATGAAGTGCATAAAACCTTAAAACTATTCTCCTCTTCTTAGTGCTGAAACTTCACTTGACAGAGAACACATGTGTAAAACTTACTTTCTTTCATGACAAGAAAAACATCATGAAAATGAAATACCTCAAGTGTTGCTACATGAAACCACTGATCTGTTGATTGGCCTGGTGTTGAACTCAATTCCTCACACTACTAATCATATCCTTTGTAGAGTCGACATCTCCTTGAGGAGAAAAATGAAATCACAACAGTGATTCACATTTATCATTAAAAATTCTTATGAAAAAAAATCAACAACACTCTGAAACTTATTGGTCAAAAATTCATATACTCTCTTTTTCTATTTAAAATTTGACACAACTTTTAGATCTTTCTGATTCAGTTGAAAACTCTTGAAAGCAATTTCATGTAACCGATCTACATTGGTTTAGAGATCCTTTATAGAGAGTCACCACTCACAATTGTGAGAAAGATTTAAAACATATGATTTACTACAGAACAAATCTGAACTACATCTTTCAACTTGTGAGACTTGAAAATCATCCAACACTTTGAAGAGAGACAAACTTTTGATCACTTCTGACTCTGAAATTGCAACAGTACTTTACAAGCAACAACTGGATTAATTGACAGGAAATAAAACTTAATGACCACAAATTTGGATTCACCCTTGAAGTTACTATTACAAATAGATAAAACTCATTGGGGTGCATGAATATTCAGCAGAGAGATGAAAAACACTACACCTTACTGCTATAGCAAATTTTTTTTGCAAAGATTCTTGTTCTTTTCTTATGTCCCCAGCAGAGTTGCCATTTTGTTGGCTACTTAGATAGGCAAAAACCCAATTGAGAGTAGGACTGAAATTTTCAATGAACACCAGAGACTCTTGTCCTTTCAACAAAATGGATTACCATCTTATCTCCCCAGTAGAGTCGCCATTTTGTTGGCTCCTGATTTAATAGTTTTGAAAGCAACTAAGAAACTAGAAAAATGCATCGAAGGCTAGCAAATTCCTATGATGAATGCACCTGATTCTAGTCTTGGGCCAACTATAAGGCATAACTCCTTCTTCACTTCAAGCTCTACAAGACCTAGGCAGGTTGACCTTGAGGTTCTGATGAATGATACCAGTGCAATTAAACATAAATCTGAACCTATTTACTACAGATGAAAACCCCTTATATCTCCTAATAACTTATGCAATAACATAGATATACAGTAGCTATATGCAAATCTGTGAATCACATAAGTTGAGTGAGGGTTAAACTTTGATAGCTCACTACAAGACATGAAAAACTAAATTTATTTGAATAAAAAATTTTGTGCAAATGACATTCATATCAGCTTGCATCTGATTTAGTGATCAGTGCCTTATCCATTGAAACATAGAGTCATTACCAGCAGGATGACCTAACTTGTTTGCATTACAATCACATTTATCAACTGAAATCCCCAAATCCCATTCTTATGCAATATCCCCTTCATACACCCAGAAACCCTATCAGAACATTGAAGCATTTACCTAACTCCTTGAGTTAGAAGCAACGATAGATCTAATACACAACTCATCCAAGCTACCTTAAATCAAATGAACCTTATCCATTTAATCACAAAGTTACTGACATATGAAGAATTAGGAGACAGAACAAGGAAACTCAGATAATTCTTATAAATCCCTTTTTATATTCATCCATGGAAAGACTGAATACATGAACTGGTAACATAAAATGAAACTCTAAACAATTCACATGATCTAGCATCAAATTCCAGTACATCAAAATAACAATACATGACAATGAAATGGAAATCTACACAGGATGGATGTGTGGCCTTCGCTGCTAGAGCTCAGCTCAATAGTCAGGAAGCAAAACCATCTACAATCCTGGATGACTCTGCATGACAATATGCATTGATGAAGACCTTATAAAGATGAAGTCATTATAATCATTTGTTTCAAAACATCCTTAATCCTCACAAATGCAACAAATCTGATGAATTTTAGCCAGGCCCCAAAGTGGGTCCGGCTAAAATTTTTTTCGTTTCCAAACAACTGAAATCTCATATTGATCCACTGATCATCTCAAACTGATTGAAATCAAATTTGATCATTGACTGATCATAAAACCTCATTTTTACCAATTTTTGCAACTAGTCACTTTTGCGCTAGGAGGTCCGTTGACTGGCTTTAAAAACTGACCCAAACATTTGACTAGGCTCTGAAAACTAGCACACTGATTCTCTATTCCACACACTCTTACCCCGTCAAATCTTGTCTCATGACAAATGTGAGGTCAAAAGATATTCACTGTCAAAGTTGACCTCTCAGAACTATCTGCAAGAAAACAATAAATTGGGTTTGGATTTGGCTTTGAAAATTGGGCAAATGGACACTTGGGAAGACAAAAACTAGGGCGTTGGTTCTCTGTCATGAGGACATTATAAATCTGCGATTTGGGCTCATGATGAATAACAAGGTGCAAATGGAAAGCGTTCAAAGTGAGCTACTTGGATTTTGCAGATTGAAACAATGGTAGAAACATGATTTCTGCAAATGGAATTGACTTGGAAAAGTGTGTAAATGGATTTGTCATGACGTAAAAATTGGCACACTTAAAGTATTTTCAGAGTATAATATAGTGGTACAATCCATTTGACCTCACCTATCATAGATTTTGAGTTATAACGTCATGAATAGGGGTTCCAATCAATCTGCACTTTATGACACCAATAAAAAGTTATAAATTGCATTTGGAATCATGTTTAAAAATTGATCAAATGGTTTTGTCACAAGCTAAAACTTGAAACATAGCAAGTCTTTGACATCTACAATGCAACACAAAAGGAATTTTAACATTTTGGTCAACTGGGTCAAAGTTATAACTCATCAAACAGGGCTTCCCAAAAATACGCACATTTTGCAAATGTGTGAAAACAGTAAACTACCAACTTTGAGGGATTCAAAACCTAGTCAAACAAACTTGAAATGGATTGAAATCTAAAACATAGGCTCTTAGGTATGGACACTAAACACTACCAAAGTGGAAATTCACAAAACATTTCTGAGTGCAAGATATTCAAATGCAAACACAACCTCCTGTCACTGTTTGACTCTTAGGTGAAAATGCAGATTTGATAAATGCTCAAAATGGGACTTCATGAAATAGCTCAGAATGTCAATTTAGCTTCATGAAACACATAGATGCACT
Organism: Cupressus sempervirens; assembly: GCA_028749045.1. NCBI lineage: Eukaryota > Viridiplantae > Streptophyta > Pinopsida > Cupressales > Cupressaceae > Cupressus > Cupressus sempervirens. Next base: position 662,521,569 of record CM053792.1, on the reverse strand, counting down.
AAAAGAAAGGTGTTAGAAACATTGAACAACTCATAGGGCTCAAAGGTATAGCCGAGTACAAACTCATCCAAAAGCATTTATAGGCCTTAAATTTCTCAATGGTACTCAAAATTGACCGTGCAATTTTTAGTCCCAACAAAACCATTGTTCAAAACCATGGATGAGTCAAAGAGGTGATAAATGCTATAAGAGGATCCAATGTAAAGATTGATGATGAAACTGTGATCAACAAGGTACTAACAACCCTAGTTCCTATTTATGCTATTAGATTCTATGCAATACAAGAACTGAGATGCACCCTTGGTAACAATCTAACTTTAGAGGGGTTACTTGGTAGGCTTACTACTTTTGAATTATCAAACTTTTATAATTTTACTCCTACTACTATTGAATCGTCTTTCAAATCTCAACTAGTCCTTAATAAGAAAGGAAAAGGAAAGTGTATGAATAGTGATAGTGATATCTCTGATGATGATCTTGATGAATTAATGGCTAGAATTATCTCAAGAGGCAGAGGAAAATTCAAAGGTAAACCTCTTATAACATATTTTTCATGTAACAAAGTTAGTCATATTGTTGCAAGATGTCTTGATAGAGAAGACAATGATGAAAGAAGGGAAAGCAAGTGTAAAGGTAGAAGAGATGACAATGACAATATAAGAAACAAGGAGTTCAATGAGAAAGGTAATAAATCTTGTTATATTGCTGTAGAAGAAATTGACAATGAGTCTGATAGTAATGATGAAGAAGTTGTCTATGTTGCTATTAAAGAAGATTCTTATGAAGATGAGAAAATTGTATTAATCTCATATGTGAGTAAAGGTGATACATGGTTAATTGACAATGGCTACTCACATCACATTACTAGTGATAAAAGTAAATTTGAAACCATGGAATAATATAAAAGTAGTTGTGTTAGGCTTGGTAATGATGCACCATGTGTTGTGAAAGGTAAAGGATCAATACAATTGACTGATAAGATCAAGTGTGACAATGTTTATTGGGTTGAAGGACTTAACTATAATTTTTTGAGTTTTTCACAACTGAACAAATTAGAGCTTATAGTTGAATTTCATCATAGGAAGGCCAAGATATTTGTTGCTACTAGTGAATTAATTAGAAGTGGAGAACAAAGAAGAGGTAACTTGTTCTATCTAGATATATTTGATGAGACATACCTGTTTGCACAATATGATGATATATGGTTATGAAATCAAAGGTTGTGTCATGTTGAGTGCAAAGCTATTGTGGTGATAAAAATTTCATTCTATTTTTTGATGACTATTCTAGAATGATGACTGTGATGTTTCTAAAAGAAAAATATAATGTTTTTCAAAATTTTAAGTGATATTTGTAGACTGAAGTGCTTGAGATTTGATAGAGGAGGAGAGTTGTATGACATGGTCATGATCCCTCTTAGGAGGAAGTCCTTTAGGCATATCTCCAAGAATCATTGAGTGACGATCAATTATTGCTTGTAAATCTGGATGAGTAAGACAATTAGATTGAGAGACTTCTAATGAACATAGCTAGGCCACAAATCCATCTGCTCTTTTCTTAAGAAAATTTTGCATTTTATGAGAGCTTACCATTCATGGGGATTTTTCCTTCAACCCCCTTAGCTCCACTACCTTTCCTTTTGATTGAAATCTCATGAATAGTTCTTGGAAGTTCATCTCAATTGTTCCCAATGTAGTAAGCCATTTTACTCCCAAAACAATGTTTTCCACACCCAGGGATATCACATACATTGGGGTATCAAGTTGATAATCTCCCATGAGTAATTTGATGCTATGAAACTTCCTTGAAAAACTAACTATAACCCCATCTACAATCAAAACCTAAAACTCTAGGGTTGGATATATAAAACAATTTAGAAGAGTAGTCAACTTTTTGTTGATGAAATTATGAGTACTACTTGAGTCAATCAACACTGTTACTTTCTACTTCTTTAAGAAAACCATTACATTGAGAGTTTGTGGTGCACTCAAACCTGAAAGTGCATGACAAGAAATGATTGGTTGAGAATCATGCGATTCCTTACCTAACTCCCTATCCTCCTCTAATGTAAGTTCATCCTCTTCTTCCTCACTTGGACCTTCAATATAGAACAATTTCTTTTCATTACATTTATGTCCTTGACTATATTTTCTATCACAATTGAAACACAATCCTTTTTCTCTTTTCTCCTCAATTTGCTGTGGAGTCAACCTAGTAGATTGAGGAAGAGAAGGTATTGAATATCCTTTTTATTTTGTCACATTAGTCCTTTTCTTTCTAGGAGCCAAGAACTTCTCCTCTACCTTATGTGCCAATATAAAAAACTCATTTATTGAGCTAGGACTAAACATGCATATCTCATGTTGAATGTGATCCTTGAGACCATGCAAGAATAAATCATTCAATTTCTCATTTGTAATTGTATCTGCTCTTGAGGATATATTTTAGAATTTTTGAATATAACCCTTAATTGATCCCATTTGTTGAGCTTAGCAAGATGGCTAAAGAAGTTGCCTATCACACTATTGCTATATTGTGCTTGGAGTTCTTCTGTAAAAATTGACCATGATAAGGTGAGACCCTTTTTCATTCAATGAGTACAAAGCCAAAGATATCAAATGAATTGATCTGGTTCTAGATACAAGGAAGCCATTGTGACCTTTCGTCCATATGGGGTTTGATGTACTTAAAAAAATTTCTCCATTTGGTTTATTCATGCTAGAGGATCCTTACCATCCAATTTGTGCGTATCCACCTTTAAAAAAAAATTCCTAGATCCCATAGGAATATTAAAATTTGTGTCATTATTAGTCGACTTGAAGGTTTCACCTTGGTTTCTTGAGAACTCCTTCCTTGGTTCATTCATATAGACACTTAACATGCTTCATATGTCTGATATATCTCCTCATAGGTCACAATATCCCTCTTAACCTCTTCCTTTAACTTATTTATTTCCTCAAATTGTGATTACTATCCTTTGTTGTTTCCCAATCCTTCTTAGAGGATTTCCTTGATGTGGTAGCTTTCTTTTTGCCTCTTGTTGGAGGTCCCATCATGATGGAAACCAATATTTTTGAAATAAATCACAAAAATAAAATGTAAATTCTTTGAATTTTTTATTTTTTTATTGTAACTTACCAGGGCTAAGATACCCTTACTCAAAAAAAGTCCAAAAAATTAGCAAATTTTCTACCTTGAGAGCAAATTTTCCTAATTTTCTAATAACTTGCTTATTCTTGCTTCAATTTATCCAAGCTTTGAAGTGTAGGCTCCTTTATTATATATTAAAAAACCCATTAATGCAAGTTATACTCCAATTTGACAGGATGTGAGAGATGTGTAGATCTCAATAAATTGTGTAGAAAAACTAATTCTACAATAATTTGCTCAAATTTTCTCCAATTCCTTTGAAATTTGGACTATAGCTTCTTTAATGTGGTCTTAAAAAACCCTTTAATTTTTTTTTTTAAAATTGCTAAAATATGAAAATTATGCTCTTCCCAAAATCACGTCCAATGTTGAGAAAAAATCTTGCCTCTATGGTGCCAAGATCATGCTCTGATACCACTTGTAATGAAATAACTTGCACAATAGAAGAGCTAATATGAAATATTCTACAAATACTTGATAACAATTGAGTGTAATAGGCCACTTCGAGGGAGCAACCTCCAAATATCTCCAATGAGAACACACTTCACAATATTATCTTGAAATAAGACTCACAACCTCCTATATATACCTAATTATCCTTAGGTTGAATAGACACAACCCTATATAACACCTCGGCTGACCTACCTAGCTAAATAATAATATAATAATGATAACATGACTTAATTAAGGATTGAGATAGTTACAAGTTGACTATTCATAACCCTATATACACCAATATAAAGGGTGTAGCACAAAGAGTAGACTTTTCTTCCTAATACATTTTCCAAAACCTCTTAAGTGAATGTTACGGGAAAAGGGCCACATACACAGGCCTTAGTAGGCTTTGTAAAGTCTTAAAACACATTCTTATTTCCACTATATATTTTTTCTCTCCATATGACCATGAGAGTAATTCATTTAGCACTTTTATAGGGGTAACCTTAATCTTCACATTTGGGTCTAGATAATATGGATTGTTTTTCAATAGTTTCACATCAAAATAAAAGTTTGAATCTTTCCCAGCAGGGCTTTGTCTATAATTTTTTAATTTTTTTTCTTTGAAAATAGATCTTTGTATTCTATCAACCTTTCTAGCATCATTCACTAATTCATATTCTCTATCAAATAACCATTCATGTTAGTTTTTGTTATGTTGCCACAAGCTACAATTTCTTACTTTATTTCAATAATTAATATGTTGGAAATATTGCTTTGATTTTATGTTGAAAAAATGCATGCAATCATATAAAAATGAAATAAGCATGCATTCATAAAAAAATATAATAGATAAAAAAAACATTTGAAACAAAAGAAGCATTTCTTCAAATATATGATCAACTAAGAAGATTCATAAATAAAACATTGAAGATATAATAAATGTAGAAACCAAGAGTTGAACAATAACACAAAGAATCAAGGAGTGATCCATATTCTCCATATTAACAATTCCTATCATTATTATTATTATTATTAAATTGTGAAATGAAAATCAGCAAAACAATTACGAAACAAAAAACAAAACCCAAGTGGGACCGTGAGACTAGAAGGTGGCATGTCAATTGTTAAGATAAGTATAGAAGGCATAATGGTGCTAATTTTTTTTTGTCCACTCTCTATCACAAATGTGGGAAAAGGAAATCTGTAAAGGCCGTACTAAGGCGGGAATGGGATTCGAACGCGACCTCAAAACGAAAGGCCTTGGAAGCATGTGGAGTAAATCGGCCCTCAATCAAATGACAAAAACGTTTAAAAGGGATATGTATGATATGTATGAAATAGGTGTCGATGGCAAGGTCGTTCATGTTATTATAAGTCACTACTAGGAATATGATTTGGAGAGGGAAAAAGTTGTTTTGTAGTAGGAGGGACCCCCTGAAACTTTGATGACGTGTACTAGTAGGCAATCTCATTTGGTTATGGTTTATTGTTTATTATATTTAATTTTAATTTTTCTTGGATTGGATTTTTTTAATGTTATAATTTAGTTTTATTTTACAAGAAATAATTTCTTTTTGATAGAATAAATAAAATTAGTATGCTTATCTTTAGAATTATTTTTATTTTTCTTTAGATTACATTTCTTTAATGTTATAATTAATTTTATTTTAGAAAAAATAATTTAATTTCTTGTTTATAGAAATAAAATAAAATTAGTATGTTTATTTTTAGAAATATATGAGTAAAATATGTTGAGATCTCTTAGATTGAAACTTGACTTTTATATATTGTCACTTCAAAAGAGAGAAGTAATATAAATTTTAAACAATCATAAGTAAATTTATTTTGAAAATAGTTATCTATAGATGGAACTTTGAAATCATACATGACAAATATATTAGTATCGTCCTTTGTCGAATTCACATGAATAATTTGACTAGACAAATGCTTCTAATATTCTTAAAATTTGCATTGAACGCCTTAGAAGTGAAAAAACATATAACAAGAACAAGATTTATTTCATAACATAAAAGAGTAATTTCTTGCCAAGATCAAATTACAAATTGTCGATTGAAGTATATCGACAAACTCTAAAAAGTAAAAATAGAAGTATTCTAAGATAAATGCGAAAGCTGAGTATGATAGGTAGAAAAGGCCACTAATGTTAACTCATTCTATCAAATATAAACTTTACAAATATTTAATAATAATATAGAAATGAGAATGGACTACGCTAAGAGGCACTTATCAAAGCAACAATTTGGTAGAGAATCAATTTTGTACAAAAGTTGAAATCATCACCAAATTCAAATCTATTCATTAAGTTTATTATATAGTATTGTATTTGCATTAAAATAAACATATTTCTCCATGTAGATGGGTCTAATGGAGAGACCCAAAATGTTGGACTCTAATCAAACTTTTACAAAATAATCTACAATTGAAAGAAAACTCATAAATGACTTCATTCTACTTATTTTCATGTCACGATACTTAGCAAACATACAAATTTCAAGCACAACCAAAACATTTATAACATGTAATTAGAAAATTGTGCATTCTTACATAAAGGTTTGCTTCATTTAACCAACTGTTTCTTTGAAATGCAAACTACTTGTTGATTTGATTGGTAGCTCTGCACATTAAGCTAAACCTATAGAGCTTTTGTTCACACATAATTATTCTATTGCAATGTGACTATGAAATCTCCTCTCACTGCAATAATTTCCCTTATCCTCAAGTCCTAGTTGTAATACTTCATACATACCACCATTAAAAATATGAACATAAATGTAAAATAATAGTATTTAATTAAAATTGTACAAAATGGAGCAATGGTTAACTTTTCTTTAATAGTTTAAATGTTTTTTTTTGGAAAATACATTTCTTTTCAAAAGAAGGGGAAAATAGGGTCATTATTTTACTAAACTTTTTTCAATGAAACTGATGCTGTAACTAGTATGGCTTAAGAAATTTCTAATTCTTGTTAGTATTTTTTGTGTTTTTTATTGAACATTATGGTGTTATTCATGTTATAGGTGCAATTAGTGTTGTCATTGATACTAAGGTGATGCAATAATATTTAGGGGTGTAGGTGAATCTTCCATTTGCCAAATATATTGTTATTTTTACTTTTTCAATGAATAGGATTTTCATTAAATAAGTTAAAAGGTATATTATTCATAAAAAGTAGGCCCTGAGATCACTCCTCGAGAGTCATGTGAGCAATGCCTAAAAATACAACTTAAATGAAAACATGATAGATCTCGAAAGAAGAAGTGAAAAAAACTAGCTCTTGAGTGACTGAAGCGTTGATTGATAGAGACAATGAAGGATCTCAATCATCTTGTAGACCCCTTATATTAGTGCTAGATTAAGAATGTAATCCAAAAGGACCGAATCTCCTTAGAAAAATCTTCTTCTTCTTTCTCAATCTCCTTCTTAGCTAGAGAAACATCTAGATAAAGTAATGGAATCCATTTTGATAGATTCAACCCATTTGAAATCTCCACCCATTGCTAGCCAAGTTGTGGCACCACTAGTGTAGTAGCAATAAGATCATGGAAGGCATGACACCAATGGATAAACATATAGTTCTATGCCACACTTTAGGGTACGTGAAGTGATAAAGTTAGAACAAATATGATGGAAAATGATTCAGCCCAAGGGTTTTAGCTGAACCCATGTGGTAACTATGTAGTATCCTCAAGGAAAGATGTTTATGACCAAAAATATCTTGACCAAATCAATTATAATTGAATCTCTTGTAATATATACCCAAAAAGAGGATTTAGCTCCTCATTTGGAATCAACAAACTTGGGAACAATGGATGAGGACTAGGATGTGCTGAATACAATTGATTAATTATGTATTGTATTTGATGTTAGAAAAAATGTCATATCATTGCCAATTGGTATTTTTCAAACTCACTTGGGTGATGAAGACAGTTTCCTTTGTCTGCCAAGCATTCTAGAGTTTGCCTAGTTCAGAAAATAGTGTCCATCGAGTTCACTTGGGTGATAAAGGAAAGTTTGCAGAAGTTAAGTGTTAACCGAGCTCACTCAGTTAATGAAGGAAATATTGGATGGAACCAATGTTAACTAAGCTCACTTGGTTACCAAAGGAACTTTGTGAATATGTAGTGTTAACTGAGTTCACCTGGTTATCAGAGAAAAAATGCTTCTAAGTTAGTGTCTACCAAGCAAGGTCGGTTAACGAAGGATTTTCTTATTTTGGCATATTGAGCTCAATAGTTTTGTTTGTTGGTTCTAGCCAACTGAGAAGATGAATATTAATTATTCTAAGTTGTATTCACGCTAACTTGACAATATGTAAGATATAAATATAAGGTCAAGTTGAGGATTGAATGTGTGGAACATAATAGAATATTTGATGAAGCTTAGAGGAAGCGAATAGAATATTTAATGTAGTGTTAACTGAGTTCACTTGGTTATCAGAGCAAAATTGCTTCTAAGTTAGTATCTGCCAAGCAAGGTCGGTTAACGAAGGATTTTCTTGTTTGGCATATTGAGCTCAATATTTTTGTTTGTTGGTTCTAGCCAACTAAGAAGATGAATATTAATTATTCTAAGTTGTATTCAAGTTGACTTGACAATATGTAAGATATAAATATAAGGTCAAGTTGAGGATTGAATGTGTGGAACATAATAGAATATTTGATGAAGCTTAGAGGAAGCGAATTGGAAGGATAAGCAGAATATCCTTGCTGAGCTGCAAAGGTACATTCGATTAGGAAGGATCAAGTATAAAAGCTAGAATTGAGATTTGTAATCAGAAATTTAGTTGCATAAGAAATCAGGTAATCTCATTGTTACTTTCTAACCATTGTAGTAGTGATCTAAATCTCTTAACTGAGTTGGCTTAACAACTATCTGTAAATACTCTAACAAGGTGACATTTCTATTTGAAGTATTTAAAGACCTCTAAAAAGGCCACTCTTAATAGGGTTATTAAATCCTCTAACAGTGTTACACCTAACAACATGTTTTATAACCTTTAACAAGGTTGGCTCCTAAAAGGGCTCACTTTAGAAGAGTGAAAATCGGTAACTAGTTGCAATTGGTGGTTTTTCCCAAATTGGGTTTCTACATTAAATCTTGGTGTCAATTATGTTCATGCTATATCTTTCATGTGTATGCAACTAAGTTAATTAAGTTTAATCATAGATAATTGTATGTGTTAAATGTGGGTCTCTGTCTTCACACACACTTCAACATGATCATTATCTGAGGGATCATCTTGAAATTAACAATAGATTTTTCATTTGAAATAATCAACAGGTCGATCTGTTGCCTTCTAACTAGAATTATTATGCTATTTCTCTCATATTGAGAAGCTGACAACCAGACATGTAGAATGAAGGATTTATAGCTAAATGAGATGCAACATCAAGCTAGATGAGATGCAAATTTAATCTAGGAATGAGAAAGAACAATTGATCTAAATGAGTGCATTTAAACTAAATGAGATTACTATGCAAGAATAAAAAAGCTATGAATGTAACTACTTGAGTGATTAATTTAGCATAAGTTTGATGCTATTCAAATGTTAACCCCTGTAATGAGGGATTGGGGGCTTCTTAAATAGAATCCAAGAATTTGATCAATGGTCAAGATCGATTAGAATGGACGATTGAGATTTGAAGAAGATTCAATCATAATAGAAAGTTTCCTTATGAAAAGGGAGTTAACTAATTTCTTTTGAGTGGAATGAGGAGTTAAATGATTCAATTCCCTTTCTAATTTTAGTCAGCTAAAAGTTTTCATTTCTGAATTGAAGAGAAGATATTTGATTTAAGGAAATTAAACATGACCTCATAATTGAGTATTCTAAAATGAATTATTAAATTCAAAAATTAGAATGAGAATATTTAATTAAATCCAACATATTTAATTCCTCGTGTATATTAGCTGAAAGGGGTGAACTAAATTAAATTTAAGTACTAGGACTTATAATTAAATTAATTCTGTTAATAGGTTAATTTAGCCAATTCAATGAATATTTAGGAATTAATTAAAGTAAGTGATTAATACAGATTAATGATTTTCTACATTTGATACTTAAGTCGAGTAGAGATTATTAGAATCAGAATTGCCTAGTAAAATAGGAATTATGATTGATCAAATATACCATAATTAGTTTAGCATGACAATATGCCAATTTTGGGGTATTACAATAATATCTTAAGGATTTTCATGTTCAGTAGTTACCAAGTTATTTTAGTATTTACTAAGTTACAACATTTGCTAGTGTATGCCAAGTGAATGTATGTTTGCCGAGTTGCAACAAAATATAATTTAATTAGAGTTTTTTTTTGTATTGACATCTAAGGGACTTGAGATTTATTTTAATAGTTATTGATTCAACCCCTCCCCTCTCAATAACTCCTCTTATATCTCCAACAATTGGTATTAGAGCTTTTAGTGCTTGTAGAAAGGGTTTCAAGGACCTAAACTAAAGATCAGGATGCCTTATAAAAGGGAGATTCCAAAGTTGAACAAAGATAACTTAAAGGCACGAAAATAACTCATGAGGCTACACTTGGAAATCATTGGAGATATAGGGCTAAAGAATCTAGATGCTAAATACAAGGCTCCTACTGGAACTATAACTATTGAAGAAATTACAAAAAACGTAAAGTTATAATATCATGATGATTGATATTGCCTCATCTCTCAACTATGCCAAATTTGATGAAGTCAAAGATTGTGGAACTGCTCATGAAATGTGGATCAAGCTAAAGGATATCTATGGAGGAGATGATAATGTAAGGAGAGCCAAAGTTGAAAGTCTTAGAGGATAGTTTGATCAAATGAAAATGAGAGAAGATGAAAATATTGCAAAATATGTTGATAGAATCAAAGCCATTGCCAATGCTATCAAAGCCTTTGGAGGAACAATTGATAATGTAATAGTGGTAAGTAAGGTACCTAGAACCCTTCTTCCTATCTATGCAATCAAATTGTTTTCTATTCAAGAGAGGAGATGTAATCCAAATCATACTATAACTTTGGATGCTCTAGTTGGAAGGTTGACATCATTTGAACTATATAACTATGATAATTATAGTCCTAGTTCTAGTAATCTTGAGTACGCATTTGAAGCCAATGTTAGAAATGCTTTAAAATAACTGAGACAGGGGGTGAATCAATTATTTAGGGTCCAAATGTCCAATTCAAACTTTTCATGAAATATAAAATGTGCCCATCAAACTATTCATTCATCCATGCTTTAGACTTTCCTACTTAGCAAGTTACTATAAATCAACATGCAAGCATAACACATGAAGAATCAACACATAACATAGTGATTTACTTGGAAACCCAATTTGGGAAAAACCACCAGTAACATGCTACTCAATTCTCAATCTTCTAAAGTGATGCCCTATGAAAGGCCTACCCTGTTAAAGGCTACAACACACTATTAAATGCAACTTGGTTAAAGGATTTATCCACCTTATTAGAAGTGGGCCTGGTTAGAGGACTTTAGTACATTCACTTGGAATGATACCCTATTAAAGGATTTACAAATGGCTATTAAACCAACCTAAATCCATAGGATTTAACCCTAATGGATACACTTGCTAGAGAGTGACAATAAGGGGTTTTGACTTGATTACAATTCATAACTTTTCTTGCAGATCTCAAATCACTCTTCAGCTCTTCACACTGCTTGGTTTTCAGTCTCTATAGTTCTGATCGCTTGTCCTCCTCTCAAGCTTTGTTTTCTCGAGTCTTCATGCTCAAAGTACCAGTGCTATCATCTCTCTCTGACCACTTATCAAAGTAGAGTCTCTATGCTCTATTCTTCCTTCTCCTAGATGTCTTCTCCTCAACACCCTTCAACCTCTTCGCAATTTGACACACCAACAACTCTTGCTTCTTGGCCTATGAATCCTTAAATAGAAGTCTAGAATTGCTTTTCTCACTTGGTTTTTTCCTTTAATTTTGGTTCAAATGGATTAGGTAAGATTCATTGAATCTAACCCACATCTTTTTTCTTCTAGAAACATGTTGAAGAATCCTCTTGAATTCACTCAAAAATGGTTTACATAGAATTTTGCGCCACCAGCTCATCATCCTTATCCTCCAACTACTTCACAAAATTCTAGGTAACAACTCTGTCGGTTGAGATCTGGCAAATCTTTGACTTTTAAAATAATGCAGCAGCTCGACACTATTGAAATTTTGGTGCTCGACACATATTGTGTTACTCAGAATTAACTACATTTTATTGATGCTCGACACCTACTATGGATTCACTTAGCATCCACTAAGTTTTCTATTTTCTCAGCTCCTTCTAGATCACTCGGCACTTGAACTTCACTCGGCACCTAGAGTTCACTCAACACACACTAGATTTTGCATTTACTCAACTCCAACTAAAAATTTTCTTGGCATGAACTAGCTTGCTTGGTACTCATTGATGAACTTAGTTAAGCTTTGTAGTCAACCTTGTTACAACTTATTCCTCCAAAGTTTCTAAGTGTGACCAAAATTTGTATCTTCTAGTATACTATCAATACATCATTTAACCATTGTCTTAATTGATCCTAGTACTTCATTACAAAATCATAACTCAACCTTTCCCTTAGGTGCTCTTGTTACATCTTGTTGATTAAATCCTCTTCATCAATCAACTAAGTGATAGTACTTGGATCTTATAAGAAATTGTCATTCCTACAAATAGTAGGTTTGACATAAATGACAAAACAATGATTGAAAACATTCTTTATCAACCAGATTCCTCCTTTACAATTATCTCCCTCTTTGATCTTCAAAAATAATCTTTTCAATAAGATTTCCAACAATCTCCCTCTTTGGCATCGATGGCAAATGAAACTGATCCACCATTAGACCAAACTATTCAACCAAGTTCTCAAAATGCTAACCAAGTTAAAACACTAAGTCAAATGCCAAAAAGAAATATGTGTTACCATCAATTTTCACTTCTCCCTTCTTTGATCTACTATCCTTTACTTCTGCTTCTCCCTCTTAGCTATTGTTTTCTTACACTTTGTTTTTGCACTGCTCTTGTCTCCCTCTTACATTATTTCTCTCTCTATCTATTTGATCCAGTTTCTTACTATTTCTCTTTTCTCCTCAAATGCTATTGAGCAGTTTTTGCATATCTCTCCATCTTTCTTTTGATTTGACAATCTCCCTCTTTCTCTGGATTTGATCAGTTTGTTTCTACACTTTCTCCCTATGCATTACTTCAACATCTTATCATGCAATTATAGCATTTTTTGAAACTTTCACTTTTTCCCTCTGTCACCTTGCTTGTGACTAATTTGGAATTTCTGCACTCTGATTACTTTAGGCAAAATTCTAAAGTAAGTATCCTTTGCATCAATGTAATATCTCAACAATTAACTTATTTGGTGCAGGGAAATCTTTGCTATTGCTTAAGTAGCCTTGGCTAGGGGTATTACCCTTAACTTACCTCTAAGATACTCAAAAGCATCTTTAGGTAATGCTTTTGTGAAAATGTCAGCAATTTGTTCCTTTGAGCTAACATATTCCATTCTCACTTGCTTATCTTCCACCAATTCTCTTACATAATGATACTTAATTGCAATGTGCTTTGTTTTGGCATGCATCAAAGGATTCTTTGAGATGTTGATGGCACTTGTATTATCACAATAGAGTATCACATGTTCAATTACCTCTTCCTTCATACCTTGCAACAGATGTTTGATCCACAAAATATTGGTGTAATTGATAGCAACAACAACATATTTAGCTTCTGCTATGGACTGTGAGGTACAACTTTTCTTTTTGCTGGTCCAGGTAACCAATCTTTTCCCTAAGAAAAGTGCTCCTCCACTGGTTCTTTTTCTATCATCAATGTTACCTCCCCAATCAACATTAGTGTAGGCTCTTAGCTCAAACTTTTCACTCCTTTTGTAGTACAAACCAAAGTCATTAGTTCCTTTTAAGTACCTCAGAATTCTCTTTATTGCCATCAGATGATTTTCTAAAAGATTTGTAGAAAATCTTGCCACTATTCCAACTACTAATGTAATATCTAGTCTACTATGTACAACATATTGTAACTTTCCAATCATTGATCTATACATTGTTTGATTTACTTCAGTTCACTCATCATTCTTGGATAACTTATGTCCAGTTACCATTGGTATGCTTACTAGTTTTGAATCTTCTAATGCAAATGTCTAAAGTATCTCCTTGATGTATTTGGATTGAGTTACAAATATGCCATACTTTAGTTGATGTACTTGCAAACCAACAAAGAATTTGATTTCTCCAAACATTAACATCTCAAACTCATGTTTCATTTGATCAGCAAAGTCTTTGCATAGAAAATCTTTTCCTCCAAATATTATATCATCAACAAAGATTTTAGATATCAAAATCTCTTTACCTTCTTCTGCTTTGATGTATAGATTTCTATTGTCATCTGTTCTCTCAAATTCTATCTTCACAAGATATTTGTGTAGTCTCTCATACCATGCTCTAGGTGCTTGCTTTAGACTATAGAGAGCTTTGTGCAATTTACAAACCATATCCTTGTTCTTGTCATCAACAAATCCCTTTGGTTGTTTTATGTAGACTTCCTCTTCCAGTATACCATTTAGAAAAGTAGACTTTACATCCATTTGGTAGACTTTGAAACTTTTGTATGTAACATATGCAAGTAGTGTTCTGACTCCTTCCATTCTTGCAATAGGGGCTAATGTTTCCCCATAATCCAATCCTTCTTCTTGTGCATAACCTTTGCAAACTAATCTAGCCTTATTTCTTGTTATCTCACCATTCTCATCAAGTTTTTTCCTAAATACCCATTTGGTACCACTTACATTCTTATCAGCTAGTCTAAGAACTAGGGTTTAGGTTTTGTTCTTCTCAATCTTGTCTATCTCATCTTTTATAGCTTTATACCAGTCATCATCTTGTAGTGCATATTTCACTATTTTGGGTTCAATCTTGCTCATCAAACATGATTCTTTCCTAAGTCTATTCTTGGTCATTGGTATTGCATCCTTGTCACCAATGATTTGTTCTGCAAGGTTATGTCTTCTCACATATCTGGATAGCCTTAGTTTTGTCCTTCTTTCCATGTTTGGTCCTTAAGTTTCAGAGTCATTTTTCTCTTCTCCATCTAGTATTTCATCTTCTGTATCATGTGTACTAGCTTTTGAGTCAAAATACACATTAGCTTCATTCTACAACTCAACATTCACTGGTTGTGACTCGATTGATACTGAGATTTGTTGCTAATTTCCAACTTGATTGGCAGCATTATCTTCAACAGTCATTCCGTCAGAGAAGTATACAAAGGATCTATAATCTTCTGATTTCCTAGATTCACTAGGTTGGACTTTTGCATGCTCATCAAAATTTACATTTGCACTCTCCACAATCTTGTTAGTGTTAGTATTCAAACACTTATATGCTTTACTTCTAGCGGAGTATCCAAGGAATATGCCTTCATCACTCTTTGCATCAAACTTTCCATTTCTAGTATCTCTAAGAATATAGCATTTACAACCAAATATTTTGAAATGTTTCACATTAAGTGTGTGACCATACCATAATTCAAAAGGTGTAGCATTTGTACCTTTCTTGACTTGAACTCTATTCAGGGTGTAAACAGCAGTGCTTACAGCTTCTCTCCAGTACTTTAGAGAAACATTTTTCTCCATTAACAATGTTGTGGCATAGTCAATCACTGATCTATTCCTTCTTTTAGCAATGCCATTCTGATGTGGAGTTCTTGGTGTTGATGTTTTTCCTTTGATACCTTTGTCATTACAGAATATGTCAAATTCTTTTGATGTAAACTCTCCCCCTCTATTTGATCTTAGGCACTTCAAAATTTTTCTTGTTTCCTTCTCAACTCTAACCAAATACCACTTAAACATTTGAAATGCATCAAATTTTTTCTTGAAGAATATGGTAGTCATCATCCTAGAGTAGTCATCCACACATAGCATTATGTATTTGTCTCCTTGGTAGCTTTGTACTTCTATTGAACCACATAAGTCTTTATGGACTAGCTCTGGTACTTCTTAGGAAGTGTATGTTTTTCTTTTGAAACTTGACTTGGTCATCTTTCCTAGTTAACATTGTTTGCACATTGTGTTTTCAAGTTTCTTCATCTTTGGCAATCCCCTAAATTTTTTCTTTTTGCTTATACTAATCAGATTGTCAAAGTTAACATGACACAATCTTTTGTGCCATAGCCACACATCATCAATTCTAACAACAAGACATGTTGCATCTTCCATATCTATGTAAAACAAGTTACTCCTAGTTTGTTCACCTTTTCCTATCAGATTTCCATCAGTGTCATAGATTTTGGCAAAATTTTTTGCAAATTCTACTTTGCAGCCTCCATTGCCTAACTGTGATACACTTAGCAAATTGTAGTTCAATCCTTCAACGTAGTATGCATTATCACATGAGATTTTCTCTATAAGTTTAATAGAACCTTTCTCTTTGATTTGGCATGGAGCATCATTTCCAAATCTAACACTATTTCTATCATATTGAGTAAAGGTAATAAACTTACTTTTGTCTCCTGACATGTGATGTGAGCATCCACTGTCTATGATCCACTTGTCATTTTTGTTCACACAGGTTACCAGTTTTGTTGCTTCATCTTCATCTGATTCATACTTCATGGCCACATAAACTACTTCATCATCATTCTCACCAGAATCTTCTTCAACAAGGTAGCATCTTTTGCCTTTGTCATTGTAATCTCTGCTATCATCTTCTCTTTTGTTCTTGTACTTGTTTCCTTCTTTGTAGTTCTTCTTCTACGTACACCTTACAATAGTGTTACCTACTTCATTGAAATTAAAACATATGATAGGCAAGATACCTTTTAATTTACCTTTGCCTCTATGAAATCTTCTAGCTAGTAGTGATTCCAATTGTTCCACATCTTCCTCATCTATGCTGCTATCACTGGATGCATGTTTTCCTTTTCTACTCTTCTTCTTTGAGTTCACCTCCTTAGTGTCTTTCAATGCTAGCTTGGCCTTGAAAGTAGATTCAAGGTTCTCAGGTCTGTAGTTGTCAAAATTTGATAATTTAGATGCAGTGAGTCTTCCTACTATTCCTTCAAAGGTTAGTTTGTTTCCTTGTACACACCTTAGGTCTTGGATGGCTAAAACTCTAATAGCATAGATAGGGAGTAGGGTTCTCAAATATTTGATATTTATAGTCTCTTCTTCCAATTGATCACCCAAACTTCTTATTGCACTTAACACTTCTTTCATTCTTGAGCCATATTGAGCAACATTCTCACCTTCCTCCATTTTCATGTCATCAAAATTTCCTTTGAGGCTTTCTCTCTTTTCTCTCTAAACATTCTAATCTCCTCCATAGATATCTATCAAGGCTTTCCATATTTTGAATGCAGTGTTACATCCTTTGATATCATCAAATTCAGCATAGCTGAGTGCATAGACAATCTCTAACATTGCCTAATTGTGCTCCTTCCTTTTATTCAAATCATCTGCAGAAAGGGGTCCAACTAGGTCTACATGTTCCACTCCAATTGAGGTTTTTGTATAGTCACCTATTGATCCAAGGTGCAAATTCATTAGACTTTTCCATGCAGTGAAGTTGTCTTTGTTGAGCTTGGGAACTTCTCTCTTGGACATCTTGATCTTTCTGCTTCTAGTACCTTTAAACTAAATCAATAGACTTCTTTGATACCAATTGTTATAAATGCTTTAGAATAACTGAGAGGGGGTGGGGGAATTAGTTATTCAGGGTCCAACTGTCCAATTCAAACTTTTCATCAAATATAAAATGTGCCTATCAAATTGTTCATTCATCCAAGCTTTACACTTTCCTACTTAGCAAGTTACTGTAAATCAACATGCACACATAACACATGAAGAATCATCACATAACATAGTGATTTATGTGGAAACCCAATTTGGGAAAAACCACCAGTAACATGCTACTAAATTCTCACTCTTCTAAAGTGATGCCCTATGAAAGGCCTGCCCTGTTAAAGGCTACAACACACTGTTAAATGTGACTGGTTAAAGGATTTATCCACCTTGTTAGAAGTGGGCCTAGTTAGAGGACTTTAGTAAATTCATTTGGAATGACACCCTATTAAAGGATTAAAAAATTTCTATTAAACCAACCTAAGTCCATAGGATTTAACCCTAATTGATACACTTGCTAGAGAGTAACAATAAGGGGTTTTGACCTGATTACAATTCACAACTTTTCTTGCAGAAGATCACTCTTCAGCTCTTCACATTGCCTGGCTTTCAGCCTCTACAACTTTGGTAACTTATCATCATCTCAAGCTTTGTCTTCTTGAGTCTTCATGCTCAAAGTACCAGCGCAATCATCTCTCTCTGACCACTTATCAAAGAAGAGTCCCTGTGCTCTGTTCTTCCTTCTCCTAGATGTCTTCTCCTTGACACCCTTCAACCTCTTCACAATTTGGCACACCAGAAACTCTTGCTTCTTGGCTTTTGACTCCTTAAATAGAAGTCTAGAATTGCTTTTCCTTCTCAATTCTTTCCTCCTTTAATTTTGGTTCGAATGGATTAGGTAGGATTCATTGAATCTAACCCACATCTTGTTTCTTCTAGAAACATCTTGAAGAATCCTCTTGAATTCGCTCAAAATGGTTTACATAGAATTTTGTGCCATCAACTCATCATCCTTATCCTCCAACTAGTTCAAAAAATTCTAGGTAACAACTCTATTAGCTCAGATTTGGAAAATCTTCAACTTTTAAAATAATGCAATAGTTTGACACTATTAAAATTCTTGTGCTTGGCACATACTATGTTACTCGACATCAAGTATGTTTTACTGATGCTCGACATCTACTATGGATTCACTCAACATCCACTAAGTTTTCTATTTGCTCGGCTCCTTCTAGATCACCTGGCACTTGAACTTCACTTGGCACCTAAAGTTCACTCGGCACACACTAGATTTTGCATTTGCTCGGCTTCAACTAAAAATTTGCTCGGCTTTAACTAGCTTGCTCAGCACTCACTGATGAACTTAGTTAAGCTTTGCAGTCAACCTTGTTACAACTTATTCCTCCAAAGTTTCTAAGTTGTACCAACATTTTTATGTTCTAAGTTTCCAATAAGTATACTATCAATACATCATTTAACCATTGTCTTAACTGATCCTTGTACTTCATTACAAAATCATAACTCAACCTTTCCCTTAGGTGCTCTTGTTACATCTTTTTGATTAAATCCTCTTCATCAATCAACTAAGTGATAGTACTTGGATCTTATAAGAAATTGTCATTCCTACAAATAGCATGTTTGACATCAATGACAAAAAAAAAATTGAAAACATTCTTTATCAACCAACTTCTTCCTTTGCAACAATCTCCCTCTTTGATCTTCAACAATGATCTTTTCAATTAGGTTTCCAATAGCCAAGGTATCACTTAAGAAGAATGCCAAAAGGTCTAATAAAAAAAATCTGAAAGTGAAGAGGGGGATAGTTCTGATAATGATCTTGAAGCCATTGAAGCATTACTCGCAAGGAGGTATCCCAAAGGAAAAGGAAAATATAAAGGTAAAATACCTTTAATCTTTTTCTCTTGTGAAGAAGTTGGATATATTGCTGCCAGGTGCCCAAATAGAGGAGACAAAGTGAAAAGAAGCACATCAAATTCAAAAGCAAGAAAGATTTCAAAAACTACAAAGACTACAAGGAAAAAGGTAAGAAATCTTATCCCATAGCTAAAAAATTAGATAGTAGTGAAGATGACAAAATAGTTTATATTGTGTAAAAGATGAATCTGACAATGAAGGAGATAATCATGTTAGTAAAAATGATACATGGATTATTTATAGTGGCTACTCACATCATATGACTAGTGATAAATCAAAATTTGAACACATGAAACATTATGATGGTGGTAGTGTGAGATTTGGAAATAATGAACCTTGTTGCATAAAGGGAAATGGTTGTATTTCACTAACCAATGAACTTAGATGTGACAATGCTTACTGGGTTGAAGGTCTAAAGCATAATCTACTGAGTGCAACATGGTAGAATAACATTGGATTCAAGGTGGAATTTATGAATGTGAAGGTCAAATTGTTGGATGGAAAAGGAAATCAAGTTGGGTCTGGCAAACAAATAAAAGGTAATCTATTCTACCTAGATCTCAGTGAAAAATCATATTTTATTTCTCAAGTAGAACAAAGCTGGTTATGGCATAAAAGGTTGTGTCATGTGAACTTTGATAATGTGGTGAAGATAAACAAAAACAGAAGAGTAAGAGGTATTCCTAGTTTGAGGAAACCTGATATGGGTCTATGCAAAAATTGTCAAATTGCAAAGATGGGAAAGACTAGTTTCAAAAGTAAGAACTATAAATCTGAAGGAGTCTTGGAATTGGTTCATTCAAATGTATGTGGACCTCTTGGAATAGAGAGCTACAATGGAGATAAGTGATTTATTCTATTTTATTGATGATTATTCTAGAATGATGACTATAATGTATCTAAAAAAAAAAACTAAAGCTTTTAAAAAGTTTAAGTGATATTTGGCAAGAGTAGAGAAAGAAACTGAAATGTTTGCGATCAGACAAAGGTGGTGAAATCAATTCTAATGGGTTTAAAGAATTATGCATTGAAAAGAGAATTAGGAGACAAGTATCAGCCCCTTGTACACCTCAATAGAATGGTATATCTGAAAGAAGGAACAGATCCATCATGGATTTTGCAAGAACCTTAATGATAGAAAAGAGTGTTGCAATCAAATACTAGAAGGAATTAATTAGTACTGTAGTGCATGCCTTGAATAGAGTATAGTTGAAGAAAGACTCAAATCAAGCTCCTTATGAAATATGGTATGGCTACAAACCCAATGTATGTTACTTAAAAGTATTTGGTAGCAAATGTTATATCTTGAAGGAATCTACAAAAGTAAATTTGATGTCAAAGGTGATGAAGGCATATTCCTAGGATACTCATGCAAAAGTAAAACATACAAGTGGTTGAATCTAACTACTCATAAGATCATAGAAAGCACACATGTGAGAATTGATGAATTTGTAGAAAAGAGTGAAGAAGAAAACAATAGAGAACTTGAGGATTACAAAAGATTTGTTTACTATGAACCTAATACAATGCCAAATATATTTTGAAGTCAAGAGGCTTTACCTCTCAAGTCCCCAAAATTTCCAAAAGTTATTGAGTTACAACCAGTACAACCCGAGTCATAGTCTGAAGGACCCGAGTTGTAGTCAGATGCTACCAAGCCAATTTTAGAGCAAACCGAGTTTGATGGACCTGAGTCATAAACAGTGGAACCCAACCTTGATATAGAAGACCATGAAGAGGTTAGTAGAATGAATTCTAAATCTAAAGTACATGTGTTAGCAACATATGTTAGAAATTACCATACACCTAATTAGATCATAAGAGACAAGTCAGATAGAACAATTACAAGAAACAAATTGAAAGGTGAATGTTTTCTACTTGAATTTGAACCTAGAAATGTTAAAGATGCTTTGGATAATGAAAGTTGGATTGAATCTATGAATGAGGAAATAGAATAGATAGAGAAGAATAAGACTTGGACTCTTGTTCCAAAACCCAAGGATAAAAATGTAATTGGTACAAAGTGGGTATTTAGAAATAAGTTAAATGAAGATGGAAAAGTCTCAAGATATAAAGAAAGGTTAATATGTAAAGGTTATTCTTAAGAAGAAGGTATTTATTATGGTGAAAATTTTTCTCCTGTTGCAAGATTAGAAGGTGTTAGAACTTTACTAGCATATGCAACACACAAAGGATTTAAAGTTTATCAAATGAATTAAAAATTTGCATTCTTGAATGAAATTCTTGATGAGGAAATCTACATTGAATTACCTAAATTTTTTTATAGATCCTAGCAAAAGAGATATGATCTAAAAATTACAAAATGCATTGTCTGGTCTCAAGAAAGCTCCTAGAGCTTGGTATGAAAGACTTCATAACTACTTGATAAAGATTGGTTGTCAAAGAAAAAATGATAACAACAATCTATATATCAAAGAACGACTAGACAAGAAGATTGTGTTGATATAAATATTTGTGGATGACACTTTATTTACAGGAAATGATGACTTGTGCAAGGCATTTTCAAAAGAAATGAGTAAAGAATTTGAGATGTCTATGTTTGGAGAGATAAATTTCTTTGTTGGATTATAGATCTGACAAAAGAAAGATGGTATCTACATTACTCAATCAAAATATATCAAGGAGATACTAAAGAAGTTTGGAATGAAAGATTCAAAATCTATTGGAACACCTATGTCTACTAGACATAAGCTTTCTAAGAATGATGATTCCAAAGAAGTAGATTAGACCACATAAAAATTAATGATTAGAAAATTGTAGTATGTAGTGCATACAAGGCTTGATATTGCATTAGCAGTTGGTATGGTGACAAGATTCCTAGAAAATCCCAAAGAAAATCACATGATGGCAATCAAGAGAATCATGAGGTATCTGAAAGGTACTAAAGAATATGGATTATGGTACAAAAAAGGATGCAATCTGGATTTGAAAGCATTTACAGATGCTGATTAGGCATAAAGTGTTGATGATAGGAAGAGCACAAGTGGTGGAGCATTCTTTCTTGGTGAAAGACTAGTAATTTGGATTTGAAAGCATTCATAGATGTTGATTAGGCAGGAATTGACAAGAAGAGAAAAAGTGGTGGAGAATTATTTCTTGGTAAAAGACTAGTGTCTTAGACAAACAAGAAGTAGAATTGTATTTCTCAATCCACAGCAAAGGTAGAATATGTGGCAACGACAGTTAATTGTTCAAATATTGTTTGGTTTAAGCAACTGTTGGTATGTATGAAGATAGAGATGAAAGACCCAGTGGTTATATTCTGTGATAACACTAGTGCAATTAATATATCAAAGAATCCTATGATGCATGCCAAACCAAGCACATTGCTATAAACTATCATTTTTTGAGAGAGTTGGTACAAGATAAAGAGGTAAGATTGGAATATGTAAATACTACAGAATAAATTGAAGACATATTTACTAAGCTATTACCTAAGGATGCATTTTTGTATCTAAAAGGTAAGCTAGGGGTCATTCCCCTATTTGAAGCTCACTAAATGTAGCTTAGTAATGCATCAACCATAACATGTTGAAGATCAATTAGTTGATGCAGTATTGACAAAGGCACATTGCAAATGAATCAGTACATGAGGTACATTGATATTTATTGAATATTGTCTTTGGCATGAGATGTTAAAGAGGGAGAAGTTTTCTGTCATATCTCACAAAAATTTTATCACTTCAAAAGTATTAAGAGAGAGAATTTGGTTTGATATCAAAGAAGGAAGTTTTCTATCAAAAGAAGATGTTGAAGACTGAGTTTTGCTAACAAAGGCAGAAACTGAAAGTAGAGGGAATTCATATTGATAGAGGGAGTTCTCATGGATGAGAATCAAAATGAAACTAAGGATATTTTCCTTACTTTATTCTTGTTCTAAAATTTCATTGTATTATGACATGTTGTGTTGCCATCAATGCCAAAGAGGGAGATTATTGAATACAATTGATTAATTGTGTATTGTCTTTGATGTTACAAAAAAACATATTATTTCCAATTAGTGTTTTCTGAAATCAATCAGGTGATGAAGACAGTTTCTTATGTCTGCCGAGCATTCTAGATTTTGCCTAGTTCAGAAGGCAGTGTCTACTAAGTTTATTCGAGTGACAAAGGAAAGTTTGCAAAAGTTGAGTGTTAACCGAGCTCACTCAGTTAATGAAGGAAATGTTGGATGTAATTATGTTAACCGAGCTCACTTGGTTACCAAAGGAACTTTGTGAATATGCAGTGTTAACTGAATTCACTTGGTTAATATAGAAAAATTACTTATGAGTTAGTGTCTATTGAGTAGGGTTGACTAACAAAGGATTTTCTTGTTTTGGCATATTAAGTTCAATACTTTTCTTTGTTGGTTCTAATTGACTTAGAAGATGAATATTAATTATTCTAAGTTGTATTCAAGATGACTTAAAAATATGTAAGATATAAATATAAGGTCAAGTTGAGGATTTAATGTGTGGAACATAATAGGAGATTTGATGAAGCTTAGAGGAAGTGAATTGGAAGGATAAGTAGAATAGCCTTGTTGAGCTGCAAAGGTATATTCGATCAAGAAAGATCAAGTATACAACCCATAATTGAGATATGTAATAAAAAATTTAGTTGCATAAGAAATCAGGTCATCTCATTGTTACTTTCTAACCATTTTAGTAGTGATATAAATCTCTTAACCAAGTTAGCTTAAAAACTATTTGTAAATCCTCTAACAAGGTGGCATTTCTATTTGAATTGTCTCAAGACCTATAACAAGGCCACTCCTAACAAGGTGATTAAATCTTCTAATAGGCTCTCACCTAACAGTGTGTTTTGTAACCTTTAACAGGTTGGCTCCTAACAGGGCTCACTTCAAAAGAGTGAAAATCAATAACTAATTACAATTGGTAGTTTTTCCCAAATTGGGTTTCCACGTTAAATCTTGGTGTCAATTGTGTTCATGACATTTATTTAATGTGTATGAAACTAAGTTAAGCAAGTTTAATCACATATAATATCTTAAATATTTTTGTGTTCAACAGTTACCAAGTTATTTCAACATTTACCGAGTTACAACATTTGTTAGTGTATGCCAAGTGAATGTATGTTTGTCAAGTTACAACAGAATATAGTTTAATCAGAGTTTTTTATTATTATTGATATCTAAGGGATCTAGGATTTATTTTAGTAGTTACTGATTCACCCCTCCCCTCTCAGTAACTAGACTCTTATATTCCCAACAAGATGATCAATCAAAATCTTCCAAGTTAGTTTCTTTTTGTGTTTTTTAAAATGTTTTTTAGAAAACTATGTTATAATGTATTGCTATTTAAAAAAATTCACACTATATACGTAAACATAGATACACATGTCATCTTAAAAATTGTACACTTTCTTTGTAAGACCCTTTATCCTTCATTTTGGCAATCTCCTAGAACATGTATGCATTTATGCTTGTAATGCTACCTTTTCTTAATTTTATGCCTATTTTTTACCGTTCTTTCTCTACCTCTAAGATCATGGAAGGCATTATTAGCATAAAATCTCTTGGATAAAGGCTGAGATTGGGCCTTATCTAGGGTAGAGGCCAAGGTTGGCCCTTACCCTGGGGTAAAGGGCAAGTCCAACCTCTACTTGAGGAAAGTTTTTCTCAAGCTTTTTGATTTCCGCAAGGTTTCCATTATTTCCTACCCAAATATAGTCAACCCCCTTTTTGAATTGTTCTTTAGTTTAATATAAAATTAAGTTTTCTCACTTCATTTGGGGATCCATATTCTATGTGTAGGTTATCCACCTATATTATCAAATTGAGACACATATTTCTTTTATCATTTGTAAATAAGTTTTCAAGGTTCATCTAAGGAATTCAAGAAAAGAAAGTAAGGAACTATTGGAGGCCCTCATTCATGCCATGAATTTCCTTCTCAAGATCTATCTTCTTTCTTCATTGGAGATAGTGGAGTTAGTCATCAATAAAGAAGATCTTCGTCACCATTACATCTTATTCATCCATTCAATCAAGTATTGGAGCATACTTATATCCATGGTTTTATGTTTTGACACTTGTAGATCTATTATATTTGTGTAATATCCTACATCATACATTATTATTCTATATCATAAATCTACATACACATATTTATACATCTTTTTGGATAACATATTTGAATCCTTCCATAGAGCTTAGGCAAGATAAATGAAAATTTATATTTATCTTACTTTTATATGGTTTATCATCTCAAGGTTAATTCCTTAAGTGTGGTTTGACCATTAAGGCAGCCCCCACCAAATATATTCCCCTTTTCTTGTTCATGGGTGCATATTTGCAAGTTTTGTAGAGTTGTAGATTTAGATCCATAAAGCTAGGGTTGACTTTTTGTCAAAGTTTTAGTTTCCAATTTTTGTGTGTAGTCCAGGTCTAGGTCAACATCAGCCTTGATGCTCTAGTTTAACCTGACATGTGACCTCCAAAATTTTAGGGTTCATAGTTTTAGGTCCCCAGTGCCCAAATTTGGACCAATTTGAATTTTGGCTATAGTCTAATATAAGTTTTCTAGATTTGAGGTTGTATCATTCTTTAGTCCTCAAGGTTAATATATTTCTTTTTTGTTTTCAATTCATAACACTTCTTCAAATATTTAAGATCTAATCCTTTCATATGCTTAGCTATCATTTACACTTCTACATTCATTTGCATCTTAATTAGTCAATCTTCTTCATGTGCATCATTTATGCTTCTATATTCAAGAAACATGGAGTCACTTTGGTAGAACTCATCTCAACTAGACTTGAGATTCAGTTTCTTGAGGAGTATGATGTAGGGGAAACCCTAAAAATATTAAGTTTAATCAATAAAACTCAGGGAATACAATTGAGTATAAATGGTGTACTAGCAATAAGAAATTATTAAGAAATAAGGCCTATTTTCTAGGCCATTATGTATTGGTGAAACTTGGTCAAAGGGTCTTAGAGTCAGTAGTATGTCACATAAGTCCTAGGATCCATCAAGTCATTTTAGCAAGTTTTTACAAGTTGCAAAACAAGAAATACAATATTACGAAAGCTATCATTTTGCAACTTTGCAACTTTTGGAAATTGAATGATCAACTTCATCCAAAATCTTTGGAAGTGAAATACACAATTTTTTAAAGTTTTAAGGATACATATAATACTTATGGGTTGCTGTGCATAGGGTAGAGTATGTACTTCCAAATTTGGGTTGTTGCTAATAGAGTTTTGTCTTAGTTTTTTGCAATTTATATGCAAACTAAGTTGTTGTTAGAGCATATATATTGATAAGGTGAGGTTGAAGTGTGTGATATTTAGGGACATGTATTAGTTTCATTTCTCTCCATTTTTTTAACTTTTAGTAGTTTTTTTTTGGCTTAATCAGTCAAATCTCTACACCAGTCCGTGAAGCCCTTATTTTGTCAGGGTTTGGAAGAAATGGGTCCATTTTCTTGACTTCCCACCATAGGAATTTCATGACCATTTGGTAATTACAAGAAGGTTTTTTTTTTTTTTTTTCAAGTAGGAATCTATTGGCATGAAGGAGAATGAGCCAAACCTAGCTGGGCATCTTCATGTGATCTTCCCATCAAACTATGTGAATTGAGTTATTGAGCTATATTTTGGATGGTAAGGTGGAAGGAGAGTGGTGAAACATAGTAGAACTTGAGCTGGGATATACCTTTTATATGTTTTGAATTATGGAGAATAATACATTTCCTAATAGTTTCTTAAGGATGGAGACCTAATTAGGTTTTGTGAGCTAATAGGATCAGTGAGCATTTTGTCATCATACTTGAGTTCTAGAACTTAAGACTTTGGAGATTAATAGATATCCCAAAAGGGTGTTAGAAACTATAATTATTTGGGTAAGTCCTTTGAAGGTTTTGGTAATCCTACTATACATTTATGTTGTCATTGGTTGCAAAAAGATAACAATGGAAGACATGGCATATTGGTTGGTTGAAAATGTTAAAGAGCCACACCATAGTGCTCAAGAAAAAAAACAAAGATAAGTTTAAGGATGGAAAATTATCACCAAGAAATTCAATACCTATTGAGCATAGAGACTATCATGCATAGATAGAGTATACATCGAGCTATATATGAAGCATATACAAGTGAACATTGACACATAATATTATTTCTAACAATCTCACTGAGTGGAAAAGTATTTCAAGGGTCAAGGAAATTATTTGAAATGATTCATTGGTAAGTGTGATTTGACTGTTCATGATTCCAAGGCAGAAAGAGACCAATCAAAATAGAGGAAGGAAAATGTAGAGAAGGATTACTATAGATTAGTTATTTTGATTTATGATATGATCTAGATGATTTCTAAACCCTAATTAGATTAATGATCAAAAAGGGAAAAAATAAAATTATTTAAAGACCTACAAGGGATAGACTAAAGTTGTTGAGATGAGATTTATTGCTACTGTTAGTATTATGTTGAGAAGAGGATAAGTCAGAAGGATGAGAAGAGATCCAAGAAACTTAAGAAAGGATTTCATAGTACCTACTAGAGGTGATAAATCAGTAAGAAGAAGAGGGACCTAATTAGTAAAGTAAGTTTCAATAGTATAAATCAATTCACTACTATTGTCTAATCACTATAGAAGATTAAAATCCTTTCACAAGGTAGACCTAACTGTCTATATGTAAATCCCCTAATAGAGTACACACTTGATATAGTGTTGTAAAGTCCTTTCACAAGGTAGATCCTTATATATCTAATTATATTACTTCTAGCAGAGTAAGTCAACAAAAGTGACCACATTGTAATCCCTAACAAGGTATCCTCTTATTGCAATAGTGATAGGTTTGTGGGTACCATCCCCACCATAGTTTTCCCTATAACCAATGGTTTTCGTGTGACCAAATACCTATGTTATGTGTTACGATTTCATGTTTATAGCTTCATGATTCATGCAAATAAGATTAGGTAAAGTTAATTTTAGTTACAAGTATTATGTTTAATGATACATGTTTACTGATTTTTGAAAAGAATAAGGGAATCATTGATTTGATTTAAAGGATTTTTTTTTAGGATACTTATTCACCCCCCTCCCCCTTGCGCCCCCCCCCCCCCCCCCCCCCACCCCCCCCCCACCCCCCCACCCCCGTCTTAGCGTCCTAACTAACCATAATAACCCAAAAATTTATATTAGAGCTAGTTCTCTTAACAAGGGGCTTCCTTACCTCAGAGAAAAGATCTAAATCATGGAAAGGTATAGGCTTGACAAGACCATTAAGTATCATAAACTAGAATTAATGATGGCTAAATCAATGAGATGAAGGAGAAGATAAAGCAACCACTAAATAAAAGGAAGGAAATTTCCCAACAAATGAATGACACAACTTAGTAAGAGGAAGCTATTGAAGAACTGCATGATGGAAACATGTTTGATGAATCTAATGCTGCTATAATTGATCTACTAGAGAAAAATCATAACCATATCAAGTAGATGAAATAAATGAAAAGAGAACAAGAGTTGAAATCTACTAGGATGTCTCGTTCAACTTGTTTCTTTTCACTGTTGACATATCCACTTCTATCAAGATAAGCTCCCTTAAATCTCTCATGTTTTCCTTCCACATACACATGTCCATCATTCTCAACCCAAGCATAGAGAGGTGCAAGTACTACAAAATAGAGATGTTCCCCATGTCTATGAAAATATCTCCACTAAACCCAGCTTGTGCTAAGTCGAAGTAGCAAAAAATCCTAAGCTTGGGAAATTTAGTAGGGATGGGAACTCCAAAGAAGTCATTGAAGATGGAATCAAGGTGCTCCAGGTGTTCCAGATTGAAGAACGGTGAAAGAAAATCCCTAGTTTTATTAGACAAAGACATACCATCATCAAGAGAATCCATCAAATTGTGTAGATCAAGGTGAATAACATGGTTAGTGAGGATGGCATTGGAGTCCATTCCATTGACAATAGTTGAAGTCATGCCATGATTTCAATATTTGATGAGAAGCATCATGAAAAAATGCCTTAAAATGCAAAAGGGAATGTCTTTCATGGCCTACACAACACCAACAACCATTAATGTGCAAGAGCATAACAAAGGCCACAACTATCCAAAGTATTTTTATCAGATGCCACTAGAAGATTGTACTTACTTCTCTATGGCAGCTTTGATAGTGTGTAGTAAGTTTTTGAATATAGATAGAGAATGTCTTGAAGCCCTCCCCTATTTTTTTTATGAAAGAAAGTGTAAAGGTGACTATAGAAACCAAAGAGTTGAAAAAAAAATTCAATGTATTAAAAAATGAACTTTCTATGAATACCATTGATACATATTTAGAATTAAGATTGGACATTGAATGAGTAGAATATATCAAAGGTAAACTAGAAAAAACATGATTGAATCCACACACAAAACATCTAGGGTAACCACTATGCTTGATATCATATTTATAAAATGATCTACCCACCACAAAAGGTCTGCTAATAAGAATATTCATGTGTTTCTACAATATTTTTTGCATATACAAGTCCAAATGTGATTGTACCTTGATCATTGCCATCTCATGCCCTTGCAAATCAAGCCACTTCAACTAGGGAATATAATCCCCAATATTAACATACCCATGATACACAAAAGACTCCTTAATCACATTATAAATAATCTCCTCCGACTTCCACAATTGTAACAACTCCTACCACAATAAGAGGCCATGTCATTGTTAGCTCCATCTCAAACCTCTAATTTTCTTTGTGAATGCTATTGAAAGTACATTGCGTTACAACACTTATATAATCACACTAATAAAAATTGTGCCTTGGGAATTTTTAGACATCTAAGAATCTTTAGTATTAGAAGATAATTGAACAAATTTCATATTTTGAATTTAATTTATCTATAATCCTCTATATCTCTAACAATCAAGATTCTCACATCATACAACTTAGTTTACACAATATACTATAACATGATATTAATTCTTATAAAAGTGAAATTTTCTAGACCAAGTCAGAGTTAGAGTTAATTATGAAATATTTCTTCTTGCAATGACCTAGTCCACGATTAAGTCTATGTAATTATCTTTATAAAAGTACCATATATATTGAAAAAGAAGTCCATCTCTCATCATCCATTAGTTTTAAGGATATCAAATTTTTTTCTAATAACCAAGTAAATGTAGCTATCTCAAATTAAGATATTGTCAATGATTGCTAACTTAAGGTGGCTCCTTAAGAGTGCTACAACCATACATCAAAAACAAGTTATGCAGAAAAAAAGTGTTTTTCAAATGATTTTTTTTACAAAGAATGAAAAAGAAAACCCATTGCACCACATACCTTTTTGCAATAACTTCCAATCGCTCCTCCCTTTGGCTTCCACCTATTAGCTCCCCAACCTGTGAAGTAGTGCATACAAGCTTAACTTCTGACTAAAAGATGTTGTCTGCAATCATAAGCTTAGACATATGTAGTCTAAAAGACAAAAGAAATAAAAATTCCTAATTAATGGAAATGGTTAACGAGCACTAGAAGTAGGGGTTTTTTCTCTCGTCATTCAAATTTATGGAGCTTGCTGACATAATGACCTTATTCATAAGTTCTTGAATTACAAACATACATCCTAGATGTTCATGATATCTAAATTAAAGATACACAACCTATATGTTTGGGACACCTAAATAGGAGGGATAGATCCTAATTTAACAAGCATTATGTCTATGAGAACTACAAATATAATTAGCAACACAAAATCTTGGAAAATTATTTCTTGCACTACACCACTATTGTCCATCCATGTGATGTACATATTCAATACTATCTCTGCAACACCTTCCTAGTGAACATGAACTTCAAATGGATACTGTTAATTCATATATTCAATATTTAGAAATATATATCAAAACTTATTATATGCTCACCAGTAATTTAAGATCAACATCATTTGAACTCCTGGAAGAATCTGTAGATCCATAGCCTCAAATCCCTAGTTACTACTTCCCCTAAAATAAATGGAAAATCCCAAATCAAATTTAAAGAATGATTAAATCAACATAAAAGAGAGAATGTAAAATGCAATATTGATTTTCATAAATTTGTATTGATATTTAATAGATGATTCTGCAACTTACATTAATGAATTGTATTTGTAGATGCCTAGAGCTAAGTATATCTATTAGCAAAAATGGCGAGTACTAAAGAACATTGGAATATATATGAATTAAAGTATAGAAATATAGTTAACAAACAATTACAAATAAGTACCTGATCAAGATTGATTGTTGTTGCAATTCTTGATAAGGGAGAGGTAACATGATCTAGATAAGCAACAAGACTAAGAGTTAAAACTTTCTTTAAAAGGCATGCAAAATCACTATTTGTGAATCTAGTAAATCTTGTCTTGGCTCCTTGCATTATTTAGATACAAAATTTAGCTATTATATGAAATTCTTTTCTTGTCAGATCTCTTGTAGGTTCATGGACAATATAGGTAGTTGAGAGTCCGAGTTAAGTATTTTGTATATTTTAAAACTCTTCTAGTACACTTTATCTTAGTTTAATATCTTTTTGGTAGGTCTAAACTTTGATTGGTGCTAGCGTTATTACAAACTATGTATATTCTAAACTCCAACTTCCATAATTATAACCGTATTCTTTCATATCTTTCTAAATATGAAATGTCATGTCCATGTTCATAGTAGATAAAAACATGTTAAGCAAGAACTTATACCAAAAAAAAAATAAAACCTATAGAAAATCATTTGAATTTAGTTATAATCATGTCTAATTATAATACCATTATATAATTATCTCTATCACCATAACTGAAGGAAAAAACATTAAAAATGATCATATGCATATCTAGATTGTCTTAAACAAATCTAATAGCAACCCAACCATTGACAGGAACAACAACAGTATTCCGCTAGGGAGGGTCAACCAAATTGAACTTCAAAGGATCCTTATGCAGATCATAATTCCACCTAATCTACCTCTAGAGATTCATACCTATACCATAGAGTATCATCTCATCATTCTAGACCTATAATGAATGAAATTGATTAATTAATGAAGGTATGTTAATTTGAGCTTCACTTGGTTTTGAGAATATTTTAATATTCTCTACTTAACAAGGCCAACCATGTGAAGGTGGAAGCTCATCTGGCCTCACCCCCTCCCCTTAATATCAATCTAAATTCCCCATTATCATCTAATTACATACTTGATTCGTTCATTCATTCATTTATAAACTATAACATTCAATCAATACAATCACATAACATTCATTGATATGATATAAAATTCATTAATACACAATACTAATCAAGACTTCATTAACACATAACAATCTTTATTAACATGACATAAAAACCAATATTAATATGCAACATTCATAGATAATTACTTAAAATAATGTTCTTTCATTATACAATACAACCTACAAAGAGTACCTAAAAAGAGATGGATCCCACATTCATTCATCAATAAAATACAACATTCATTTATTATCACATGAAGTAAAAAACAATTATGAGCATCCATAAAATAATTTTATAATTTCCAAAGCTAACATCTAACATTAGTTCATCCTTTAACATTCATTAACAGTAGCACATACACATATTACATTCAATAACATGTGAAATAAGGTATTTAAACATGCCTCAACCAATTATGATTTAATTTTGGATCACCTAACTTATTAGTTTGTAATATTTTTGTCACCAAAAATCATAAAATGTAAGAACAATTGTACCAAAAAGAGCATAAAAAGATGATAATTGTGCACCAATCATATATTTTTAGCTCTTTTGGCACAATCATTCTTACAATTTTTTGGCTCAATCTCCAACTGGTCAGTATGTGTTTTGAAAAATAGGAAAAAGACAAAATATCAAACTTGAAAAAGATGTACATAAATGCAATTAATTTTTAAACTTCAATTTTATAAACTTACAAAGATAACCATAAAATTATAAGAAACTATTGTGGTTTGCACTATTTGAAAATTATAGTTACAAGTGATAAAGTTATATACCTTTGATTAAAAGAGTGCAAATAATGGAAATGAAGTATTGTAGAAGGTGCAAGGTCAACTAAACCCCTTAAGTGGATGACACTATTAAGTAGAGAATAGTTACAACCATACATACATACATACATGGTTAAGTGCTACCTAACCATGTCCAAGGCATTTGCACACTGGATGCATACTCCACCCCCTAGGCTACCTACATACTTGTATCCACAGGATTAAGACCCTTGAACTACTCACTCTAATGAATATGTAGTTTTGGATTCTAATTATTTTGATATAGTTGTATTCCTATAACCACTAGTGAGCTTTATTCACCTAATATAGCTCTTTGCCATCATACACCCACTTGGGAGAACTAGGCAGTTTTCTATTATTACAATACTATAATACCCCAGTGCAACCTTTATGTTGTAGTTTATAGTTAATCTAAGGTTAACCTATATATGCCCCAACTCACTCCTTATATAGTTATGTTTAAAATCTTGTGACAATAATAAATGGGTCTAAATAGATCAGTCAAGTTAATGTTGAAACATAGAGTTTAGCATTTTATTTTCAAAAGCTAGGTATGTTGAAATAAAAACACCACTGAGGGGGGTGGGGGGGGGGGGGGGGGTGGGGCATGGGGGGTTGAATCAGTTTTTTAAAATACTTTTCAAAACTTGAAATAGTTACAAGTTATAAAAATTTAACACACGAGAAAGATAGTTAATGAATAAAAAAGTGATACAATATTTTAATGTGGAAAACCCCCTAGGGTAAAAGACCACTTTGAATCTAAAACTTTATTGGCCTCTTGGGAAAATATTTTAGAGCTACAACTTTGGGAAGCACCAACACCCTATTTTAGAAACACCAATTTCAAGGAACACTAATCCCTTACACCTGAAGCACTAACTTCATGAAGAAAAGAAGAACCAACTTCCAAAATTAACATATGATATATAAAATTAGAGGATCATCTCTATTACAACACAAATCATGAATCATATTTCAAATTCTTGTTGAAAACATAATGTAGGATATACTTCTATTCTCCTCAAAACATCCAATATCCAAATATATTTTCTTTTTCCATTAAAATATCCAATCAAATACTGATATGAATGAATGAAAAAGAAATATATAACCCTTCTTCTACCTTTGATAAAATTTTTCAATGAAAATCAAATCAAAAATATGAAAATAGAAACATAAAGTATTACCCTCTTCTTTGCTATTAAAAATCTACCTACAAATTGTTTGGTCTATAATGAATTCCACACCAATCCTGCAGCTTCTATCAAAACCACATACTAAATGTTTTAGAGGAATGCATCCTCTACTCATAAACTAAGAAAGTTAAAATTTTGGAGGTAGGTACATACCCCAAACTTCCATTAGACCAAAACTGCTCAAAATCGCTAAAACTATCATAACAATTTGGTAACTATTTCTGATAAACAAACTTTTTCTCTATCCATGCATGTGTTATGCAAAAACTAAAAAATATTAATTTTAGATAACTCAAAGAAATTTCCAAAAAGGTATGATAGTTAAGGTTTATCTGATAAAAAAGCTTGTTGACTTTCTCATAGACCAAAACTATTTTTTTATAACCGTTTTCTAAACCAATGTGATCATTAAGTGTTAATTGTATAACACTTAAGTGTTTGTCTTGAATATGTTTTGAAAAATATTTAAGGACATAAAATAAGATAATTACATGATGTTAACCATACCATATGATCATTGTAATTACATTATTGACGTCAATGACAACAAACAAAGAACAAATACCAAGGGTTCAACATACTCCCCCTTTGGCATTGGTGTCAATACCAACTTCCACCTGTATATCCATTTGTACCTATATATCTTGTATATTTACCTATATATCCATGTGTACCTATATATCTTGTATTTGTACCTGTATATCCTTCATGTAGACATCTTCATCTTCATTTTTCTCCCCCTTTGACATCAATGATAAAGCAGATATACCAAGGTTTTAGTGTAGCAAAAAAGATTAGAAAAGTATGCTCCCCCTGAAACCTATCACTCATTTATGAACTTATGCAAGAGAAGAGAGGGATAAAACCCCCAATCTTGTTCTTAACCCTTCAAATATGGTTCTTGAGAGAGGTTTTGTAAATATGTCAGCAAGTTTCAAGACATGGTCCCTTATGAAATGATAATGAACATAAATATTCTTGGTGCGTGAATGCATAACTCGATTCTTAGAAATACTGATTGTACTCTAATTATCACAATAGATAGGCATTGGTTCAGACACTATTACTTTCATATCTAATTAAGTTTGAGCCATCTATAGAACCTATTGAAAATAAGAACATGTGGCTATATATCCAACCTCTATAGTAGAAAGTGTAGTAGATTCTTGCTTCTTACTATGGCAACACACTAGCCTATTACCCAAGAAAAATGCTGCTCCTTAAGTACTTTTTCTTTCATCTAGACAACTTGACCAATATAAGTCAGTATAAGGAACAAATCTGAAATCATCATGTTTAGGATACCAAATCCCATAATCCAAAATACCTTGAATATATCTAAAAATTCTTTTAACTATCATAACATGAGATTCTTTAGGTGAAGATTGAAATCTTGCAACTAAACATAAAACATGCATGATATTGGGCCTTGAAGCTATGAGATATAGTAAACTACTAATCATGGATCTACAAATAGTTTGATCAATGTCAGGAGAATCATCATTTTTAGTAAGTTTACATCCTAGTATCATTGGTGTTCCCATAGGCTTACAATCTTCCATATAAAATCTCTTTAACATTTCTTTTGCATACTTAGTTTGGGATAAGAGTATACAATTTTTCAACTGAGAAATTTGCAACCCAAGAAAATAGGATAGTTCCCCAAGCATGGACATTTCAAATTCAAATTCCATAAGCTTTGAAAAACCTTGACTTAAAGCATCATCATTGGATCCAAATACTATATCATCAACATAAACAACAATAATGAGAACATCATCACATGTACCATATATGTACAAATTTCTATCAACACCACCTCTTCTGAAGATATTTTTGATAATAAACTGATCCATCCTAGAATACCAAGCCCTCAGAGCTTGTTTCAAACCATAAAGAGCCTTTTTTAAACCATAAAGAGCCTTTTTTAGCTTGTAGACATGATTATGATAGTCTTTGTTTTCTGATCCTTTAGGTTGATCCATATAAACCTCTTTGTCAAGATAACCATTAAGAAATGTCATTTTAACATCCATTTGGTATATTTTAAAGCCCTTGAAAGTTGAATATGGAAGAAAGATTCTAATTGCTTCAATTCTAGCCATTGGTGCAAAAGTTTCATCAAAGTCCACACCTTCTATTTGTGCATAACCCTTACAAACCAATCTAGCCTTGTTCCTTGATATCTTTCCATTTTCATCAAGTTTATTTCTAAAGACCCATTTAGCATCTATTACATTTTTATCTTTAGGTCTAGGCACTAATTCCCAAGTGTTATTCTTTTCAATTTGACTTAGTTCAACTTTCATAGCATTGACCAAAAACTCATCCATACTAGCTTCTTTATATGATTTAGGTTCAATTTGTGATAAAAAACATAGATTAGCACATCCACTAGATGTAGTTCTTGTTCTTGTTTGAATACCTACATGTTTATCCCCTATAATTTGTTCTTGAGGATGCTACTTCTTCAATCTTGTTCTTGTAGCCTTTTTACCTATGGGTTTTGGTGTTTCTATTTCATTTTTTATCTCTTCTTCACCTTCATCAACTTTATTATCTACTTCTTTCAAGTCTTTATCTCTATCTTGTAGGAAAGTATTATCCATCCTTATTTCCTTTTTATCTTACACAACTTCATCCACTTTCACATGTACAGTTTCAATAAGTTTATTCAACCTTTTATTAAAACATTTGTAAGCTTTAATTTGAGAAGAAAATCCTAAAAATATTCCTTCATCATATCTTGGATCAAAGCTTCCTATTTTATCATTAGAATTCTTAATGAAGCATCTACTTCCAAAAATTCTAAAATACTTAACAGATGCAGGATGTCCATACCATAAATCATAAGGAGTGTACTTAGTTTTTACCCTTAGTTGTGCCCTATTTAAAATATATATTGTTTTTGATAAGAAAAATAGGTTTTAAGGGATCCTAAAACCCATAAGTTTTACAAAAACAAGGCTTAAAATAAGCCAAAGAAGCCCAGCCAAAACAGAGGTCCAATAGTTGAAAAAAAAGCTCGAAGGCCCAGCCCAAAACAAAGGCCCACAGAAAGGCTAGATAACAAACAAACTAAAACAGACTACATAAAGCCTGTCGAAAAGCCAAAAGCTAGGAAGACAAAAAGACAAAAGACAAGAAAACTAGTCTTCAATTATCTTCTCCATTTCCTGCATAGTCTGAGCTACCTCGATTATCTTTTGTTGCTCCTTTTCCATTTGATCCTGGACCTCCTCCATGCCCTGATCCATACTAGTGAGAGTATTGATTGTGGCCTTGTCATCACCTGACCTGGCCTTATCCCTATTCTATCCTCCCTCCTCCACCAGCAAGCCCCTATCCTTAAGTTTACCAACAAGGGATTGGATGTTGTCATTCATCGAACTCAGGAGAGAAATCATCTAACTTCCCAGGTTGTAGTTGTAGTTTTCAAGAAATCATTTAAAATAT
Organism: Cupressus sempervirens; assembly: GCA_028749045.1. Lineage (NCBI taxonomy): Eukaryota > Viridiplantae > Streptophyta > Pinopsida > Cupressales > Cupressaceae > Cupressus > Cupressus sempervirens. The sequence goes on along the minus strand of CM053792.1, from coordinate 662,483,684 downwards.
ATATTGTTGTTTGAAATACTTCTTTCCAATAACTGATTGGTATTTTAGATTCATTTAACATAGTCCTTGCCATTTCTTTCACTATTCAATTTTTTCTCTCAACAACTCCATTTTGTTGAGGTGTCCTAGATGCTGCATATTGTCTTTTAATGCCATGTTTTTCACAATAATCAACAAATTCATCTGAAGTAAACTCACCATCTTTATCTGATTGTAAGCATTTAATCTTCATGTCTAACTCATTTTCAACCATTTTCTTGAAAATATTAAACTTGTTAAATGCCTCTGATTTATGCTTTAAGAATGTTACCCATGTCATTCTTGTATAATCATCTATAAAAACCATGAAATACTTTTCACCATTTAATGGTATTGTCCTTGTAGGACCACATTAATTAGTATGTACTAATTGCAATGGCTTAGAAGAAAAATATTCTTTTGAAGGAAAAGATGCCTTTGTTTGTTTGCCATGTTGACACTGTTCACAAATAACATTCTCTGGCTTACTTATACATGACATACCTCTTACTTTTTGATGCTTACTAACTTTTACCAAGTTGTCAAAATTCAAGTGCCCAAGCCTTTTGTGCCATAACCAACTTTCATTCACCTATCCAATAAGACAAACATCTTCATGATTGTTAGTATTTGTGATATCTTTTAAATTGTATACATTCCCTTTAGATATTTTACCTAATGCAACCAACTATCTAGATTTTAATTTGATTTGGCAACCATGGTCATAAAAAATAACTTCATATCCATGATCACAAATCTGACTAAAACTTAGAAGATTGTACTTTAATCCATCAACATAATACACATCATGAATTGACATTTTTTAACTAAGCATCAAAGAACCCAAACCTTTAATTTGCCTTGAAGAATCATCACCAAAACTAACATTGCCACCTTTTTAGTTAATCAAATTGTCAAACTTCATTCTAGGTCCTATCATTTATCTAGAACAACCACTATCAATTATCCAAAATTCCTTTTCTTTAGCATGTAGAGCCATTGAAAAAATATAGACTTATTAGTCTTAGGCCTCCATATCTTAGTCATTTTAGTATCAAATTCTTTATTAGCTTGTAGACTAGCATAAGATTGATCATTCTGAATTGACTTAGTTTTGCAATTACTCATAACATGACCAAAGATATTGATTTGTAACATCTTAGACCATTCATTTTAGGAAAGGAATAACCAAAATGAAACTTTGAATAACTCCTTCACATGTATCTACAATTACTTATTCTACATCCATAATAATGACACATGAAGCAATACCCATCAAAGAAGGAAGTGAACCTATTTGAGTGTCTTTTAGCCATGAATAAAGTGCTTGATATAACCTAGTTTTTATAAATAGAAATCTGATTAAAATCTGAAGTTTTACCTACATTTGAAGTGGTAGCATTCTGATTTGTATCCTTACTTTTAGATTTAAATATCTCGAATAAAGATTTATCTTTCTTGTCACTAGAATGTTGTCCAAGTTCAAAACCAATTCCTATTAGATCATCAGTTCTTCTTTGTTTCGTTAACATATCATCCAAAGTAGTGTTCTCATATTTTTTTAACTTTCTTCTATATGATACTACTTCATTCATTAACCTTTTACATTCCCGATCTTTAGAACTTAACTCTTCCTTAGTGACAAAGACAATTTTCTTTTGTTCCTCAACTTGTAATTTCAATTCCATAACTTGCTAATTTAAGTCCTTAGTTTCTTTTTCAAAGCTCTCTTTTTCTTTTAAGAATTGATTTTCTTGAACACTTAAATTTCTTTTTAATTCCTTGATCTTTTTAAGTGCATAAAGAAATTCACATTCTAAATTAGCCTCAACAAGTTCAACATCATCATCACTATCTGATTCTTGACAAGTAGTTTCTATACCCATGAATGAAACAACATGACACATGGAGCCAATAGAATCACATTGCATAACAAAATAAGATAGTTAAGGTATTTTAATCTCATTCGTCAGATCTTAAAGATCAATAATCGCATGGTTGCAAGGGCTTAAAGATGACTCAAGGTTAGTTTCATGACATAAAAAAAATTAAAGATCGCATGGTCATTGGCAGTTAAGAGTAACTTGAAGTTAAGGTTGTGACAGTGTGAGAGATGACAATGGTCAAGGTAAATAATTTTTGCAAGGTAGTCAACTAAGGAGCATTCAATACATTTTAAGTTGTGACCCAATGAAAGTGATAACAAGAAACCTCAAATGGTCATCATAATGTCACAAGAAGTTGAAGGTAACTTGAGGTTAATGTTGCGATGAAGCAAGGTTACAAAGGGTTTATCATAACCTAGAGTTAAGGCAACGACAAAGCTAAAATAGAAGAATCACATGTTTGGAAGGGGTTAAATGAAACCTTGAGTTAAAATAGAAAAAAAAAAAAAAATATTGATCACATCATCACATCGAAAGATGACATCGTATGAATGATAGTTGCGAAGCTGTGACACGGTTAATCATTTGAGCCATTACTATTTCACAGTTAAATTAAATGTTAAATCATGAAATTGCAGTGAAAATGTAACATGAAAGAGAAGATATCATTTGGTTATTAGATTTTAAAGGATCAGTGATTCTCACTTTGCCACTTTTCAAAGATGCATGAAGGATAACCAATGTGGGAAAGTGAGTGCTAGACATGTGTGCACAATGGGGCCCATAGAGGAAATCATAAAGTAAACATAAGGAGGTCTATTATCTTTTAATCATGATTATTTATTTGAGATCAACGATGAGAATTCAACCCTATAGTGACCATTGAAATACAAATTATATGAATGTGGCACCAATAGAAGACTATGAAGAAAACAAAGACTTTCACAGGTTTCCTGAAATAGTATGAAGATAAATAGTCACCATGCATTTTTAGAAGTGCCATGGATTCAAGATCATTGATGGAAAATATTCCATGTATCCATATCATCTTGTAGATTAGATATTTTCATGTTTTATTCTTATTTTCTTTCTATTGAGTGACTATTGCTATGCTAGAACCTAGGGATGACATAAAACTATAAATGTGATTTCTTTTGATAATATAAAGGTCAGCAAACTTGATGGTATATTGGATCTGAAATTCCACTTACTTATTTTTCTTTTCATGTTTTGTTTCCCATAGATTAGTTTTGCATCGAGAGTTGAAGGCTGATTATATGTGATTTTGTGATCACCTCATGGAATCCATTTCACTATGGTATTTATAGCATAAGTAATTCCATTTACTTTTTCACAAATGATTATGCTTCTTCTCTTATTTATTACATGGCATCTTAAATTAGTTCTATTAGGAATTGAAGAATAAATGTGGATGAATCTATTAGCAACTTGTTGGATTCCATTTCATCTAAGCCCAATAGTTAAAGCAATTCCATTTGCCCTTATGTGTATCTCTTTTTCCTTTCCTCTTTTGCATTTATATAGTTAATCTATGTTTAGAATAGAAGTAAGAGTAAGAAAATGTCGAGATAACCTACTATACTCATTCCATTGGGTGTGATAGGTTATCCTCATCCATTTTTCTTGAATTTTTTGTGTCTATAAGCAATTTGGTTAACCTTTATTGCTCTCAGTTTAAGAGCTTATTCTATCAAAACTTTGATCTAATAAAGGCATATTCATTGCACATCATTGCAAGTCCTAAGTGAGTTGTATCTTATAATTCAAAGGGCAGTGATAAAACACATACACTAACCCATTTTTTGGTAACATCCTTTTGTCTCTCCAAAACATTAGGTATTAAAAGAGTCAGGTTATAAAATCTAATACGAGAACAAACTATTAACCAATAGTTTTTGGTGACTCTACTAGAGAAATTCAAATGAAAAAGCTCTAAAGAATTTCCATTCATAATTAGTTTGCACTCTAACTTCATATATTTGAGTTTCAAGACAAGTCTTGTGGAAGTAAGGTGTTTGCCATGAGAACCTAATACCCGTTTTACAACCTCAACCTACTAGAAAAGTAAAACTAATTCAAAGTTGAAGACTAGTAAAGTTTTTTTAATCATGAGGATTAAGGTAAACTCAAAACACCATTTTCTAAGCATGTGATACATCCTAGATTCCAAGTATACTAGGAGTGCCAAGGAAAAAGGAAGGATTGACCCAATATACGAGGAACTCAAGAAGGCCAACTTTCCTATTCTAGAAGATATTTACAAAAGAGGAAGAACATGTTCAAGGGAATATGTAGCTAAACAACTCCAAGAAAATCACTTGTTTGTAGTTATACCTACTAGAACAAGGAAAAGTCAATCTTCTTCTCCTCTTGTTGCTAAGACTTCTATTCTCTCTACCTTTGATGCATTGTTGTTGATTGGTGCAACACTCCCTATTTTTGTTACTTTCTAAACAAATCAGATCATTATACTATTAGCTATAAAAATTCCTTGGGGAAATGCAATTAGTCCTCTTGACCTTACAACTAATAATGATTTTCCTAGAGCATCAAGAATGAATTTCCCAAGATTTAGTGGTGATGGCACCATCTTTGCAGAACAACACTTAAGTGCTTTTTATAAAGCATGTGGTGTGGTGAATCCTCAACATGAAGATGTGGCTGTCAGGATGTTTGTGGATATCCTTGTAGATAATGCTACTAATTGGTTCCAAGATTTATCTATAGGATGAATCATGGATTGGAATAGTATGAAACAAAGGTTTTAAGAAAGTTATAAAAGTATAGAGGATGCACAAGTATTGTTGCTACAATTGGTGCAAATAAAGGAGTAACCATCAGTTTCTATGAGAGATTTTAATGCAAAGTTTAATAAAATCATAAAAAAAATACCTACTACAAATGAACCAACAAATGATAATAAGAAGACCTTCTATATTAGCTCTGTGTCCCCTAATCTGGGATATCAAATTTGAAGAAAAAATGTAGTAAATTTACAAGCTGCCCAAAAATTAGCTATGGAGATGGAAGATAACATGATAGCCTTTGATAAGTGGAAAAGATAATTTCAATCTATAACCATGGATAATGCAGTTAGAACTTCAAGTAACACTAAGGCCATACTCCAAAAGCTGTCTAATGAGGTTATTCCATTGAAGAAATAGATCAATAGGCCTGCTCATTCTTTTCATCAACCTTATCAAGAAGGGTCTAGATATCCAAATGGAGGTGAGACTTTGCAAATACCACCCACTCAACAAGGTTAGCAATTGAAGATGCTCCAAATAGAAAAATTATGTTTTCTTTTCACCTAAGGGAAAATCATGATGGAGATACATGTGCTGGCATGATCAAATATAAGTAGATGGTAGACAATAAAGAACAAACAATTATCCTAAAAGTGAGGATGATCATGGTCCTTGTGGGGACCCTAAATTTTTTTTCTTGGAGTATGAATCAAATTCAAAGATAGGAGGTGACTTTTTTGCAACTCTAGATGGACCTTAGCTAATAGTCATGACTAGAGGTTGGAAGAATAGAAATCAATCCTCTAATTCAATGCCTACTAAAAATCATGCATGATTAAATAAAGTAGATAAAGATAGTAGCATGATACCTTCAACTTCACAAAAGGAGCACAAAGGTAAGCCATCTAATTCCTTTGATATAATACAATATTACAAAGAGGTGAGAATTTAGATATCTCCACTAGATTATTTGAAGTCTAATCTTGATCAATTGCATAAGTAAGTTGAACACTATAATAATAAAGATGGAGATCATAATAGTATGAATGCTAATATTTATCATCACAGTAAAGTTGGATGAGTGGAACTTCTCTGACTGATGAAGATGTTGTACTTCCTAAGTTGTTTCAAAAAGAAGAGTCTATTGTCTTGGCTACCTCTCCAAATAAAAAATTAGATCCTTTTTACATTTCCTTGTTTATCAATGGAAATAGGTTGAGTAGTTGTCTCATAGATTTAGGAGCTTTTGATAATGTAATGCCTACCTCTATAGCTAAAGCTCTAGGTTTTCCATTGGCTAAAACATTTGGCTATTGTTACTCAATAGATGCAAAAAAAGTACCCTTTCTTGGACAGATAAAAGATGCTCAAGTTGCCCTTGCTTCCTATCCTTCCAAGATATTTAAACTTACCAATCTAGTGCTAGACATCCCTATAAGTTATGGAATGCTCCTAAGTAGAAGTTTTTGCAAGGACATTGGGGGAGAGATAAAACTAGACTGGTCCTAAGCTATTATTCTAGTTGGGAACAAGAAAGAGAAATTAGAACCAGAAGAAAAGGAAAAGTTCACTGTCCTAAAATTAGATGATCCTAGGTCTCAAATTTTATATCAAGAAATGTAGTTTGGTAATTATATGCTATTCTCTGATATCCTTGATATTCAAGAAGAACCAAAGAAAAATAGTGGTGAAAAATTGTGTACTCTAGAATTTGATGGCAGTTGTACTAATGTTGGTTCAGGTACAGGAGTGGTTTTCACATCACCTAGTGGAGAAATCACTTGTTTGGCATACAGGTTATATTTCAAGAATACCAAAAATACTATAGAGTATGAAGCCCTTTTCCTTGGTATAATTGCAGCTAAACAAAAAATGGTCAAGATACTCAAAGCTCAAGGAGATACAGAATTGGTGGTAAGGCAAGTGTAAAACTGAAGAACTCAAGATTCAAAGACTATAATAATAAAGTGTGGGATGAAATTAAGAGTTTGAAAGGTTTCTCAATTATAACAATACCAAGGGAATTCAATTCAAGAGCTGATTCTTTAGAAGTCTTCGAGTTCAAAGATCAAATCCATAAAGTGGAAGTTCTATTCAAACCTAATGTTCTTGATAATGAAGATTCTTGGTAGGTGTTTGAGGATGAAAAACACATACAACAATTCATTGAAGGAGGAGAACCTTTTGAAGGCTTGTATTTTGAAGGAAGTACTAATTCAAGCAGTGATCTAGTGAAAGATGACAAAAGGACACCAAATCTAAATATGATACAATTGAAAGGATACAAGATTCCACGTCATCTCATTTATTTGGAAAAGCTCTTTGATAAGAATGATGCATACATGAAGAGAGAAAGAGATAAAAAAGGAAAGACTTTTGGTGAGTATGAAGGAATTAATGTAGGGACAAAAATCAGCCCAAAAATGTTAAACATAGGAAAGTGTTACACACAAAAGGAGAGGATAGAGATTAGAAAATTACTCATGAAATATCAAGACGTATTTTCTTGGAGCTATGAAGATCTAAAAAATTTCATGAATGGGGAATTTAAACATGAAATACCATTAAAGCCAGGAGCAACACCATTCATATAGAAATAGAGGAATTAAAAACCCATAGTTGAAGGAGCAATCTTTAAGGAGATTGACAAAATGCTGCAGGCTAGGATTTTATATCCTATTCATCACTCTACTTGGGTTGATAACATTGTGCCAATAAGGAAGAAGAATGGAGAGATAAGGATTTGTGTAGATTTTAGAAATCTAAATCAAGCCTCTCTCAAAGATAACTTTTCACTTCCCAGCATGGATCATCTTATACAAACTGTTGTTGGGTCAGAGATGATGTCTATGTTAGATGTCTTTTCATGGTATAATCAGATTCAATTATATGAAGCATATCAACTCAAGACAACCTTCACCACACCATGGAGTAATTTTTCATATGGTAGGATACCTTTTGTCTTAACTAATGTAGGCACAACATTTTAGCATTCAATTAATTTAGCTTTTAGTGATTTGAAAGATAAGATCATTATCATATACCTTGATGATTTGACAATCTTTTCCAAGAGAAGAGAAGATCATATCAAAGATCTAGAAAGTATGCTACAAAGGTGTAGAGATCATGGTGTCTTATTGAATTCAAAGAAATTAGTTTTTTGTGTAATAGAGGGTAAATTACTTGGTCATATTGTATTTGAAGAAGGAGTGAAGATTCATCCAAACGGAGTTAAGCCTATTCAACAATTAAATATGCCATTGAGAAAAACTGGAGTAAAATCTTTCTTTGGCTAGGTAAATTTCTTAAGGAGGTTTGTGCCTGATTTCTCAAAAATAGTTAAGTGTATAGTTGATATGATGAAGGGTAATAAGACTTTCAAATAGAGTGCTATTGGAAAGAGAGCTTTTGAAGACACCAAAGGTGCTATTGCCAAGGCCCCTATTCTTGTTCATCTAGATTACACTAAAGAGTTCATCATATATTGCTATGCATGAAAATATACCATGTCAACTATATTGATGCAAGAAAACAAAGAAGGAATATAAGCCCCAATTGCTTTTATGAGTATGTCATTGAAAAATCAAGAACTGAGATACTCACAAATGGAGAAACATGCATATACAACGTTGAGAGAACTTAATTTTTTTAGGTTTTATATTTTGCATTCTCATTTAGTGATACATGTGCCATATTTTTTAGTGAAAATCATTTTAACACAACAAGAGGTTGGTTATAATAATAGAAAAGTTTGGATAGCAAAGGTCCAAGAATATGATATTGAGATCAAGACAACCAAACTTATGAGAGGAAATGCACTTTTAAAGCCCTGGCAGAAGATCAACAAGTTGAAGAGGAGAATAATCCAAAGATTCTTATGATAAGCTTTCAAGATTTTTGGTTTTTTAATATTGCATACTTTCTAACATATGGTGAATGCCCTAATGGATTGAATACTAAGCAGATAAGGGATATGAAAACAAAGGCCTTAAGATATGTAATTCATGATGATGTTTTGTATAAGAAATCTATTGATGGCACATTTCTAAGATGTTTTGATAAGGAGCAATAGGAGAAGCTCTTAACATCTTTTCATGATGAGGCATGTGGAGGACACTTCTCTTCTACTGTTACTACATTTAAAATCTTAAGGCAATGTTAATATTGGCATGGTATGTTTAAAGATGCATATAAATGGGTTGCCAATTGTGAGAAATGTAAGATGTTTACTGGTAAACCCCAACTACCTATTGAGATAATGGGTGTTGCACACATTGCATAATATTGTTATATTTTATTATTTTATTTTATCATGTAATGTTCCACCTAGATGGAGATGCAACATGTAAAGATTCTCATAGAATATTCTTGATGAGTTGTATTGTAACATTGTGATAATATTTTATGTAATTATTTAATATTGGAAAAAAGAATTAAATGCCCAATATTAAATGTGGGGTCAGTGGGTTATGTAGCACATGGTTTTAGCACATGGTTTATGTAATACCACTTAGTGGTTTTGTGGGACTTGCTACTATATAAGCAATCATAAGGGTTGTTGCTGTAGAGAGTGGGAGTGAGAAAGGCAAGAGTTGAGCGGGACAAGGCTTGATAAGTTAGCCAAGGGAGCATTTGTGAAGGTTGGAAGCATGGCATGGGATGTGTGGATTCATGCTTGTTCACATAGTTTGCTCAGTTGTGGCTATGGCCATGAAGGCTTCCATGGTTGTATTGCAATAGTATTTTTGCTGAATAATACATGGTGATGGATGCTTTTGGAGGCTGGGTTTTTCCCTCAATTAGGGTTTTCCAGGGTATATCTTGTGTCACAATTTTGTGGGTATGTTGTCTATTCTCTTGCATGTGGATTATAATTCTGTATTTATTTCAAATCTATTATGGGTTATGTGGAAATAGTTATATTTTTTGTTGCCAAGTTTCCTAACAAGTGGCATCAGAGCTATGGTTTCATTATTGTAACCCTAGATTGAATCCATGAGAATGCATGAGAGGATAAAAGAAAGGGCAAGATATATGAATGATTTATTGCAGATCTGAGGGTTTTGAGTTTGCTATTATGATGGGATGTTGAAATATTTGGGCATGTGAAAGTGTTAGACAAAAGAGTTTTTTCAGATGTTTCATTTAAAATGAGGGTTTTGGGGAGTAGCTTGCAAGAATGACCTCCTGGGTAAAAACATACCTCACCATTAGATTCGGGTCAACATTTCCATAAATTTTGATATATAATATGCCCTAGTTTGCCCATGTTTAGAGGAAATGAAAGAGTTTTTTAGTTTCAGCCCATGATGGCCGTCAAATTTAATCCCGTCAAAATTTTTGTCATAAAAAATAAAATAAAAATCACAGTGAAAATGGTTAAAAGATTGTCTTAGTAAAACGACCACAACTTTCTCTCAAATTATCAGATTTCAGAGTTCTTATAGGTGTTGGAAAGCTAATTTAGAGCACTACAACATGGTATAGGTTTGGTTTTATGATTTTGAGATTTTTTTAGGTTTTAAGAGCCCTAAAGTTAGATGTTGTTTATTTTGAGCATGGATTAGGGTATAACTTGGGCATATAGAGTCAGATTTTGGACTTTGGGTAGTCAACAGAAAGCTCTTGGAGAGCTCTACACATTGGTTTAAATTTGTTGTATGTTTGACATGATTTATTTGGTGATATATTGATCTACATAATTTATAGATATATTTTGACTATGGTAACATTGTGAGTTTATGGCATTGGAGATTTAAGATTTGATGTCATTGTATACTCAATTCATATGTCAGATTGGCCTTATGATGATATGGTTATCAATGTTTGGTTTGGATATGTATGATGACTTGTTGGATTTACAAGTTGTGTAGTGTTGTAAGTGGTCTATACTTACAGGTTGCATTTATAGCTTGGTTATGAGTTGTCTTTTCCTATTGATATTTCATTATTAATGCATATTCAGATTGGTGGCTTAGATTTGGGTTGTCTATGCCCTAAGTCACATGATTTGTTGATTTTTCTTCATGTAGAAGGGATGAGATGTTACAAGAAATAGTCACGTTGGAGAATTGTGGTTGACTATTTTATGCTGACAGGTTGGACATATTGAGAGTTAGATGTTCGGTTCATGGATGTGATCATGGTGTCATGGATTTTTTGGCATGACATGATTGGTTATATAGGTACATCCTTGATGTTCATTAGCTTGGATTTCTGATTCAGTTATGGTGGTATATCTTCTTGGTTGAGGATCATGGTTATTTGATTTTTTTTTTTGGGAGCTCATGATGTGCACTTTGAGTTCTTTGATGGTTTGATGCCTTGGTTGATTCTCATGGTTAGAGGATGGATTTTTTCATCATGATGTCATGGATAGCTTGAATACACAGTTTAGAGGGAGCTTGTGACAATGATGGAGTGACAGTGCAGGATTAGTTCCTAGTTTGGTTTGGATCTTCAAGTAGGAGATGGATTTTATGATGCCATAGGTGACTTGGTACCACAATTGAGTGAGAGTTTTTTTTTTGGCATTGATATATTTATTGAGTGTTTGCAGATGTTGGACGTTTGTGTTAGATCCTGTTGCTACAGAAGCATCTTTGAAATTTGCATGGTACATTTGTTATCTTCATGGTGTGTGGAGATGGTTCTTCATGGTATGTAGAGATGGTTTTCTTCATGGTGTTTGGAGATGGTTGCATCTTGAGGACTCATAGGGTTCTTAGCAAAGGTGTGGTTTATGCTTTTATTTGGCATGTTATCCTTAGTATGAGGATGGTTTTATTTTTATGTCATGGTATACTCTTGATACGCATTTAGAGTTGCGACATGTTATAGTATGTTTATGTGGAGCATGTTATCTCTTTGGTTGAGATTGTTAGATCATGTTGTCATGTTTATGTTCTTGGGGCCATGGTTGGAACTTTGACATTGATCTTGGTTTAGTTTCTTGATATTGAGTACACTGATCATAAGCTAGATACTTCATGATATTGCTATGTTGCATTTGGAGTTGGCATGGATTGATTGGTTAAAGGTGCTCATGGATACATAGAGATGGTGGTGATGCTGATTTCTCTTGGATTAGAGGAGTATTTGTTGGGATAGTTGATAGTTTCAGCAGGAAGTCCGAGGGGCAGTCACCTGATTAGGACTTGAGAGGAGATTTTTCTTAGATGAGTCTTGGTTGGAGACTTGGGTATCTTGATGAGTATTCTCATTCCCCACTCTTGGTCTACTCGGTGGTTTTCTACTTGAGAGGTATAGCCCATTGTTTCTCCCAGTTGCATTATATTTATGCTTGTCTTTCATGGATATGGATCTTGAGCTATGTTACATGAGTTATTTTTGGAGGGTTCATTTGAGAGATGGTTTAGCATTGGTTATCTCCATGTGCATATGTTGTTATGCTGGTTGAGTTTGGGAGATGGTTTTATATTAGGCATATTCCTTGGATTAGGAATGGTTATTCCTTGGTTTAGGAATGGTTTATGAGTTTGATCTTCTTGTGAGAGGCTTACATCCATGCTTAGTTATATGGTATGGTTTGGGTGTTGTTGAGGCTTCTTGTTGGAGTTTAATGGAGGAGATCATTCTTGCATAGTTTACATCTAGAGGTGTGTGTAGAAGGACATGATACAGGTTATGATTTGCATGGTTTCTCTGATCTTGGTTAAAATCTTGGATGTTCAATTTTTTTTTCTTACATTGGATTTGAGAATGGTTAGAGATTGTGATCATTGGTTTGTGTTCATGTATGTCATGTGAGAGATGACATGGTTATTACTTTATCTCTTTCCTCTGTTGGTTATGGAGAATTCGAGAGATTGTTGGAGACTTGTTACAAGAGTTGTTCTTACAGGATACCAGTTTATGTATTGTAGATGTCCTTGATACTACATGGATTCACTTCTTTGAGATGTGTTGAGTGGATTGGTTATAGATTTGATATTATCTTTTGCAATGGGAGCTTCTTGGTATATATGTGGTAGATATTGCTCTTGAGGCTTGTGATTGCAGGTTACAGATTGGATATGTTAACGATATGAGATTCACTTTTTATACCTTTGAGGTATGGATAGTTGGATGGGTTTGGCACTTTGCTATGGGTGCTATTTCAGCTATGGATATTTTGACAACTATGGATACATGTGATTACCTTTGGATCAGGTTTTTTTTTTTGTGCTTGGAATTTTAGTTTGTACAGGATTTAATGATCTTCTAATGCGACAGGTTGGGTGGCTTTCTCTTTGGATGGCTTCTATGTATGTCTAGTGCCAATGGCATAATAGGAGGTGAGATCATAAATGTTTGAGATTTTGGATACTTTGATTTTGTTTCAGGTACCAAGATGGAGCACTTTGTGTACTCTGATCCACGATGGTGGATGTGTTGGGAGGGATTGTTCCCTTGTTCATTTGTGTGGCTACGGATTGACCCTATGCAATGTATACAACAAGTGGGAGATTGTTGAGATAATGGGTGTTGCACACATTGCATAATATTGTTATATTTTATTATTTTATTTTATCATGTAATGTTTCACCTAGATGGATGTGCAACATGTAAAGATTCTCATGGAATATTCTTGATGAGTTGTATTGTAACATTGTGATAATATTTTATGTAATTATTTAATATTGGAGAAAATAATTAAATGCCCAATATTAAATGTGGGGTCAGTGGATTAGATAGCACATGGTTTTAGCACATGGTTTATGTAATACCACTTAGTGGTTTTGTGGGACTTGCTACTATATAAGTAGTCACAAGGGTAGTTGTTGTAGAGAGTAAGAGTGAGAAAGGAAAGAGTCGAGTGGGACAAGGCTTGATGGGTTAGCCAAGGGAGCATTTGTGAAGGTTGGAAGCATGGCATGGGATGTGTGGATTCATGCTTGTTCACATAGTTTTCTCAATTGTGGCTATGGCCATGAAGGCTTCCATGGTTGTATTGCAATAGTATTTTTGCTAAATAATACATGGTGATGGATGCTTTTGGAGGTTGGGTTTTTCCCTCAATGAGGGTTTCCCAGGGTATATATTGTGTCACAATTTTGTGGGTATGTTGTCTATTCTCTTGCATGTGGATTATAATTCTGTATTTATTTCAAATCTATTATGGGTTATGTGGAAACGGTTGTATTCTTTGTTGCCAAGTTTCCTAACACTACCTACCTTGCTTCTTAGGCCAGTGGTGATTGAAGCTCCTTTCTATGATTGGGGTTTGGATTTTATAGGCCTAATCAATCCTCCTACCAGTCATGGAAATTCTTATATAATAACTACCACAAATTATTTGAATAAATGGGTAGAGGCCAAACCTATGAATAAGACTTCATCAGAAATGGTATGTGCATTTCTTAAATAATGAATATTGGTCAGATTTGGAGTTCCTGTAAAATTGATAATGGATAATTCATCTTATTTTTCTTCCTCAAAATTAATTGATTTTTGTTACAATAATGGTATCCATGTTGGTCATTCCTCTGATTATTTTGCTCAAGGAAATGGATAGGTTGAGTCTAGTAATAAGAATATGTTTAATATTTTGAAGAAATTGGTCCCAGATAATAACAAAAGTTAGCACAAGAAGATACATGATTCTTTATGGGCTAATAGAACCACACTTAAAAGAGCCATTGGTATCTCACCATTTGAGTTAGTTTATGGAGTGGAAGCTAATTTTCCACTACCTCTAGAAATTACTACATGTAAATTGAAGTCTGTGATTAAAGAGGATGTTTTAAAAGATGGATTAGAAAAGAGAATTTTGTATCTCACCAAGCTACATGGAGAAAGAGAAGAAATGGTTAATAGAATCACTGAACAACAAGGAAGAGTCAAGAAGTTTTTTGATAAAAGAGCAAGGTCTAGGAAATTTATGAGAGGTGATTTGGTCTTGCTGTGGGATAGGAGACATGAACCAAGAGGGATGCACTCCAAGTTTCAATCTTTGTGGAAAGGACCATTTCAAGTCATGTAAGTAAACCAAAATAACTCTTTCAAGTTGGCATATCCTACTGGAGAAACCCTGCCATGTGATGTAGAAGCATTCTAGGTATAAGGTCAATCTTGCATCACACAAAAATATTTTATTTCTAGTCTTTTCTATTTTAATAAGGACTAGTAGACAGGGTGGTTACTATTTATGGGAACTTGCTATTTTTAGCAAGTTTGTCATATGAGCTTGGAATGTTCTCATTTTCTACAGGAAGGTTCATTTTGGAGATATAAGCCTACCATAAAAATCTCATTGCTTTAACTTAAGTATTAGAGAAGTTACTGCAGATTTTTGGTGTAAAAATTTCCAGAAAAATGTCCAGGCTCATTATTGGAGGCCTTAGAGTGCCCAGATGAGGTCTGAAAACTCAATGAAAGGGTGATAGCACCATTTTGAGTCTATAGATCAAGAGTTTACATTTTTTAAAAGTGGCTATTATAGCCAATCAGAGCAATGGTTCATGAGTTATGGTCTTTCAAATTTGGGCTACTTGAAGTATCTAAAATAATTGTCAAAGATGTATTTGGCTAACTCTATATGTATTATTAGGGTCTATCAACTCTAGGTATTAAGTTTCAATGTCTAGAACCTTCTCGGATGGCATAAAATTTCTTATTTAAGAAAGACCTGAACATTGTCTAGGGGGCTATGGGTGATAGTTTGTAGCTTGTCTTGCAGATTATTGTAATGAAGGCACCCATGTGGATTAGCATATTTTACTTGTGAATTCTATGATTCCACATTTGTGGTGCAAATAAGAAGTCCATATTTTGTTCTTACATTTGCTATTGTTTCTTTGTTTTCTATTATGAGTTTATGATATTAAGGGGAGCACCCTACATCAAGTGGTATTAGAGATGGAGTCCTTGAGTGTGTGGAGAAATTGCTGATTGTGAGGTAGTTTGCACTAGGATTGTGGTTTGGGCTGAGTGTGCAAACAGATCATCAATTGTGAGGTAGTTTGTACTAGGGTTTTAGGTGAAGTGCAAAAAATGCCTCCACAAAGAGAGCATGGTGGAAGAGTTGTAGGTGTTACACCTAAGGGTTTCTGAGCCCTCCAAAGGAAAATGCAAGCATTGGAAGAAAAAATGCAAAGACGAATAAATCTTCCTATAAGAGATGAAAGTGAGGATGAGGACAAAGTAGAAGAAAATGCCAGAGTAGAGGCAGTTCTATATCCAGAGGAAGAGAGGCTTTTTAGGGCCATCACAAAGATTGGAAAAAGATTGAAGTTTGAAGTTCCCACATTTTTAGGAAATCTTAATCGAGAGGAATTGATCGATTGGATCAATAAACTAGAGGAGTACTTTGAATATGAAGAAATTGAAGATCCTGATAGGGTCAAGTTTGTGAAGGAAAAACTGAAGGGACATGTAAAGATCTGGTGGCGGGAGGTTTAACTAGAGAGAAATAGAAAGGGAAAGGAAAAATCACCAGATGGGATTAGATGAAAGATAAATTGAAGTGACAATTCATTCCTGTGGATTATGAGCTTGATCTATTGAAGAAAATGCAAAGGTTTAAGCAAGCAAGAAAAATTTGTTGAAGAGTATACCGAAGAGTTCTACCAAGTTCTCATTAGAACTAGCCATGCAGAAGCTAATAAGGAGAAAGTCACTTGCCATCTTAATGGGTTAAGGCATAGCATTCAGGATGAGCCTAGCTTGGTTTGAATGAATAGTATTGAGGAGGCACACTAGTTTTCTCTAAGAGTCAAGGAGAAACTGAGCAAGAAGTTTGACAATAAGAATAGTAGAAAAGATCATGGTGGAAGATCTGGCAGATGATCTTATGGTGGTCGTAATGATGATCAAAAGAACAAGGATGAGGCTAGATGTAGCAATCAAAACTAGAGGGGAAACAATTCCAATTGGTTCCATGATTAGAACAATAGAGATTAGAGAGGAAGAAGCAAAGGACAAGGATTTGGAAGAGGAGGCTTCCATGGAAAATGTTTTCATTATAGAGAAGAAGGGCATAGAGTGTTTGAATGTACCTAGCACCAAGGAAGGATAGATCAAAGAATAGAAGGCTAGGCTAGAGTTGCACATGTTGATGAAGATGCTAGATCCTCACATTTTGAAGATGTTGAAAGAGGAGAAGTCCTAGTTAACTAGAGAGTCTTGTTGAGTGGTGAGAATGAACTTGAACAAAGAAGGAGTTTGTTTCACACAAGGTGTAGATGTGAAGATAAGAGTTGTAATGTGATCATTTATGGTGGAAGTACTTACAATCTGGTGTCAAAAAAGATGGTCACCAAGTTGAAGCTGAAGAGATAGAAACACCCACATCCATACCGTATTTCTTGGGTGCAAGATGACCACAAGGTTATGGTCAACAAGCAGTTCTCAGTGAAGTTCAAGATTGGAAGCTACTAGGATGAGGTACTATGTGATATTATAACTATGGACATATGTCATATGTTTCTAGGTAGGCTATGGCAGTTTGACAGGCATATTGTACATGATAAGTGGGCAAATACCTACACTCTGACCAAGGATGGAGTGAAACATAAGTTGAAACCATTGAAGGATAAAGAAGAAAAGGTATATAGTGTTGCTAGAATATGTTTTGTTAATGGAAAAGAGTTTCTTAAAGGTATGAAACATGAGCATATTTGTTTTGCTATGATTCCTAAAGATAGTAAAGAAAAATTAGAGGAGGTAACTAAAAAAGTTGTAGATATGTTGGAAGAGTTTTCTAATATTGTATAAGATAATATACCTAATGGATTGCCCCCAATGAGGAAGATCAGTCATTAGATGGATTTGGTTCTAGGAGCTAGTTTGCCAAACAAGGCAATGCACAAAATGACACTAGTAGAAAGTGAAGAGTTGAACAAGAAAGTTCATGAATTGTTGCAGAAGGGTTTGATTTGAGAGAGTCTGAGTCCATGTGTTATACTAGTAGTATTAGCACCAAATAAGAATGGAGAATGGAAGATGTGCATAGATTCTTGCACTATGAACAAGATCAAAATAAAGTATACATTTCCATTGCAAAAGATGGGTGATATTATGGATTGTTTGAGTGGAGCTAAGTATTTCATAAAGATAGATTTGAAGAGTGGGTGCCATCAGACTCATATCAGAGAAGGTGATGAGTGGAAGACTATTTAGAGACAAGAGAAGGACTATATGAGTGGTTAGTCATGCCTTTTGGGCTAACCAATGCACCAAGCACTTTCATGAGGCTCATGAATGAGGTACTGAAGGAGTTTCTAGGTAAGTTTTTCATTGTTTACCTAGATAATATATTGATCTTTAGTAAGACATTGGAGGAGAATTTGATTCATATTCACAAGGTTTTTGATAAGTTGAGGGAAGAAAAGTTGTTGATAAACCTAAAGAATTGCAATTTTGTAAAGAAAGAGTTGTGTATCTGGGATTTTTAGTCTTAGGAGAAGGTCTGAAAATGGACCGAGAGAAAGTGAAGGCTACCTCGAATGGCCTACTCCAAGGAGCGTGACAAAGGTAAGATTTTTTCATGGACTAACTACATTTTATAGAAAGTTCATAAGAAGTTTTAGTAGTATTTGTGGGCCCTTGATTGAAACAATGAGAGGGGATAGGAAAGCGTTTAAGTGGACTAAAGGAGTAGATAAGAGTTTTAATATGTTGAAACAGAAAGTTACTAAGGAACCTATTTTAGCACTTCCTAATTTTAACAAGGTGATTCAAGTAGACTGTGATGCTAGTGGTACTGTAATAGGAGTTGTTTTGAGCTAGGAAGGTAGACCAATTTCTTATTTTATTGAGAAGTTGAATGATGAAAAAAGAAAATATTCTTTTTATGATCAAGAATTTAATGCTATAGTTCAAGCATTGAAGAAGTGGAGACACTATCTTCTTCCTAGTGAGTTTGTTTTATATACTGATTGTCAAGGTTTGTAAAATTTGAATAGTCAAGAAAAATTGAACCAAAGGCATTTAAAGTTGGTTGAGTTTTTGAAAAGTTATATATTTATTTTGAAACATAGAAGTAGGAAGTCTAACAAAGTTGTAGATGCTCTTAGTAGAAGACAACTTTTTCTGACAGAAATGCAGATAGAGGTGGTTGGGTTCAAGGAACTCCGTACTTTGTATCTAGATGATTCTGATTTTGGTGAAGCATGGAAGGATTGTATAGAAGTTGTTATACTTGAAAGGACAAACTAGTTGGATTTCATGATCTAGGATAATATGTTGTTCAAAGGAAGCCAGTTGTGCATTCCCAGAAGTTTAATGAGAGAATATCATCAAGGAGAAGCATAGTGGAGGATTGGATGGACATTTTGGCAGATATAAAACTATAGCCTTGGTTTCTTGAAATGTAACCTTTCTGATTTTATATGAAATTTAAAGCCTCTAATCAGATTTTAAAAATAAAACAACCAATATTTCAAAGATCCACCAATTTGTCAATAAAACCCAAATTGGGTAATGCCCAAAATAGTGCCAAAAACTTCACAGCTTCACATACTATTAATAAATCTGAAAGTAGAAATTTTTACAAAAATTTCACCATAATAACAGCCTAAAAAATGAAATTTTCATATCCATATAGAGTTTAGACAAAAGCTCCCAAATGGAGGACAAAAACAATGCTCATCAGGCCCCCGAAAACAACACAAAATAGCCCAGAAACACCACAAAAACACTAATAATATATCAAAAAAGTATAACCATGACAAAATAAATATATTCAGATCTATTTTAATATCTAAATTTCTAAAATATAGCAGAAACCCAAATTGATATGAAATACTCAACCAGAAACACCAAATTCTTACAAAAAACACACCCGAAAACCAACAAATTTGCACTGTTCAGCACAAGGGAAAACTCTACATGAGCTTGCACATGGAATGGATTTAAAATACCATCCTTAGCCTTACTCAAAACCTAAAAAATCCCATCCTTGGGTCTCCTTATCCACAGGTTTGGTAGCCTCTGAAGAACAACAAAACAATGAGCAAAAATCAAGTTTTGGAATGAGCCCAAATGCCTCCAAATCCTTTTAAAAGAGGGCATAACCCTAACTCACGACCAAGAGGGATTAGTAAAAAATATTTTAATAATAATTTTCATTTATTAGTCCATTGGTTTCCAAAGATTAGCCCCTTTTTCTGAAACTTCACCTTTTTGAGCCTGCCTGCCTTAGCAAAGATTATTATTTTTAATTATTTGAAAAGGGGACATGACAAGTCCTCCCTCCCAAATATTGCTTGTCCTCAAGAAATGAAAGTTTGAATGCTCAAGAATATATGCTCCTTCCCAAGTTTCATCCTCCAATGGTAATCCTTTCGATTTGACCAAATGCTCTATGATGCTCCTGTTTCTCAATCTTTTCTCTCTTATATCCAAAATCTCTTCTGGTATCAAAACTAATTTCCCTTCATCATCAAGTGGTGGTAATTCTATAGATACTATGGTTTTCTGGCCTAGAACCTTCTTCAGGAAAGATACATGGAAACCTTATGTATTTTTTTGTTTGGTGGGAGCTCCAACTCACAAGCTGCCTCTCCTACCTTCTTGATGATCTTATAAGGACCATAGAACCTTAGCTTGAGCTTCTCTACCCCACTCCTCTTCAAGGTGCTTTGCTTATATGGATGGAACCTATAAAATACCAAATCTTCCACCTTAAAAGATCTTTCAGCCCTTTTCCTATCAGCATACAAATTTTTTTGGTTCGGTGCATGTTGTAGATTATCCTTGAGGGACCTTATTATGCCTTGGCTTTGCTTGATGAAATCACTTGTTGTAGGTACTCTACTATCTGAAAGTACTAGATCAACAAAGAAAAGGGCATCATAACCATAAAGAGCATGAAAAGGAGGCATACCAATAGACATGTGATGAGATGTATTGTAACAATACTCCCCTAGGTGCAACCATTTCACCTAGGAATGTTGTTGACTTGAAACATAGTTCCTCAAATATCCCTCTATCCATTTATTAACTATCTCTATTTGTCCATCTATTTGAGGGTGATAGCTAGTACTGGGAGTGAGTTCAATTCCTACTAAATGAAAGAGCTCCTTCCAAGAAGAGCTGAGGAATCTACTGTTCCGGTCACTGACAATGTTTCTAGGCAAGCCATGTAATCTAAAAATTTCCTTGAAGAACAATTTGGCCACTTGTGATGCCTTGAAATCAGATGCGATAGGAAAGAAATGTGCATACTTAGTTAGTCTATCTACCACCTCATATAGACAATCCTTACCTTAAACCTTGGGCAACCCAGTGATGAAGTCCATGGAAATACTTTCCCATTTTTGTTCAAAGATAGGAAGTGGCTGCAACAACCCTGTAGGAAAATTTTGCTCACTCTTGCTTTGTTGGCATACCATACATTCCTTAATGTGTTTAAAGACATCCTCCTTCATACCCTTCCATGAAAAACACTCTCAAATTTTCCTATATGTCTTGAAGTATCCTTGATGACTAGCCAAAGGTGTGTCATGAAAGTCCCTCTATATCCTCTCCTTAGTTTTTAATCCTAGCACTAAGAAGATCCCATTCTTGTAATAAATCAATTCATCAACAACCTTTTACCTATTATCATACACTAACTTATTCAAAATCTTGGTGGAAAAGGAATCTTTAGCATACTCTAAAATAATGGGGACTTTCCAATCAGCAGAGATAGATGTTAAGGAACACAAAGTGGGCTTTCTTGAGAGAGCATCAACAATCACATTATTCTTTCCTTTCATGTATTCAATATCAAAATCATAAGCTTGAAATTTTTTTACCCATTTTTGTTGATGATCATTCAAATCCCTTTGGTTCAAGAAGAACTTGAGGCTATTATGGTCTGTCTTTACAATGAATCTCCCACATACCAAATATTGTCTAAACTTATGAAGTGGATGCATGATTGCCAACATTTCCTTATCATAGATGGAGTAACCTTTCTCTAATTGATTTAATTTTCTACTCTCAAATGCTATTGGATGTCCCCTTTGAGTTAGGACAGCCCCTATACCTTCTCCAAAAGCATCACATTCAACAACAAAAGGTAAAGAAAAATTTGGAATTGCAAGCACAGACCATGAACTCATTACCTTCTTAAGCTTATCAAATGTTTTTTGTGCCTCTTCTGTCCAAACAAAAGATCCTTTCTTTGTCGAATCAATCAAGGGGGCAGAAAGTTGAGAAAATCCCTTGGAAAATCTCTTATAGTAGCTACACAACTGGAAGAAACCTCTCAAGTGTGTAAGATTAGTGGGTGGAGGCCAATCCAAAATTGCCTAGATTTTTTGTTGATCAACTTGTACTCCTCTAGAACTTATAATATGTCCCAAATATAGGATCTTTGTCAAACCAAACTCACATTTAGATATCTTAGCATAGAAGGATTTCTGCTCTAAGATTCCCGAAACAGTGTCTATGTGCTTTAGATGCTCTTCCCATGTTTTACTGTAAATCATAAAAAAATACCAAAGCAAATTTTTGAAGATGCTGGCTGAATACCTTATTCATACAAGATTGGAATGTTGTGGGTGCATTAGTAAGGCAAAATGGCATAAAAAGAAATTTGAAGTGCCCATAGTGACATCTAAAAGTAGTCTTTTCCACATCTTCACTCCTCATTCGGATTTGATGGTACCCTGATCTTAAGTCAATTTTTGAGAAGTATACAACACCATGTAACTCATCAATGAGTTCATCTATGTGTGGTATGGGATACTTATTTTTTATGGTCTTCTTGTTTAGAGCCCTGTAGTCTATACACATTCTTATTGTACCATCCTTTTTCTTGACCAGTACCATAGATGATGCAAATGGACTAGAGATAGGCATTATGAATCCCATGTCCGAGAGTTCCTTAATAGTTTTTTCAATTTCTTCCTTATAACCTCTTGGATGGCGGTATGGGGTTGTTATAACTATTTTGGCACCCTGTTCTAACTCTATAACATGCTCAAAACCTCTATCTGGTGGTAATCCTAGAGGCAAGTCATTGAAAACTATACTATGCTTATCAAGAATATTTTGAATTTCAAAATGGAAATTACCTTGATTCTTTGGAGAGCTTGTTGGATGGATTATGACTCCTGCTGCCCATGCTACTTGTCCTCTTCAAAAAGTCCTCTCCATCCTCTTTGCAGAGACCACCTTAGGTGCTCCATTCGATAAGCCTCTCAATAAGACTTCTTTCCCATTGAAAGGAAATTTAAACTCCATAGTTTGATGGTTCATGTAATAGCCTCCAATAGAGTGCAACCATTGAACACCCAATATAAGATCTATCTCCCCAATGCCAACAACATACAAGTCATCACATAACTCATAATCTCCTAAGGTCATCTTGAGTTGTTTCACCACCCGTGTGTAAGGCATAGTGAATCCATTAGCTATAGTAACATTGAATCCCTCAAAATCTTCTACTTTTAGCCCTATTTTCATGACAAATCCCTCATCAATAAAATTGTGAGTTGTCCCACTATCAAAAAGAACTGTTAACCTTTTCCCTGCTAGTACCCCTCGAATTCAAAAGGGATGGTATCTTGGGACTCTTGATAATGTTGTTAAAGTGCCATCCTTGCTAATTTCTTTTTCTTTCTCTTCTTCTTCCTCCTCCTTAGTGTCATGAAATTCCTCATGCTCATCTGAATCAGATTTTGAAGCAACTTCAATATAATGCATTTGACCTTTCCCCAAACATCTGTGTCTTGGAACCCATGGTTCTCTACAAGTGAAACAAAGCTTTTTCCTTTGTAATTCACTCCTAGTATCTTCATCTACCTTCTTTTTTGCCACATTTATCACATCTTTTGGTGGTAGTGTTGGAAAAGTCTTTTTTTGAAAATTCCCCTTATGTTGCCAAATTTTTGGGGGGTTTTTGATTAGTGACTAGTTTCATAGGCACACAAGTTTCAAGTTGCAAGCTTCTTTTGATAGCTTCTTGTAAGGTTGAGGGTGAGAAAGGCTTAACCAAACCCTTAACATAATCTTCCAAACCATCAAGAAAAAGATAAACAATCCTTTTTTCACTCATATCAGGTACCATAATGGCCACTTTTTGAAACTCTTCTATATACTCATTAACTGATTTGGTTTGCTTCAACTTTGACAATTGTTTAAAATACTCTTCATCATCCTTGA
This sequence comes from Cupressus sempervirens, assembly GCA_028749045.1. Classification (NCBI taxonomy): domain Eukaryota; kingdom Viridiplantae; phylum Streptophyta; class Pinopsida; order Cupressales; family Cupressaceae; genus Cupressus; species Cupressus sempervirens. The sequence continues at coordinate 662,459,914 of CM053792.1, read as the reverse complement.
GGTCAAATCTATCTATCACTCTTTGACTAAAATCATCAAATGTAGTTACTTGATCATGACCTTGAGTAGTCATTCCATGATACCACCAATCATAGGCTGCATCTTCCAAGTGTAGACTTGAAAATTGAATAGCATCACTCTCCTTCATGGGGTTAAGTGTGAAGAAGGTATGTAATTTTTGTAGCCATGCTCTAGCTGAAATTTTATTTGTTCCATCAAAAGTAGGTGCTGTAAACTTGCTTATTTTATGTTTGAGCTCTCTTCCACTTATGTCATGCTCCCTCTTGTACTCTTTCTTTGGCATCAAAGTGTTTATCATATCCACATATTCTTTAAAAGGAACTGAACTACGAAAGTCATCATCTAAGCCATTGTAAGTAGCTCTTAATGCAATCAAGTTATTTGTAACCTCTTCCACAGGATTAAGGGCTGGATTTGGTATTGGTGGCTCATCTATAGGAAAGAAAATAATTTTTGTTGATTTAGAGGGTGTGGGTTTCAGATTTCTTGGATCCTCTAAAGTGCTCCCTTTCTCATTAGTAGATGCAACTCCTTGTAGTTTTTCTATCAATATTCACAAAGCCTCTCTAGTTTCTACCAAACTATCCACTGTTTGCTTCTAAGTATTTTGGATGTCTTGGAAGAATTTCTTTGCCATCTCATTTGGGTCAGCCATACTTTTTCCTTCCTTGGATTTTTTATTTTTAATTTTAATTGGCGATTTGATCAAAATTTCTTTATTCTTTTCTCACTACGAATATCTCTTTTCTCTTTCACTTAGTTGCATGCAAACTTCTACAAACCCTCAGGTTGACAAGATCATACCTTTGATACCACTGAAATGTCCCCTTTCTGATTTTATATGATATTTATATCCTCTAATCATATTTTAAAAATCAAACAACCAATATTTCAAAGATCCACTAGTTTCTCAATAAAACCCGAATCGGGTATGCCCGAAATAGTGCCAAAAACTTCACAGCTTCACATACTATTAATAAATCTTAAAGTAGAAATTTTTAAAGAAATTTCACCAGAATAACAACCTACAAAATTAAATTTTCAGATCTATATAGAGTTTAGACAATAGTTCCCAAATGGAGGACAAAAACAATGCTCATTGGGCTCCCGAAAACAACAAAAAATAGCCCGAAAACACCACAAAAACACTAATAATCTATCAAAAAAGTATAACCACAACCAAATACATATATTTAGCTCTATTTTAATATCTAAATATCTAAAATATAGCAGCAACCAAAACTGATATGAAATACTCAACCAGAAACACCAAATTCTTACAAAAAACACACTCGAAAACTCACAAATTTGCACTGTTCAGCACAAGGGAAAACTCTACATGAGCTTGCACATGGAATGGATTTAAAATCCCATACTTAGCATTCCTATAAAACTACAAAATCCTATCCTTGGGTCTCCTTCTCCACAGGTTTGGCAACCTCTGAAGAACAACAAAGCAATGAGCAAAAATCAAGTTATGGAATGAGCCCAAAATGCCTCCAAATCCATTTAGAAGAGGGCATAACCCTAACTCATGACCAAGAGGGGTTAATAAAACATATTTTAATAATAATTTTCATTTATTAGTCTATTGGTTTCTAAAGATTAGCCCCTTTTTTCGAAACTTCACCTTTTTGAGCTTGGCTGCCTTAGAAAAGATTATTATTTTTAATTATTTGAAAAGGGGACATGACATTGCTGAAAATTATTACTAAACACAATTATAGAAAGATGTGATTAAGTTTGTACAAATTTTTTGAGTACGTCAGATGGAAAAAGGAGTTAAGTAGAATACAGGGTTGTATCAGCCATTACTTGTACTAGAGAAGCCATGGGAGGATGTCAACATGGATTTGGTTCTTGGATTACTGAGGACAAAACATGGGCATGATTTTATTTTTGTGATGGTTGATAGGTTTTTAAAGATGGCACATTTTATTCCTTGCAAGAAGACTAGCAATGTTGTTCATATAGCAGAGTTGTTTTTCAGAGAAGTGGTGAGACTACATGGTCTGCCAAAGAGTATAGTTTCATATCGAGATACTGATTTTGTTGAGTATTTCTAGCATACATTATGGAAGAAGTTGAAGATAGATTTGAAGTTTAGTTCATCACATCATCCACAGACTGATGGATAGACAGAAGCTATGAATCATAGTTTGGGAAATTTGCTAAGATGCTTGGTTGGAGATAAACCAAAAAGATGGGATATGATTTTACCACAAGAAGAATTTGCATTTAATAATTTTATCAATAGGAGTTCTGGTAAATCACCATTCCAGATTGTATATGGGAGTAGCCCCAAAAATGCTTCCAAATTGAGGTGGTTGGATGAAAGAGAGATAAGTAGTGCCGAAGCTAAAGATTTTGCTAAAAATTTGAAGAACATTCATTAGGAGGTGAGGAAGCACATCATAAAGATGAATACACAGTATAAGGCTAAGGAAAATGTGAAAAGGAGATATAAGGAATTTTAGATTTGAGATGAAATTGTGGTTCATTTGAGAAAGACACATTTTCTAGTGGGTACATATAATAAGTTGAAGATGAAAAAGTTTGGACATAGCAACATAGTAAAGAGGCATGATTCTTGCAATGTGTATGAAGTGGAGTTGCTTGCTGAATTGAATATTTCACTAGTATCTAATATTTTAGATTTGACAGATTATTATGGAGGTGATGAAGATGAATTTGCAGAAGCACAATGGAGTATTCGAGCAGTTAGTTTGGCTACATAGGAGATTGAGGAGATACTGGATAGTCATATTGGCAAGAGTACTAGAAACAAAACTTATGAGGAATATCTAGTCAAATGGAAAGGGAGGCCAGTTGAGGATTCATCATGGCTAGTAAAGAAGGAGGTTAATCATCTTGGTTTTCCTTTGAACACTTGAGATGTGATAGGTCACTTATCAAATTACCTTGGGTGTTTGATGTAGGAGCATCTTGGGTATAAGGGCAATCTTGCATCACCCTAAAATATTTTATTTTCAGTCTTTTCTATTTTAATAAGGACTAGTAGACAGGGTGGTTACTCTTTATGGGAAACTTGCTATTTTTAATAAGATTTCCTTTGAACTTAGAATGTTCTTATTTACTATAGAAAAGTTTATTTTAGAGATATAAGCCTACCATAAAAATCTTATCACTCTAGCTTAAGTATTAGAGAAGTTATTGCAGATTTTTGGTGGAAAAATTTGCAGAAAATCTTCAAGCTCACCATTTGAGGCATTAGAGTGCTCGGATAAGATCTAAAAAATTGATGGAAGGGTGCTAGTGTAGTTCTGAGCCTATAGATCATGAGCTGGCATTTTCAAAAAATGGTTATAATAGCCAATCAGAGCAAGAGTTTGTGAGTTATGGCCTTTCAAAGTTGGGCTACCTGAAATATCTAAAAAATTTGTCAAAGATGTATTTGGCCAACTCTATATGTAGTGTTCAGGTCTGTCGGCCCTAGGTATTAAGTTTTAATGCTTAGAACCTTCCCAGACGACATAAAATTGCCTATTTAAGAAAGCCCTGAACATTGTCTAGGGGGATTCTGGGTGATAGTTTGCAGCTTTTCTTGTACATTATTGTAATGAAGGCACCCATGTGGGTTAGCATATTGTACTTATGAATTCTATAATTTCACATTTGTAGCACAAATAAGAAATCCATATTTTTTTCTCACATTTGCTACTATTTCTTTGTTTTCGATTATGAGTTTGTCATATTAAGGGGAGCACCTTGCATTACCATGTTCTTATAATGGGTAGGACTTGAAACTATATCAAATGCAAAACTGAAATCATGTAACCCCTGCATAGTACCTAGCTAGGTAGGTTTTTCTTTCATGCAATTTGCTTTTTCTTAATTTGCTTACTTTCTTAGTTAGTCATTTTTTCTTTCCTAGATTAGTTTGTTCTTTTTGGTTTCCAAGTTTTCACCTTGCTATGTAGAACCATAGATTGCTAGGATTCTTCTAAGCATTGTTATGCTCAAATCCCCAGACAAAGCCAACTATTGCCCAATTTTTGGTTCATTCCTTTTTGCTTTAGGTTTGAGTCAAGAAAAATATGTCAATATTTGAATTTGAGTCTAGAGTGCCCATAGGTTGACTTTTCTTTTCATCATCCCTTTGAGCTAACCTAATGCAGAAAATCATGTGAGCACTGCACTAGTCAAAAGGCTAGATGATTAGGTTTTGGAGTGTTTGTTCATGTGTCTCCTTGATGAGAAGAAGGTCTGTAAGTTTTAATAATTCATCATTTGAAGATTCAAAATGATTTTGAAGACAAAGATTTGTAGTAATCACATCTCAATAAAAGATATTACAAGTGATCAAGCTTAGAGTGCAAAGAAATCAATTTGTATCAGTAGCCTATTTAGATAAGCCAAAAAGACAATCAAGAGAAAAATGCATGCCATTGGTTAGTTGAAAAGTCAATTGTTCTTAGAAAGGGATCCCTAGCCATTAGATGAAGAAAAAATCAACTTCATAATAATGTTGCAAAGATGTGAAGTGAATAAAATATCAATCAAAATAATCATTGCATGTTTGCAATATTAAGTGCCATGTTAATATGTGTAGTTCCAAAGGTGTGAAAGCAAGGAATCACTTGATCAAAAACTTGGCTAGCAGTTTAAGGATGATAGTTGCAAAGCTATAAAATGCTAGTGATGACTGTTAGGCACATGATTGCAAGTTAGTTCTAACCAATGGAAATATATGTTGTGATGGTTCATAGAGAAAAAAACATGATATGTGGAGAAGATAGAATCATATTGTAAAAAAAAACAAGAGAGTTAAGGTCTTTTAATATCAGCGATTAGATCTTAAAAATCAATGATCACATGGTCATAGGGGGTTAAAGATGACCTGAGGTTAGTGTTGTAACATAGAGAAAACTAAAGAATGCATGATCATTGGCAGTTAAGCGTAGCCTAAAGTTAAGGATATGACAGTGTGAGAGATGACATCGGTTAAGGTAATAGTTTTCACAAGGTCACTAGCTAAGGAGCATTCAATACATTCTAAGTTGTGACCTGAAAAAAGTGATAATAGTCAGCCTCAAATGGTCATCATAAGGTCTTAGGTAGTTAAAGGTAACTTGAGGTTAATGTCATGATGAAGTGAAAGTATGTGTTCACATGGTCACAAAGGGTTAATCATAACCCATAGTTAATGCATCAATAGAGAAAAAATAGAAGAATTGCATGTTTGCAAGGGGTTAAATGAAACCTTGAGTTAACACAACAAAACAACAAAAATCAATTGATCACATTGTTGCATTGGAAGAAGACATGGTATGAATGATAGCTGTAAAGTTGCAATGCAATTAATCATTTGAGCCATTACTATTTCACAGTTAAAATAAATGTTAAATCTTGAAACTGTGGTGAAAATGTAACATGAAAGAGAAGATATCATTCAACCATTAGATTTTAAAGGATCAATGATGCTCACTTTCCCACTTTTCAAAGATGCATGAAGGATAACCAATGCAGGAAAGTGAGTGCTAGAAAAGTGTACAAAGAGGGACCCATGGAGGATATTATAAAGGAAAAACAAGGAGGTCTATTATGTTTTAATCACAATTGTTGATTCAAGATCGATGATGAGAATTCAAACCTACAGTGACCATTGAAATACAAATTATATGAATGTAGCACCAACAACAAAATATGAAGAAACCAAAGACTTTCACAGGTTTCTTGAAATAGTATGCAAATAAATAGTCACTGTATGCTTTCAAAAGCACTAAGGATTTAGGATATCGATGGAAAAGATGTCATGTGTCCATAGAATGTTGCATATTTTTTTCTATTGAGTGACTGTTGTTCTACCAAAACTGAGGGATGCCATAAAAATATAAATGCAATTTCTTCTGATAATATAAAGGTCAAAAAACTTGATGGTGAATTGGCTCTATAATTCCATTTACCTAAATTTATTTTCATGTTTTGTTTCCCATAGATTAGTTCTACATTAAGAGCTGAAGGACGATTGCATGTGATTCTATGATCACCTCATAGGTTCCATTTCACTATGGTATTTATAGTATAAGTAATTCAAATTACTTTTTCACATATGGTTCTGCAGCTTCTCTTATTTATTACATGACACGTTAAATTAGTTTTATTAGGAATTGAAGAATAAATGTGGATGAATCTATTAGCAACTTGTTGGATTCCGTTTCAACTAGGCCTAATAGTTAAAGCAATTCCATTTGTCCTCATGTGCATCTCTTTTTCCTTTCCTCTTTTGCATTTAGATGATTAATCTACATTTAGAATAGAAGTAAGAGTAAGAAAATGTCGAGATAACCTACTATGTTTATTCCATTGGGTGATAGGTTGTCCTTATCCATTTTGCCTGAATTGTTTGTGTCTACAAGAAATTTGGTTAGCCTTTACTACTCTCAAGTTAACAACTTATTCTATCAAAAATTTGATCTAAGAAAGACATATTAATTGCAATTTCTAGGGGAGTTGTACCTTATAATTTAGAGGGCAGTGATAGGACACATACACTGACCTATTTTTTGGTAACATCCTTTTGTCTCTCCAAAACATTGGGTATTAAAAGAGTTAGGTTATAAAATCTAATAGGAGAACAAACTGTTAACCAATAAGTTTAAATAGGGTTAACCTATATATGTCCTAACTCACTACTTATTTAGTTATGTTTAAAATCTTGTGACAATAACCATGGCTTGCTACCTATTGACTGAGTTTTATTATTATTTTGTTGTGCCAAGATCTCTCTGTTTATATACATACATACATACATACATATACATACATATATACATGTAAATATGTATATTTATGTATATACATACACACATACATACATATATACATATACAAAGATCACAAGGGCACCCGACAACGAGATGTAGAGATCACAAGGGCATGATAATGAATGCAATGATCACAAGGGCATGACACTTAAATCACTTACTAAATCTATTTTTTATTTGATAGAAACTAGCTATTTATTACTCAAAACAAAGGAACTTTTTGCTTCTAGGGTTCTCTCATCATGTGGCATTATCCATTGATCAATTAAGGTTATGATTCCATTCTAATTCATGGAGATATAAATATTTTTAAGGTTATCACTATAGCTACAATGCTAAGAAATTTTATTTTTGGATACGTTGCAAGGATTGAGTTTCAATGGTTTGAAGTTAAACATGGTGTTGCTATAGGCAATAGCAATTGGACTCATCACTGAGTGGAGAAGGTTCAAAGAAGACATAGTGACCAAAAATAGAGTTATCACTACACTTTATAGAGATGCATTTGATCATTGAGCAGAGAAGGTGCCATTTTGATAGGTTGATGAGTAATAAGTCTTTTGATGTCACTATATGTTATAGCAATTATAAGCTATCACTAAGTTGTGAGGGTACACAATCTTTTGGCGATCAATGATAAAGGTTTAGATATAACTAAATCTTATGAAAATCATCGCTAATCAAAGCAATAGAGGAGTGACATGGGTGTTCAACAATGAGATTAAGTCATCTTTGTAGCTTGTTTTGATCATCATTAATCAAGAAAATAAAATTTTAGGCATGGCGACTAGCAATAAATCAAGGTTATCACTATATTTTATAGTGATCATCGCTGATCGAGGTATTGAAACAAGTGCCACAAAGTGGCTAAGTACTTGCCTCTAAGCATAGATATTTGTATTTTGTTTTGGAATTATTCATTGTACAATGCACTAAATAATAAGATATGTTTTAGTTTAATTTTTAATAGTTAGTTTACTAGTTCAATAAATATATAAATATTAGTTTAGTGAAGGTCGTTTGAATAAACATTAATTTTTCAACAAGAAAATTCATTTTTGTTTTTCAATTTTATCTTAACCAATGCAAAAAAATTACATAATTATTTTTAACATATTTATAAATAATACTATGTATTAAAATAAAAATAGAGAATATATAGATAATAATTAAATTCTAGATGTCATTAAATATTCATTCAATATTTTTAAAAAATTATATAAAGAAAATGGTATAAATCCATTTAACATTATGTTGAATTATGTAGAAAAGAATATAACGTACATAATAATTTTTTTTTATCATATTGATTTCATTTTGAGCATAAAAGAATCATAAGACCTTTAATAATTATTTTTCTTTGTATTACTTGTCTATGTTATGTTGAAATGATGGACAGTAAAAGAATTCCCAAAATAGTTGGATCATGGCAACAATGACTTGGATCATCGTGACAATAACGAGTCATGGTGAGAGAGGATTAAAAATTAACACAATTTATATTCCAATATTCATAAATCTCCATATAACCAATGATAACAAGTACTAACAAGTGCCACTCAGTGGCTTAGTAATTGCCTTTAATAGTTTAAGTTTTGATTTTGTTTGTAAATTTAACTTTAATTTAATTTAACATTTATTTAATATATTAAATATATTAATTTTTATTTGTTCTATATTTTTATAATTATATTAAATGTATTTTTAGGTGAGATTCAAATTCAGTTTTAAAATGTTTTAATTTTATAATTTTATAATTTTGTATTAAAATTTAAATAAAGAAACTCAAAAGAACTATTTAATAAAATTTGATATTAGTACACAATTATCAATATTATAATACAATAATTTTTCAACATAAATATGAATAATTTATACTTTCATATGGATTGTTTCTAATAATTATGGTAAACTATATCATTCAGATAATTTTGGCGATAATGATGGAGCGAGAGTTAAATTATATTTTATAAAATTTCAAAAGAGATAAATCCACATATAAGACTTGAATTGATTCAACCAATTAAAAGAGAGATAAATAATTTATGGGTAGTGGAAAGTTAAAAAATTAACATCTATAGTTTAGAAACGCAATACTTATAATACAAGATCAAATTAAAAAAAATGATTGGTCATTACACATTTATTTAATCACCAATTAACATCAGTTTTCCAAAACATGATACAATAGTACTTAGCTTGTCGGCAAGTACTAAAAAGGATTTGGTGATTAGTGATAAGGGTTTTGTGATCGCAGAAGGATATGGTGATGAAAGGCTATAATATTAAGTAGTTATCACTATATGTTGTACCGATAAAGTAAGTATGATCACTGATCATTGATCATGCTTGGTGTAATGGAGACGTAAAGATCAACAATGAGCTATAGAATATCGACATATGTTATAGTAATTCTTTCTGCCAGAATAAAAAATAGAGATTTACAATCGCCATACCTACACTAGTAAATTTAGACCTAATTTTCAACGAGGATTCATCACAATTTTGACACCACTATGTTGATAAAACAATGAACCTTATCATCGATCTTTTATTGTCAAGCTTACGACACCCAAAATGTTTGTCAAAATTGTGATGTTAATATTGTAGATATGTTGACGAAACTATTGTTAGGATATCCACCTCAAATTGCAAGTACTGTAACCATCCTCATCAAAATACTGTGTTCTTTTTAGTCAAAATTGTGACAAATATGCATCGAAACTCACATTGCACGTATAGCAATATCATTGAAATGCTATTGTTTTTCTTGTCTAAATTGTGATGAATGCACATTGAAACTCATGTTGCAGGTATAAAATCCTCATCAAAATATTATGGTCCATTTTATCAAAATTGTGACATCTATTTTTTTTTTTTTAAATTTAAAAATATGATAATGCTATCATGTGTGACTATTGTAGAGTCCTTCAAGCTCTATAATGGAAACCTTCATAAGAAAGTCTAGAGTGTTTGCGCAGGAAGGAAAAGCTCCTTCTACTCTTACGCATTACTATTGCAGAGTCTTTGAAGCTCTGCAATGGTAGCTTCCATAGGAAAGTCGAGAGTGTTTGCACTTCTAGATTTTTTTAAAAAACCCCTCGATAGGGCAGATCTCTCCATTTTTTTGGTTGCAGGACTTGCAGTTTATAGAGATAATGGAGGCAATGGCATGGATGATGGCAATCAATTGTAAGTGCTTTCAGGAAGTGGAGCTGAGGGAATCACTGTAAGAGTAGTTGCATCGCATCTTCAAAAAAGCCAATAAAAGGGAGATGGTAACCATGATCGTGCTTTTGGGGGCAGATTATTGGTCTAGCCATCATATTCATGATGGAAATCTTATTCACGACCTTTTCCTATCCATCATTCAAGTTATAGGTCACCTGACACTTGCCAATGGTATGGTTAGAAGAATGCTGGCAAATGAACTCTTTCATCAAGTGACTGTGGCCTTAGACCTGATGGATGCCAATCTCTTGAGTGGGCTGCTAAGGGCATTATTTTCTCTAAAAGATAGGGAAAATAAAAAGATTATGAAAAAATTCTAGACAATCTTCAAGAATTATGTTGCTCAAGATAATGACATGGAAAAGTTTTTGTCATTTTGTCAAGTTAATGACAAGCCTTTTGCGGAGAACGTTGTAGCTAGGTTTGCCTCAATTGGTGAGGGTATTGGATACCTTTATCATTGAGGATGTATTTTCAGTTTAGTATTGGAGGATCTTCTCCATAACCTGTGTATCTATTTTTTGGTGATCAATATAATGGGTACTACCCCATAGGTAGAGCAAACAAAGAATGAAATGTATTAATGCCCACATATGACTGAGTAGGTCGATACTAGTGAAAATGTACATATATACTTAGCATGATATTAGATGATCTAAAAGGAAAACAATATAAGATAGTTTTCATGCTTTTATGAATCAATGACAATTTAAAAGAACAAAATGAAAATAACGTAGACCTTAAATCCATCGAATGACATCTTATTAAGCTGCAACAATCAACTGTACTAGCTAATTGGTCAGCAAGTAATATACCTTTTCTTAGAAGACTCCTTGAAGCATGCAATAATTTGCACTAAATCCTCAATAGTCAACTACCCAACATAGATCTTCTAAAAATAAGAATTTAACTCTTCATCAATATCAACAACAAATACTTTAGATGGTGACTGCTCTGCAACACCAACACTTAATAATTAGGGGTTCACATGGACCATTGCAAAATGTAACCATTTCATTTCTTCCACAAGATCTTGAGACTCCAATTGGCCAATATTGGACTAAAGCACTTGAAAAAATCACAGTACTATAGCAAAGCAAGATACATTTATTCATTCTAAATATATCAGGGAGAGAAAAATAAAATCCATGTCACTAAGAAAAGAATACAACATTGCTCATTGTAAGCAATTTGAAAGGGATAAGCATCATTCAAAACCTTTACTTGAAATAAGGTATCCCTATGAGTTCTCAAATTGTCATTTAGCCATGTTTCTAAATTCAAATACTCCCTTTTGGATGCAAAAGCTGCAAGTTCAATTGCAAAATAAAAGGGTGTCATGTCCAACACAAGAGACAATGCCTGGAAATTGCAAGTTATGTGTTTAATAATGATGACAATAACCTAAATATTAAACCAAAAGCTACTCTAGGATAATAAAACATAAATTATAGGGTCCCTCTCCAGTTGTTTCTTTGAAATTTACTTGAGGGTAAGGAAAATATGGTTTTCCCCAGCTATCCCTACTACACAATCCCTAAGCAACGACATGGCTAATGTTTCTAATACTAAATTTTGCCCAAAATTACTAGCAATTGTGGCACTTGGTTCTTTCTTTATGGCACATTAGTGAGACATGATATGCATAAATAGTCTATGTTAAAATGTGGGCAAACAATATAGCTTCATTCCTACATACACAACAATAAAAATATGCACACATAATTGTGCTGTAATGAATTCACAATCTTACCTTTATCTCTTGGCATGCATCTACAAATTTTGACATACTAGTAGGATCTTTTGAATGGATGTTCATCATACTAAAGAGGATAATTTTAGGATTAATATGCCAAATTTGGTTAAGTACAATGATGCTACTAAGATTTCCCCCAAGGCATAAGGAAAAAAGGGTAGAAAACATATCACACTGAAGCACGTCAAAGTTGATTTGCACAAGTGGTGTTGCATCCTGATTAGTCAATATAAATTAAGTGTCACAAACATATAAAAGAAATGAAACAAAAGTGCCACAAAAAATAACTTTGACTTGGTTAGAAATGATGAGCAAAGTCTCCGCGCAGTAATTAATAAGATACTCAAACATCGAGTGCACAATAGGCCCATGCCCCATCTCTGCCAAATGGCACAGTACCTTTACTAGATCAATAGACAACCATGCCTAATTCATATTACCAAATGGAATTTTATTTCCATGTGGACCTTCTAAGGTTTCTTGCCAAATTGGGATTTTTTTAATTAATCAAAAATAAAAAAATAACATAATAGCTAAGAAGGCTATGTCAAATGTGATGGGATAAAATGTTAAACCATTGAAGCTTTCATAGTGGAGAGTTGTGTTCAAATCCCAAAAAAACACAAATATGTTTATTTGGAATAAAATATGAATGTTAAATTAGGTAAACTACTACATCCAATTTTGAGTATGGTGTACTCCAATGGGCAATGCTTTGTGCAAGACATGGAGAAATTGATTGAAGAGATGACTCCACTCTTAACATTGAAAGGTAAAGGGCACTGAACCACTAGAATATCAATAATTTTTTTATATGAAATTATAAGCTAAGTCATCACCTGTAGCCTTCTTGAATTTGTAAATGTCAAAATTCAATTGATGCAGATACAATAAATCTCAAAAATGATAGCTGACCTTCATCATTCTTCCATACACTTCCACAAAATGTCTGAATAAGAAGTGGATCCTACAGGTAATTAAAATCCAAAACCAATTATATTAAGTTTGTTATTTATGGTTAGCAAACCCTTTTTTTCCCTACTTAAGGAGCATTACAAAAGTGCATAAAATATATAAGTATGCAAATAGGATCTGGTGATATATAACTTTTCCATGTTTACTTGGCAAATTTTTGCATAGGTCAACATCAGCATTGAGAATGATTGTTGATCTAGTATATAAAACCCTTCATGATCTAAAGCCTAAATTACTTTAATCCAGCTAGTATCTGGGGCCTGTAGTAACAACCAGTATCAAATTCATCCAAAACTCCTTAAAGCATGACACACATAAAATATATAGCTTGGCAACAAGTTAAGTAAATCATAGAAGACTCACCAATTCCTTAATAGAATCTAAAAGAAAATCTATATTCCAGGAGGTTAACCATGAATAGTCGGTTGTCAAACTACTAAAAAGTTAAGAATAAAATGTTCCATGCATGCCATGAGCATCAACAAGGCCTATGTGAGTGCAAACAATAGTATTGATTATCTTGGAAACAATGTGCTTTGTAAGTGGGCAAAAAAATGACAAAACATCATTGCAATGTGCAACATCAATTATACAACCATACCCAAGCTCCTCCATTATTCTTGCAACATTAGTAGCCTCTTCCAACTATGTCAAAATAGTATCTAACACTTGAAAATTGCATGCACAAGATGGAAAACTCCTATAGTGACCAAATAGTACAGAATTGACATAGTGTGCATATAAAACTAGCATATAACTCTAATGATTTACAACTTTCAACCTTTATCATTGCACTTTGTAAACAAATATTAAGAAGAAGAAGAAGAATATAAGGGTAATGGTGGAACTTCAAACCTTATGCCATAGGACCCTAGGGTACCAAAATAATGTTTGTTGTTGGCATAGTCCCACAACTCAATGAAGCATGTGCCTATTCTCTTGTACTTTCCTTTGCAACCTTGAAAAGTTTCTTCCACCCCAGTGAAGAAGATCTAGTTATTGAACCAACAAAATGATGTACAATTAGAATTGGGAAAAATCAAGCAAGATTTCTCTAAAATAGTTTAACTAAATACCTTCACAAATATAAGAGGAATCTTGAAGGTAGTTACCACTAAATTATACCTTGATGGGATGCCAGTTCTTCCAAGAAGAAAAGCCAACTATTTCATGATAAAAAGAGAAGAGAAAGAGTTGTGCAAGAAAGAAATCATTAATCTTATATCCAAAAATCTAAATCAGACAATGCAACAGTCCATTTTCTTGCCATGCCATGTATGTGTGTGGAAGATAATCAACATCCTTTGCCTAATAAGGTATCGATGATTATATATAGCCGGCCTTAGAAATTTGATTTCTATTTAGTTTAGTTTGAGCTTCACTTGATTTCAAGAATAGTTTAATATTCTCTACTTAACAAGGCCAACCACGTAAAGGTGGAAGCTCATTTGGCCCCTCCTCCCCCAACATCACTCTAAATGCCCCATTAAAATCTAATAACATTCATTCATTCAACCATTTTTGAAATATAATATTCAATCATTATAATCACATGATAACATTCATTAACACATAAAATTCATTAACATCTAATAACATTTATTCATTCAACCATTTTTGAAATATAACATTCAATCATTATAATCACACGATAACATTCATTAACACATAAAATTCATTAATGTCCAATAACATTCATTCATTCAACCATTTTTGAAATATAACATTCAATCATTATAATCACATGATAACAATCATTACCACATAAAATTCATTAACATCTAATAACATTCATTCATTCAACCATTTTTGAAATATAACATTCAATCATTATAATCATAGGATAACATTCATTAACACATAAAATTCATTAACATCTAATAACATTCATTAACAACATTCATGAATATTTCATTAACATCATTTCATTCCCCTCATCATTCCCCTCGTATATTGATTCTAATGCCAACACATGTCTCCTCCTCATCTGCATCATGAGTTAAATAATTCAAACCATTTATAGTAGTGAATTACATGTATTTAATTAAGTAAAAGAACTATAAATCAAAAAATTTATTTAAATGAACAAAACATAGTTTTTCTTTACCTGAATGTGCCACATCATGATCTACATGGTAATAAGTTTGAACATTCTCTAACACTTGTTCAACATGACATTTGTGCAGCCCAATCTTTTCCAACTTGGCCTTTGTTGCCTTTGACCTATCCTACAACCTATGAAAAGTTTGAAATATGTTAGATGATATAGATATAAAGATGCCTAATTAATGCATTAGTACATTGTACTAGTAGTTAATACTATCACATATCTTCTTCTCTCATTTGCAGGTGTAACTCCTCTTTTAACATCCATAATTTCCTTTGCATCCAAAATGAAATCATTCCACTCCCTCACTAAAATAAAGGGATGATGTTCATACTTTGGATTGTAGATGAGACTCCTTCTAAAGGAGTCCCTCATAGTGCTTAGATGTTTTGCAACCTTTTCCAAAATTTTCTTCTTAAAATTTTTACCAAACTCATGCTCTAAATTTGCAATGAATTGATCTTTTAATTGTTTATCTTGCAAGTTCCACCTTTTAAGAAAAAACACAAAATTGTTTGATAGAAAAATTAACTAAAGCTGTGTACCTTGAATATACTAAAATAAAAGTTGTGTACCTTATACATATGGTGGGCTTGAATATCTTCAGTGCATGGTCATAAAGTGTCTTATAAAAGCAACTATTTTGTTGTGCATTGATATCATCAGACATGGTCTTTCTTGAATGGAATGACTCATTGGTGGAAGAAGGATGATTTGTTTGTAACTTGTAGATTCTATATCAAGTGTATTAAAAGAACATCCAACATTAATAATCAAGATGCCTTTTGGTAGGGTGACTGTTGGATTGAAAATAATATATAAATCTATTAATATTTAACACTCATTAATATTCACATTATAAACTAATCATATATTATCTAACCTTACATTATTTCTCCTCAGTTATTTTACAAGACTAGTCAGGAATATCTTTACATCACCAGTAATAATATAATAATTGATTATGGTAGGGACCAGTATCAATCAGAAATACATGAAAAAAATAGATGAACACACCCTTAGATGAACACACCCACCACCTTTAAGAGGAAATAACTCTTCTAAGGAGCCCTAAATTTTGAAAAATAGTCTAGTCTTTATTAAGTGCAGCCTGAAGCTCAAAGTCTTGGCCTTGCAATTGTAGAGCTTTTAATGAGGCTTGTAATTTGGGGGAAACATGGTGCAATAATGAATTATTAGGACTATCTATCAATGTTTAGATAACACTTTGTTTGATATTAAACAAGAGGAAAATGCGTGTCAATTAAAGGTATGTTATTTTAAATTGTATATATATACTTTTGAAATGTCTATTGTCGAGGCTACACATTCATTTGCAGTCCAACATATGGTTTCATCTTTTGAGTAACCCATTAGATGTTGCTTTTATTTGCTAAAATGAATCATGGATGTAAAGTGTAAAGCAACAATACTAGTTTTCCTTTTGTATTCAGTTAGTATTGGCAAAAGAGAATTCTAGAGAAGTCCTTCTGAAGTAAATGGAAGAAAAACAGTAGCATGGAATTCAAATTTTTCTTTGTAAGTGACTATTTCTACAACTATAATTTTTACTCTATGATTTCTGCTAATGATCTCAATTTGGTGCAGCCCTATACTAAATCTTCAAGACAATCTAATGGTGTCACTTCTTGATAGCAAGGGTGACACCATTTCTCAAACAGGTTCATTTTTAAAGAACTTTGTGAGTTCCATCTTGATATATAGGATTGCAAATATGTTTAAAATATTTGGCTCATCAAGTTAAAATATGAACTTTTTAGTAGAGATTGTAACCCCAATTATTGTTGAGAAGGGCTTCTTGGAAGTACTATTTCCTCTTAAAGGTGGTGGATGTGTTCATCTAACATTGAGCTCTGGGAAGATGTTCAATACTTTCTCACTTTCTTTGTAAGAAAGGAAACTCTTCAACAGAACCTTACATAGTTTCTCACAACATACTTTTATCCAATTCTACTGCTATCAATATGTATAGGCAACATTTCAAGTTCTCAACCTACTTTTTCAAATTTCTATTTTCAATAAAAAAAGGTCCTATGGAGGAAGGATAACTCAATGGAGGAAGGTACTTCCTTTGTGAGCTTTTTATGGATCAACTAGGACCCAAATCTAAGTATAATTTTTTTAAATGATCTTACAAGTTAAATGATGTTTCTTGCACGCAAGAGAAACAAAGAGGGTGCATTGATATAACTCTCGACACCAAGTGGTTTGAACCAATGTTGGATTCAGTTGAAGATCAAGATGCTGCTTAGAGAGCATGAGATTTCAAAATTGGATGGTAAATACATTCAAAGAAAGAGGACTAATGATTTATTTTTAAATGATTCTTCATATTAGTTTTTTCACAATCTATAAGCTAGAATATGAATTTTTTTAACTTTTAAATGTTTGCATTTTTCAATCAAACACATTTAATGATCCATTATCAAAAAGAAAAAAGAATAATCACAATATCAATTGAATTTTTTTGACATAAATTGCAACCCTTGATAAAAATATGGATAATAATTTTACATAAGCAATTTTAAACATTATCTTCTTAAGGTATCATCCATAACTCTTGCAATCAAGACAATAGGATTACCAAACCTTAACATTGTATCCACCAACCAACAACTTGCATGAGAACATTATTCTCACTTGGTTGAATGATTTTGTGTTCATACATATTCCCTATCACAAGATTAGTTCTCAATCTTCACATCTATACACATAAAAAATCATTAACATATCATTTGAAAACTCTTTCATAGTTCATTATCTCTCTCCCTATTTAATTCTTTGCATTCATCATCCTATTTCAGGCCAATCATCCTTCAAAAAAAAATGACAAATCTAATCATGGTTTGTGTGACTTAATGAGGATACTAAGCCCTTCCACAAGTTCATTCTAATGAAAAGCTACAGCTTTGGAATACTTTACAAGGAATCATGATGTGACCAACATTTACATTGCCCATAACCCAAACTTGACAAGTTTGCACTTTCCTATTAGCATATAGGTTAACACAACCATCTACTAACCTTAACATATAGTATCTTACTTACCCCTACCATTAAAGACACTTTTATCATGATGTGATCAGCATTTACATTGCCCATAACCCAAACTTGACAAGTTTACACTTTCCTATTAGCATATAGGTTGACACAACCATCTAGTAACCTTAACATATAGTATCTTACTTAACCCTACCATTAAAGAAAATTTTAAACATCTCTATTGATTTTCAAAAACTCCAACCATCTTGACACACTAAATATCTTTAATCAAATGAAATAAAAAAAAGTTTTATACCTTGCTATCATGTCATGACAATCTACCCCAAATCTACAATTTCTTGTATCCAATCCAAAAATCTTGTTTTCAGACTTAATACAGATCTTTCACACATCAATATACTCTTATTATACTATTTTCACAATATTATATCCATATTTTAACCACCCATCTAACTGATAAAGCCCTGCTGTAACTTCACACACTCAAAAACCTTACCCTATGATAGTTTACTAGTCACATTCTAGTAATCAAATGCACATTCTTTCCTTGCATGGGTTCCTAAAAATTACTTTGAAATTTTTTATCTACACCTCTTCGTGTTCAATTTAAATCATGTAAAATATTACATTGGAATGCTTTGGGGTAACCCTAGATTAAAGTTTTGCTAGTCAATCTTCAAAGGAATGCTCTTAGGTTACCCTTGTTGTGTTTGAGAAGATCAATTTTGTGGGGATTCTACTTTGGCAAGGGTAACCCATTCTTTCTAAATATGCATTTGGGTCTATCTTTAGGGTTGATCCCTTACCAAACAATACACTTGTAGCCCTGTAAAAAATTAGAGGGTTTTGCGTAAGGATAAAAGATATTCCATGTGTATAAAATAAGCATAATTCAAAAAATAAATCACCTAAATTAGCCAGCTATGGGGTTTCTATGTAGGGATTTTAAAGAATGCGTGATTCTAAGTATATAAAAAATGGGTCTCTCAGCTTTTTCATGCATTGCAATGCATTACCTCAAAATAAACTTACTGCCTTTGTATGCGAACCTGCTTCCTCTTGTGAATGATGAATCCCGTGAACAATGAAAAATGTATTTCAACTTTCATTTTTTCCTCAAATATAATCCCATGTTTGTGGCTATTTCAATGAACATGAGAGAATAAACAAAAAAAAGTAGTTCAAAAGCCAATTTTGCCTCTTGTCAAAAACTTTCATCGAAAATAAAGGCCAAATGTACTAGTGCTAATAGTGAAAATTTGTATCAGGGATCATAGTTAAGGGGTTTTCATTGTAGCAATGAGTGATGGTGTTATCATTGTTGTTATAGTGATGGACATGGAGTTAAAAATAGTTTTCAATTGGAGGAATTTGATTAGGATGATCAAGAGACTCATATGTTCATATTGCTAATGGCTATAATGAAGAATGTTTGAATATATTTTATCAGGCATGGAAATGAGTGCATGAGATGACCTCTAAAAACAAATTCATCTACTATAATGATAAAAAATAGCTTTATGTTTTGATTCATGTGGAAAGTAAATGCATGAATGCAATCTATTTTGTAATAAAAGGGTAATCATTAAAGTGTTACAATCACAAATTCTCATAAGTGAGCCAGTAAAGTTAACATTTGTGTTCAGTCCTTGTAGAAGATTTGTATTTGGAAAAGTATTAGGAACAATCATGGAGAGCTCTAATTCTATTCATAAAAGGAAAGAAGAGAAGGTTAAGAAAGTGAAGGTTGACAAAAGAATAAAGCTAATGATGAGGTACACCCATGAAAATTGGATGAGGATCTCATTGAACAAATGGAATTTGTAGGCCCCAAATCTAGAAGAGGCAAATTTTCTTTTCCAGACAAGGTGGAAGACATTTACAATGAGGTTGGAGATGACTGGACTTAGACTAGAGGCTATAAGACATTTTTATATCATTATGTGAGAAGAAAGCATAAGGCACCCGTACGTCATCCTTGGGAGATGAATTTGGGAAAATTGATAGTGGCAAAAGTATTCTTGAATGTGGAGTTACTCAAGGTCATTATGAGAAAATATAATGCTGAGGACAAATGTATATACAACAAAGATCTATTGAATACTTGAATGAAGCATTTAGATTCACTGATGATTTGAAAAAGAAATTGTCTTTCACTAAATTAAAAAATTAATATGAATGATCAAATATCTCATACATGTAGTGGAAGTTGATGTTGCATAAGATAGAAAAGGAGCCTTTGACATTAGTATATGGACCTCCTTTCAATGATACATTGTTTAATACATATTTAGATATGAATTATCAATCATGTGAGCAAGTAGAGGGAATGGAAACACCTGATTTGATGGAGGTTTTCCCTATGGTGTTAGTATTAGATGTGCAGTTGGTGTCATAGACCCAAACAAAGTTGCACGCATGCAAGTAGATCTTGCATTATTCGATCAAGTAAGTGTTAAGTAGGTTACTTTTGAAAGAGATAATTGGAAATATATGTATGAAGATTTGTTGAAAATAGGATAACCTTAGATGCAACCAAGGATACAATCATCCATTGATGCCCTAAAGTCTAAATTGAAGAGGTTGCAAGAGTAAAACGATAAATTGAAATATATCTCAATGATAAGAAGGGAGGTCACTAATACCATGGTTATAAATTGTTTCAAGAAATTGCTAGTTAAATTAGGTTAGGTCTGGGATGCTTATAATGTGTATAAACCTTTGCCCCAGAGACATCATGAGATATATGAGAAATTGGTTAAAGAAAGAGATACCCTTGAAGATGAGGAAGATATAAAGGAGGCTAAGAAACTAATTAGATTGATTAGAGATCATACTGTGTATTCTCAAGAGTTCAAGGTTTCTTTCAAACTGATGGAGGAATTAGTGACAGAGCATGGAGTTGTATCTTGGCAGGAAGAAAATAGTGACATCATTAGCTAAGATAGATGGATGGATACATGCCATGTGATATAGAGAAATCCCTAGAAGCAACATAGAATGATGATTTAGAAATGAAAAAGGCTAGCATGCAGATAGAACATATGTTCAAGATGAAAGTCAAAGCCCAAGAGATTATCAACAATGCAAATCTGGTAAAGGATGACAAGTATGTCGAACACATCACGATGTGCAATGATTTTATCGAATCATCATTATCAAAATCAATGATATAAAGCCTTCTATTTTCTTATTATGCTTAAAAGTGCATTCAATTTATTGTTAATATATCAATTAGTTATAAATTTTGTAAACAAAGGGACATGTCCTTTCACAATGTAAACAATTTGATGCCTACAATTTTAAGGGATGGATTTAGAATAGGATATGATAGGCCAATTTTTTTTACATTATATAGCAAAGGAAGTCGATTCTTTTTGTTCACTTTGGATTTTGTCAACTATATACACCAGCAACATATCTAACAATGTGGCGAAGCATTTGAAATTTAATATAAAGGCTTATATGCTCACTTCATCTTTTGGTGATATTGATTTTGTCTCTTTCATTTTGTTTCCTCTAATCAAATCTTAAAAGTTTTCTTTTATTGACTGTCAAATTGAATATATGCAATAAGGAATTTTAGTATTCAAAGAATACTAGTTTTGTGTTGATTCGCTAATATGCATCGCTGTCTTATTGGCCTCTTGATTAGAGTTAAAATCAATAAGATCTGATATTGAAGTTTTCCTGAGCATTTCAAGAAATTCATACTTCATTAAAGTGACAAAAATTTGTCATAAAGGGATTTATTGTTTTGTCTTGGAGGGTTACATAAGCATTATGAAGGATTGATAGAAATCTAATGAGGAATCCATGGTTAAGGCACTAGTCTTATGTATTCATTTGAATCTTCATGTTGAGTGTGGAAAGCACATACATCCAAGTGATAGAGATAGAAAAAATAATTGCATATATTCATATAAATTTACAATTTTTTTACTTAAACCTTTTCCTTTTTTCATTTACCTTTTATCAACACCTGTGATCCCACAAGTTATCTGCTCAAAGCTTCAATGGTGTGAGGTATATGCCTACCAACCTTGGTCCTATAGAACTAGAATTGCAAAATTTCACATCCTATTTAGATGGGACCTATCAGTTGCTACATTGCTACTAGGAATTCCCATAATTGGGTCATCATTCCATAGGATGAACAATTTTTGGTGGGAAAATAAGTGTAGACAACAAGTGCTATTTTCATAAGCAATTAGAGGAATGAAGTTGTAGAAGAGGTTCATGATGACAAGAAGATGGTGATGGGTGAATTGAAGACCACATACAATATAGAATTGGAGTCTATTAATGTAGAGGCAATGAGTTATCCATGGACAATAAATAGAATTGAAGTGTAGAAAAATTAAGTGAAACCAATATGATTAAAGTTGTTGAATTGGATGAAGCCATCATTTTTGGCAATTGGTATGTTGAATAGTCAAAGTATGGTATTCATGTCACCAAAGCAAGGTAAACCTTCTGTAAAGATGAAAAATATTGGTTCATGTGGAGAAACTTTGAGTAGAGGTGGTCAATTTCCTCCAATCATGTTGACCTAATAAGTTTTAATTTCTTCATCAATTTTTTGTGGAGAGTGATGATATATAATGACCTATTCCTCACCAATTTTTGTACTTGCATCTTCAAATTGTATGTGTTGTTGATCATAGTTGACCAACTAATAATAATGTAGCCTATGTCTATAACTTCCATATCCAAGTTAGAATTCATCATAAAGAACCTTTTCCATAATCTAGTTGTGTCATCCACTATTTGATTTGTTAACACAAAGACATAAATTGTAGGAAAAAATAACTTATTTACTATTATTTTACTCTTTTTCATATACATGTCAGATATCTACTCATTACTATATACTACCCAACAAAAAATAATACAGGGACTTGAAGAGTAGTTTTTAGAGGCAAGTGAAATAAGGGGAAGTTGATTTCTAGAATATGTTTCTCTATAGTAAACTAATAAGGAATCTTAAATATAATATTTTATTTTCAAAACAAGGAAAAGAATCGAGAACTTGGAATATAGTGACTATAGGCTGATGAAGAAGTGATCAACAAATAAGTCTAGAGTTAGTACACCCCCACCTTGTTCAACTTCCTCTAAACTTTATACATACGATGGGAAGCTATACCTCCAAGTAATAAGACCATAGATTGAATAATCATGACACTGTTTAGCATAGCTATACAAAGAAAGTTAAGCATATCATTGAGGAAATTTAAATAATTATAAACTGATCATTCTTGGTAAATTGGACAAAAGAACTAATGGTATAAGACATTTTATGTAAAATATACAAAAGAAAATACAACAGTAGACTATAGTGGATTCAAGATTATTATAAACAAGATTCATTAGTCATTTAAGTAAGAAAAATAACTTAGGTTTCATTTCTTCTAATTCTTTAATGAGAACAATTTCATTAATTAGACAACACCATGAGAATCTATAGCCATGACTAGCTTATCTATATCCATGGATAACTTAATTTGCATTATGTAAATCATAAACCTAAACTATGACAAACCTAAACCAGACACTCATATCAAACAACGACACTCAAAAAGTGAACCATGAACTCTCTCCAATTATTGAAAAATATTATTATGTACTATGAATGGTAACTACTAATCCATTTTGTCTTGAACGGGCTTAATAGAACCATTGAACTCAATTAAATTATTACTTCTTACATTCAATGTAAATAGGAAGAATAACTATAACATAGTTTCTCAATGCATTAGGCAACACCCAACAACTTCTTGATATCTTCCTACAAACATAAGGTTGCATATATTAGCCATTATTCCTATAAGGTGTGCTATCAAACAAATAAAACTAGTTTGAAAAGATTGTAAGTGCAATTTTCATAGAACAAATTGACAAAATAACAAAATATGATTTCAAAGTACTTGAATCTTCAACAAAGATGTTGTGGGTGCATATCTATCAATTACATTTCTATCATTGTCAACCAAAAACTTAGTGAAGTTCCATTTTATGCTATCACCAAAAAATCCACCTTTGATTGATTTCAAGAACTTGTAAATAGGGGCTACATTACTACCATTGACCTCAACCTACATCATCAAAGTGCAATACAAACAAAAAAGATAAAATGTAATAACATTTGTACTATTTCAATGAAACTTGAATTTTTATTATTATTTTACAATAACATTTCCCCTAAAATATCTAGTGAAAATATATAATAAGAAATCAAAATATAGCTAATATGCTAACTTTGCCAAAAATGGGAAATTCTGCTATAAAGAGAGAACATGTCACCTCTACAATCTCCTTAGTATCACCTAGCTCCTGTCCACCAAATTGGCTGCAAGGGAAGGCTAGGATTTCTACTCCCACAGTTATCCATATTAATATTTATCAATTTCTTGACTCATATTATAGGAAAAAAAACACCCCACTTGAGAAAATTGGAGATGAAAACCACTAGTGATGATCATTTAGGGCAGGTTGTGTAAGTTCTCACTCAAGCCTCCCCTTACCTTAATAGTTTATCTTACATATTTTTTTCCATCATCTCCTCATTTTTTCTATCATCGTCTTAGATAAGGAAATTTGGTAGGATGCTAAAACTTCTTGATTCTCAACTTGAAGATGTCAAAGAGCTTAATTTCTAATAACTACAAGTGAACTATTTCCTTTAGCTATGTCACACCATCTAATCAAATCAAAATCTCACTAATTCAGTATAAGAGATTAGTTATCACAATTACAATCTTGTAAATCCTAGGAAAAAACCAAATTTAGCTTGGCCAAAAATAGGGGAATGTTAGGTTAAAAGTCTAACTTGCCCATATTCTCTAATAAAAAAACTTGAGTAGCTCGATTAAGACCACATGGGCACATTGTTGGAAATAGGGATTACTGAGAGGGCAAGGGAGAGGGGGGGGGGGGGGGAGGGGGTGAATCAATAATATAAAAACTTTAGTTGCCAACTAGATATTACTTCTTACTTTAAACCATACATAACAAAGTAATAAAGTAATGCTGAACAGTAATAGTAACCATGCACAAAGATAACTCATAACACCATATTTTGTTAACTAGAGAAACCTTGGCCAATGGAAAACCCTAGTGGGGATGATACCCACTAGATAATATACTAATATATAAGTTCCTTGTTAGAGGATGGACCCTATTAGGAGTCAATGAGAAAATTTAGTATAGAGAGTCCCTATTAGAGGACTTTGAATCTGTGTTAGGATTTGTGGTATAGTAGATGCAAGATGAGCCCACTGTCCAAAAATGCACTTCTAATTATAAGAAGATCTCACTAATAAAAAAAGTAATCAAACTTCAAGAATATATATTCTTTCTCAGTTTGATCTTGGATCACAAAATAGCTTCACAAACTTTTCATATATCGATCTCACAAAAGTTTGCATATAATTTCTCAACATAATAATTCCAAGATAACACTTCTACAACATTTGAATTTGAAAGATGTCCTTTGCATAAATACCATGCCTTTTCACAAATTGTTGCTAGGTTAGCTAAGACCACAATACACTTTTCCAACTTAGAGTAAACATCTAGGATGTCAGCCCTAATTGGACAAGTAATTATTTTGTAAATAAAATAATTCTTTTTCTTTTAATCTGGCCATCCTGTTTCATTACTAAAACATGAATATCACTTTTTTGTATAGTCCATATTGACTTTTGAGGTTATACACATCATCATCTCCATCTAACTCAGCTAGTCATAATATGACATCAACAATAAGTTATAATCAAAACAATACACTGCTCTATACCAAATTCATAGTTAGACAATTTTCTGAGTACCAAAAGCTAAGTATCTTTATTAAAAGGTTTCTTGTAAGCATGTACATCATGTGTTTCCATAAATGAAAACAATTACATATCTCTATTAGCCAATTGTCAACAATCTCACCCTTTGGCACTGATGGCAACTAGGGAAAATTGGCTAAGTGACAAAAACCTAACAAAAATAATATTACTATTATGTTATTTTACATATGTTCCTCCTTACAATATGATTTCATATTTCATACTTTACAATAATATTTTCTCCTTTTTACCTAATTTACAATTTTCTATTGTATCTCTCCCCCTTTGACATTAATGAAAAAGGCCAAAATGTCAAAAACTGTCCAAAAACTCTCCATCTATTGCCAAGATCTCTATAAATTAAACTGACAATATCTTCATGCAATCATCAAAATTTTCTTTTAGAATGTCCATACCTTTAGTCCAAATTTCCTTAGTAGATTTAGCAGAGGTGAGAATTGCACATAAGGCATATCATGCAATCTCAACTACATTCAAGTCTAAATATAAAAAGTTAGAATAAGTGTCCTTGGCCTTGATACATTCCTCCAACTATTTCTCAACAAAAGAAATTTTTAGAGCAATAAACTCTTTGAAACCTGATACTCTCTTTATAATTTGTTCCTTCCAAAATTCCAATTTTCTGATATCATTGTGAATATTGGCCACTTGTCCTTCAAAATCATCAATTTTACAAGATGGATGTTGTATCTAGCTAGATAGAGCTTCTAGCTCACTCATTTTTTCTCCAATTTAACTGTGAATATCCTTATTTAGTTTATGAGATAGAGTACACTTAATGTATAATATCTTACCATCCTATTGACACTTTCCAATTTTCTTGATACAAGTATCAATACTTATCAAATTATTCTTAATATTTTGACAAATGGTGCTAAACAAGTTAGCATCACGTAAGATCCATGCCTTAGTTTCTGCAACACTCAACAAATTAGTAAATTCTTCAACAAATGACTTTAGCACTACCTGTGCCTTTTGTTCTAGATCTACCTTTATGTGTTAAACTGTCAGAGTACTATTTAATCTGTCACTAATCTAAATCAAGGTTTTTTGCAGGTTCTTCACTGTTTTGTTCTTCTGAATGAGTTTTGATAAGGATGAGACCAAATTAGTTTGATCATCATCATTAGTTGTCAGGATGGTAAGTGAAAGAAAATTAGATGAACTCAAAGGTCTAGTGTCATCCTCCCTTTTCTTCTTCTTAGTTTCCTCTTTGACTCTTCTCTCTTCTTCCTCTCTTTCTTCTCTTTCCTTCCTTTCATCTTCTTTCTTTTCTTCCTCTTCCAATATTTTCTTCTTGTCTTCCTCTATTTTCCTTCTTATTTCTTCTTTGGCTACTCTTTTCTTTTCTTCCTCTTCTTTTCTTTTCATCTCATCCTCAAGAAATTTTTGCTTGACCTCTTTTACTTTCCTCTTCTCTTCTTCTAGTAACCTCTTCTCCTCTTAAATTTGCCTCAATTTGTCTTCTATATCTTTGAAATGAGATTCATGTGGTTCTAAACTCTCAAATGGGTTAGTATCCCCAATGCTAATGGTAACATTGGTCTGATCTATCTACATTGTGTCACCATTTACTGACACTTGTAAGGTTCTAGGTGTAGGTGAAGATTTTGCCTTAGACTTTGTCAACATCTGATTTATTGCTACTATAGTCTCACTTCTTATCTTGTCCTTCTGATCCACCATAAATAGGAATGGTCTTACTTTATTTCTTAGGTAAGGTGAAAGATTATTTAATAATCTCTTGATTTCTTCTTCATTATCATTCTTGCATATTGTTCTTAGCATAGAATTTTGAAGTTTTAAGTCCTCATCTCTTGCTGGAGCCTTCTATTCTATGAGTCTATCACATACCTTCTAGTCTACTATGTCTTTAATATCTTTTAGTTTTAGATTTTTTTCTATAATGTATCTCATAGTAGACATATTAATCTGATCTTTCTCAAAATTATTGTACAAGTCATAAATTTTTTTCATCTAAACAAAGTCGCCTTCATAAAAATAGCTAAATTTATCTCTTCTATCTTCGACTTCTAGGGTTGCTGAGGTTTTCTTGCTATCTATTTTTATGTTTTCACCTTCTCTACTTGTTTAACTTCTTGTTGTTCATCTTCTTCTTCGATGGACTCAACAATTGTCAACACTGTCTTTTGTCTCTTGCCTAGTCCAATGGCTTGTTGCTTAACGTTTTTAGTCTTTTTGGTCATAACTTCCACTAATCTCTCATATTTTCTATTTGGTTCACTTGTTTTCACATATGATACTCCTGCATAGGGAATGCTTTGTTCCAAAGATGTCCCTGCAACAGATACTAACAAAGGTTATGCATTAAGTATACCTTTCCTAACTACTTATGACTCACTGTCAATCATACCAACCTCTAATAAAGCTTTCTTCATTATTGACTCTATCTTATTGTGAGAAGCCTTCTCCAAGGATGCTCGATGAGCTTACTACGTAATCTCATCATAATCTGCATTCAGCTTTGTCCTTTTCTAATTTCAACAATAAATCAATGTATCCAACAGCTATATCATCACTCAATTCATAACCTAAGGGATCAATAAATGTTTCTTGAGGTTATTCTACTTGAATATATTTAAAATCTATATCAACCGTAACACAAATGTCTTCCTTAAATTTATCTACAATTATATGTTTAATTTTGAATCTTTGTCTTATTTTATTCTGAAATGTCTTCATTATTAGGTTTTCACTATCCAATATATTATCTGCAAGATGTCTTCTACATAAATATGTGATTTTCTCCATTGTACACCTATCACTGCTCCTAATCTCTATTACTAACAAATATGGAAATCTTTTAAGTACATGAAAGAGTATGTGATTGATTAGTCATTGAAATCTAAACACACCTTTCTTAGTCCTCTTGATCTTTTCTAGGTTCTCAAGTAGTTGCATTCTTAGAATTTTAGTAAGATTTACTTGTTTCTTCTCTACACATATCTTGTAGGTTATATAGATGAATCTGACTAACAATTCATCAATTTTTGAACTTGCACATATAGAGTAGGCAATGATTCTACTCAGGAATCTTACATCATCTTGCTTAATGGTGCTGATCACCATGGTCTTTCCATTATATATTGCTTTGGTATAATTCTCAACTTTCTTCTTAATCATTTTCTCACCTATGGGTACACTGCCTTGTTTACTAAGACTAGTTACCTCATGAATAAGGTCAGTAGAAATATCAACTACACTATCTCCCATCGATAGTTTCCCATCATGTATCCTACTTAATATGATTTGTGGATACTCATCTATGTCCAATTCTTGGTAAAAATAATATTTGAATAGGTCTAGTTCCTTTTGTAATCAACTAAAAATGGTCATCTAGACCATGAGCCCCCTTTCAGCATTTTTCCATAATTAATCTAATGGTTATTTTTTATCAAATCCTTAAAAATCTATTTATTTTATTATAAATAGTATGATCACTTTATCTCAAGTTCATATTTTATTTAAAGAACATGTCCCCCTTTTAATTAAATAAAATTCCCCACTCATCTCTTATCCTAAGTGTGCACACATAAAGCATTATTCCTATTTTAGAAATAAAAGAAAAGAATTTTTTGTCTACAGATGAATGCACAATTTCCTATGTGAGAGGAATCTTATATTTTAAAAAGTAACTTTAATTCTCCTTCACACATTTCAAACCCTCTCAAAAGTCAACCATTAATTGTGATTGGTTGAGATGCTTGTGCACATGGATCACTCCCACCTTCAAACTCCACCTTTGATTACATTCATCTTGCCTCTTAATCTCTACCATCTATTTTTCTTTAAAAGGGAGGGCTCCATCCTCATTTAAAAAATCTTAGTTTCTCATGCTATTGTTATGCTGTATGTTTTCCTGGTGATTTTGGAGACTTGGAGCATTCTTGCATTTTTAACATTTTAGATTAGCTCTCATTCTACTTAAATTATGGCATACTTTTTATCTTAGTTTAATTTATGCTTTAGCTTAGTTCTCTTTGTTAGTGTATATTTCATTTAGAATAGCTTGCATTTGCATTGCATTTTATTCTATATTCTTGGATATTGGCACTCTTGCCTCTACTCTTTGAATCTCTCATTCTATGGTGCACCTTGCAAGGGTTGCATAGTTTGGTTTATTTGAGAGCCACCATCTCATATCCTTTGCATTTCATATATAGAGAGCTGTAATCCAACTCTTGAGACTCTCTCTTCCATGGGTTCTCTCAATAATAATGGTTTATAGAAGTGTGACACTTTTATGCACACATTTTTAGCACCCATCGTGGGGCTTGAATCAAGTTTCTGGTTGCATTTGCTTTCATTTCTAATTTCTATTTGGTTGCATATTGGATCTAATCAAGTGGGCTTGTAGAGTTCTCACTTTGGTTTTAAGGCTAACCCATATGCAGATTGGTTTGAAGGCCAAAACCCTAAGTTTTTGAAGATTTGATAATATCTCCTAAACCACTTGAATTTTGGTTCTAAATTTTTTTTTGTAGGTTGAATATGTGTTTAAGATGTCTTAGTCTAATTTTTAGATTATTTTGACTTGATTTGAGTTAGTTATGATTTTTTCTTCATTTTGCATAAAAAGTCATTTCTAGTCACAAATCAACAAAGTTTTTTAGAAAAACTTACATTTTCAAAAATATTTTTGAATTATATAAGGGGGTTAGTTCTATGTGTTTTTACTTTTGAACTCATATTAGGCCTCAAAAACTTGATTTGATAAATCTAGTCTATTTTGACAAAATGGGTCCCTAGGGCACAAATGAAGAGATGTTTTTGAATTTCTTGCATTTTCAAAAAGCTCTCTAGTTTTTAAGAGGGGTCTCTTCTTTTTATTTCTATTTTTGGATTTGAAATCATAGCAAAAAAGTCCAATCTTGTTGACTAGGTCAAAAGCAAAGAGCAAAAATGAGAGCATTTGTGATTATCTTGCACTTTCTTTGCATACACTTGGTTGGAAGATAACTTAGATTTTTGAGGCAACTAATAACTTTATGTTGCAGGTCTTACTTGGTTATTATGCCCTAACCTTGGTTTCTTTGTAGGGATTTTCTCATTTACATTGCTGAAAAAAATGCATGTCAAAGCTTCAAATGCACAAGGGCTACTAACAATTGTTTACAAGGCTGCCCAACGCATAAAAATGAAACTTTCTTTTATTTATTTTAGTCCATGTACAAAATTCTACTAGTTTCATTCATTTCTTAGGAACATTAAACTTGCAATTGGGATTCCTTGGTGATAGGAGAGTATGCTCTTCACCCTTGCAGTGAATCAACAATCTTGACCCACATTTGGATTTCAAAAGAAAGGGGGTAATTGAATCTTCTTGGTGTGTTTGGGGGTAGCAATCAAGATAGGATATTATGCTGTTAACCCTTGAGGCGAATCAAAAATCTTGACCCTTAAGAGTGGATCCATTTTGTGGTAGTTAGGATCCTTTAGAGGGCCTACTCTCAGACAACCTGAGAGTAACAACCCAAGTGGGGACAAGGAAATTACCTGGCTCTTCCAACCCACTATAAACTCAAGGCTATCAATGATACAAAACCTTAGTAGATGTAGTGTTTGTCTTTTCTTAGTGTGATCGCTTATAGGATTTTGACCATAAGGAGATCACTAAGCAAGAATGCTTAAGGTGCTCTTGTGACTGCGAGGTCTATTACCCACCACAAGGTTGGGTATCTCTTAATTGGGTGCAAAAGGAACATTATGAATGGAAGCCCTTTATAAACACCCTAAGTTAGTAGCTACCTTATTTTTCTACTCAACTTCTTGGTGCAAGGATCGATCCTAGTGGACTACTTGGATCACCCCAAGATTTTACACTCACCATCTGTGTTCCCTTGGTTGTGCTTATGGAACTTTCATGAAAAAGCCAATATCTCCTGTGGAAAACCACTTGGTGTGAGGTGAAGGAGCATCAAGTGTGGGCCAAGTTTTTGAGTAATGAACCATGACTTTTAGGTAGATATTGCTTGATGTGTTCTCGAATGTGCTGGGCCTGTGGAAATCTTTTAGATATACACATGATGATAGTTCTAGGGCTTTCTTTAAAGACCACACATATGCTTGTATCATGCAAGGTTTCTTTGTCCCTTGCTTGATTGTTTGAAAACTACTCCATGTGTCACTATCTTGCTTGGAAAGAAATTGCTTTTGAACATCAAACTTGCTATGCTATCAACTATTGTCAAACTTTGTCAACCAAGTCAAAGCATCAAGTCTTAACATTTTTCTTGTGTTTCTTGTTAAGGGAAGTCTCATCTTTTGATTTTTCTTTTCTATGTCTCTAGTGCTTAAACATGCTTAAAGTGTCTCTTTGGTCTTTCTATCTTCATGGTCTATGCTTTCTTGCCAGTTATCTTTTTTTTGAAATAGTTATCCTGATTTCTTGACTACACTCTTGGGTTGGGAAAGTTGTTCACTTGTCACCCCGCTTGCTCTAACTACTTTCCTAGATCTTGACTTGAGTCACCAATGTTGTAAGTTTCTTGGACACTTTCTTGACAAGTTACTTTACTCTATCTTTACTATTTTGGCAAGTGAACACTCTACGTCTCTAGTTTGGACATCGACTTGTCTTGTTTCACCTTCTTAGCTTCCTCTATTCTCCTTCATGCTTGATTATCTATCTACCACTATGGCATTCAAACCTTGTGCTACCTAACCTCAACCAAATCTAGATGATCATGATATCATCCATGTCACTAAAGAGTTTCAAGATCTATACACTCAATACAAATAAATAGAAGAGACAAATGATCTTTCTTACCTTCATCTCTCTAAGTGTATGATAGAAATGAAGTCTAAACTTGAGAAAAGATTAGACGAGAAGTTTTCATTCTTAAATGAATCTCTTTTAAGACCTTTACATACACATGGTTCATCTTCTTCAAGGTCTACATATTCTACTCGAAGACATCAAATGTCTTCATCTTCTAGATCTAAAGACCTCCTTAGAGAGAAAGAAAGTGATACCACCTTTGAGCCTAATCCAAGCTATCATGATGGACCTATCTTTGACCAAGAAAATTATGAAGACATGGATGCATACCATTCACTTGAGAAACAAAAAAAAGGACTCTAGACATACTTTTGATAGAGCTTTTGCTCCCTTGGAAGGTTCTTTTGATGACACTTTGCAAGCACTTCTTGGCACCAAGCTGATAACATTACCTAAGTCTAGCTCATATGGAAACCCATTCTTGAATATATATTTTTCTTATCATCAACATAATGAGCATAGTACTTCAGATTGCATTGAGCTGAAACATAAAATCCAAGATCTTATTGATGATGCGATTATTGATACCTCTAATGACTCATGTGATGAGGATACTTTTCTTGAGAAAGATCATATTAAGGAACCTATGTCTAGTGATGGTTTCCTTAATACCTCCACTTCTTCCAACACTCATGCACCTCCCAACACTTAAAATCTTTCCATCATGCCTCTATCAAATAAAGAACCTAATGCTTTTCATGTACACTATGCCTATCCTTAAGGGCTAAATCTAATAGAAACTCATGCTAAACTTCACTTGGCTGCAAACCTTTTCCATGCTACTAAGCCTAAATATCCAAGCACTATTCCATTCACTCTTCATTCTCCCTTGTACTTTATAAGTGGCTCCATGTCAAGAGGACTCTCAAAATGAAAAAGCTATAAATGTTAAGAAAGATCAAGATCAAGCACCCTTTCATCTCCTTCAAAATTTCACCCCCCCATATCCTATGTCTTTTCCATCCCCCAAGTATGATGAAGATTCCACTTCCATTATCTCCCTTGAGCTTAATAAAAATTATGAGAAAAGTTCTCTTCCTATTCTATCCAAAGCTACTTGTCAAGATCAAAGCATCCCCTCATGTTCTACTTCTCCATATCCACTTCAAAATTATGCTCAAGCTTCAAGTGCTCCTATTAAAAATGTTGTTCCTATTAAATCTAGTTAGGAGTCTATTAATGGCTTTGACCATGTTGCTCACTCTAAAGATGTTGATATCCCTTTTCACTATCCATTTGCATCTCCTGAGTCTATCCTTGGTCCTCATCCATCAAAGCTAAAGCCTTCAAACCTTTCATCTATATTGGGACCTTATGTTCCTTCATATCCTACATTTTCTACTCCTAGCTCTCCCATCATACCTCAAGATCAACAAATACACTCATCCTTGATGACTTTTCACCCATCTATCCATCTATACCAGTCATATCAGCCTTATTCATCCACAAATCCCAAGTCCTTTGGAAGTGAGAATAAACATAAGAATCCATTGAAAAATGAAGATAACTATGTCCCATCTAAATGACATGTGAATTCTAAGAAGGAAAATGTGCAAGAGAGACCATAAAGGTTCACTATTAAGAGAGCTAAATCAAAGAAAATATGGGTTCCCAAATCCATCATTGAAGAAATGCACTTTGAAGCATCCAAAGAACAAGGAAAATCTAAAGCAATATGGATCCCCAAGTATCTCTTGAAAGACTTGAATAATTAAAATACTTCAAAGTTGACATTCAAGATTCCAAAGGCTTCCACTCCATTTCCTTTTAAACATCTTCCTCAAAAGCTTCCAAAGGCTTCTATTCCATCTTCTTCCAAAAATCTTCCTAAAAATATTCCAAAGCCTTCCACTCCACTTTTTTCCAAATCTCTTCTACCACCTCATGCATCTAAACCTCAAGCTATTTCATCCATGATTCCTCCATCATTCCAATACCCTTCAAGGTGTGTGTCAATGTTGATCTTGCCCAATATTTCAGCTACCCTCATGAAATCCTCTAAAGCTTACACTTACTTTCTATACATAAAATCTTATCCTCCATATACTCTTCCTACTATCATCTCCCTTCCATCACCCTATCAACATCTTTGAGCATACTTATCTATGGTCTTAGATTATCATGACTTATCCTTTCTATAAGAGCATTATCTTAATTGAAAAAAAAAAGCTTGATTTTTTTTTTTAAATTCCAAAAAAATAGAAAAAGAAAAAATCAAAAAAAGAAAAAAAAGGTGCCTCGGTGAAAACCACTTCTTGTGGCACCTTGGTAACAAAATTAAAGAGAAATAAATTTTTCCTATGGTGAAAACCAATTCATATGGCACCTCAAATAAGTACCATGATGAAAACCTAGTAAATAGGCATCACACATAATTCTTCCATCATCCATCTATCCCCTTTTCCCTCTTCCTCTTTGATCTTGATAGTGTTGAGCTATCCTTGCATATTGGCTACCTTATCCATGATATTCTCTATTGTGCTTGCTCATTGTTTCATAGCCTTCATATCCAACTTCATTCTTATTTCTCTATCCCATTGCTATCCTACCTAGTTGACCCCTTGGTCTAGATCACAATAAATAAAACATGGTTCTCATAGGTCTCTTGACATGGCTACTCTTTTGAACTACACGCTTCATGCTATCTCACTTTTTGGCTTCACTACTTGTCCTACATGTTATCTTTCTCATTACCTCCATTGCTTATTTGAAACATACTTCATTTGATTATTTCACCTCTTTCCCTAGCTTGGGTACTGTTTAGGAGTCAATCTATGAGGATCACTTTCACTTGCTTCATACTTCTTTCTTATCCATCTCTAGTTATCCACTGACTCGTTGCTCCATTGTGTCCTATAACTTGCTAGATATTGGGACAAAATGATGTGATCTTTCTTAAGAACTAATAATCTCTAATTCATTTTAAAAATCAGAAAAATTAGAAAATGTCTTGAAAAAATGATCATCTTAGTGAAAACCTAGCAATAGGTGCTTTGATGTATCACAAAAAAATCAAAAAAATAAAAAAAAATTAATTTTTTTTGAAAAAAGTCTTGAAAAAATCTGCCAAGTGGTGAAAACCAAGAAACATGTGCTACTTGAGACCCTTGCACCTATGTGTATTAGTCTTAATCACTCACTTCACAACATATTTCCTACCATGGGATTGTTTGTTGTCTTCATCTTGGGGGCATAGCTACTTAGCTTATTTGAGGTTTCCTTGTGCATTAGGGCTTCTTTGGCAACTCACAAAATAGTGTTTCTTAACACTACCCCCACTCTTGACATCAAGTGTTTCTCAACACTTTTCAGATAGTTTTCCTATAGTCTAGGGTGCTACAATATTTCTAGCTATTAGAATCAAGTCTTGAAGAAATGTCCAAGTGACTTACACACACACACACACACACACACACACACTCTCTCTCTCTCTCTCTCTCTCTCTCTCTCTCTCTCTCTCTCTCTCTCTCTCTCTCTCTCTCTCTCTCTCTCTTAAACATTTAAATGAATGAGATATGATTAACTTTATCTTCTTTATGTGTTTTCTATGATTATTTCTTTGCTATTTGTTCCCTCCCTAATAGTCTTTCGAGGATGTCATGGACTAAAAGACTGGGGGTATGGGGCATTTTTTACTTGCTTTCTACTTGTAGGTATACTTTGTTAGTCTAAGTTTTTTAGAGCATTCATGCTTGTCCTACTTAACACTTTGGACCTACAACATATCATCCTTGTTTGTTTTTGCAAGACCGCACTCAAGGGTTATCTTGGCACTTATGCCTTGATACAAGTGTAATATTTCTATACTAAAATTAGGGAATCTAACTGCATAGTCACCTTGACCTATATGTCTTTGATGCATAGGTTGGATTCCCACATACCTATCTGGTATAGATCATATTCATATCCTCATAGTTTATGCTAGTGATGATTTTATGATCTTATGATGTCCCTAATAAGGCTCGATGATAAAAACTAGGACCTACTAATGTAACCCTTGCAATTGCACCTTTTCAATTCTAGGGTTCATTCTAGCTTAGATTTTCCTTTTGCATTTAGAGAGAGCTCTCTTCTTTATCTTTCATGGACTTGTTAGCTAACTACATTCATCATTTCTTACGTCTTCTCGATCTTATCTTATCTCTTCTTTCCCATTTTTCACTTCTTTTCTATCTTACCATCCCATCTATGCTTTTGACCTAATTTGCTAATCTTGAAATCCTCAATCTATTTTTGGAATCGAAATCCAAATTTGGTTTCATCTCGCTACTCAAAATTTCTTCCTTCTTCTATGTAGTTGGCTGACCTATTGAAGCTTAATCTTTGAATTTTGTTGGGGAAATCATCATTTCTTCATTTCTTCATCATTTCTACTCTCTTCCACTCTTTACTTTCATTTCATTTCAACTTTCTTCTTTCTTTGACCTAATTCTTATGCTTTATCTTTTGTTGTCAAAGTTAGTCAAACTAGGGCATATATTCATTACTTGGTGGTCACTCTTGGGTCTTAATCTCTTATCTATCATCATGAACTTTTCTTTGTTCTGATTTGATCAAATCTAGCTTATTTCTGTAGCTCCTCTATCTCATTTTGATTTCAATCCTGAGGGGGCATGAATATTCTATCATTGTTGCAAATTTCTCTCTTCTACAACTATCTATTTTCTCTTGATCTATCTACTTTTCTTGGTGTTCGTACTCTTCTTGAGTTCTTATATAGTCTCTATCCTAGTGTTCAATACTATCACTATCAGACTATAGATTCAAGACTTGCTATCTATTTTTTCATTTCATTCTTCATAATTAGATCTCTCTATCATCTTAGCTTTTTCATTCTTTGACATAATGTTTTCCCAAACCGATCACACATTAGTCAAAGAGGGGCAAATGTAATCAACTAAAAATGGGAATCTAGACTATGAGCCCCCTTTCTAGCATTTTCCCATAATTTATCTAATGTTTATTTTTGATCAAATCCTCAAAAATCTATTTAGTCGATTATAAATGGTATGAACACTTTATCCCAAGTTCATATTTAATTAAAAGAAAATGTCCCCCTTTTAATTAAATAAAATTCCCTACTCATCTCTTATCCTAAGTGTGGACACATAAAGCATTATTCCTACTTTACAAATAAAAGAAAAAGGAATTTTTGTCTACACATGAATGCACAATTTCCTATGTGAGAGGAATCTTCTATTTTTAAAAGTAACTTTAATTCTCCTCCACACATTTCAAACCCTCTCAAAAGTCAACCATTAATTGTGATTGGTTGAGATGCTTGTGCACATAGATCACTCCCACTTTCAAACTCCACCCTTGATTACATTCATCTTGCCTCTTAATCTCTACCATCTATTTTTGTTTAAAAGGGAAGGCTCTCTCCTCATTCAAAAAATCTTAGTCTCTGATGCTATTTTTATGCTGTAGGTTTTCTTTGTGATTTTGGAGACTTGGAGCATTCTTGCATTTTTGCATTTTAGCTTAGCTCTCATTTTATTTAAATTATGGCATACTTTTTATCTTAATTTCATTTATGCTTTATCTTATTTCTCTTTATTAGCTTGCATTTCATTTAGAATACCTTGCATTTGCATTGCATTTTATTCTAGATTCTTGGATATTGGCACTCTTGCCTCTACTCTTTGAATCTCTCATTCTATGGTGCACCTTGCAAGGGTTGCATAGTTTGGTTCATTTGAGAGCCACCATCTCATAGCTTTTGCACATCATAGATAGAGAGCTATAAGCTAGCTCTTGAGATGGCCTCTTCCATGGGTTCTCTCAAGAATAATGGTTTATAGGAGTGTGATAAATGCTCAATGATGAAATAGGAGTCTAAATGTTATGCATCCCTTGCTAGTAAACCACATTGCATATTAGCTTGCATTATAGGTTCATTTTTCTAGTCTAGTCTTCCATTCTTGTATATGGGGAGAGTTCTCTCTTCATCTTTTGCAGACATGTCAGCTAACTACTTTCACATCTTTCTTTGCATTCTTCTTTATCATGTCTTTCATCTTCTTGATCTTTCACTTCATCCTTTTCTATCCTATCATCACAAGGGGTTAATCTAAACATTACATTCAATCTATCCAAGTGTCACATATTTTCATAAACATAAGTCTATATCATACACATGAGAGCTAAAAATGTCATACATGAGAGAGATACATGATCATATACACATAATTACCCAAAAAATGCATACCTAAGAAAGAAATAGAAACTACAACATCACATGAAAACTAAAAATGTTGAAAACCTCCATTTGAGACAAGTACACAAAATTGCCAATCGAATAAAGTATCTCATTAATATATCAATGTGTCAGAATACATATGCAAATGTGAGATCCAAAATCTAGATATCTATCCCAAAAATACATGATGTACAATCAAAACTATCAAAACTATCACAATTGGCCTATGACTGGCTCGCACCTTCTCCAGCTAGTGGTGGCCCAGGTGGTGGAGCCTGTCTCCTATTTGGCGGCTACACTACACCATCTGATCTTCTTGTCCACTTCGAGTAATTAGGAAGTCCCTATCCTAGTGGTACCACACCCCTATAGTTAGCATAATAATAGGTAGGTCATGCACCATGATGAGAGGCCTCTCATCTCACCACATCTTGCTCCCTATGGAGCTCATCCCCCTAAGCCTGCTAATCCATAAGCTACTGATCCCATATGGCTATAGTAACTTGAGCTGCCTATAGCTCTACCTCTAAGGTATAGATTTACATGTCTCAGTCATCATCCCCATGGGCTAGCTACTTTTCTTACACCTCTGCTAACCCCACTAACTGCTACCTTAGCGTCACCTCCTCCTCCTCTTTGGTAGCCTGTGCTTGTGTCCCCCTCCTCCCAGAGTGAGAGCTTTCTCCTACCTCTATTCACCTACCTCTACCTCCTCTACCTCCTTCTCCACCTCTACCTCCTCTATGTCCCCCCATTGCAAGAAATGCATCCGGATTTGTAAATCAAGGGAACATGTTTATTTGCATCTTGAATAAATATGCTAGGTCCACCCCTACATCTGCCACATCTAGGTGATAATCCCAAGAAGCCTAAACTAGAGCCACTATCTCTCACATAGTTGTATGGTAATCTAGCATAGGTAGCTACCTCTATTCCTCATTATAATGGAAACAAGCATAGGTGGTGGTCTCCACTGATATCACCTATCGCTCTACAAATTATTGCCATACTTGGCTAATCACAAACCACTCAACAATCTCTGCATGCCTACCTACTAGTGGCTTGTTATACCTCATATAATCCAACTCCTAGGGATTGGACCATCTCTAACACTCTCAATAAGGTTGCCATGTAAAAGCAATCAGCTCAACAAAAATACACTAGTAATAGGTAATATCCCCACTATGAGTTAGTGGGATAAATCCTCTATAACCAAATATGTACAACTAGCTCCACTCTCATGGTTGCACTCGTGGTTGAATCATAACAATGTGCTCCTATGCCTAGATCTATGCCAACACTACCCTGCATGCCTAGGAATGACCACTATGGTATACTACCTCATGGAGCTCATGATACATGTCTACTATCCTACAAGGTTGTGCGATTATATCTGCCACCAATCAACCCCATCTTAGTGGGAAGCCCTTTTGGCCCCTATTTGTCACCAAGGCCTAAGCTACCAAAGAACATAGAAAACTCAGTAGTGGGTAGTCAGCACCATACTCATTGATGAGTCACTCCCAACTCAAATGATGGTCCAAGATAGTGACATCTTGGAACAACTGCTGCATCATGGCTCCCCCTTCTATCGGGGTCTAATCATAGTACACTTGTGACATAACCAAGCTTAACATTAGTATCCCTTGCATCAATATTAGAACTTGAAAAACATGACAAAAGAAATAAAATGTACAACTTACCAAATCACTGTAGCATAGAACTCAAAGAATGTGATACACATCCTCTAACATAATTGAGGCCTCTCCAGTTGGTAAATGAAAGGTGTTATGCTCTCTGTGCCATCACTTATCCAACACAGTCAACAACCCATGGTTTGCTCATAAATGGGGCATCTGAATAACCCATATCAAACCCATGGCTACTATCATAACATGTTCATCATTTTTCAAATGCTCTATAACTTGCAATCCCACCACTTTGGGGGCTCTGATGAGAAGCACTGGAAACACTTCCTGCAACATAAAACATGAAAACATCAGTGCCAATCAAAAACATGATCTCAACGTAACAAAATTGATACAAAATACTCAAAAGATAAGTTGCATGATACTTTTCACACACATAGGTGATTCAATATTCTCGAAAGATATTGTGCGATACTTTTTGTAAAGGAATACAATACAATTCTTTCATATGATATTTCATATTGGTGTAGGTGACAATTGGGTATGATCCATATGACAAACCTAAAACTACTCATGCAAAAAAATTTCTACTGTGAAATATTGTACAATATTTTATAAAGTACTTGTGTCATAATTTTAAAATATTGCATGATATTTTGCATTTAAAACCTTAAAATGTATGAAAAACACCAAAAAAGCTAGAAACATGACAAAAAAAAGTAGTCACTTAATGGCGCCCTCTAGTGCTCTGGCTAGTTATGCAACTGGCTGCGCTCGAAATGGTGTCAGTGAGTCAGAATGTTCACCAAAGCCATAATGCTCTCTTGACCACTCACAAGCTCTCACAAAATCAGAAAAGAAAAATGATTTTGCAAATGACACTTGGGCCCCTTTTATAGCTTCCGACCTCATTTTGACATAATTTCCAAATTCCTCAGATTTTGTGAAAATTGCATCCTTGGCTAATTTTGATGTCCTGGATCCATTTTTGGGATCAAAATCAAAATATGAGTTTTTCTTGATGGTCAAAATTACATTTTAAAATTCTACCTTCTTCTGAGCAATTAGTTGACCTTCTAAGGTCTAATCTCTAAATCATCGTTGGGGCATCATCATTTCTTCATGTCTTCATCACCTCTATGCTTCATATCTACTCAAATTCACCCTTTCATGTCTAAAATCATCTTTCTACTCGATTTGACCTAATTTTTATGTTGTATCCTTCATGGCCAGCTCTAGTCAAATTGGGGCATTTTGTCACTCCTTCCTAGTCACTCTTTGGTTCTAATCATCTGCCCATCATCTTGGACATTGCTATATTATGATTTAGTCATATTTGGCTTATTTCTATATCCCTGTACCTCATTTCAATTTTGAATCTGAGGGGGCAAAAATACCCTATCATTGCTTGCTACAACAGCTATTTCTTTGGAGCATTTTGTTTGATCTTTTCACTTTCTCTCGATCCATCTACTTTGCTAGGTGTTAGCATTCTTCTTGAATTTTGACATCATCTTTTTCCTAGTGTTCAGTAATACCACTATTAGCTTGTGCATTTAGGATGTGGTATCTCTTTCTTCATTTCATTCTTTGGAATTAGATATCTATATCTACCACTACCTACTTGGCTTTTATTTTCTTTGATATAATGTGTTCTCAGATCAATCACACATTAGTCAAAGAGGGGCAAATGTAATCACCTAAAATTGGTCATCTAGACTAGTAGCCCCCTTCTCATCATTTTGGTTAATTTAATTGATCATTTACCTAGACCAAATTGTTAAATAATCAATTAATTTGATTATAACCTATAGCTTGACTATGCTATACTAAGTTCATTATTTAATTAAAAGAACATGTCCCCTTTTAATTAAATAAAATACCCCATTCTTCTAATCCACTTAAAGTGCACACATAAAGTCCCTTTTCCATTTTACAATTAAAAGAAAAGGCTTTTGAGACTTTTTGTCTTATATGACAAGTTAACTTATATTCTATTGGTTGACTTGTGTGTGCACATGGATCACTCCTCTTTTTGAATTCCACTGTTGATCATCCACCATCTTCATCTTGATCTCTACCATTTGTACAACTTTAAAAGGGAGAGAGCTTTCCCCCTCAATGGATCCACACTATTGAGTATTGTTATATTGTATGTTTTCTATTCAAATTATTGAGATCTTTTGTGGAGAACTTCTATTTCTTGTCTACATTTCTTTCATCCATTGCATTTTGTCATATGGAATTCTAGTCTAGTTACATGTTAACGAAGTTCTTTTGCAATAGTTTAGCTCACATAGTTTAATTAGTATGGATGTAACACTTTCATTTTCTTAGCTTAGTTACCTTGTGCATTTCATCTTAGCTTACTCTAATTCTTGCATTGCATGCTCAAGAGTTCTTTGACACTAGCATTCTTGCTCTTGCTCAAAGAACCTCCCATCTCATGGTTTACTAGCAAGGGCTATTTTTCCAAGGCTTAGCCAAGAGCTTTCTTTATGCTCATTTGTATGTCTCTTGCACTCCATGACTAGCAAGCTCTAAGCCACCATTCAAGCTTTCCAATCTATGGAAAATATTGGATAGAAGGGTTTAGAGGAGTGCACTTTTTGACTATACAACTTCAAGTGTTCAAATCTAGGTTTCAAGTCATATCATGATTGAAAAAAAATTCCATATCCTTGTTCATATATTCACTCCCAATAGATTCAAATTTACTAGTAAGATAACTTCCTATATCTTCCAAATATACTACATTGTTAAGAGTAATGGATAATGCTGAGTTATGGTTTCCTTCTACGAGTTTCACAAAAACAATCTTCAATTTCAATCTCTCCTCATTCTCAACATTGGGAACTACTGGCATATCCATGATTCTATAAAAAATGAACTTTTATCAAATACATTTTGTGGAAAATTGATAAAATACCTCTTTTCAGAAATAGGATTTACTTTGAAATCACCTTGACAAGTCATTTCTAAATGCTCTTTGCTTCTAATGTAATTGTAATAAATTAAAAATCAAATTTTTACTCCATTTATTCCATAAACTTGAACTAGCATTAATTGCATACTTTACAAACATGAAAAAGCTATCAATTACCTTTTGTAATCAAATAACTACTCAAGATCATCCACTCGATTTGTAGATGCTACCTGAGGTTTTCCATAGCCTCCTTTCATCATGACAATGTTCAATAAAACTTTTCTTCACAAAATTCTTTGCAAAAACATAGTTTTCATCTTCTACTACAAAATTAACTTTTTCTGTAATACTAGTAACTCTTACTTTCTTAATAACTTGTTTAGATAAGCTCCAAATTACAAGTGAGCTTAGATATCATCTAAACTTATCTCGATACACCTTTTCCCAACTTCATTACTTCTAATTTGATCTCTGAATGAAGTTTTCAAATTCTGGTGTTGTAAACAAGCTTAATTCAACTTAATTGAATCAAACTTGATAATTGACTTTAGTCTTTGTGTCTCATCATCTCTTAGCTTTTCTTTTGAGATGTCTAATACTTTTACAAATGCCTCATTGTGTTCTTGAAGTTCACTGACTACATTTCTCTGTTCCTCATTGTCTTTGTTCATTTCGGAGTTCCTTTCAGGGTTCCTTCTATCATTTCAAATGTTTCTTCCATCATTCCTTCAATTTTTGAAGTTTCTTCCATTGTTCCTTCTATCTCCAAAGTTTCTGTCCATTCTAGAATACTTTGTTGTATGTCTAAAGTTGTTGCATAACTGATATATTGGTGTTCTGCTTCTAAGATTCTGCTGATCATCAGGTGCATGACAATTCTGAGCTATGTCCAAAGTTGTTACACTTATAACACACAATATGTCTTCTATCTTCATAAGGTCTTCCTTCTCTTGGTGTCCTTTCATTAGATCTTCTTCTATCTACAGGGTTAGTATTCCTAGACATTCTAGTATTCCTTCTATCATTATCATACTTAGGTTTCCTACAATCAATTTCTTTATGACCCATACCATAACAATTATGAAAATAAAATCCTTAACATGATTAAATGACTTATTTGTACAATCTCTTTTCATATGACCTATTTCACTACATGAAAAATCCTCACCTCTGAATTCATATCTTGTTTCCTTAGGAGATTCCATTTGCTTTGGTTAATCCAAAATTTCAACTTCCTTTTCTTGTCCAACTTCTTTAGATTTATCAAAATATTGAATAGATTCAATCTTATCATCAGATTTATCTTTTTCTTTTAGATCTGACCTAATCTCAAGTTTTTTTGCAAACATGTTAAATAGATAACCAAGACTAGTCTTATCATAAGTAGGTCTCTATATTGATATTGAATCATCAAGCTTTTCTTTGCTAGAATAAAGCTTCTCAAGTTGTTTCTTACATTGAGTTAATTCACCTTTCACAATAGTATTGTATTTATGAAGTTCTTCATGATCTTCTTTCAATGTTTTAAACTCAAATGTCTTCTTTTCTAGGCTTGCTCTAAGATCAAC
This sequence comes from Cupressus sempervirens, assembly GCA_028749045.1. Taxonomy (NCBI): domain Eukaryota; kingdom Viridiplantae; phylum Streptophyta; class Pinopsida; order Cupressales; family Cupressaceae; genus Cupressus; species Cupressus sempervirens. Next base: position 662,415,006 of record CM053792.1, on the reverse strand, counting down.
ATTCTTAGTCTTTAAATCAGATTCAATTTTGCTAGGAGCATTTCTCAAAGTCAACTTTAGATTCATAATCTTTAATTCATGCTTCAAGATCTTGTACTCTATCTTTAGCTTTGACTAATCATAATCACTAGTTTTAGATTTAGTAGATTCAAGCTTGGCTTTGAGATATTCAATATTTTCCTTCAATTGTCCAATCTATACTTTGGAGTGTTCATATCCATCCTTTAGCTTATCTCTTTCTTCAGTAAGGAGATCAATTTTTTCAAGTTCCTCTTTAAGGCTCTTCATTAACTGTTCCATATCCATAGGGATATTTCTCAATCTGTTTAGCCTCTTTAGAGTAATTGTGCTCTAATACCAATTATTGGAAATAGGGATTACTGGTGGGGGGGGGGGTGATGAATCAATAATCTACAAACTTTAGTTTCCAACTGGATATTATTTCTTACTTTAAATCATACATAAAAAAGTAATAAAGTAAGGGTTGAACAATAATAGTAGCCATGCACAAAGATAACTCATAACACCATATTTTGTTAACTTGGGAAACCTTAGCCAAGGAAAAACCCTAGTGGGAATGATACCCACTAGATAATATACTGATATATAAGTTCCTTGTTAGAGGATGGACCCTATTAGGAGTCAATGAGAAAATTTAGTATAGAGAGTCCTTGTTAGGAGACTTTGAATCCCTATTACGAGTTGTGGTATAGTAGATGCAAGATGAGCCCACTACCCAAACATGTACTTCCAATTTCAAGAAGAGCTCACTGAGAAAATAAGTAATCAGACTTGTAGAATATAGATTCTTTCTTAGTTTGATCTCAGATCACAAAATAGCTTCACAAACTTCACATATATCACTTTCACAAAAGTTTGCATACAATTGCTCAATATAATAATTCCAAGATAGCACTTCTACAACATTTAAATTCACAAGATGTTCTTTGCACAAATACCATGCCTTTTCACAAATTGTTGCTAGGTGAGCTAAGACCATAATACACTTTTCAAACTTAGAGTAAACATCTAGGATTTCGGCCTTAATTGGACAAGTAATTATTTTGTAAGAAAAATAATTCCTTTCTTTTAATTTGACTATCCTGTTTCATTGCTAAAACACAAATATCACTTTTTTGTATAGTCTGTACTAACTTTTGAGGTTATACATGTCATCATCAACATGTATACTATCTCCCATAAAATTTTCTAGTCATAATATGACATCAACAACAAGTTATAATCAGAACAATACACTGCTGTATACCAAATTCATACTTAGACAATTTTTTAGAGTACCAAAAGCTAAGTATCTTTATTTCTATGGTTTTTTGTAAGAATGTACATCATGTATTTCCACAAATGAAAAAAATTACATATCTCCATTATCCAATTTTCAACACACATTTCCATATATTTTATGTTTCTTTTGTCCACAACCTTTCAAACAATTTTTTGGGTTTGTGGTAAATTTGAAATTTGATGAAGAGCCAAATTATGAAAAATTGATTTCACTTTTTTGATAGAATCATTGGTCCAAACCATTTGGTTAAACCAATAAATACACATGGTGCTCTAAAGATATGATTATTTCTATAGGAATATCAAACTTTGGAATGTATGTAGGATCCTCTCTAACATGATTTTACTTTTGGTGAAAGTTGTCTACCTAGATGGTAGAAAGAGAGGGAGGTTAACTATGGAGGAAGATGATGATGAGAAACCAAAGAATATACTATGGGTAGAAGCTTGAGAGTAACGAGCATTCACATTAACAAAAATGGAAACTCTAAAACAATCTGTAGTTATATCCCCTGGATGTTTCTACCATGAACATCTTGAGTTATTTGTGACACATTGAAGAGGTGTATAAAGGGATTTTAAGGTTGATCCAGAGCACCTTCGGGATGAAAAAATATTTGTACATATTTTTGGGTCACAATGGTAGGTTTTCCCATGTTTACACTTTGGTTTCCTAGTGAGTAGTTTACCCCTATGAATAACACTAGTAAAAGTGGTGAACACAAACAATTTGAACATACCAATAAAATTGGAAATATTTTTGGTTTGTCATTACTACTTCCAAATGAAAATGTTTTTATTTATCTACTTTATATATTCATACATCTGTTTAGGGAGTTTGATCATTTGTATGGGGTTAGCACTCTTGTTTACCTTTATTGATAGAGAACTTGTGTCGATTAAGCTATTATAGCAAAATGGATTGAAAAGTTGTAAAGGTTAGATTTAAACTTACTTTAATTCATATTAGTTCTCCTTGATTGGTTATAGTGGAGTTTGGAGAGTATTTGGCTATTCAACAAGAGATTTTCCCTTTTTAGGTTTCTTTAGACCAAATCTTGTATCACTATCATTCTTGAGAGTTTTTCTTTTCTTTTTATGATTTTTTTCTTGTACTACATTTTTAAAAATTAACTGTAAGGATGCACTAGTTTAGTTCTATCTTCCATTATTATAGAGTAGTATATAGATCAACACAGTTTTAAAGAAGTATATGGATGAATATCAATATCCAGAGTAGGTTCCAACTTCCATTATTCTATAGTCATCTAGATTTACTTAATATTTTTTTATTTCTACTTTAATTTGATTTCTAGAAATATTTGATTATGTTACTTTTGAATTCTTGTTCCACTTTGTATGATTATTATTAATTCAATTTACAATTTCAAAAGATCTTTAAGAAATGATAATATATCAAATAACATTTTGAACATTTATGTTGATCAATGAGATCTTAGATGGCTTGTAGCGATTCATTATCTAGGTCACAATGTCTTAGAATTAGAATGTTTCTTTCTTACTGGATGATATTTTACCCTGAACATTATGATTATATTTCCTTTGTGAATATGATTTAGTGCTTTACTCTACATGTTTAACATTATTAATTGATTCCTCAAATTTTGGTGTCTTTGTAGGATGAATATGTCTTGCTATGGTACTCCAAAAAGGGAAAAAAACCATGTCAAAATGATCCATGTATCCAAGCTTGTTCTAGGATAGTGCACTATAAGATCTCTCTTTCTTCACATTTATCATCCATGACAAGATAAAAACATTTTGTCCTACACACTTAATTTTTCATTGCTAAAATCTACTACATAAAAGAGGAAAGATGATAACAATGAATTTTTTTAAAAGCATGGTCTGAACATTTGTTCAACCAATACAAGTGGGTGTGAGTAAGACAATTTAGACCCTTTGTAGAAGGGCATTCACCTACAAATGCTAAAAAATAGAAACCATATCTAATAGTGTCTATATACCTGAGAGATTTTTTTATGATGATGTTGCTTCTGGATTCGATTGTGTAAGTTTTTTTATCATCAACGTTTCGGATCACACTCTGTGATCCATCATCAGGATGAGAGAAGGAAGATTTTTTTATCTCAAATTTTAATGACATCCAATGAAATCAAATAGACTCTTATGTTGTTTGAGAAATATAGAGTTTAGTTGAGCTTAATCCCAAACTTAGTCAAATTATTTCATATTCATAAGACTAAATCTAATTATACTAAAAGACTTTAGAAGCCTAAAACAAACAATTTCTATGCCTTTTTTTCACATTATTTTATGGCCAAACCTATAAAGGTTTATAATTGTGTCATATCAACAATAGATCCATAGCATTTATTAAATATATATTTCTAATTTGATCTTTTGATCATGTGAGAATATAAACGCTGATGAGTAAAAAGAGTGAGAAACTAGATAGTCTAGGTTAAAGAAATTATATAGCCTCTTTATGATGTCCTTTCCCTTTACCCTATTTGTAACATTGTTTTATGATAATAGAAAATGATATTTATGTATATATAGAACCTCTAGTCTATTGCTCCTCTGGGAGAAGGTGAGGTGGGCTCATTGCTTCAAAATTTTAGGGTGCATATGATTAGATTCCAAAATTAGCATTCATTATTTTTATTTGAAACTTGATATAATGGGAAGTTGGATGCCAAATTTGAGGTAAGAGTTGTAGAGAAAAGGGCATTGGTAGAAACCTTAATGTGGCAATCAAGGTAGCAACTTTGTCTTTGGGAAAATTCTTGATTTGATTCTTGAGAAAAATTGTCTTGTCAGAGAATTTTCTTTTTTGCTTCAATCATGGCACTTGCAAACATTTTGATTGCAAGCTCTATGAAGCTACTGGTGCATGTTTCTAAAAATAAATTATCTTAGCTTGATGAATGTGGATGCACATACCTCCTATGAGATATGTTATTAGTATTGCAACTAAAAATACTCAATAACATTTCTAAAAAAAAACTTAAAGCTTAAGGAGATGGATAATTACCATTCAAATATAACTCTTCAACTGAGTATGAGTTGCTTGAAGGGACAAGTTCAAGCAACAACTCCCACAATCCTCATTAAACTTTGCTCCAACACAAGAGATGAGTATTTAGCTTCCATAGTTGTAAGTCCATAGCCTGCCCATGAGTGAATGATAAATATTGCTTGCCACAGTTAGTACTAGAAGCTTGGATGAATGATATGGAATGCCTGCCACACATTAGATGCTTGGCACCAATAGCTCAAATACTATGTGGAGATGAAAAGATGAAAAAAAGTAACAAACAAAGTTTTTGATTTTATTATTTGAACCTGTGTTGGTCAAAATTTTGACCAGCATGGGAAACCCTAAGTTGGTCAAAATTTTGACCCACTTGGGCATAAAATCCAAAAAAAAGGTATTGAACAAGTCTCTTGAGGAGTTGGTCAAAAATTGACCTCTAATGTACTAGTGATTGTGATCTGTATTTGTAAAGTGAGTTGTATTTATCAAATCAACCTACTATTACTTTCTAACCATTGTATCAATTTAAATCTTTTAATCAAGATGACATTGTAGTGGAATATTCTCACTACAACATTTGGGGTAAAATTGTGATGCCAATTTGTGACTACGGTGTAATTTGTGGTGATTTTCATGTTTTTTTTGCAATTTTACTTAATGCCATACTGTTGCTGGCATCATAATTGTGACACCCACATGAGTATAAAAAATAAACTAAAACATGACATAAATCATTCACCATTTGTTGTGATTGTGGAGAGCTGCAGCCAAAAGAGGGTGGAGAGCTCTGAATGAGGGTGGGGAACTCTTAATGTTGTCATGCCCTTGTGATCAGTACATTTTTTTGTCATGCCATTATAATATTTTCATTTCACTTCCATGCCCTTGCTCTACAATTTTATTTTTGTTTCATGCCTTTGTGATCTCCGTGCCCTTGCTTTGTAATTTTGTTCAAGGGCTATTTAAATTTTCTTTTCGTTTCCTTCTAAACATGTATCTCTTTATATTTCCTTCTAAACTTGTATATCTTAGGGATCTTTTTAAAGGTTCTTATTACATCTTAGCACAACAAAAAAATTGATCTAGCTACATCTACATTCCAAAATTCAAATAATAAAACAATAAATCTCACTCAACCCATGCTAAGTGACTTATCTCAAGATCTTGCACAAAAGTAATGTAGACCAAGAAAATTGGGTAGATTTCATGAGAAATTTTGTAAAAACATATCATAGATAATATTTAGAAAGAATAACCTAGTTAAATTTTTTCTAGTTGTTGATTAGCTGGGTTGATTACAAATTCTTGTAGAATTGTCGTCAGATTAGGTACAATAAAATGAACAATTAGTTGGTCCTAGCTAGCAAGATCAAATACAGTTTTCCATGGCGATAAAATTGCATATGAAGATGTATGTATGTGTGTATATGTATATATGTATATATGTATGTATGTATATTTATGTATGTATATATGCATATGTATGTATGTATTTATATATGTATGTATATATATTTATGCATGCATGCATGCATGTATGTATATATACATATAGATATGTATATATACATACATACACATTTGTGTGTCTATGTATGGATGTATGTATATAAATAGAGAGATCTTGGGACAACAAAAAAACAATAATACTCACTCAAAAAGTAGCATGGCCATAGATGTGATGGAAGCACGTATCGATAAGTAGATTCCTCTTTTTCTCTCTAATTTTTCATGTGTTTATTTCACTTGAAGCATTATTTCTTAGGGGGCATGTTGTAATAATGGATTCATTTTATGTAGGAGGTGATGATGACATTCTTTGATGTACCCTTGTTAAATGTACGTGAATCACTAAAGAGTTGTAATGAGTTTCTTGTGAGAAATGAAGATGTAATTCCCCTAAGAGTAGCAGGAGGTGATGAGGACATTCTAGGTACTTTAAATATTGATCCTTTATTAAAGGTTTTAAATTTTAATAGGGAATTTAAATGTTTTTTTTGGTGGGGGGGAGGGGGGGGGGGAATGAGATTTCACCTTCATGTTGTTGGTCTTGATTAGTAGAGAATATTAAACTATTCTTGTAACCAAGTAAAGCTCAAAACTAACCTATGATTTCATGACAACTAAGTGTGTGAATCTCTTGGTTTCAAGTAATGCATATGGACACCATAATTTAATATGCAATCTCAATTCATATGCATATGCCATCAGGTGGAGCTGAAAAAACCCAATAGGTTTACTTTTTTGTTAGATGTCTTTATTAGGTATTTTAAGATATATACCATCATGAAAATTGCAACTTTGACTTTTATAAGCAAGGGTAATGTCCTCAGCATGCAAGAAAATCAAGACTTTCTATGTGTTGACTTGCTGAGGATATTCTCTATTTCATAACAACTAGAGTTCTAACATTCATGATGATCTATAATTTAAAAAACCTAATAGACCTATTAAATAAATATAAACATGGTGGGTGTTTTTAGCTCTGTCTATTATCCATGCATATAGAACACAACTTCATGTGCATTCTTGATTTAGAGTGGCATTCACAAGTTTATCAAATCAATGGTATGATGTTAACAAGGAATTTATTAATAGAATGAATGAATCTTATATGTTAGTGAGAATTTAGATGTTGGGGGGGGGGCATTAGCTTCTACTTTCATGTAGTTGGCCTAGATTAATAGAGAATATTAAATTATTCTCAAAACCAAGTGAATCTCAACATTAACCTATGATTGAATGAAAACTAACTATGTGAATCTATTGGTTTTAGGCAATGCTGAAGCATGGCATAGTTCAATATGCTACTATAAATACTACTATAATTCAAATAACTTTAAAGTTTTGAGAATATAACCCTACACACAATTATATGTGAATGCAATTGATATTAATTGGATACATTGATATTAATTGGAACTTACATGATAGATTATTATAAATAGGATTTATAGACATTAGTAAGATGTGTCAAATCTTTGTCCCTTGTATAAATTTTTTTATATTACTGAGCTTTGCATGTCTAACTTGGTCATGTAGCCTCCAAGATTGCTTCAAATGACTCTTCTCTCAAGATGATCTAAAGCTAAACACATATTTAACTCCTTTTGCCTATGATCTTTAAAAGTAGATGATCACTCAAATCCTGTTGATAGAACCAACTAGAAAAACGGTGTAAGCCACTCATGATTATACTTTCTAAAATATCATCTATAATAGGGTTATATAAAACAAATTAGACTCCAATGTCCCATGGTATTTCATACATAGAACATCCGCGCATTGAATTTACAGGTTGATCATGTATAACTGATCTTCACTACTGCAAAAAGAACTAATAATCTTCTCAGTAGTAAAAGGATCTCATTGGGAAAACAACAATTTTTTTTAAAAAATAATTTGGCTACCCGTTGTAATCTATATGACTTTTCCCAACAAATAGCCATCACTCCCATAATATAGCTATCACATGTCCATTGCACTTGTGATGGCCTATTTTGATGGATAGCCATTGCTCCCAAAGTACAGTTGTCACAAAACTATCATAATTGCAACAATAGACTAAACAATTATGTCATCATACTTGTGATAGTCTACTATCTCAATTGGGACAATGTGAAGATGAACCTTTTCTCTTTCCCTCTTTCAAGTTATGATAGTGTAATTTGTCACATTTGTGACAGACACCCCTGCTATTACAATTTGCAACAAAAAAAGTTTGATGCTCATCTAACAGGAGCCAATTTATGGTACTATCACTTGGGCAATGGGTGGCCATTACAATTGCAACAACTTGCTATCACAATTTGGACCCAAATTTAGTAGTGTCTAAATCCCTTTAATAAGGCCAATTCTAATAGGAAAATTAAATCTTTTAACAAGGTCACATTTAACAATGTATTTTGTAACCTTTAATATGGTTGGCTCCTAAAAAATCTCACTTCATAAGAGTGGAAAACTAGTGACATGTTATTGGTGGTTTTTCCCAAATTGGGTTTCCATGTTAAATCATGATGTCATACTTGTGTGGAAGCCATTTGCGATGTTTTACTATTAACATTTTACATTTTTCAAGATTGTTACTATTAGGATAGTGGACTGCAAGTTTCATGTTGCTAATTATTTCATATAGAGATTGAGCTACTAAATATTTAGATTTAAATTATTTGAAGTGATTAAAAGTTTAGTTGGTACATTTGGACCTAAGGATAACTAATTCACCTCACCCCTTTTAGTTATTCTAAATCATTCTAATAATTAGTATCATAGCAGTGGTGCTTATATAGAAAAATTTGAAGTTACTTGAAGATAAAGATTAAGATGTATAGAAAGGAGGTGTTGAGGCTAAACAAGGAGAACTTTCTTGCATTGTAGAGTTTGATGAAGTTACATCTAGAAAGAATTAGAGAAGGATCAATACACTATGTGGAACATGCATATGTAGAGATGCTAAGTCCTCTGACAACTTAGAAAATGAAAGAGAAGAAAAAATACAATAATGCAATTTTGGACATTTTGCCAGCCTGAGCTATATTGAGTTTGATGAGATAAAGGGGTGCACTAATGCCAAGAAAATGTAGGATACACTACACACTATCTATGGAGGAGACACAAATGTTTTAAGATAAAAAATAGAAAGTTTGAGAGACAAGTTTGATGAGATGAGAATGATAGAAGATGAAACCATTGTTCAAAACTATGGATGAGTCAAAGAGGTGGTCAATACTATAAGAGGATCCAAAGGAAAGATTGATGATGATACTATAATCAATAAGGTACTAAGAACCCTACTTCCTATTTATTTTGTTAGAGTCTCTGTAATACAAGAATTGAGATGAACACCTAGTAAAAATTTGACTTTAGAAGGATTATTTGGTAGGCTTACTACTTTTGAATTATCAAACTTTGATAATTTTACTCCTACCACTATTGAATCTACTCTCAAATCTCAACTATTTCTTAATAAGAAAGGAAAAAAATTGGGTGACTAGTGATAGTATTATCTTCAATGATGATCTTGAAGCATTAATGGCTAGAATAATTTCAAGAGGTAATGGAAAATTCAAAGGTAAACCTCTTATAACATATTTTTCATGTAACAATGATAAAAATTAAGCTGGCATATTATATTACGTAATGAATTTTCAATTTTGAATTGTCCATTCAAATTCTAATGAAGATTTAAATGGCATGACCTTTCAACTTCCATGAAGATATATAAAGAGGCTCAAGTCAAATTTAATGGAAAGATTGATATGGAGATACATCTTATTTGTTCAGATTGCCAATTTTTACTAGATCTTGTATATGGAATTTGTGGGCATACATCTCATCCATGGGATTGCCCACCTCCTATGGAGTTCATGGGCATATATATATATCACACATAGGATAGCCCTACTTTTATGAACTTGGACATACAATCCATCTACGAGTTTGTCCAAAAATTGATTTGGATCTCAAGCATACATTTTGCTTATCAGATTCTCCATAATTGTACATAATTTTTAGTATTATGAATGAATATAAGTTTTCATATGGCTTATTATGTGTTTACAATACTACTATTTATTTCTTTTGGTATTGGCCTTTGAATTGACAAAATAATTTAGATTAGTGGTATCAGAGCCAAGTTTGATCATTTTATTGCATTGACAAGAAAGTGACATGTTTTGTGTCTTTGTGTTGATAAGATTATTTGGTATTTCAGTTTGAGAAGTTCAAATTGATAGTTCAAGTTTTTGTGTAAGTTTTTTCTAATATGTTGTCTCCTCAACTTCTCCTAGCTTGCATGATCTAGCCAACTAGTCAAGGGACCTAATTAGCAGTTTCTAATTTACAAGATGGCGGTTCACATATGGTAGAAGATTTATTGTCAGGGGCTCATGGTTTCATTCATGTTTAGGTTCAAATAAGAATGTGTAGTATTGGAGGCACATCGACAATAGAGCTCTGATTTTTATGTAGATTGTTGCAAGAAGGAAGCCCAACAACATCCACATGAATGTTAGGGATGTGATCCATGGATTTGGTCACTATACCAGGTGCTCATTGTGGAATGTCACTAGCTTTGGAAGCTTGTATTTTGATAGGAAATCTACCTTTCACCTACCTTATGCATTGTACCTTTTTGTGGGTGAGACATTAGGGATTTAGAAATGAATTTGATTAGAATTTTGTGAAAACGAAATGAAAAAAACCTTAAGTGGTAAAAGAGGATTCTTTTAGATGAGCAGGGTTACAAAATTCTTGTGTTTATGAACAAGACATAATCAACTTAGAAATAATTGGAAATCAGTAAAATTTAGTGGTGTGCAATACATGTGGTGTGCCATGATTGGGAAAATTTTCAACACTACAAGAACAAATAAATTAGTAACAGAGAATGCATTCCTCTTGTCATTTCTTCTTCTAAGTGATTGAGAGATCATGAAAACTTAGAGCGCTTCTCCATACATGCATTTATGTCAACATATGTCATTTCATGTTGTATAGAAAAAAATCATTATTGATTGAATATAATTTAGAAGGTGATTTGCCTTGTAAGAGGGGAGGAATGATAAGAATTAAGCTGGCATATTGTATTAAGTAATAAATTTTCAATTTTGAATTGTCCATTCAATTTCTAATGAGGATTTAAATGGTGTGACTTTTCAACTTCCATGAAGATATATAAAGAGGCTTGAATTAAATTTAATGGAAATAATGATATAGAGATACATCTCATTTGTTGAGATTGCCAATTTGTATCAGATCTTATATATGGAGTTTGCGGGCATGCATCTCATCCACTAGATTTCCCACCTCCTATGGAGTTAATGGGCATACATCTCACTCATGGAATATCCCAACTATTATGAACTTGGAAATACAACTCATCCATGAGTTTGTCCAAAAATTGATTTGAATCTTAGGCATACATCTCACTTACGAGATTCTCCATAATTGTACAAAAAATTTAGTATTATGAATGAATATAAGTTTTCATATGGCTTATTATGTGTTTACAATACCACTATTTCTTTCTTTCAGTATTGTCTTTTGAATTGACAAAATAATTTAGATCAAATGAAGTTAGTCATATTTCTGCAAGATGTCCTGACAGAGAAGACAACGATGAAAAAAGGGAAATGAAGTATAAAGGTAGAAGAGATGGAAAAGACAATAGAAGAAACAAGGAATACAAAGAAAAAGGTTAGAAAACTTAGTTTCTCTATTTTATTGGTTAACACAAAGGTCCAAGTAAAAATTCATATCAAAATTTTTAAGTACCAAATTACTGTTATATTTTACTACTATGGTCCACATGGAACATCATATAAAAGGAAACTCATAGTTGATAATTAAGGTTGAACAAGTTATTGAGGTTGTTATAGTTGAGGTTGATGTTGTTGCTGGGTCTACTGAAGTTGTGGTTGTTGTGCATTGGACTATTGCATTTGAGGTTGTTGTTGTTTTGGGGTTGCAATATTTGAGGCTTTTGTTATTGATGAGGTTGTTGTAGTTCTGGCCGAGATGTTGTAGTTTCTTTTGTTGCTCAAATTTTTTTAGCATGACTACTACTTGCAAGATAACATAAATTGGAAACCATAAAAAACTATATCATATTTTTTTTCAAATGATAGCATTTTAACTTAAAAGAGTGGCCTCTACTAAGCAAGTTGCATAATCTGAATGTCTAACATTAATCACAAAGTTTCAAGTGAAGCTAACAAGATAAAATAAAAGAATGTTTCCTAAAACCTTTCTTTCACCTATCACACTATTATAATAATACTTGTATCCCTCTAGAAAAGTATTTCTAGTCTAGAAACAAGTAAGTGGTGTAGAACTAGGGGCACTAACTGGTATGACAACTGCAGGAGTCTTGGTTTCAAAAGACATAGAAAGTGCATTGGCAGAGCTAGTTGTCATAATTCCTTGTGACTGTACTAAGAATGTCCATGGCTTTATCAATGACATATAAAAATGTTAATATTATACCACATTAACAGTCCTAAATAAATCAACAACTAAGTCATAGATGCATTATTGGCTTGTTACAGTCTAGCTTATTGTGTTAGAGCCACTTGAGAATAACCCTAAAAATGAAAATCATGAATAAGCATTCTTAAGATATTTCACATTCACTGAACTAGTTTGAGTCATTACATTTATTAAAAATGATTATCCTACACTTTCTTTTGTTGAGGGCACATCAAGAGTGGGTTTTTTTGGGATTGAGTTGAGGCTTGCGCTAAAGGTGCTAGTACCAGAGGTAACTAGATGTGTTGTTGAAATGAAAGGTTTTGTTGGGGTTGAATATTGTTTTGCACAACAAGCACCTACTATTGTAATAGCTGACTAGAGGGTTGATATTGTGATAGTTGTTGCACTGGTTGCTATTTTGATAGTTTTTGAGCTTGAGAATGTATGTTAGATAACAACATGCTAGGAGGAATCTGTTGAAGAGAGGAAACAACATTTGGCTAGATTAGAGACTAAGAAACATGCAACTACCTATATGTAGATGGTTTTTGTGAAGCTATTGCATGACCAAATGGGGTTTGTTGAACATGTTGACCATACTATTGCAAAGATTGTTGGGCTTGCAATTGTGAATGAAATTGTGTGGGTAATTGGGCATGTGGTTGTGAGTGTTGTTGCACCTATTGATAATCCTTAATAAATTTTTTTTTAAATATGTAATCAAGGTGTATTGTAGGCATGGTATATCTTTAGTACAATTCTTCTCAAAGGTAAGATCTACTAGCTATATCTTTAGTACAATTCTTCTCAAATGTAAGAGCTACTAGCTATGGTATATCTCCTTTATATTGGTAATTATTGGAAGTAAAAATATAATCTTAAATTAAATTTTTTTTTAAATATATGCTAAAGTAAGTGCACTCCATCAATAAGGTATACCAAAATAATTTTCCAAGACAACTTACTGAGTTACATGTGAGAGACTTCCACGAAACAAATCCTGCACCATAGTTTTTGCTTGAGGAATTTTTGAGTAACTAAGAAATTGTTCCAATAAAGAGAGAAGTAATTTCAGAAATTCATGAATATCCTATTAGACTCCATTATCTAGTTCCAATGTTCTTGTAAATGTAGCTAAGTCTACTACGACCTTTTTGCCCAAATGTAATTGTGAAAACAATCGTGAAAGTTGGCATAAAACTGGCTGTTCTTGCAAAATTTTAGGCTCAATAGACAAGAAACCATTTATGAATGTTGTATTCATGTAAAGGCATTGAATTATGATATTAGCATAACATTTTGCACCTAGGTTTGTGATACCTAAAGGAAAATTCAAACTAGAATGTAATGATTCATGTGGCTCTACACCAAGTGCTGTTATGGTGTCTGCCACTTTTTACCATAGCCCTTGTTTTTAGACTCCATTGGGTGGTGGGATCAATCCACAAAAAGAAATTTGGTGAATCTTTGGAGTTGACACAACAACCTTGGTTGATAGGTTTCCCAACATGATATAATTGTATCATATCATGTCTAGTTATCTGACCAGTCGAATTAATTTTCTTGCACAACCAACTCTATTAATATCAACATTCAATGATATTGAATTTTGTAGAAATGACCATTTCTCAAATTTTGTAAGATAAGACTCAAAAGCTTGAAAATAAAAATTAAGTAAACAAAATGTGGAATTTAAAAAAAAGTTCAAATTTCAAAGATACTACATATTACATACAATACCCAACTAGAGTTTTTGCAAGAAGTTTGACATCTAGTATAACATACTTGTATCATATCAATATGACAACTTGAAAAAAATAATAAGGGCACACATCAAAGTTCACGCTAAAAGCCAGAAGTTACTTGAGACATCAGACAAAAAGATGACACACCTTAATATTTGGCAGTGGGTATCCTCAACATTTCCTTGTCATTGCTTTTTGCTCTTGCCTCATGTATTTGTCCAACTCATTTTATACCTGCTAATGTTTGTACAGTAACAAACTTCTGAGTACCTTCAATTTAAAATCATCCAAAGTTCTAAATGATTATTGCCACCTATGTATAAAAGAATCAATAAAGAAATCACCAAATTTTATGTACTATAAGAAAAATCTGTTCTCTTTAGTTCAAATTTAGGTATTGATAGCTCCCAAGGTAGGGTCAAAACTGTACTAATATGCAAACTAAAAAGAACATTTGAAGCTAGGAAAAATCAACTTGATGCTATTTCACTTGTGCTCTTAAATTTCTCTAGAAAAGCTGGCTAAAATATCAAAAGTGATTTCTAGTGAGAAACATTATATAATTTAGTACAGGAAACAATTATTATAGACTTTGAATAAAAATCTTTACATTATAAAACAAAATTTTCTAAAGTTCAAAAATTGATTATATAAAATTAAAGCAGCCCTCAAGATGTCTTCTAGTGAAATTGTTATATCCACTTGCTCACAAAGACCCCTATACAATCAATTGGAATCTCTCTACTATGACAAGTTATAATGTAAACATTACACAATATCTTCCATAGGTGACAGGAGTTGAGTGCTACTATTTTAGCACTTTTCAAGTAGGATTTTTATTACAAGCTAACAAGCTCTGTGTACAGCAAATAAGTAATAAGAATTTAAGGACTTGGAAAGTGAAAATGTTATTTGTGCAGTTGATTCAATTGGCATTGATGTTGTTTGTGAAACAACTAAGAAGATGAAGATTTAGATAATCCATTAGATGATTAAAACTTTACTAAGTTTCAATTATTGAAAATTGAAACAATGATACTCAACCTCAATATTATTATTTAAACATTTTGATACTAATATCATTTCAAGTTTATGTAGTTTATGTTGTTTTTATGATACTATGTGGCAGTCTACTCTTAATTCATACTTCTAGGCTAAATATACAAACATACATACCTACCTATATACGTACAACCATACCTACCTACCTATATATATATATATATATATATATATATATATATATATATATATAATTTTTACATGTTTTAGTACTAATGAACCCAGATAGACTGAACCAACAACTTAGGATATATAAATGGCAAAGGAACCTATATAACCTGTATTTGATTTTGATTTTATAGCTGTTCAACTCAGCAATAAAGTTAAAGTACTAACTGCTAACCATGGGAGACATCTTGCACTGCCTTGAAGCAAACATAGACCAATAATGCTATCTGAAAGTATAAAAGTTAAGCTTTGTCATAATGTGATTCAAAGGAAATTCATTGAGCTTTGTGTGAAATGGTACATTTTGTGAGAAACTAGACCAAAGGATGCCTTTCAACACTGAATTGGAAGAATAAATTTAGTTAAACAATAAGGCAACTGTACGTAGGCATTGAATACTATATGTTGAATAGGCTAAGAAATGAAATATGGAAATCATGAAGGATATGTAGAAAAGGAGAAAATCACATCTGCATATGGTTAGAACTAGAACATAAATAATAGTTGAAGACACTAGAACATAAATAATAGTTGATGTCTTCATGACAAACATGTTATCTATATAAAAAAAGTCTAGGACAAGACCTATTTGAAATAAAACAAGAGGGGACAAGAAGGGCGCAATGATGGTTTTCAAATGAAAATTTTTATATACCCTAAAGAAAAACAACAAGAAAGCAAAATGCTTCCACCTCAGTGTAGAGGCATTTTGTATTTTTTAATTTTTTAAAAGGTCTACCAACATAGAACATTTTAATTTAGTCCAAAAAAAAAGGAAATTACAATGCACATAAGAAGAATGGTCTTTCAGATGATTTCATTACTAACAACAAATTTGTAAGGTCAATCCCTATTTATTATAGGAGGTCTTCTATCTACTTGGGAAAAGACCATGTTGGTCTAAGATCAGAACAACTAATTAGCATGGGGTTCTTTTGTTCCAAAATGCATGGGAATCAATTATTCCACATTAGTTTTAAGTTTTAATATGCGTTCTTTTGATATGCGCATAAATAATGGTGATTGTTGTCTTCACAGGCTAGGTTTTGGTGTCCATTATTTATATAACTTCTAACTTGTTAGCTGTGCATTAAAAGAAATTGAATATATGTTCATTGTGAAGGTTGAAAAGGAGGCTCTTCACGAAAAAAAGACAATGTTAAATGCAACCTACACGATAGATTTTCTATTATCTACTTATCAAGAAAAGATAATAAAGTATAAGGACATCTAACCAATCAAAATAAATGGCCATAAGGTGTTTCTCATCAAAAAATCTCAATTCCTTATGCCCTATATAAAAATCCAGAATACTCAATAGAGTAGGTTGTAAAATTAAATGATCATGATACATTTACCATGGAAGGGCTCATCCATCTACTAGTTTCTCATCAAATATGAAAGAAGGGCTTATCCATCTACTAGTTGCTCATCAATTATGCAAGAAGGGCTTATCAATCTACTAGCTTCTCATCATTCGTTCAAGATATCAAATGGTCATCTCTCCCTATAGGGCAACAATATTCTTGCTTCTAAAAATAAGCCATCTTACAGGCAGATGTTGATATGACAAAAATCTATATAAGTATCTCTTGATGGAGAGTGAAATATTTTTTGAAAAAATCTATAGTTGGGTCTATATTACAAGTAGCCATTTCTATGATATAGACAATAATTATGAGAGGCAAAAATTCAAGGCCTACTGTAAGAATACGCAAGAATCCTACCTTGGGGATTATTGCCTGATTAACAACAATGGCTACTAAAGAACCAAGAACAAACATTGGCCAATACAAAAGTTTTGGTAATGAATTATAGAATGTACAACAAATATCATTAGGGTTATTGATCAAATAAGTTGCTTGCCCTGAGTATGTCAGAATCAAAGCAGGGCAGACAATAGTAGAGAAAGCAATTTGCAATACAAAACTTTGATTTCATCATTAAACAGAAACCAAATAGTAAATTGAAATTGTAATAGTTTTTTATGGGATTTTTGAATTTAATTATGGAAGATTATTTATCATCAACATTTTGGATCACACTATGATAGTGTACAAAAGATCAAAAGGAGAACAATTGCATGATCCATCGTCAGGATGGAAGAGATCAAAAGAAGAATATAATTTTTTGATCTCTTGTATCATGATGATGGATCATGTGGCATGATCTGAAAAATTAATGATAAAAAATATTACACAATCAATCCATAAATCTTCAGATGGTTTGTAGAAATCTAATAACTTTGTAATAGTTTGATCTATTCAAATTAGTGGAACCTGAATAGAAGGCCTATTGAAGTGCCCTAGGTTAGAAAACATAGCCTCAAAACCTAGTTTAAATTATGAAACAATAGATTTATTTTAGCCTCTCTTTGTAATTATTTATTATTTCAAGAACTTCACAACTATATATGAATTCTATGAAGATTATTGAACTACACAAGTGTGCCAAGACTATATTAAATGAAAATTAGGCTCAAACTTGTTATTGCTAAGACAATTCCTCCCAACAACGCCCATCCATTTTTGCCATTTTTTTCAAAGAAATGGACTATGTAATAGGAAATTGTTATAGGGGAGAAAAGAAAACTAACTTGACCAGAACCAAATCTTTGAAGAAGAAAGAGTAGCATAAGAATAGCAGCTGACACACCCACAACAACACTTGCGTTAAATTTTGCATTTATGATGAGAAATATTTGTGACTAGTGTACTATTCTATGGATTTTCACTCCTTGCAAAACTATGAAATGTAATTAATGTAGTATAATGATTTTTTTAAATCTTACCATAGAATAGACTAGAGTTTTGTGCTTGAATTCCTTGGAGAACTGACATCACTGGTCAAAAAATATTAAAAAAGGAAAGCTTACAACCAAATCAACCCATGGAATGGATCGAGATATTTCATAACAAATTAAATGGAACACAAGGCAATTAGTCACAAGAAGCCTAGAAGTTGTTGAAGTAATCATTTCTCCAAAGATAAATATGTCAGCGACACAATAGTCAGACTAAAGTTGATTCAAAAATATGATTAAGTTGGCCAAATCTCTTCACTGTCAACCGACTGACTCAGATTTGATTTCAAAATCCAATGTTTATCTTTATCCTCGCATCAGTACCTTGTCCACCAATAGCAAGGACATTAACACCCCTATAAATTTATATCTTAGTTGTAGTATCTCTTTACAAAGGCCACAGATTGTAGTGCAAAGTTTTGCATATTTAATAGTTTTCTTAAATGAATTCTTGTAGAGTTTTGCATATTTAATATTTTTTTGATATGAATTGGTGCCATCAGGGGGTCTAATGATCATGAGGATTTCGTGATAGATACCCCTTAATTATGGCTTTTGAGAAGTTTCACATAATCATAACACATGTATTAATAACCAATAACACATGTACTAATAGTTGATCATTGTACTAATAGTTTATCATTTCTTTGTGATTGGTCCATTTGTGTTAAAAGTACTTTTTTTTTGGCAAGCCACTATTGGGAGGGAACATAATGGGTATCAGGCGAGGTTTAAATTGACACTTTTGGACAACTTTGTAGTCCATGGCCTCTAGATAGAAATTCAAATAAAAATACCTAAAACCGTAGCTTTAAGCTCTTGAATCACTTATGAATGTAGACCACAAAATCAACTACATTTGTACATTGAAAAATTGGAATAATTCTACTTAAAATATAGAAGATTTAAATATGCAAAATTAGCTCAATGGCTACTGGATCTCTCCCCCTATTGTTATAGCAGTGCTCTCAACCTCTTTGAAATTATGGTTTAATGATCTGAATATTGTCTGCTCTATTTTTTTTCTTTCCTTTCTGAATAACTAGTTCACAAAAAAATTGCTCACTATTTTCTAGGCTTTTTTATGATTAATTGCCTCATGTTAGTATTAGTAATAGTAAGTAGCCCCATGAAATTATAAATTTTTTGAACTCTCTGTATTTTTCTAAAGAATTAGAACAAATGATGTTGAAGATATTAAGAATTGAAGGAACTATTTTAAAATTTGAAATTGCAAGAGTGAGGGCTCCATCAGCTATCACCATGCAAATGCAAAACATCATAACAATAAGAAAAATTCTCTATGCCATTTCACTCTTCTCAAGCATTTCCTTATCTTGTAGTTGATATTCCTCAAACTATTTTGTTTTCTGAAGTATTTCAAGTTTGAATTTGATGCTAAGCAATGGAATTGATTGTCAGCTTGCTGAACCACATTCACATGTTGACATAACAATGAATACAGAGAAAATGTACCCCTGAAAAAAAACCAAAATAAAAAAATGGAATTGGAATTGTACTCATTAAAAAATAATTTCACATATTGTGAATACCATCATCCAAATATATATATATATATATATATATATATATATATATATATATATATATATATATATATATATATATATATATATATATATATATATATATATATATATATATATATATATATATATATATATATATATATATATATATATATATATAACGATAATAGTTATATTTATGCTTTGGATGAGATGGGTAAGATTGTGTGAGTTAATCAATATCAATGTTTTCTTTCATCTTGATGATAGATCATTTATTTGAAATGCTGATAGTAATAAACTCATACACTATGTTACCCAAAAGCATGATGGAATACATATTGCTTACCTTCTCTGTGGTTATCTACTATGATAACAATTAATACATATTTGATTAGGCCTATGAGTGTTACAAACCAATATATGATGCTAAGATATCCCAAAAATCAACTTCTCCTAGATTTGGAATATCAATAGAAGAAAAAGTGTAAAGGGGAGAAGTTCCAACATCTCAATATATGATTCCAAGAGTTTCATACACAAGCTACAAAGTTCCCCACTTTCCAACATCCTCCATTCACCATGCCTCACAAAAAAAAAACACATTTCATTATCACTTCTACAGTGCTATTTACCATGTCTCAAAAAGAAAAAATGAAAAAACTAAATAACCCTTAATATATACAAGATATACTTGATATATATGTTTTGATGGAATCAAAAGTTGAAGAATATTTGATATGTATGTTTCATGAACTAATGTGTGAAGAGAAGTGATTCGACTTCCTTCTGAAGTTCTTAATTGCTATTACTCAACTCATTTATATACTCATATAGAACCATATAGATCCATATTTAGATTGTTTGATATCATAAACTATTTAGAAAAAATTACTTTCTTTTCTCCTAAGTTCCAAAGTAGGGGAAGAGCCCAAACATAAAATCATCTACATAAAATGAAGTAGTAGCTCACTTTTGGCTTAGGAAGACTAAACAAATAAGACTTTGAAGTTGTTCTTTTTGGAACAACTAAAATCTTTGGTACTTCACTATTCTTATCATTTACATCACCGTCACCTTCACCAACTTCCACTACTTTGGACATCTCTATTTTGTGATCATTTTGAACCTTTGGACCATCCATCTTTGTAATTAGGATTTATACCCAAATACTCACTTATTTCTGAAAAACACGAATTGAATCTACATAAAAAAAATCACAACAATCATCATGAATTGAATCTGCATAAAAAAAATCACACCAATCATCTAGAGATAAGGTGTCTAGAACCTTATGAATCATGAAGGTATTGTATTGGTAATGAGTTAATTCCTTTGGAAGTTTATAGGGAGATGGTGTTGATAAGGATCCTAGAGGTGCGAGGTGATCAAAACTTGATTGAATTTTTTTATAAAAATATGCAGAGAACATGCCGTTACCTTCTCCAATATTTTTCATGTAAAGTCGTCAACTAGAAACAACTAAAATTTAAGTTTTTTAGCACTACCTACCATTTATGATAATTGTAAACTATAGCAAGCCACTAGAGCTTTGAACAGGTTTTAGTTTTGAAAGGGCTATACCAATTGTTGTCGTGTTGTACCTTATAGTGCACTTGCTTTCAGAGCATCTTTATAATGAAGGTATACTACTTTACAAGAAAAGATTGAAATAATTTTGAGACCTTGGAAAAATGTTAATTTTTTTCCTCCCTCAAGTCTATCCAATCAAACCAAGCAAGGGAACACACAAGCAAGGAGGTTTTAGACTACCTTCAACATAAAATCTAGAAATAGTTGACAAAAGTATATTAACCTCCTCAAAATGGTGTTGGAAAGAGGCATTATTTGCCTATTATAGAAATTATGTGATGCATTTAAAAGATGCAAATACAATTCATTTCTTCTAGAATTAAGAAATTCATATAATTATGTATTTCTTGAAACAAACACCCATCAAAGTGCTTGAATATATCACTCTGAAAGAAGCATAAATTACATTTTTGTTGCTCATCAAAATCCACTTCATCAAACAAAGAAAATAAAAGGTAAGCTAGTCATTCAAAGCACCACAGATAAAGCTACAAAAAATTCACCAATTTCAAGGTTCAAATATATAATAGATTGAAGGGCTACGATTCATCCACATAAATTATAGATTCATCTTATTGCTGCTACTAATAAGTCCATACCCAAGCATGAGATGAACCAAAATTGTTGTGGCTCTTTTAATAGAAGTAGTTCTTCTTCATGTAATGATATACTTATGATGCTAACTTGAACCAGCTAATTACCATATAATCCTCCTTTGAATCTTTGAATTGTTTATTTTCCTTTGGTAATGGTGAGATCTTAGTAACTAGTACCACATAGGACAATATAAACTCATGGTACTGTCTACTCAAAAACCACCATAAATAGTACCAACAATCTTATGACTTATATAGTACAAAGACATGATAATGGTGCTAAGAGTTAAAAGACCCACTCTATTCTTTAGAGGAGGATGTAAATTTGTCAACAATCTCAAGGAACTTTGTCAATAATTGATCATTTCTAGTTTGACATTTGTTTTTTAGTGGCAGTATTGGGATGCCATCCTCTGGGTAGGCATTCTCCACAATCTCTAGGAGATGTTGCTACACCAAGTAAATGCAGTGTTAGATTGTCCAAATTAGTAATACATGTAAAAATAATATATATTTACCTCAATTGGAGAGTCTTTTGATTCTTTCCCAAATTTTAAACCTGACTGAAACATGAGCATCTAGTCACCTTGGTTGAGGATATCCAATCGATGACCACCAAAAATAGAAATAAAAAGTGATGTTTGAATGTTGATCTCCAAGATTGTCCTAAGTAGTGACGAGAGAGAGCATACACAAGTGCTACTTGTGTGATGCAAGTGGTGAAGGATTTTTTGTAATTCTCAAGTTCACCTTGTGGCATCATTGGAGAGCATACACACACTTAGCTAGGAAAACACAAAAATCTAAACTAAGACATGTCAAACAAAGGTTAATTTTCCTGACTAAAAAGAAATTGTGTGGGTGTAGTTCTGATTTTTGTTCTTCTAGAAATGAACCTACAGGAAAAATGAGGGAGTGAAATTCATTGTTTGTATCTGACAAATGATCTAATCTGTATTGGAAAGGGATTAGATTTAAGTGGTTAAAGGAAACTGAGTTTTAGCATTACACCTAGCCCCTAATTTTATTTATCTATACTAATCCACTTGTTAAAATACTCATTCCTTGTTTGAACAACTCTTATTATGGTATGGGAAGGAAGAATGATGGTGTGTATTGTGAAGCTGGGCATTTTACTCCAAATCTCCACACTATTAATCAAAATGTTCTTGCAACTTGATTTTGGCAACATTTTTTTTTTCATTATTTGAAATAAATTATAACCAAAACACCTTTTATTTCAACTATATTCTTAAAATTGGAATACAAGTTGATATCTATTATCAATACTAGAAGCTATTGATTCATTTCATATTGCTTTACTAATATTTCCATTGCCATTTTCAGCTCTATTTTCTGTTATTTTATTGATTTTGATTCATTTCTAGTTGCATCTCAGCTATTAGAACTTATCCACACAATCCAAAAAATGTTGAATTTAACTTAAATGCTTCATAATGGACACCAATGAGAATAGCTACTTTTGATTTTTGACCTTTTAGGTGCTCCTTTATAAAGTAGTGTAAATGACATACAAAGTATAAGCTATAACACATCAATTGTGAGGGTTCATAATGAGTTTTTTATGTAGTGTGAAGTAGAGAATCTCTAATATTTTGAGAAAACTATCTTTAGAATCAAGTTTTGATAACTTATTTTTTTAGTAAATTTGTTACATCAGTAAGGGTGAGAAAATTGGTCTAGATTTGGCTTGGAATATTGATTTATGAAGCCATACAATTATGCTACTAGACAAGATAAATATTCAGCAAGAACTTCATTCCATGGAAATTAGAGAAGAAGGTAGAACAGGAAGAACCAAGAACATGCAAAAATTGGAGTGATGAGGGCGGTGATCCAAGTTGTCTATTAGAGGTTGTAAGTAGTAAAATGCAACTATTTTGATGTTTTAAAATGTCCTGTTGCAAATGTCAAGATGTGTTACCTTCCTTGAGGAATGGTCAATTGAAAATTTGCCAAAATGGATTCTTATTAGCCAAAATATCATGGAAATTCAAGAAATCTTTCCAAAATAGCTTTGAGATAATTCAAGTTCATGGTATTCTAAAGAATGAAAATTACACCTTTGAGAGCATTGCAATTGCATAGGCATGTGGAGACATAATATCTAAGAGACCAATAATCCCATTAAGATATTAGTCAATTGGAAGAAGAAATGACTCAAGCTTGAACACCTCAACTAGCAAAGTACAACAAGCACAAGGGAAAACACAATTGACTATCCTCTATATAATCACAATCTGTACAACAAGCACAATGTTATCAAGGAAGAAAAGTATTAGATTTCATAGATACTACATTTTGCACCATCTGTGGCTGCTAGAGTGAATTTGAATCTTGGGCATATTCATGCCAACTACAAGATGCAAAGAAAATAGAAATACATATTTCTCAGGCAGATATATACCATTACCTATTGTTGTTTGATATATGGGATAACATGCCTAAGTAAACAAATTATTAAAATGTATCTTCTCATAATACTAAAACATAATTATATAAGACACAGTTGTTGTACATGTCTTAATTAGTGTGTGAAGCAAAATAGAAATGTTTCATATATGAGACAACATTCTTGACTAGACAAATTATGAAAATGAAGCTGATCACATGATACTGAAATATAGTTATATAAGGCATAGTTGTTGTACATGTCTTAATTAATAAGTTAAGCAAACTAGAAATCCATAATACAAAACATCCTAATTGAAAAATAGGAGCTTTGCAAGAGAAGGAAACTAGGAAAATCAAAAAAGTTAGGAATCGAAATCTACATACCTTAGAGATATGTGCACTTTCTCTCAACAATAGTTGAATAGAAAGTTTATATAAGAACTTGAGTCACTGAGGTCCAAAGAAAACAATAGAAGATCAATTAGGAATAACTCGTTAAAGTGCACATATAAAATTGAAGAAGAATATAATATTCTAATTGCTATGAAATAAGAGCTTCCTTAGATTGGAAAACCAAGAATCTGAAGCTGCATACCTTAAAGAGATGTGCACTTTCTTTCACCAATCTTTAAATGGAAACTTTCATATAAGAACCTGAATCACTGAGTTCCAAGGGACAACATATAAGTTTTTGTTGTATATTTGTATAGCTATAAGGTTTCCCATATCTCCAAGAAATATTATAGTTATTTTAGTGAAGTGGATTTTGTATGTACACCAAAATATTTGCTCATTCTAGAATGCACTTTAAGTGCCAAATATAGTGAAGTGTCATATCTGAAATTGTTCATTCAAATTTCAAATTATCAAGCAAAGTGTTTTATGAAATTCTTATTAGGGATAGAAGGAAAACTAGCCAATATCCTATTGGGAACATTACAAGAAGGAAACCTATGCCAAAATTATAGATGGAGTGGGAATTGACCATGACTAGGCTTTCCATGGTGCTAGTATTTTAGTAATGTAACAGCTTTTATGTAGGACCTAAATCCCCAACCTGGGAATTAATTTGGAGTATCACTTACAATAAAATCTTGTCTCTAGGAAGTTGAGCTTCTTGCATTCTATACATGTGGAGGTCCTCTTAAAGTGGAATAATTAGTAATAGGTTAAAGGGTATGGAAGGCATATTCTTAAAAATATTATCTACTGTATTCTGCAATTGATATCTGAAATCAACAAATACAAGGTTGTGTGGCATGACAACACTGAGTAATTTGAATGTAAAGGGTCATTGTACCTAGTCTCTTATATGTGAATGTTATCATACATGATTGTGCCTTTGATAGGTTGAAGAAATCATGTCAAGTGGAATTTTGAAAGTTACCAAGTAGTAGCATAAACCAAAATATTCAGTTCAAAGCTCTCAACTAGCCTGCACATTTTAAGTTTTACAAATTTTCTAAATGTTGAATCATTGAGAAGTTTAGAGTCTTAACTTGAGCAAGATTCCCTGAAGAATCTTATAGTGTGTTTAAATTCACTAAATGAAAATAGCTAAAAGGGATCACTTAGCAGTTGAATGTCATGAATTGTTTAGACAAATATATACCTTCAAATGAAGTTCTTAAAGTTAGTAGCACACCTAGACACAACTAGTGTCTTTTAGTAAAAGAAATGAACATATACAAGCCTATATGATAGCTTCTGCATGAATATAATCACCATAATTTGCATCCATATATTGACTAGAAAAGGGCACATGTACACCAACATAGACCATGTACACCAAATAGAGCTTTGAGCCATTAAATAATTTAAATAATAACTATAGTAATACAATACTAGAGTTTAATTTTTCAAACTTGCATCCCCAACACATAACAATGAATGTTATAAAATTATGAAGAATGTTTAATAAGTTGGATCATGACCAAGAGGTAAAGGCACCAAGAAAACATAGAATTTAAAGTAGTAAGATGATAAAATCCTTGGAAAATATGTTTTAATTCTGATTAAAAAACAAACATGGTAAGTTTTATAGTCTAACATTGAAAATATAGCAAATTGAAGTTTCTCTTATTAAGGCCTATGGGCAATATCTCCAAGAAAAATGATGTTTCAAAAAGCGTTTCATTTTTGCATTCAATCCCACTCAGCTTGTATTGCAGAGATGAGAAGTCTTGACATTGGCACATAACAATGAATGTCATAAAATTATAAAGAATATTTAATAAGTTGGATCATGACCGAGAGGTAAAGGCACCAAGAAAACATAGAAATTGAAGTAGTAAGCTGATAAAATCCTTGGTAAATATATTTTAATTTTGATTAAACAATAAACACGATAAGATTTATATTGTGATGCTAGGAAAATATAGCAAAATGAAGTTTCTCTAATTAAGGTCTATGGTAGTATCTCCAAAAAAATATGATGTCTCAAAAAGCCTTTTATTTTTCCATTCAATCCAACTTAGCATGCATTGTAGAAATGACAAGTCTCAACAATGGCCTTAAGAAATAAGTGCCTGTGATTTCCAAATATGATTATCTTAGGGAAAACACATGAAATGTTTGACATTACATGAATTGTACCTCAAGGTGCTTTCATATTTTTACCTGTATACAAGACACCTCTACATCACTAACACTCCATCAAATGAAATAAAATACCCTCCAGCTTAGAACCATAAAAATCAATGAGAAATAGTAAGCAAAAGTATGAGGTGTCCCAAAGTGCAAGTATACATTTCACAAGTTCATCTAGTTTAGGCATGTAACAGCTTTTCCAATGCTTGGAAACGCTTACACTCAGATGATAAAATCCTATTCTAATGATACTGTGGTAGAAGAAATAGAAAAGGGAATAAAGCTTTAAAAAGAAAAAACTCATCCAAAATTTCACAAGTTTATCTAGTTTGTGCATTTGACATCTTTTCGAAGGCTTGGAAACACATACACTTAGAAGATAAAATCCCATTCTAATGATATTCAGGAAAAAGAAATAGTGTTGAGAACATGTGTCTCAACGTTGCAATCTTCTTTTGGAAAAATTCCAGAATTTGTTTGTGGAAGTTTTCCACTTGTTTATACATTGGAAATTGGTCAATAAATTGTCAAAAATGAGTCTTGTCCATAGTAGAATATAGGTAGGTCATTTTTAGAGCCTTGATGACTCATTTTGTGACTTTTATGGGGGTCTAGACTAAGAGACAAAATTGTGGACGGGATTACTATTTTAACCTGATTATTTTTCCATATTGGAAATATAAATGTCAAAAATGGGTAACATCTGTCATGATAGTTTTGCCCATGGTTTTGTAAAACCACAAGTGGTTTCTAGGTTGTAAAATCACTATAAAAGGAGGGCTTGGGGAGGTGTTTATGTAATTGATTTAAGTTTGCAAGACTGGTGCTAGAAGGAGCCTCTTTGAGTTTGAGTTGTGGTGATGCGCTCCTATAAGAACTTGCATTGCAAGTGTATTTTAATCATCTTGGTTTGATAATACATTGTGCAAGTTTTGGAGGGTGAGGTTTTTCTCCCAGAAGGGTTTCCCCATGGTAATCACTGTGTTATGTGTTCTTTGTTATTTTGATTATGTTATTATACATTTCTTGAGATCTCTGCAATAGTTAGTTGAATTTGCATAATCGTCCTCTCAAAGATTAGTGTAGGAAGTGATTTTGTGCACCTTTTCTTCCTTACAAGTGGCATCAGAGCTTGGTAGGTTTTGGTTCTATTTGTTGGGTATAGGGATTTTTGAGTTAATCAAGGTTTGAGTGGGAGCTTGTGCAAAGTATTTCATTTCTATGTTGTAGGATTGAAAAGATGGCAAGCATGTCAGGGAGAATTGATGTTGAAAAGTTTTTTGGCACAAACTTTGAGATGTGGAAGCTGAAGATGGAAGATCTATTGATTGATTAGGATCTATGGGATGCGATTGATGAGAACAAGTTGAGGCCCACAAATCTGACATTAGCCACACAATATGATGTGATCAATAGAAAAGCTAAAGGTCTCATTAGATTGTGTCTTGCAGACTTGATTCTGATTAATGTCCATGAAGAACCTACCACAAAGAAGCTTTGGAAAAAGCTAATTGAGATCTATCAAGAGAAATCACTTGTGAATAAGATTTTTTTGAGGAAGAAATTGTATTCTTTGAGAATGTAAGAAGGTGGACAAATTTCTAAGCATTTGGAAAGCTTTAATATGTTGGTGACTTAGTTGACCTCAGCAGGGGTGCCAATGGATGAAGAAGAAAGGTGTCAAATCTTGCTATGTTTTTTGCTAGACTCATGTATCATTTTGTGATGGCTATAGGGAGCACTTCGGTTGTCTTGAAGATGGAGGATGTTGTTGGTTCTCTACTTTCTAAAGAGATGAGAAGGAAGGTCTCTCTGAATCCCAAAGGGGCTTTGAGTGTTCAGAAAAGACCAAAAGAAAGAGGTAAGAACGAAAAGCAACATGGCCATTCTAAGTTCACAAATAAAGGGAGATTGAAATCTCCTTGTAAGTCCAAGGCAATCTGCTGGAATTGTGGCAAACCTGGACACTTTCGAAAGGACTGCAAAGAGGAGAAGAAAAAGAAGAAGAAGAAGAAGAAGTAAGATTCTAATTTTGAGTCCGAGAAGGAAGATGGAGATGCTTTCATTGCAACCTTGGCCACTCATGCAGGTGAAAATGCATGGTTAATAGACTCAAGTGCATCTTTCCACATGACTCCTAATAGAAATTGGTTTAGTTAGTATAAAAATTTTGATGGTGGTAAGGTGTATTGGGGTGATAATTCAATACTTGATATTGTTGGTCATGGAAGTATTCATGTGAAATTTTCTAATGGTAGAATTAGAAGATTTGATGGTGTCTTGCATATCCTTGGAATAGCAAGGAATTTTTTATCTGTTAGTAAGCTAATAAATGCAAGTGTGCATGTACAATTTTTTGAAGCAAGTGTAAAAATGGTGAGAGGTGCTATGGAAATAGAAAGAGGAAGTAGATTTGGTACATTGTACCAGCTTGATGCATGCACAATTGACTGCAATAGTACTTCTGATAAGATTGTAAAAAAGACTACTTATTTGGAGGAGAAGATTTCTCTTTCAATAGATGGTCATGGTTTTTGGGTACCCAAGGGTGCTCTGTCTACTAAATCAAAGTTTCCTATAGAGAAGACCATGTTATGGCACCAAAGACTTGGCCACATAGGTGAGAAGGGCCTATGGACCTTGAAAAATAAGAACCTTGTTGATGGGTTAAATAAATGCAATCTTGAATTTGATTTTTGTGAGCATTGTATCTATGGTAAACAAAACCACATTCAGTTTTACTCGAGTTCTCATAAGTCTTCATGTATTTTGGTTCTAATCCATTTGGATATTTTTGGTCTAGTTGATGTTCCTTCTATTGGTAGATCAATTTATTATGTTTCTTTCATTGATGATTTCAATAGAAGAACATGGGTTTATTTCCTTATGAGTAAAGCTGAAGTTTTCAGTCGTTTCAAAGAATTTTAAGCAATGGTTGAATTGTAGATTGGAAAGAAAATAAAATGTTTGAGAACTGATAATGGTGATGAATTTTACTCCAATGATTTTGACACATTTTTAAAAGATTATGATATTAAAAGAGAGAAGACAACTTTGTATTCTCCATAGCAAAATGGAGTTGCAAAAAAAATGAACAGGACCCTGATGGAGAAGGCTAGGAGTATGCTAAGTGGTGCTAGACTAGAAAAAAAGTTCTAGGCTGAAGTTGCAGCCACTACCTACTACTTGATAAACAAGTCTCCTACATCAGCTCTTGTTGATAAGATGCCAATGGAAGCATGGTTGGGCCACAAGCCTTCACTTAAAAATCTAAGAGTATTTGGTTGTGAGGCATATGCTCATGTACCAAAGGAGAAGCGAACAAAATTGGACAACAAAGCTATCAAATGTATCTTCATCGGATATAGTTATGGTGTGAAAGGATACAAGCTTTGGGATCGTATTGTACAAAAGGTGTTTTATTCTAGTAGTGTTATTTT
Source organism: Cupressus sempervirens (assembly GCA_028749045.1). Classification (NCBI taxonomy): domain Eukaryota; kingdom Viridiplantae; phylum Streptophyta; class Pinopsida; order Cupressales; family Cupressaceae; genus Cupressus; species Cupressus sempervirens. The sequence goes on along the minus strand of CM053792.1, from coordinate 662,384,771 downwards.
TAGATAAACTAGGTATTCTTCTATTATAGTGCATCTAGAATAGGTTGAAGAAAAGAAAGATGTGATTCAACTTCTTGCTACACCTAAAAAAGTTGAATCAAGGCCTTTAGAAAGACAAGATGTTTAAGAGAGCTCTATGAGTTTTGAATCATCAGAGGAAGAGGGAGAACCTAATAATTAACCTGAACCTCCTGAACCAGAACCAGATCTTGTTCAAAGATCTACTAGACAAAGGAAACCACCTGAAAGGTATGGGTATTCTCTTGATGATTGGAGGTGCATATTTGCATTGAATGTTAACATTGATGAACCGAGATCTGTACAAGAGGCTCTTGGTATGAATTATTCAAAGTCCTAGAAAATAGCCATGGATGAAGAAATGGTAGCTCTTAAGAGGAATCAAACATGGGACCTTGTACCATTGCCTAAAGGACAGAAGCCTGTTGGTTGTAAATGGGTGTTCAAAAGGAAGATGGGTTTAGATGGAAGCATTGAGAAGTATAAAGCATGTTTGGTTGCAAAAGGTTACTCTCAAGTTGAGGGAGTAGATTATGGTGAGATTTTTTCTCTAGTAGCCAAAATGAAATCAATTAAATTTTTTCTTTCTATTGCAATAGCTTATGATCTAGAGATCGAGCAAATAGATGTGAAAACTTCTTTCCTTCATGGAGATCTGGAGGAAGAAATTTACATGTCACAATTAGAGCACTATGTGGTGAAAGGTAAAAGTCATTTGGTCTGTAAATTGAAGAAATCCTTGTATGGTTTAAAACAGAGTCCTAGGATATGGTACCAGAAGTTTGATACATATGTGTTGGGTTTGGGATTTGTGCGATCTAAATTTGATCACTATATATGTTTCAAATCTAATGGTGATGGTTTCCTAGTTATTTCCTTGTATGTCGATGACATGTTTTTTATTGGAAAAGGAAAAGGTTTGATTGCAGAGTTAAAATCTCAACTCTCGATAAAGTTTGAAATGAAAGATCTTGGTGCAGCTAGGCACATTCTGGGAATGGAGATTATAAGAGATAGACAAAATAGAAAGCTTTGCCTAGGCCAGAGTAAGTATCTTGGTACTATTTTGAAAAGGTTTAATATGCAAGATTCAAGACCATTGAGTGTTCCTATTACTACGGGAACAAAGGTTTCTAGCTCATAGTGTCCTACATCCCCGTTGGAGATGGAAGAGATGAGTCGAATACCATATCAGAGTGCTATTGGAAGTTTGATGTATGCTATGGTCTATATAAGAGCAGACATTGCCCAAGCAGTGGGAGTACTTTTTTGTTATATATCTAATCCAGGAAGAGTACATTGGGATGTAGTAAAAAGAGTTTTTAGATACTTGTGGGGTACCTCAGAGTACTCAATATGTTTTCATGCAATAGGAAACGAGAATTCCTTAGATATTTGAGGCTATGTGGATTCAAACTAGGCTAGTGATGTTGATAGAAGAAGATCCACCAGTGCATGTGTTTACATTATTTGGTGGTGTAATCAGTTGGATGAGTAAGTGACAGACTGTGGTTGCTTTGTCCTCTACTAAGGTAGAGTATATAAAAATTACTCATGCCTGCAAAGAAGCCATCTAGCTAAAGAGATTGTGTTCAAATATAGAGTTCTAACAGGCTACAGTGACAATTTATAGTAATAGCCATAGTACAATTTTCCTAGTGAAGAACTCAACTTTTCATGTGAGGACCTAGCACATTGATTTATAATATCATTTTGTGAGAGATATGGTTGAGGATGACAAGGTGAAGCTAGAAAAGGTAGAGACTTCGGTGAATGTTTCTGATGCATTAACTAAGCCTATGAGCACAGAGAAATTTGGATGGTGTTCAGAGTCTATGGGCCTCTCGGCCCCTAGCAATTAAGTCCATGATATTTTTGGATCCCCTGACTCTTGCAAGGTGTTCAAAAAGTGGGAGAATGTTGAGAACATGTGTCTCAACCTTGCAATCTTCTTTTGGAAAAATTCCAAAATTTGTTTGTGGAAGTTTTTCACTTGTTTATACATTGGAAATTGGTTAATGAGTTGTCAAAAATGAGTCTTGTCCATAGTAGAATATAGGTAGGTCATTTTTAGAGCCTTGATGACTCATTTTGTGACTTTTATGGGGGTCTAGACTAAGAGACAAAATTGTGGACGGGATTACTATTTTAACCTGGTTGTTTTTCCATATTGGAAATGTAAATGTCAAAAATGGGTAACATGTGTCATGATAGTTTTGCCCATGGTTTTGTAAAACCACAAGTGGTTTCCAGGTTGTAAAATCACTATAAAAGGAGGGCTTGAGGAGGTGTTTGTGTAATTGATTTCAGTTTGTAAGACTGGTGCTAGAAGGAGTCTCTCCAAGTTTGAGTTGTGGTGATGCGCTTCTGTAAGAGCTTGCATTGCAAGTGTATTGTAATCATCTTGGTTTGATAATACATTGTGCAAGTTTTGGAGGGTGGGGTTTTTCTCTCAGAAGGGTTTCCCCATGGTAATCACTATGTTATGTGTTCTTTGTTATTTTGATTATGTTATTATGCATTTCTTGAGATCTCTGCAATAGTTAGTTGAATTTGCATAATCATCCTCTCAAAGATTAGCATAGGAAGCGATTCCACGCACCTTTTCTTCCTTACAAATAGAAAAGGGAATATAGTTTTAAAAGGAAAAACTCATCCCAAATCTTGCTATGAGATACTAAGTAAAAGGAAGATTTTCTAACCCATTGCAGGACTATGTGTGTTTTATTGCCAAGTTATCTAATTGCTGACTCTAAGTCTAGACTCTGAGAGAAAGTGCAAGTCACTTTTCTAATGTGTGCTTGACTTGTGTAAGAATCTTCTTTTCTATGTAGGAGTTATTAACATTTCTATCACATCTTACTAATAAGATACAAAATTTTAAAATGATAGTAGGAATAAGAGTTCATGTTAATTGTTTGAAATATTTTTGTGTCTGAATTTTAGATCCATATTTGTTTGACATCCATTATAGCTTGGAGCTCTGGTACCTGAACATTCTAAGAATTTTGGTTGGCTATCATAAAAATCCAAGCATTTCAATAGATCCCATTTCTATATGGTACATGTATGTCAATAGTTTTCTTCTAGTTTTTTACTCATTTTTTTCTCAATTGCTTCCTCTAATTGAGTAAGCTTCATTTATAATGTATTGTGAATCTAATGGGATGCGAGTCTATGATTTCTTTGGGATTCAATATTCCCATTAGGTATACTCTATTCTTTTTTATGTATCTTGTGTATTGTGTTGTGTGCACTAAAAAGTAAAGAAATTTGCACTACAATGTAAGGAAATTCACTATAATACATTTTGAAGATTATTGTTTTGAAATTTTAGTGAATAACTTTCAAACAAGTTGGTAGTTGGTCATCCAAGAGCTGCAAAATTTGCAGTGATTACTGTTCTTTGATCAATGTTTTCAATTGGAGCCATTCTAATGGCTATAATCTTGATTACTAGGAACAAATTTGCATTAGCATTTACTAATAGCAAGGAAGTGATGAAAGATGTATCAAATCTTGCCCCTGTACTTGCAATTACCATGCCTTTAAATAGCATGCAACCTGTTCTAGGAGGTGAATGTGAGTGATTTTGCAGTGATTACTGTTCTTGGAACAATGTTTACAATTGGAGCCTTTCTAATGGTTGTAATATTGATTGCTATGAATAAATTTGCATTAGCATTTACTAACATGAAGTGATGGAAGTTGTATCAAATCTTGCCCCTATACTTGTCATTGCCATGCTTTTAAATAGCATACAACCTGTTCTAGGAGGTGAGTATGACTGATATTCAATATTTATTAAATTTTTGTTTATCCAATAAATAAATGATTATAAAAAATATTTTAAATGATTCTTATGGGTGTAGTAGTGGGGTTTGGCTAGCAAGTTCTAGTAGCATATATTAACTTACCATGTTATTACATTTTTTGTGTTCCACTAAGCTATTTGTTGGGTTATTATTTTAATTTTGGAGTGAATAACAATAGCTCACAAGAGAATTTTCTTAGTTCATGAGAATTTTCTTATATGTAGATGGATTAATTAATGGTTAAAAAATACTTAGAAATTAATCATGGTGAATTTTCTTTATTTTAATCCAAATTAGAGGATTAGTTGTGAAGTATGAAGGGAAATCCAATGGAATTTCATAAAACTAGTTCAAAACCCTCAATAACAGGCTCATTTATAAGGATATGATTATATCTCTTATATACCCAATAGAAATTTATATTATTTGAATCATTATAACATATATTTAGGGTACTCTCACATGAATTTTTTTTGGGATTGAATGAATTACTATTCCATTAGAATTTGATGCAATAGCAAGTTAGAGAATGAGTTTTCTGAGTTTTTTTTATAGTAAACTTGACGTTTAGTACGAGAGTTAAGTTTAACTTGCACTGTCAAATTTGGCTCCATTTTGGATATGTTTTCAAAAAGCTAGTTATTTGCAATATCAATGGTGGGATTATTAAAATTCACTATAATATGAAAGATATTCATGCCTATGTATAGGTATATAAAACTATTAGCATATTGAGAAGTCGCTATTTTGTGGGCAACCATTCACTATATGATTTTATTGTATTTATGATATAATGCTAAGAGGGTTAATAAATTGATTATTACTTGTAGATAATTGAATGATCTTGGGTGTTGCCTACTATTTCATGAAAAATGGGAACAAGATTGTATTGAAGCCTTGAGTTGGACATTGAAAGGTGATCTTATAACGTTGTGACAAAGTTATGACTCCATAATGCTAGTTGATTTAGTGATACCACTATTAATAAGGACTGAAATTGGATAGAGTATTGTTCCCTAAATGATGGGTTTGAAATAAACCTTGAATATGGTTGATTATTACATTTATTGAATACTTGAGTTGATGGATATGTAAAATCTATATGAATTTCGATTGAGCAACTTTACTTATTGATCTTATGGTTATTTGCTGATGCTGCTTCCCAATCACTAATTGATCAAATAGATACTAAGGTTTTATTATTGGAATGAGATTTTCTTTAGGTGAGGATTTTATGATTGGCTCAACATAATCCTATGAGATTGTTTTGGTTGTTAGATGCCCTACATCAGCCTTTAACAATACATCATCTCTTGCAAGTAATCGACATCCTATTTATGTAACCATACAATCACAAAAACAACTTATATTTCCTTGGAA